>JARFIZ010000398.1:0-598600 GCA_036325965.1 Sinopyrophorus schimmeli
CATATTTCTTTCCCCACCCTCCGCGGTATTTTTTTAATATTTTTTTTTTAAATCAGTTCTAAATTGAATATAAATTTATATTAATTTCAAATGCGTACTGAAAACGTCTACTTTCAATTAAAAGAAAATAATTTAGAAAAATAAATTAAAACCAAAATAATTAAAAGGATTTTAAAAGTGTGGTGTGTAAGATACTTATGAACTACCCTAAAACAATGTGGCAAACAGAGGTGCCCCCGTGCACAGCACAGGTAGCCACAACTGTCTTCAGTTAAGAAGAAACAACATCTAAGAATATACCATGACCTCATTTACATACCGTATTATACATTTTCTTTAGTTAAAATAAAATGACCTTTTCTTAAACGATTTCAAAAAGAAATTACTGTTCAAATTACATTTATCTTTAACTAACCCCGGCTCTTTTTCAACTTCACAAAATATAACGTCGACACACAAAGAAACAAACAGTTACAAAAAACAACTTACTTACTAATAATAAAATTAATACAAGTATAAAATAGAATTATAAATAATAATCTTAAGGTCTACTACAGCATAGACTAGTATTAAACGATAGCTCCTAATGAACTGATTGAAATAATAAAAAATTTCAAAAGGCAATACTATTCGAGTAACTCCAACATAAATATTTGGAGAAGGGGTGGTAGAATAAGAAGTTTTCACCAACTTTAATATAAATAAACAATCTTATGTAAAAATATGAATTAAATACAATAAGTTTAATATCTAATAATGTTTTAAAAGTAGGAGAAAAACTAAATGCAAATAAAGAAGAGCAGTATTTAAAATCTTGAGAAAATGAGGTAAACCAAACATAAAAATAATTTAAAAAAAATGCTAATATGAATTAAACACAAACATTTTAGTAAAGCTAAATGAATAATTAAAATGCATACGTGCAAAAAAATTAAGTTTAGATGTAAAAAGAAGACTAAAACAAATTTAATATAAATAACTTTAAAGTAAAGAGTAAAATTAAAACCTCATCAAAATAAGAGAATAATGTAAAAGTAATAAGTGACTAAAGTGTGATTAAAACTGCGAAAAAAATTCCGTAAAATTACACCGAATATAAATTTTAAATAAAATCCAAAGTAATTAATTTAAGAAGATAAAAACATATTCAGTTTGTTGCACAAAGATCTAATAAAAAACAATAATTATTACTATGCAAAATATTTTAACTTAATTTAGAAATGTTTAAAGCCAATCCTCATGATAAAGCAATTTAAAAATGTTGAAAGATACAACAAGCTTTACTTTATGAAATGTACCTATATGTGAATGTGTACGAATAAATGGCAGAAGTATTGGTGTATTTTATTTTTTGGTGCCTTTTGAAAACCTTCTTTTATTTGCCCGAAATTTGGGACAAAAAGTTCCCCTGTGTGTCAGAAAGAAAAATCTTTTTAATATATTTCTTGGACATTATTTCTCAAAACTTATACCTAATAAATTGACTATACTTTCTTTGTATTTTGTAATTCGAGAAAATTACAATTATTTTTCTCAACCATGTGCAATATATGTCTTTGTATACTTTTAGTTTTGATTTTATATATTTTCAATAATAATTTATTTTGTAAGATTCATACCAGAAATAAATGTTGACTTCCAAACAATTCCAAAAGAATATAAGTATCATGAGCAATAATTTTTCGATTTCAAATGTGTAATTAAACGACTATTAGGAATATAGTTATTTACACCAAATACAAAAATTTTTAATAATAAATTATTGTTAATAAAAATTATTGACTAAAAAATCTAAAACATTCAAATTTTAATTGAAAAGTAAAATCTGAAAGGCTTCTTGAAATAAAATTATTCATAATCCAGTGATTTTCTGCAAAGCTATTTCAAAACCAAAAAAATAATGTCAGAGGTGTTGTGTATGTAAACTTAAAAATTAACCTAACACAATGGATCAAACAGCAAGGACTCGTGCACAGCACAAAGCACCTTTGCTGTTATCAGCTACCTTACACCTAAGAAGAAATAATGTCTAAGAATATATCAGGATTCATTTTATAAACCGCGTTACTTTATTTTTTTCTAAAACAAACCAAAAGGGTACAACCACCCAAACCAAATTTTGCTACAAACGTTTGCTTCAAGATTTTTTTTGCGTTGTAAGAATTCAATTCAATATAATATAGACAGTTCGTTAAGATAATGCATACGAGACAAAATTAGTATTAGGAGTATTATATAAAAACACTGTATTCTAAATTGCAAGTAGTAAAAGCAAAAAAAAAATTGTTTTGAAAAATTAATTTAATATTAATTGTAGTAGAAAATTTACGAAAAATAAAGTTCAAAATGTAAAACTTTGATCGCTGATCTAAAATCCAAAATTTGTCTCAAAGAAAACAAAGTTATAATATTAACTTTGCAAGACTGTTACTCGATTAATAAATAATTCAAATAATTTCGCATTAATTTTCAAAAATTATATAAATTAAAATTTAGTAATGCAAATGCCAAAAAAATTTAAATTTAAATGAACAAATGTAAGCTTTTCAAAACATCAAAGAAGTTAAATCCTAAATATTTAACTCTATATTTAACTCTATATTTATCTCTGATTCATATAAAAATTTTTAATTAATAAAATAAAATTTACAATTGCTTCATTTAATCTTTTCCTCTGTGTTTTAATTCTGTTTCCATAGTTTGATTAAAAACTTAATAAATTCAATTTTAAAAATGTGCTCTAGATACGATTATCCTTTTTAATCATAGGTTTAAAATTGTTTAATTATAAAAATGGTTTTAAAACCATTTCTAAGCTGCAGTGGAAAAGATCAAACGCACCCATAATATGTAGGTACTTTAGAACAATTTTTTTGTAAAATAATTTTGATTTAACTGGATGAGTAATGAGTAAACATTAACAAATACTGCGCGTTTAGCTTTTACATAGAAAAAAAACGTATCTGTAGCAAAACGTAGAATAAAATTTTTCGAAGACACACAAAAGAACCAACGCAAAAATAAAAAATTCTTGGATGCTCACAATATATAGAATAATGCGCATAATATTATTAAAAACAATCTTCATATGATAAAGACGAAATGATTTCTTCAATTTGTTCTTCTTTCACGATAGTCCTAGGATTCTCAACTCGTAGTTTTGGGAGCGGCGATTAAGTGGTACACTGCTTTTGTAGGACCATCGGAGTAACACATGCGAGAGAAGATCTCCGGAACAATTGACCCAAAGTGGTAGCTGAAAACATTTTAATTCATAATTCATAATTCATAAAAATCTAAATACTAATAATACACTTTCATTTTAATTCTTTCGTGTCCGCAAATGTGGAAATAGTCCTTAATTTGAGAATAAAATCGATGATGTAAAGAATAATTTTCACGGTCTATTTTCTTAAAAATTTCAAAAAATACTTAATTATTACAGTACACCCATCTAAAGAAAAGAAGGAAATAGAAAAACTGTTGTCTAATAAAATGAAGGAGTTGTTTTATTAAGCCAAAATCAAAGCAATTAAATCGATTTTAAAAGCAACTTAGTACGTAAGTACATCAATAGAAATTTACAAAGTAAATCCTGAAAATGTGCTCAATTTTTAATTATTTATAAATAACAACTGACTAATTAATTTAACACCTAAACAATAAATTTTAACTTATAAAAATATAAAATGTTTACTAAATCAAAACTAAACCACATATAAAAAGAATTCGTTATCTAAAAATTGATATAATTCTGGTACCGAGGGTTGTTATACAAATGAGTGTACATAGGTACTAATCACGTTCTATAATGCGTTTTAATAATACAAGGTTTTTAAATTCAACATAAATAAAATAGATCGACTGTCCTTAACTTTAAAAACTCCAATCCCTTTAACGTTTAAAAAGATTACCAAAAGTGTTTAATAAATCATTTTACTTTTATAAGTAAGTCGTTTGTTACAAATTGATTGGTACTAGATTTTAAGTTAAATTAATTTTATGAATTTATTTAATTCACTAAACCACAAATGAAAACAATGTGATATCTAAAAATCGATATGATTTCGACCTCGAACGTTGTTATATAAAATAGTTTATTAGTCACATTCTAGAAATTTACAGAATTTGAAAAGTTTTTCAAGATCCGTTCATAAATAACCGAGCAACTAATTTTCAAATTGAAATGTTCAAAAAATTAAAACCCGAGTCGGAGTCTTCAACTGGTTTTTGCTCAAAACTTTTATATAGTACGTCTATAATTTCATAAGCCTATCGCAAACCAAAAAGTCAAAAGATTTCAAAGCCCGAGTATCACTGTTACAAATAAAAACCATAGGCAAAAATAATTACAGAAAAAGAACAGATGTTAACAAACCCAAGTAGCTGGGACCTACCCTTAAGTTCCACAAACAGCTGGAAAACATCGTCCAAGGGTCCGACTGAAAAAAGTCCGATGGCAGAAATGATGACTTTGGCCGATACCTTCGTTTCCCTCCTAAACACATAAGAAAATAGAATTAATTTAAAATGAAAACACTAAAAATTTGGGTTTAAAGTTGTGAAAATAATGAAGAGTTGATACACTAAAGAATTCTAAAAATCGGTGGGACTTTAAGAATTAAAAAAAAATCTGCTGTTTCTAGAATTTTGTGAATCGAACAAATGATATTTAAAATAATCACCAACTATAGCAATTAACAACCCTTTAATTTAATAAAAACTACCCAAGAAGAAAAAAAAATAAGACGTTCATACTTACATCGTTTCCAAATGAGCATCCCTTTGGTTGTAGGTTGGCTATTTCCAAAATTTGACTTCGCTCTGTAAAATAAAGAAATAATTATTAGCTGAAATCGTTTACAAAATGTGTGAATTTTAAAAGAAATCGTTGGAATTACTATTTACCCTAAATGAAGAATTGTAATGAAAATTACATGCACTAATTTATAATAATTATTAACACACAACCGTTCGGATTCGATGTTTATTGAAAACTGATTCAGACATCGAAAGTTTTATGTAAGTGTTGATATACGTGATATCTGCAGACCCCAAAGCTAAGTTACCTGATATCAAAAGCCAGAAAGCCAAGTAAATGAGCCTCGATTATTTTAAATAAAATTATCGATTCATTTTGTTAAAGGAAAAAACATAATACAGGGTATTACGAATGTATTTGTTCTTACTTTATTTTAATTAAACCCTTAATTTTTCGTTTATAATGGACAAGGGATTAAACATTTCAAAAATTATGAAACGATTAACGCTTTATTCGAATTTAAATTCTTGGTAATTTTCTAAAATATATAAAGTTTAGTTTATATCGAAAACTGCAAAAATCCAGGACCGTACTATTGAGTACGGTCCCAAGAACTATTTAGCGCTTGAATTCTCAAAGAAATCGAGTTATTGTATCACATTTTTTTCCTAAAATAACTTATGAAAAAGTAAATTTGGCTTTGTTAAAACATTTCTAATTTGAAATAAAATTTAAACTACCCTCCAAAAATAAGGAGAGGGGTGTACGCAAATTAATTTGTATTAATTAATTAATTTTTATTTTAGAGGGGAAGCGCGGAGAAACAACACCGGTTATAGTTAGTAGGGGTACGTAGGAACGTCCCCTCGCAATATAAAGCAATTCTATTTTTTTCATTTTTTATCAAAAATACATGGGTTTAAAACCCATCGATTTTGAATTTTCAAAACGTTTTCCCAAAGCTCTGGAATAGCACGCCTATGGTTTCTTAGGCCTATCCGAAGCCAAAAAGGCTGCCAAATCCGATTCTGAATAGTTTTAAAGATCCGTCCACAAATAACGGCGCTACAATTTTTGAAAGTTCAAAATTGGCTCAAAATGAGCGCTAAAAATTGCAATTTTTTATATTCGAAAAATTAACGTCGCACCCTATACATATTATACATGTATCTTATGTAAAAAAGCCTCAGAATTCCGAATCCGTGTCGTTTGTAATGATTGGATCGAAAATAAGGGCGCTACGATTTTTTTTGTGAATCAAGGAGTACGTATTTTTAATCATTTAGTTTGTATCGAAAATTTTATTTTAGAGGGAAGCGCGGGAAATGAAACCGGTTATAGTTAGTAGGGTACGTAGGAACGTCCCTCGCAATATAAAGCAATTCTATTTTTTCATTTTTATCCAAAATACATGGGTTAAAACCCATCGATTTTGAATTTTCAAAACGTTTTCCCAAAGCTCTGGAATAGCACGCCTACGGTTTCTTAGGCCTATCCGAAGCCAAAAGGCTGCCAAATCCGATTCTGAATAGTTTTAAAGATCCGTCCACAAATAACGGCGCTACAATTTTTGAAAGTTCAAAATCGGCTCAAAATGAGCGCTAAAATCGCAATTTTTATTTCGAAAAATTAACGTCGCACCCTATACATATTATACATGTATCTTATGTAAAAAGCCTCAGGATTCCGAATCCGTGTCGTTTGTAATGATTGGATCGAAAATAAGGGCGCTACGATTTTTTGTGAATCAAGGGGTACGTATTTTTAATCATTTAGTTTGTATCGAAAATTTTTATTTTAGAGGAAGCGCGGGAAATGACACCGGTTATAGTTAGTAGGGTACGTAGGAACGTCCCTCGCAATATAAAGCAATTCTATTTTTTCATTTTTATCCAAAATACATGGGTTAAAACCCATCGATTTTGAATTTTCAAAACGTTTTCCCAAAGCTCTGGAATAGCACGCCTACGGTTTCTTAGGCCTATCCGAAGCCAAAAGGCTGCCAAATCCGATTCTGAATAGTTTTAAAGATCCGTCCACAAATAACGGCGCTACAATTTTTGAAAGTTCAAAATTGGCTCAAAATGAGCGCTAAAATCGCAATTTTTACTTTCGAAAATTAACGTCGCACCCTATACATATTATACATGTATCTTATGTAAAAAGCCTCAGGATTCCGAATCCGTGTCGTTTGTAATGATTGGATCGAAAATAAGGGCGCTACGATTTTTTTTGTGAATCAAGGGGTACGTATTTTTAATCATTTAGTTTGTATCGAAAATTTTTATTTTAGAGGGAAGCGCGGGAAATGACACCGGTTATAGTTAGTAGGGGTACGTAGGAACGTCCCTCGCAATATAAAGCAATTCTATTTTTTTCATTTTTTATCCAAAATACATGGGTTAAAACCCATCGATTTTGAATTTTCAAAACGTTTTCCCAAAGCTCTGGAATAGCACGCCTACGGTTTCTTAGGCCTATCCGAAGCCAAAAGGCTGCCAAATCCGATTCTGAATAGTTTTTAAAGATCCGTCCACAAATAACGGCGCTACAATTTTTGAAAGTTCAAAATCGGCTCAAAATGAGCGCTAAAATCGCAATTTTTATTTCGAAAAATTAACGTCGCACCCTATACATATTATACATGTATCTTATGTAAAAAGCCTCAGGATTCCGAATCCGTGTCGTTTGTAATGATTGGATCGAAAATAAGGGCGCTACGATTTTTTGTGAATCAAGGGGTACGTATTTTAATCATTTAGTTTGTATCGAAAATTTTTATTTTAGAGGGAAGCGCGGGAAATGACACCGGTTATAGTTAGTAGGGGTACGTAGGAACGTCCCTCGCAATATAAAGCAATTCTATTTTTTCATTTTTATCCAAAATACATGGGTTAAAACCCATCGATTTTGAATTTTCAAAACGTTTTCCCAAAGCTCTGGAATAGCACGCCTACGGTTTCTTAGGCCTATCCGAAGCCAAAAGGCTGCCAAATCCGATTCTGAATAGTTTTAAAGATCCGTCCACAAATAACGGCGCTACAATTTTTGAAAGTTCAAAATCGGCTCAAAATGAGCGCTAAAATCGCAATTTTTACTTTCGAAAAATTAACGTCGCACCCTATACATATTATACATGTATCTTATGTAAAAAGCCTCAGGATTCCGAATCCGTGTCGTTTGTAATGATTGGATCGAAAATAAGGGCGCTACGATTTTTTGTGAATCAAGGGGTACGTATTTTTAATCATTTAGTTTGTATCGAAAATTTTTATTTTAGAGGGAAGCGCGGGAAATGACACCGGTTATAGTTAGTAGGGTACGTAGGAACGTCCCTCGCAATATAAAGCAATTCTATTTTTTCATTTTTATCCAAAATACATGGGTTAAAACCCATCGATTTTGAATTTTCAAAACGTTTTCCCAAAGCTCTGGAATAGCACGCCTACGGTTTCTTAGGCCTATCCGAAGCCAAAAGGCTGCCAAATCCGATTCTGAATAGTTTTAAAGATCCGTCCACAAATAACGGCGCTACAATTTTTGAAAGTTCAAAATTGGCTCAAAATGAGCGCTAAAATCGCAATTTTTACTTTCGAAAATTAACGTCGCACCCTATACATATTATACATGTATCTTATGTAAAAAGCCTCAGGATTCCGAATCCGTGTCGTTTGTAATGATTGGATCGAAAATAAGGGCGCTACGATTTTTTTTGTGAATCAAGGGGGACGTATTTTTAATCATTTAGTTTGTATCGAAAATTTTTATTTTAGAGGGGAAGCGCGGGGAAATGACACCGGTTATAGTTAGTAGGGGGACGTAGGAACGTCCCTCGCAATATAAAGCAATTCTATTTTTTTCATTTTTTATCCAAAATACATGGGTTAAAACCCATCGATTTTGAATTTTCAAAACGTTTTCCCAAAGCTCTGGAATAGCACGCCTACGGTTTCTTAGGCCTATCCGAAGCCAAAAGGCTGCCAAATCCGATTCTGAATAGTTTTAAAGATCCGTCCACAAATAACGGCGCTACAATTTTTGAAAGTTCAAAATTGGCTCAAAATGAGCGCTAAAATCGCAATTTTTACTTTCGAAAAATTAACGTCGCACCCTATACATATTATACATGTATCTTATGTAAAAAGCCTCAGGATTCCGAATCCGTGTCGTTTGTAATGATTGGATCGAAAATAAGGGCGCTACGATTTTTTTTGTGATTCAAGGGGTACGTATTTTTAATCATTTAGTTTGTATCGAAAATTTTTATTTTAGAGGGAAGCGCGGGGAAATGACACCGGTTATAGTTAGTAGGGTACGTAGGAACGTCCCTCGCAATATAAAGCAATTCTATTTTTTCATTTTTATCCAAAATACATGGGTTAAAACCCATCGATTTTGAATTTTCAAAACGTTTTCCCAAAGCTCTGGAATAGCACGCCTACGGTTTCTTAGGCCTATCCGAAGCCAAAAGGCTGCCAAATCCGATTCTGAATAGTTTTAAAGATCCGTCCACAAATAACGGCGCTACAATTTTTGAAAGTTCAAAATCGGCTCAAAATGAGCGCTAAAATCGCAATTTTTACTTTCGAAAAATTAACGTCGCACCCTATACATATTATACATGTATCTTATGTAAAAAGCCTCAGGATTCCGAATCCGTGTCGTTTGTAATGATTGGATCGAAAATAAGGGCGCTACGATTTTTTGTGAATCAAGGGGTACGTATTTTATCATTTAGTTTGTATCGAAAATTTTTATTTTAGAGGGAAGCGCGGGGAAATGACACCGGTTATAGTTAGTAGGGTACGTAGGAACGTCCCTCGCAATATAAAGCAATTCTATTTTTTCATTTTTATCCAAAATACATGGGTTAAAACCCATCGATTTTGAATTTTCAAAACGTTTTCCCAAAGCTCTGGAATAGCACGCCTACGGTTTCTTAGGCCTATCCGAAGCCAAAAGGCTGCCAAATCCGATTCTGAATAGTTTTTAAAGATCCGTCCACAAATAACGGCGCTACAATTTTTGAAAGTTCAAAATTGGCTCAAAATGAGCGCTAAAATCGCAATTTTTACTTTCGAAAATTAACGTCGCACCCTATACATATTTTACATGTATCTTATGTAAAAAGCCTCAGGATTCCAATCCGTGTCGTTTGTAATGATTGGATCGAAAATAAGGGCGCTAAGATTTTTTGTGAATCAAGGGGTACGTATTTTTAATCATTTAGTTTGTATCGAAAATTTTTATTTTAGAGGAAGCGCGGGAAATGACACCGGTTATAGTTAGTAGGGTACGTAGGAACGTCCCTCGCAATATAAAGCAATTCTATTTTTTCATTTTTATCCAAAATACATGGGTTAAAACCCATCGATTTTGAATTTTCAAAACGTTTTCCCAAAGCTCTGGAATAGCACGCCTACGGTTTCTTAGGCCTATCCGAAGCCAAAAAAGGGTGCCAAATCCGATTCTGAATAGTTTTAAAGATCCGTCCACAAATAACGGCGCTACAATTTTTGAAAGTTCAAAATCGGCTCAAAATGAGCGCTAAAAATCGCAATTTTTTACTTTCGAAAAATTAACGTCGCACCCTATACATATTTTACATGTATCTTATGTAAAAAAGCCTCAGAATTCCAAATCCGTGTCGTTTGTAATGATTGGATCGAAAATAAGGGCGCTAAGATTTTTTTTGTGAATCAAGGGGTACGTATTTTTAATCATTTAGTTTGTATCGAAAATTTTTATTTTAGAGGGAAAGCGCGGGGAAATGACACCGGTTATAGTTAGTAGGGGTACGTAGGAACGTCCCCTCGCAATATAAAGCAATTCTATTTTTTTCATTTTTTATCCAAAATACATGGGTTAAAACCCATCGATTTTGAATTTTCAAAACGTTTTCCCAAAGCTCTGGAATAGCACGCCTACGGTTTCTTAGGCCTATCCGAAGCCAAAAAGGCTGCCAAATCCGATTCTGAATAGTTTTTAAAGATCCGTCCACAAATAACGGCGCTACAATTTTTTGAAAGTTCAAAATCGGCTCAAAATGAGCGCTAAATATCGCAATTTTTTACTTTCAAAAAATTAACGTCGCACCCTATACATATTATACATGTATCTTATGTAAAAAGGCCTCAGAATTCCGAATCCGTGTCGTTTGTAATGATTGGATCGAAATAAAGGGCGCTACAATTTTTTTTGTGAATCAAGGGGTACGTATTTTTAATCATTTAGTTTGTATCGAAAATTTTTATTTTAGAGGGGAAGCGCGGGGAAATGACACCGGTTATAGTTAGTAGGGGTACGTAGGAACGTCCCCTCGCAATATAAAGCAATTCTATTTTTTTCATTTTTTATCCAAAATACATGGGTTAAAACCCATCGATTTTGAATTTTCAAAACGTTTTCCCAAAGCTCTGGAATAGCACGCCTACGGTTTCTTAGGCCTATCCGAAGCCAAAAAGGCTGCCAAATCCGATTCTGAATAGTTTTTAAAGATCCGTCCACAAATAACGGCGCTACAATTTTTTGAAAGTTCAAAATCGGCTCAAAATGAGCGCTAAAAATCGCAATTTTTTACTTTCGAAAAATTAACGTCGCACCCTATACATATTATACATGTATCTTATGTAAAAAAGCCTCAGGATTCCGAATCCGTGTCGTTTGTAATGATTGGATCGAAAATAAGGGCGCTACGATTTTTTTTGTGAATCAAGGGGTACGTATTTTTAATCATTTAGTTTGTATCGAAAATTTTTATTTTAGAGGGGAAGCGCGGGGAAATGACACCGGTTATAGTTAGTAGGGGTACGTAGGAACGTCCCCTCGCAATATAAAGCAATTCTATTTTTTTCATTTTTTATCCAAAATACATGGGTTTAAAACCCATCGATTTTGAATTTTCAAAACGTTTTCCCAAAGCTCTGGAATAGCACGCCTACGGTTTCTTAGGCCTATCCGAAGCCAAAAAGGCTGCCAAATCCGATTCTGAATAGTTTTTATAGATCCGTCCACAAATAACGGCGCTACAATTTTTTGAAAGTTCAAAATCGGCTCAAAATGAGCGCTAAAAATCGCAATTTTTTACTTTCGAAAAATTAACGTCGCACCCTATACATATTATACATGTATCTTATGTAAAAAAAGCCTCAGGATTCCGAATCCGTGTCGTTTGTAATGATTGTATCGAAAATAAGGGCGCTACGATTTTTTTTGTGAATCAAGGGGTACGTATTTCTATTGATTTAGTTTGTATCGAAAATTTTTATTTTAGAGGGGAAGCGCGGGGAAATGAAACCGGTTATAGTTAGTAGGGGTACGTAGGAACGTCCCCTCGAAATATAAAACAATTCTATTTTTTTCATTATTTACTGAAAATACATTGGTTAAAACCCATCGATTTTGAATTTTCAAAACGTTTTCCCAAAGCTCTGGAATAGCACGCCTACGGTTTCTTAGGCCTATCCGAAGCCAAAAAGGCTGCCAAATTCGATTCTGAATAGTTTTTAAAAATCCGTCCACAAATAACGGCGCTACAATTTTTTGAAAGTTCAAAATTGGCTCAAAATGAGCACTAAAAATTGCAATTTTTTATTTTCGAAAAATTAACGTCGCACCCTATACATATTTTACAGGTATCTTATGTAAAAAAGCCTCAGGATTCCGAATCCGTGTCGTTTGTAATGATTGGATCGAAAATAAGGGCGCTACGATTTTTTTTGTGAATCAAGGGGTACGTATTTTTAATCATTTAGTTTGTATCGAAAATTTTTATTTTAGAGGGGAAGCGCAGGGAAATAACACCGGTTATAGTTAGTAGGGGTACGTAGGAACGTCCCCTCGCAATATAAAGCAATTCTATTTTTTTCATTTTTTATGAGTTTTTCACAGTCAAATAAAATTATAATAGAAATCCGAGTGTGAATGTTACAAGTAAAAACCATAGGCAAAAACAATTACAGAAGAAAAAGAGATATTAACAAACCCAAGTAGTTGGGACCTACCTTTGTTCCGTAAACAGCTGGAAAGCATCGTCCAACGATTCCACCGAAAGAAGTCCGCTCGCAGAAGTGGTAACTTTGGTCCGATACCTCTGCTTGGCTCGCCGGGAATTGCCCTCAAACCATTCACGGCGAAATTCGGCTTCTTTGAATTTCAATTCGTATCTGTAAAATAAAGAAATAATTATTAGCTCAAATCTTTCACGAATTGTATGAATTTTAAAAGAAATCGTTAGAATCACTATTCACCTTAAGCAAAGGGTTGTAATGAGAATTAGATGCACTAATTTATAATAATAAAATAAGACATGACCGTTCGACTTCGTTGTACATTGAAAACTGATTCAGACATCGAAAGTTTTATGTAAGTGCGGATATAAGTCATATCTGTAGACCCCCAAAGCTAAGTCACCTGTTCAAAGGCGATAACGCCAACAAAAATCAATTAATTTTGTTAAAATAAAAACAATACAGGGTATTACGAACGTATTTGTTCTCACTTTATTTTAATTAAACCATTAATTTTTACTTTACGAACGAGAAAAGGATTAAGCATTTCAAAAATTACCCAACAACCCGCTTACTCAAAGCCGTTTGTCTTCATACCGAACAATTAAATGACTAAAAGTTTCGTTGCACAAAGGCGTTAGGTAAGCAATGCGTAAGTCCCATATCTTACCATAAGGCCACAGAGGTGAGCTTTGCTTATTATCAAGCGACTTTTAAAAATTAAATAAAATTATATGCGTACAGGATGCTAACAAATAAACAACAAATCATTTGCAAACACTTACGGTGACGAGAAAATATGCGCTGAAGTGTTAATTTGAAAACTAAGCACAGCTATTTCGCTTATTTACAAAGTAAACGAATTAATTTCGTACAATTTCAAGTACAGCTTTATTAATATCTAACGCAAGAAACGTTTAATATGAAAATATATTAGGGAACGATTACTTTAAATAAACTTTACTTATACAATAATTAATATGGGAATCTGCTTTATGGTAATGCTCCATATGAAGTCACGCTGTTTTACTACGAAAGGAATGTTGCGCAGGTCAGTTTACTATTTTCATTCATAACGACAAGGTCGTTTGCACATCGATGGCCGCCGATGACGTCACCCACGTCACAATGGCCAATTAGAAATCTAACAAAAAACTTAACCTTTTGGCCTATTTTAGAGTGTTACAATTATGAATTTATAAGAAGAATAAATTATATAAAATGGTATAAGTAAGTGTGGTTTAACTAAAATGCAAGGCTTTAGTTTCCAGTAACTTACAATGAAGGAAAAGGTTTTCTACGAATTAAGGCAAGAATCAAATGAAGGTTACTCGGAGGGTTAAAATTTGGTCGCTTTTGAGGAAATAACTATGGACATGGGTGTTGTAGCTTTTAGACGTCCAAAACATGCAGACTGAGATTATTTCGCAATTTAATCTTTAGAAGTGGAGGTTGTAGTGTTTGAAACATTGTACCTATGATCGGTGTAAATGTATTCAATAACGTTAATACAAATTTACTTATAATAAATTTATAGGATGGATTTGGAGCAGTCTTCTACTTATTATAACTTGTTCAACTTTATGGATTGGATTATTTGTATGAGTGTGTACAACAGAACAAATGAGGAAGATCACATGCATACATTACATGTAAAATAGGTACATATGGGACTCAAGAATTTATATGAAGATATGCACAATAGAATTGCAATTTCTGTATTAATATTGTAGCCTGATTCCTAAAAGGTCTCCATCGATAACTGAATTTAGTTCTATAAATTGGGAACTAATTATCACCAATATCGTTAAAAGTTTGAATTACGTAGCATTATGAAATATGGTTTATTAAGAGATTTGCATGATGTGCGAATTAAAACTGTTAAAAACCAATTTGATTATAATGTGTGTGAGTGTATTAAGATTTAAAGTATGAAAAGCAGAGAGTAAAAAGAAAATGACCAACAAGTTCTAATAGACAAAAGGGTTTATTGTATTTACAGGTAATTGAATATTAATTTTATTTCATTAATAAATAATATTTATTTGTTTAAGGGACATAAGACTAATGATTTTTGAACAAGCTTATAACTGCTTTAAAGCTTCGAATTGAGAAACATAAAAAAGGCAGACTTTAAATCCTCTTTGAAGAACTGTTCTATTCACCTGAGTAGTCAATTTGGAAACCTATGAAATGTAACTGAATTAATCTATGAAGACATTTCTAAATAATTAGAAGTAAACAAAGTTGAAACAATAATGTGACTATTATTTTCCTGAATAAAAAGCATAACGAAATTGTCCAATAATATACTGCAGTTCGCCTCTAATTTTAAAAACGCAAATTAGGCAAACACCCATACACTACACTGACTGTATCATTTGTTACATAACGATCAGGCGCCAAACTGTACAGAATATATAATAGTTTCTAATTAATGACGAATTATAAACTACGGTATACGCAATAAATAAACAACTTTAAAAAAACTCACCCCGCATTACTAGAAAAGGATTGCAAATGTTGTCCTTTACATCTTTGCTTAAAAAGATCCAAAAGATCAATGCTGGGCCTGGATGGCTGGGAACATCCCCAGAAACATCTTCCTTGGGAGCATCTTCAAAAGCAACAATTTCGGATTATGTATTTGTTACGTAGGATGGAAAATGCCAATTGTTTACCTCGTCATTAAAATCGTTCTTCTTAAACTGAAAATTAAAAATAATTGTTATTAATGTAAGAAATAGTTAACTTACTTTGGTAAAATGTATTAATGATTGTTAAGTTTAAAAAGCTCTTATGATAAGGCCTAAGAGCCCCGAGTACTATTCTAAAGATGATTGCAAAAGAAAAGTTACAATATAATTATTATTATTTGAATTAATATTTGGTTTACAAACCCTTTTTCGTTACATACACTAATAAATAATTTGATGATTAACGAATATTATTTATTAGTATTAACTAATAAATAATATTTAAAACTTATATAATTTACAAAGTGAAGTCACCATACACTAAAAGTAACTAAGTTACCCAGGTTAAGCAATGAAAACTTAATAAAAGAAACACCCTATATAATCTTAATTTCTTGTCATTATTGTTCAGATATTAGTTGAATTAAATTTAATAATTAATAATGGCTGATAATACTGATAAATTAAATCAATTTATAACAGTAACAGGGGTAGACGAAGAAAGGGCTCGTTTTTATATGGAATCATCAGCCTGGCAATTGGAGGTTAGTTTATTCTGTTTAAGGACATTTAATGACTTGCACTTACCTTAATAATCAATTACTAGGTAGCCCTTGCTAGTTTTTACGAGAACGATGGCGAACTCGATAACCCCATTCGATCAGAACCAACGGAAGCCAGTCAACCATCCGAAGCAGCTCCGATCTCAACAGAACCAAATAAACCAAAACCCAGGTCCAAAAACACCAGTTCTAAATTCGCTACTATACATACAATGAACAGTTCAAGCGAAGACGAGGAGGAAGGCCAAGCCTTTTATGCAGGTGGTTCCGAACACAGCGGCCAACAAGTCTTAGGTCCTCCTAGAAATAGAGACATGGTATCTGATATGTTTAAGGCTGTTCGAGAGTAAATCTTTCTTAGTTTGTCTTTCATAAGTAATTATAATCCGATCTTGTAGGCACGGAGTTGAAATTTTAGAGCCTAGTGCAGGTGGTTCCAATTCAGCTCTTTTCAAAGGCACCGGTTATAAATTAGGACAGACAGCAACTGATTCTGAAACAATTCCTGGTGCTCCTGAACCCCCTAGGCCTCAACAAATAACTCTCAAATTGTGGAAGGATGGCTTTAGTTTAAATAATGATGAATTGAGATTGTACAGTGATCCATTAAATAGGGAATTCTTAGAAAGCATAAGGAATGGCGAAATACCCACAGAATTAAGGCAGAGTTCAAGCGAGGTATTTTTAAATGTTTTTAATTAGGTTTGCAATCATTAAGAATTATATTTTAGGTGCATCTCTCGATGGAAGACCATAGAATGGAAACATTTAGACAAAACAGTGATAGAAAGGGTACAAGGGCCTTTACGGGACAAGGACATACATTGGGAAGTCCTACTCCAACAGCCATTGGTGCTCCTTCCATCCAAGAGAAGGATTCGGTGGCTAACGAAGCCAGAGCTAAGATGAATTTACAAATAGATTCATCGCAACCTACCACTAAGTAAGATGCGCTTTTAAGATCGACTTGTTTTACATTTTCGATTTGTTTCTAGCATTCAGATTCGTTTAGCAGATGGTTCACGTTTAGTGGGACAATTTAATCATGCACACACCGTGGGACAAGTGCGTTCTTACATAACCGATGCTCGACCACAATACGAAACGCATACTTTCGCTTTGCTGTCTTCGTACCCTTCGAGGGAGCTTAACGACACCGAAACCTTAGCCGAAGCCGGCCTACTCAATTCAGCTATTATGCAAAAACTTAAATAATTCCTCTTTTCGTACGCTTATAAATTATTAAATTCTCTTGCGAATGAAATAGAAAGAAAATTGAGCGGATCTTTTAAATTTTTGCATCTTATGTTCTCACTAATTTTTATATATCATTAAAGTTTCATGAGTTTTTCACTAGTTTTATTTGTAATTAATACTTACATCATTTTACTGGTTTAAGAGGAGGAACGTTAAGTTCCTCAGAGAGACGAGCACACGTTTCCATTTGGTTTGGTACGTATTTAACACCTCCAGTTTCGTCGACGGCTTTCATATGTAATCTTTCAGGATCACCGGCTACCAAGACAGGCTTCGACGGATCAACCTACGAGAATTGATATATTAAAGTACAATGGGTCAAAAGTAACTCTTACAGGAGTCATTTGCCGGATGTAATTCAAAAGATCATCCAGCCTTCCCTCGAAACCAGGAGCAAAGCATTGGGGATCGAGAGCAATAAAACATTGTCCCAAATTGGCGGGTTCCGTTGTATTTCCCCATCGTCTAATGTGCGGACCGTACTGGGAGCCTAAAATGGTTATTTTTTTTTCAGTAAAAAGCTTTTAAATTATAGCAAGTAGTGACCTGATAATATCCCACAGAAGATTTCCACTAAGAGCGCTAAACCGAAGCCTTTGTAACCTGAGTTAATCTCTGAGCCCCCCAAAGGCATCAGACAACCCGTATCGATGGCTTCTTCGGCGTCAGTCGTTGGTTTGCCTTCGATGTCTTGCGCCCATCCTTCCGGAATTGGTTGGTTCTTACGTCTCTGCATTTCAACCTTAAAGAGAAAGAGATGCAGAAAATCGATTAGGACTAAGAAAATAATACCTTTCCAACTGCTACGGCCGTGGTTGCCATGTCGAGAACGAAACTATCTCCGTTTATTGCAGGGGCGCCGAGGGTGATGGGATTTGTTCCAAGTGCAGCCTGTTCGTGAAGTAAAAAAGGGGTATATGTTCAAATGGCTTTTTTCACTAAATAACTGACCTCTTTGCTTCTCGTAGGACTCAAAAAAGGCGACGTGTTGGTGAAGCTCATCCCCAAAAGTCCTTCTTCGATAGCTTGCAAGGAGTACATTCCAGCTATGCCATAATGATTCGAACCTAAGCGCAAGTTATTTTATTGGAAAGGATTCGAAAGTTGAGAAAGAGTTACCTTTGGCACAGACCCATCCGACGCCGCTTTCTTTGGCTTTCTTAATGGCGAGGGACATGCAAAAGTTTCCGACGACGGCCCCCAAGCCGTTTCGTCCGTCGACCCAGGCGGTCGCAGCCGTTTCTTTGAGAATTTTGGGTTGCGCTTTGCCATCGCACGTGTTACTTCTCACGTCGTTTATGTACATCTCTAGAAATTGATTTAGTTTTTAATTGATTATTGTTTATAAGTGTAAGCGACCTAATCTGTTCATTCCGTGGCTGTAATGACCTCTGTAATCGGCCTCGACGAGGACGTCTCCGAGAGCTTCCGCATGAGCTTTTGGGGTTCCAACCGCCTCCATGCATTGTATTATGAATCGCTTAGCATCCTTTAGAGGAATTATGGGCGTATCTATAATGAGAAGCGTTTTGGAAACGACGTCACGCTGTTTTTAGCGCATAAATTAAAACGCTGACTAAGTCCTACGTTTCGCTTTTTTTTTTCTTGTTGTAAGTAATAAATGTACTGTTTAATGTATGCACTTTTACTTGGTTTAAAACAATAAATTAGTTTCATTACAAAAATCAAAGTCACGAGAGAGAGCGATAAGGAAAAATTAAATTTCGAAACCGATAAGATAGCTTCTAAGCAAAAGTGTGCTGAAAGCGATGCTTCTAAAATAGGGTACGATTTATTCCTAGGGTTCCTAATTCGCTATGTAAAATTAAGTGGAGATTGTTCTCACCTGTGTCTAAAAGGCCAGAGGACATGGTGCGTTTTGCAAGATTCGCAGTTGGAGTTTCGAAAGTGGGAGAAGGAGCCGGAGGAAAATGCGAGACTCGAATGAGTTTGGAGCCGAAAAGTACCCGATGTACTGCTGCCATTTTAGTCAAGATAATTAATGTAAGATTAATAAATAAATTTTAATCACGAGTTGGAGTAAACAATTCGGCTCATTTACATTCTGACAATGAGAGGAGACATCATCGGTGACATTCTGTGTGTTACGTAAGATATTTTAAATTGTTGACTTGTTGTTATTTTATTTTTAATTATGGCTAGTCGATTAGTTTGCTGCTTATGTAGAAGGAGTATGGGTACTCGTACTTACTGCTTATCTTCAAATCACCTGACCAGTGAATCAGGTGTGAGAGATTGGAAATAGGTTGAAAAGCAGTTCTCGTTGAATTTGCGCGAAAGGTACGTCGTAGTGCATTTAACCGATGGCTGATTGTTGGTTGAAAAACTATGCCAAGGTTGCGAATAATTAACAACAATTAAGGGAATTATGCAATGTGTTTGATGGCAAAATAGAACGAGATCAGAGCCATCGGAAAGTGGAAGAAGGGCGCAAGCGTTGAATGAATGATTTAATAATGAGGTACACTCACACCATTTAGTAATGTCCCTCAGTTTAGAGCCAGCGTATCGTTCGGGTCTGACGTGGAGCATAATAAAGAAAGCGATATAGCTTTAGCTTAAACTTTCCATTATTATTTTAAAACGCTGCAAATGATGGTGTTCACTTTTTACAATATAATAATATAACAAAAATATTAAACGGAACAGAAAACAATTTTCTTTTCAATTTGAAAGAAAA
The DNA here is from genome assembly GCA_036325965.1 of Sinopyrophorus schimmeli. Lineage (NCBI taxonomy): Eukaryota > Metazoa > Arthropoda > Insecta > Coleoptera > Elateridae > Sinopyrophorus > Sinopyrophorus schimmeli. The sequence continues at coordinate 19,989 of JARFIZ010000398.1, forward strand.
TTTACGCCATTAAATTAAAAATGGTTATTAAAACTATATTCACATAATTGTTAATATTTAAACGATGCAAATTAACTGACTCGTAAATTTGTTAACACTTTTAGAATAGCCCTAACAAAGTAACTATTGAAATTCTTATAACTTCATACATATTTTTTTAAATTTAACATGTGCAGATCAACTTCAATTTTTAATTACCCCTATTTATATTTTGGATAATGCATTGGTTAATATACCTATGCGTAGTTGGGATATAAATACTATAATTGTTCATTTAAAAATAATTAGAATAGAACTTTTTTTATTATGGACACTTCTTTTACGGTCATTGAATCGAAGGAGTTTTGGGATAAATCCAACGATAAGAATAATTGATTGATCATTATTGTTACGTTGTTGTTGTTGGCGCCTTTTATACCTGTATCAGGTTTAGGCGTTTTCCCGCTTGAAACTTTGTTGTGAATGTTGTAGTGTTTCAAAGATTCAAGGCACCTACCGTTTTACATGGGTTGCGAACCACGGCAATTTCTAGAAAAATTTTCGAGCAGTTTTACTCTTGCCAGGTGCTCAGCCTTGCGAAGAGAAGAGGAGCGTGAAATTTTCGATGGTCGGCGCGGGATTCGAACCACTTCGAATCCACCTCGCTAGCGCAGCAGCCCAAACACTAAAAATTGTTACGTAATGTATATATTAACTATTTCATTAGAATTATTAGGTGCCTATTGAACGACACTTTATAAATTACAGTGCAACGCAATTTACAATTTATTCACAACCCGCATTTAAAAAAATTGTAATGATAAGATAAAGATATACACCCGTACCTCGCCTTGCGTCGTTTCTTTTTGCGTTTTTTCGAAGTTGCGTCGCTACTTAATTAGTACTAATTTTCACCGTGCGTCGTTAGGTTTTCGAGGTTGCGTTGTTTTGGGTTCGAGTCTTTAATTTTTTTCTTGTTTTTTAACAGACGGCTCCACTTTTTTCTATTTTTTTCTTAATTCACATTGCGTCTTTTCAATTTGCGTCGTGTTTTTTTGGAACGTAACTCCGACGCAAAGTGAGGTATGGGTGTATTTTAAAATAATGAATAAAATAATGTTGGGTCATTCCATATGAAATCAACAAATTTGAATTAAAAAGTGTGCCGTATGATTTTTAATTTTAATAAAAAAATTGTAGTTGATCTTTGTGGTGGCACATTTATTTTTTTTATTGTATAACTTCCGATCAGTACCCATCCGAATTCAAAAATTGGGTCATTTTCATACTTGTACATAATGAGCTCTAGCTTTTTATTTAGAACAGGTATTGAAATGGTTGTTACTTTAGTTGAAAGGGTCATAAATGTGCATTTTATATAATACAAGAAAATTGAATTAAAACAATTAGGAACAAGATGGTGACCATCCGAAATTTTCACAATTTTTTCTCATTTTTAGGATATTTGATTGAACGCTGTGTCAACCCTTTTGCATATTAAAAATTGATTTTTTTTTACAATAAAGTACTAACTCTTGTGATGTCGTGACATAATTATTATTGTCCTAGAATAAAATCTACGAAAAATAAAATTGTGAAAATTGATAATTTTGTAAATAGCTCAGCTTTGACCTCAAAAAAATCCATGTGGAGGAAAAATAAAATATGAAATTTTCAGAATATGTAGTTCATATCTTCGTTAATAAAGACCAATTAGTGCCATTCTGTTATTTTCACCTCTTTAGGAAATATTTTTTTTAAAGTGCTACTTTTATACATAAATATGAAAATAATCTGGAAGTTTGATAATTTATAAAAGTTTTCTAACTTATTTAAACTATTAGAATTATGTCAATTTATGATAAAAATAATCAAATAAAAATAAAATTTTCAAATTCTGTTATTTATTAAAAATAATATAATAACAATAAAAAACACACGATCCTATCATTGTTTTATCCCCATCTCAAATAATAAATTAAAAGTGTGACGATATTCTAGCTCAGAAAATCTCAAGATAGTAAAAGTTTGCAATGAAAAATAAACAATTTCTGCATATATATATTTTTTTGATAAATACCAGAGTTTAAAAAATGTTGACTTTTATTTGATTATTTTTATCATAAATTGGCATAATACTAATAGTTTAAAGGACGCAAGGAGGAACATAACGAATAACTTCCTGAATGAGCAATTGGTTCCACACAATTTTTCCAAGATGACTTAGTAACAGTTGATTCATTGCAGTCTAATCGCGTTGGATATGGTGCCAATTATTTAAGCGATGGTGCCACACTCTATGTGTAGCGTTGCACCAAGAATTAAAGTGTTTACATGTGAATTGTGCAAAGAAAATTAACTATGTCAACTTAGACTGATGTGTGTTATCTTAACCACATAAATATGATTGATGTTTTCTTATTTTATTTCGATTATTAAATGTTCTATAGCGTCAAGATTTTTTTGTGCTTTGTAAATAAACGTTTTAAATGTATAACCTTAGATTTATTTTTACCACCTTTGAATTTTCAAATATTTGCCTCAAAACAAAAAGTATGTCATCTTAAGCACAATTCCCCTACAACACAACACAAAATACTAGAATGATGGTTTGTAAGGCCACAACAAAAATTTAATACCTACCCTTTGGTAATATTTTCGATTTTTCAAGAATAAGATTTTGGTGTTTTACCAGCATGAAACAATAAAGTTACAAAGGGAAGCTCAAGTAGGTGAATCACATTTTCGGTTTATTTAAAATATTTGAAAGAGCAACGTCCATCTCGGCACAAGTTAATATCTTAAGTCTAAATCCTTTCTAAGAACAAATTTAAAATGCCCATCTTGACATAAAGTGATTCAGGTATAATTGAAGAATACAATGGAGTATACATACTAGGGTGTTCCAACAAAAACAATTTTTTTCACTATCACATGAAAATTTTTCAGAATACGTCGAATTAAAAATCTGTCCAAATTACATCTCTTAATTTCAATTTTAAGAGGTCCTTCATCGAACTTAAACATTTTTATTTAAAAAGTTACGAAAATGATTTTTAACATTATTTACTTCTACAAACTATGTAATAATTTTTTTATATAATTAATTAGTAATCCTTTATAGTCATTAAATTCTCTACAAAAATTTAATTGAGTCAAATTTCTATTATTAATATTTTACTTAATAAAGAACTTACAAAATTGAAATTTGTCGAAATTTCAAATTTTTTCAATTAAAAGGCTAAACTATTAAAGATAGGTCAAAAGTGAAATGGCAGTTTTATATTCTATTTAATGCACTATCAAATAGTCTGAAAAAATATTTTATATCATGAAAAAGTTATCGATTTAATTCTTATTTTTATGATTTTTAATTATAGAAGATTAACTACCCGAAAAAATTTTCTTTATAAAATTATATAGAACTATACAATTTTACAAAATTTCTTAAAATTATTCATAAAAATAAATGGATGTCAGCTATGCTAAGTCCGGATATTTTTAATCCGTATACCTGCATCATACTCCGAGCTGTGTATACCTCATTTGAAGACCAATATTGAAATATAAATTTAGCAAAGCATTGAAAATGTTCGAGAAAAACGATTTTAAACTTTTAGCTAGAAGGATATTCTTCTATAAGATTTCGTGGTTACAACAAAAACTTTAAAAACAAAAAAGTAAATTTGGTTCTTAACTTACGAGCAAATATGGTATGTAACTCGAATATCGATAATTTAATGCAATGGTGACTTCTATTCAAATGAGGTTTAATACATACTCGTAATAATTCAAATAAAATCAATTAATGTAAAAATTATGGGTCCATAATAAAAAAAAAAACTAGATTCTAATAATTTTCAAATGAATAGTTATGGTATTTATGTCCCAACTGCAGATAGACATATCAAACAATACTTTAGAAAAAACATTAATAAGGGTAATATTAACAATTTAAGAGGAAGCGTGGTGCAAGTGGTTTAGTGTTTGGGCTGCTTTGCTAGCGAGGTGGATTCGAAGTGGTTCGAATCCCCGCGCCGACCATCGAAAATTTCACGCTCCTCTTCTCTTCGCAAGGCTGAGCACCTGGCAAGAGTAAAACTGCTCAAAATTTCCTTAGAAATTGCCGTGGTTTGCAATCCACGTAAAACAGTAGGTGCCTTGAATCTTTGAAACACTACAACATTCACAACAAAGTTTCAAGCGGGGAAAACGCCTAAACCTGATACAGGTATAAAAAGGCAGGCGCCAACAACAACAATATTAACAATTTAAAATTAATCTGAATTTGTTCTATTTTAAAATGCTGGCAATGCAGTTATAAGAATTTTAACAGCGAAATGAGCTGCCAATCGTTAGGAGTATCCGAAAATTGTTAACAAATTTACAATTCAGTTAATTTTAGTATTTAAATATTAACTCTTATGTGAAGAGTTATAATAATAATTTTCGATAGGATATATTTGCTTAGAAATGGAAAAGAAAATCTTTTATAGAAAACTTCACTAATTAATTCCTGAAATCAAAATTCGCATAGTTCTATTTTCAGTTATGTTAAATATTCTTAATATATACACAAACTAACTTATATGGAATTTAAAAGAAAGACATGGATTTTTAACACAAGGTATATGCGTAGAAAAGAATAATTACATTATTTTGTAATGATAAAATTATCTTGTATTAACTTTCATTTATATTAAAATATTTTTTTCTTATGGGTGAAAGATAAAAAGTGTATGGTTAATCTGTAAAAAGTGAATACCACCATCATGTGTAGGATTGTAAAATAATAACGGAGAGTTGAAGTTGAAACTAGCGTTTTCTTTATTATTCTCCACGTCGGACACGAACGATCCGTCCGCTCCAAACCAAGGGACATTACTAAATGGTGTGAGTGTACAAGTAATAAAGTCCAATTGGTTTTTTAAATGATTTTGCTTCATCATCGGTTGTGCGGATTATTCTTTAGTCACTTCCTGCTTTAAATTAATCGTAATTATCCAGAAATGTTAGGAATTAAAGACGGTGACGTACCGTTGAGAAAGTTTGGTTTGCTCAAAATTTTTCGCATATTGATTTTTTTTAATTGGCAATTGATGTAAAACCTATCGCAAGATCTTGAATTGTTGTCGTTTGTATGGATTTTTTATAAAATAAACAAGCTATGATTTTTTAATTGGGAGAAATATGGAATTGATTAATTTGTTTGAGAAAATTGCTTTTTTTTTGGTTCTCGATTATTTTCAAAAATTTCTAATTGAAATTTGTAAGTATGTTAATGTTAACTTATGTAAAGAAGTTGTAAGTATTTCATATTGTGATGCTAACAAAGATTTTTCAAAAAATAATTTTTAATCGGAAAATGATGTAGAATTAATTTGATTGGATTTTTTAGAAAAATGTTCCACATTTTAGAATTCAATTTCTTTTAAAAATTCATCAAAGGAAATTTTGATTTTGATTTTAATTTATGTAAAAAAGGCGTAAGGTGTTCAAATCTGTGGCGTCCATGAAGGTTTTCAAAAAATTGAGGGAGCTCCCATTATTTTTTAATTTAAAGAAATGTTGAGTTATTTTTGATTTAAAAAGGCACTAACTTTTTAGAATTGAATTTGTTCAAAAATTGCTCATGCCTATTGGATGATCTTCTATTAAAGAGCCCCAAGAATTCAAATTAGGGAGATCTTTCAAAAACTGAACGAGCTGTAACTTTCTTAAAATCAAAATTTTAAATTTGGCTAACTATTTTATTTTTGATTATTTTCCGAAATTGTTTTATTACCGATCGTATTGGACCTTAGCCTATCGGACACCGATGCTACGCACAATCTCCAAAATGGGCCAAAATCGAGAAAATGCATGGGTTAACCCCTTTGCTTTTATTCGAAAAATTGAAAAAAAATATATTTGCTTTATATTTTTAGGGGAGGTATCTATGGGCCCGTAGTGTCCATAGCCGGAGCCATTTTGCTTTGCTTCTCGTTTAACGCCAAAAATTTTTGACTTTTGCAAAGCGTCGATTTTTTGAAAATCAAAAACTGCGCTAACTTTTTTATTTTTGATTATTTCCCGAAATGCTTGTTTTTTTCCAAACGCATTGAACCTTATTCTATTCGAAACCCGTGTTAACTTAAAACCCCCAAAATTGGCCAAAATCGAGAAAAAACATGGATTAACCCCTTTGTCTTTTTTGGAAAAATTGAAAACAATACATTTGCTTTATATTTTACGGCGAAGTACCTATGGGTCCGTAGTGGCCCTAACTGGAGCCATTTTGCTCTGCTTCCTTTAAGACCCAAAAATTTCAACCTTTGCAAAACGTAATTTTTTTTTAAAATCAAAATTTTGATCTGCGCCAATTTTTTTTATTTTTGATTATTTCTCGAAATTCTTTTATTTTCAACCGCATTGGACCTTATTCTATCTGAAACCGGTGCTAACTCAAAACTTCCAAAATCGAGAAAAAACATGAGTCTTTTTTTGGAAAAATTGAAAAACATAGATTTGTTTATTTTTTAGGGGGACGTTTCTATGGGCCCAAATTGTCCATAGCCGAAGCTATTTCGATCTGCTTCCCCATTAACGCCAAAAATTTTCAATATTTTTCATCATCAATGTTAAATTAATTTAAGCTTAAAAAACCCCCCTCCAATTTTTTAAAATACAATGTCCCCAACAAAATCGACTAAAACCAAAAAACTAATTTCATTTTGGGCACCCATTTAACCACCTATAGAATTTTTTGAATCCCAGAAAAAGACTTGTGGACATCAACAGACACACGTAGACTTTTTTCCCCAATTCGTTTTCGTAATCCCAAAGAATTTCGTCGGGCCCGAATCACAAAAGAGCGAACCCTTAGAAATTCCGCAGGGTGGTAAATCGCCTCGTAATGGACGCCCGAAGCGCAGGTAGTCGTAGAGGGTGACTTCTTGCTAAACAATTGCTAATGCAATTAAAATACGTTGTTGGAAGCCTTAAAAAAATAGTCCGAAGCCGACATTGGTATGAATGGCAACCAGTTCTCGTTTTACATAACACAAACTCCAAGGTTTAAAATAAATCCAACAAACGTAGCGTTCGAGCGTAGCTACAGGTTTAGCCAGCTATTAAAAAGTCAGTAGAGGAATGGTGGCCCATTCGAGAGGTCGGCAAGGAAGCCCGTCTCTTTGTGTTTCGTGCCCGAAGAAGAGCTGGCAGACTTGTTCAGGTGTAAAAACACGATGAGACGACCCGCTGGACTTTGTTATTATTGTTCTTGTAGCCTTCAACTTTCGAGTGCTCGTGTCTACTACACACACACACCTTTTTCCTAGTGTTTTTAGTATGAATTTTTGAAGGCGAGTCGTAGGAGAGAAATGGCTTAGGAAAAACGTAAGTGCGCCGCATATTTACGCTTAAAATAGACTTAAGTCGCTTGTGATAGGCGTCGTCCGTTCTTTGTGCGTTTTTCGCGCTGATTATGTGGTTTTTTCCTTTCGCCGATTTAATTATTATGGTCGGAGATAAGTTTAATTAGTGCTGAAAACGAAAAACGAGGAAGATGTGGAAGAGGAAGTCGGGTGTATCTACACGACATCCTGCCCGTCCATTCGTCTGTATTTCCGTCTGGATTTCTCGTTAATTTTTCGAAACGACCGATTTCGCGAAGCGGCGATGGGCTTTCGTAATTTTTTAATCTTTAAAATCGGAAGTGAGTTGTCTTCGAAAATGCGCCTTCCGGCTTATGTAAGTTCCTTATTTAGATTTTTTCGAAATTAAAATTCCGTACGACTTTCTTCATCGTTCGTACCAGTGACCCCCAAACTTTTATTGCACTATTATAAATGGGAGCCCGAATGAATCGGGTGTTTTGATATCGTTCTGTCTCGCTTGCGTACATGTGAGGTTAGTATCTTTTCGCTCGCTTCAAGCTATTGAAAAATGTTGCGTATTTTAAATTTAGTTTAATAAATGCGAAGATGTGCGCGTTCGAGCGAAAAGTGGCACATTTCGAGCGAGGGAGGCAAATGAAGCGCGACGCGGAGCGGCGCGCTTCATTTTCCCGAGATCGGAAATGTGCCACTTTGAGCTCGAATGTGCACACTCGGCTTTAAGCGCGATTTGCAATAATTTTGGCACCGAAAAATTAGTAAATAATTTTTATCATTCCCTCTCACTTGTACTTATTCGTTCGTTGTATCTTTTCGCTCGCTCCCACTCATTGCTATGGTGAAAATACGTTTTTCGCAAATATAATCGATATTTACTGAACTAAATTAAATTTGATGATTGGAAAGAAAGTTTAAAATTCAATGAATACGAGGATGTGCGCGTTCGAGCGAAAAGTGGCACATTTTCGAGCGAGGGAGGCAAATGAAGCGCGACGCAGAGCGGCGCGCTTCATTTTCCCGAGATCGGAAATGTGCCACTTTCGCTCGAACGTGCACACTCGGCTTTAAGCACGATTTGCAATAATTTTGGCACCGAAAAATTAGTAAATAATTTTTATCATTCCTTTTCGCTTGTACTTATAAGTTCGTTGTATCTTTTCGCATGCTCCCACTCATTGCTATGGTGAAAATACGTTTTTCGCAAATATAATCGATATTTACCGAACTAAATTGAATTTGATGATTGGAGAGAAAATTTAATTTATAAAATTCAATGAATACGAGGATGTGCGCGTTCGAGCGAAAAGTGGCACATTTCCGAGCGAGGGAGGCAAATGAAGCGCGACGCGGAGCGGCGCGCTTCATTTTCCCGAGATCGGGAATGTGCCACTTTGAGCTCGAACGCGCACACGCGGTTTTAAGCACGATTTACAATAATTAAATCAATAAATTAGACGAAAAGTTATAAAATTAATTTTAATCGTTCCCTCTCTTTCGCACTTACGAGATTCCCGTATCTTTTCGCTCTCTTCCACTCATTGCTATGATAAAAACGTTTTTAGAACATAAATTCAATATTTACTAAATTTAATTAAATTTTTTGATATGAAAGAGCAAAGGATAAGTGGACAACTTTTATAAATACGAAGATGTGCGCGTTCGAGCGAAAAGTGGCACATTTTCGAGCGAGGGAGGCAAATGAAGCGCGACGCGGAGCGGCGCGCTTCATTTTCCCGAGATCGGAAATGTGCCACTTTGAGCTCGAATGCGCACACTCGGCTTTAAGCACGATTTGCAATAATTTTGGCACCGAAAAATTAGTAAATAATTTTTATATCATTCCCTCTCACTTGTCCTTATGAGTTCGTTGTATCTTTTCGCTCGCTCCCACTCATTGCTATGGTGAAATTACGTTTTTCGCAAATATAATCGATATTTACGGAACTAAATTGAATTTGATGATTGGAAAGTATATTTAATTTATAAAATTCAATGAATACGAGGATGTGCGCGTTCGAGCGAAAAGTGGCACATTTTCCCGAGATCGGAAATGTGCCACTTTGAGCTCGAATGCGCACCCTCGGCTTTAAGCACGATTTGCAATAATTTTGGTATCGAAAAATTAGTAAATAATTTTTATATCATTCCCTCTCCCTTGTACTTATGGGTTCGTTGTATCTTTTCGCTCGCTCCCACTCATTGCTATGGTGAAAATACGTTTTTCGCAAATATAATCGATATTTACTTTAAAAGCGATCGAATTATTAGTTAAAAATTTGACCAATACATATTGAAACTATTCGCGCCCTCGTGGCACTAGTGCGCGATTCCCCGGGGAGACCCACCCCCCCAGTTTGAAAATCACTGGTTTATATACAATGCCGTGAACAATTAAATCAGCAAAATAGTACATAAAGTGTGTTTATAGTAGTAAAATTTGTTTATTATATGTTAGATGTATTATTCGTCTAGATGATTTATTTATTTTGATTACAATTCAACTAAAATTGTTTAACGCAAATAAAATCTGAAACACAAACACATTGAACGATGCTGTGACAAAGTTTTGGGAAATCACAATGACCATTTAGTTAAAAATGTGCAAGCCACAATAAAAATGCAATATTATTATTTCAAAAATACAGTACGGCCTGTTAGGGTAGGGTGGATTATTTTTGTAATTAAAGCGACGAGAAATATTTTTTCAAACTGTTAAAAAAAATAAAACGATTAATACCGACATATTAGATGTCTTGTCATTTTTTATAGAGAAAAAGGAAAAACCCTTTCTTCAATAGTAGATATGTTTTAATGGTAATAAAGTAGAGTGCATGCTTATATGTTGCCATTAGTTTAAAGAAGGTAATAATGAAGATGAACCACGTTGAGGGGGCCCTAAGATATTAATAACAACTGACGAAAAATTCTCGCTTAGAGAAATGGGGCAAATTCGCAGATTAACACCCGGTGATTTTGTTTCAAAATTAAAACAATTTAATGGCAAGGAAGTAGATTCTTCGTTAATAAGAAAAAATTAATTTTTAATAACTATAATTCATGTGTTGCAAGAAGCAAGTCACCACTAACTAAACTGTATAGAAACAAAAGGCTTCAATTTGCTAAAAAAAATGCGTAAATAAAGATATCAAATTTTGGAAAAAAGTTATTTTTATACACAAAAGTAAGTTTTATGTATACAAAATTATATGAGACGCAAAAGAGTAAGAAAAAAATTAAATACTGCCCTAAATTCAAAAAATATTAGCGCAACAGTTAAGCATAGTGGTAACAATGTTATGGTGTGGGGCTCTTTGAATCACAATGGGTTGGTAATTTAGTTTTTGTAAACGAAATACTTAATAAATATGGTTATCTGACTATTTTGAAAAAAAAATGTAAATCATCGGCCCTAAAACTAGACAATCAAGAGGTTTTTTAATTTTACCAAATTAATGTTCTCGAGCATAAAGCTTGCAAAGTTGGAATGGGGTTGTTATATAATTGCTCAAATGCACTCAGAATACAGATCTTAACCCCATCGAGCATCTTTGGATTGATTTTGAAAAAAAATTCGAAAATATAATAATCAAACAGGGATTGTAACCCGTTAAAACATTTATAGAAAAAGAATGAAATAAAATATCTAATTTTATTACTAAAAAATTATAAAATCCATGTTAAAGCGATTAAGGGATGTAATTAAACATACGGGATATCGCACTAAGCATCAGGTAAAATTTTCCTAATTTTTTAAAAATTATTTACTAATTTTTATACAATTTTAGAAGAGCACAACGTAGATTTCCAAAAACTTTTTCACACTTGTTCAAGCAGCACTTAAACTTTATACAGTCGAACTTCGATAAGTCGAAGTTAAAGGGAAACTAAAAATAATTCGAGTTATCGAGGTTCGACTGTATTTAATTTTTGCAATAATAGTTAAATAATGTGTTTAAATTATTAGTGTATTATGTTTGATCTTGTTAACTCATCAATATATAATAAGAATGTTTTTTTTATATTTTTAAATAATTTTTTTATTAGTGGATTTGTAATTTCTATTTACTTTATGTTTATGTGAGGTTAGTATCTTTGACTCGCTTCCAATCCGGCGTATTTTAAATTAAATTTAATAAATACGAGGATGTGCGCGTTCGAGCTCAAAGTGGCACATTTCCGAGCGAGGGAGGCAAATGAAGCGCGACGCGGAGCGGCGCGCTTAATTTTCCCGAGATCGGAAATGTGCCACTTTGAGCTCGAACGCGCGCACTCGGTTTTAAGCACGATTCACAATAATTAAATCAATAAATTAGACGAAAAGTTAGAAAATTAATTTTCATCGTTCCCTCTCTTTCGCACTTACGAGATTCCCGTATCTTTTCGCTCCCTTCCACTGAGCGCAATGATAAATACGTTTTTAGAACATAAAATCAATATTTACTAAATTTAATTAAATTTTTTGATATGAAAGAGCAAAGGATAAGTGGACAACTTTTATAAATACGAAGATGTGCGCGTTCGAGCGAAAAGTGGCACATTTCCGAGCGAGGGAGGCAAATGAAGCGCGACGCGGAGCGGCGCGCTTCATTTTCCCGAGTTCGGAAATGTGCCACTTTGAGCTCGAATGCGCACACTCCGTTTTAAGCACGATTCACAATCAACTTTAAAAACGATCGAATTATTAATTAAAAATTTTACTAATACTTATTGAAACAATTCGCCCCGGGGAGGCGCGCCCCCCAGTTTGAAAATCACTGGTTCATAGTATATTTACAGAATTTTTCTGTGATTTTCTTTTGTACATAACACATTTATTTTTAGTCTTAATTTTCTAATCGTCCTACTCAGTCTACAAAGTCTTGTTATTGCTTACGTTAAGTTGCGACCCAAATTAAGTGCTTTGATTAAAAATAATAAGCGTTCAAAAACAAATTAATAAAGTCCGAAGGGGAAAAACTTCGTAATTTGGTTGTTTTTTTTCGGCGATCGATTAAAAATCAATCAAAAGTCGTTTCGAACGATTAAAAGTGTAATTTTGTGCCGCTTCGAATTGTTTTGTCGAAGAAAGCGATTAAAAAAAAAGGAAACGTTTCGAACGAAAGAGAATTAAGCGCAATTATTGTTAATTTAAGCTCTTCGAAGCATATGGTTAAAAATTCTGTGCCATTGCCCTTTGCTTAATTGAAGCCAGGGTCACCGAATGTCGGTTTTCTAATTTTATTTTCGCCGAGTCCCCTCTCGCTCCTTTTTTATTTTCGAGGGGGGCCGGCGCCCCCGCTCCCCCGTTTATCTCTTCCTGTTTCCAAAGCGATTACTTTAGATAATTAAAAAATAAAATAAAATAAAATAAAATAGCAGCTAACGACCGATTATTTGGTTCGGGTTCTTCTGGGGGGCCCTCGCGTTTTGTTTATTTTTAATAGCACGATATGGGTTAATCGCGTTCTTAAAAACAAACCGTTTTTTTTTCGCCATTTCCTGTTACTTTCGTTTTTTAACTAACGGATTTGGTCTTTAAATTATTTTAAAAAAATTCAACAATGGGTTGCTATCGCACGCTTATTTTGCGTGGAAATTGGGTTTTCGCGTTTGTTTTTGTTTATAATTTTTCTTCTTCTTCTTCTTCTTCGATTAATTAAAAACACAATTTTTGGGAAAGCAATAAAACGCCAAAGGGGGGCCGCTTCGATTAAACCAAACTCAAAATTAAAAAAAAATAAATAATGGGATCAAACAGTTCTTTCGTTTCGTGCAAGCTGTAGGGCCGTTTCGTAGCTGGGCAAATCGTTATCAAAACGACCGGTTTCGGCCCCGATAAAGCTCGTCTCGTTTTTGATCTCGAAATCGCGTGCGACGACGGTCTCGTAAGAAGGGGGCGGATGCCGAGCCACCATCTGCGACACATCTTCGTTCATCTCGAACAACTACGAAAAAAAAACGCTTTAAACCACCCCCTCCCCGAAGAGCACAAACGTAAAATACCTGCTGACCCTCCACCGTGTAAACCTCCAAAGCCAAAGCGGGGTCCCTCCAGTACCGAGGAACGCCGTTCTGCCGTTTTTGCTGGTTCCTATGGCAACAGTAGCAAATAACGAATACCATAATGATAATCCCGCTCATCATGGCACTTAAAAACAAAAAAAACCCCAAGATTACGAGGGAGACGTTTTGGGGAGGGGATGGGGGGAAACTCACCCTCCTAAGACGACATTGACGCCTTGCGAAGGAACCGGAGGCGTTCTTGGGGTGGCTTCGTTCTCTTTGCCTCCGCCGCCACTTCCATTTGCGCTCGAAATCAGCACGATCCGTTTTAAAGACATACATAGGCCTTTATTTGCTCGAACAGCCCCCCGAGGGGACGCTTACAGAACGCACTGCGAACGCAAAGCTCGTTTTCCAGAAACAATCGATAGCAACCTATTTTTTTTCTACCACCATTATTATTATTATCATCCCCTTTCCCGCAATCGATGCGAAATTGCTCTTTGCACCCCCACAAATTGTAGTGTTTTGGGGACGTCGAAAGAGAGCGAAATGGGGTGCTTCCAATTCGAAAAAAAGGCGCCCGCTTTCAGCCAACCGATTTATTTTTTAATAATCCTAAAAGTAGGTCTTTGTGACGACGCGAATTTGCGTCAATAGCGTGTGCCCATCAATTATTCATCCCTCTTTAAATTATAAATTTAAAATAAAAAAACGTGGTCGAATTAATGGTTCGTTTCTTGCAGAGGATCGTGATGAAGCCTGCCGGATTAAAACGAGTCCTCTTCGTCCTGCTGCTGATGTGTGGCGTTCTGGTCTTCTATTTGGTCTGGTTCCAGGACGCCGCCACCAACGTGCCGAGGTACAACGCCCTCGAGAAGGGCTCCTACAAGTTCGAAAAGTGAGTAGCGTGGAGGCGAGGATAATTTCTATTGAAGGGGTCGGTTTTTAGGGTTTCGAATCCGATATGGACGTGGAGGTGCACGAACCAAAGGTGCGAGCGTCGTCTGCGGACGAACAAGAGCGTCCCGACGTCCCTGAGGACCTGCAACATGCTCTGCGGCTCGACCCAGCTCTGGCCCCAGCCCACGGGGCCCGTCACTTTGGGCACGCGAGCCGTCGCCTTCCTCTTCGACCAGATCAGGTTCGAGGCGCACGCCGAGGGTGGCGTGCGGCCCTTCTTGGAGAGGGCCTTCGGTTTGTTCCGCGACAACGTCAGGAATTTAGTTCGTAAGAGTAACAATTGGACGCAAAGTAGTGAGATTGATAAATTTGTGATCAAAGCAAATGTGATAAAAAGAGACAATAAGTTGAAGTTGGCGACGGACGAGAGCTACAGCCTCACCCTTAAGCTGGCCCAAAGGGACCTGGTCGGCCTCATCAACGCCACCACGTTCTTCGGGGCTCGGCACGCTTTGGAGACCTTGTCGCAGTTGATTTGGTGGGACGAGTACGCTTCGGGGGGTGGCATGTTGAAGATTCTCAAAGGGGCTAGTGTGCACGACGCCCCCGCTTTTCCCTACAGAGGGCTCATGGTGGACACTTCGAGGAACTTCATCCCCTTGGAAAATCTCAAAAAGGTCCTAGTCGGGATGGCCGCCAATAAGCTGAACGTTTTCCATTGGCACATAGCCGATTCGCAAAGTTTTCCTTTCGTCTCCCCCAGAGTTCCTCAGATGTCGAGGTATGGGGCTTACGGGCCCGAGATGATGTACGATGCGGCCGACGTTACGGACTTGGTCGATTTTGCAAGAGTTAGAGGAATAAGGATCGTGATGGAGATCGACACCCCGGCGCATGCTGGGAATGGATGGACGTGGGGGCCCCACGAAGGGCTCGGCGAGTTAGCAGTTTGCGTGAACGAGCAGCCGTGGACTTTGTATTGTGGGGAACCACCTTGCGGACAGTTGAATCCTCAGAACCCAAACACCTATGACGTGCTCGAGAAGCTCTACAAGGACATCTTGGAACTCAGTGGGGAAAACGAGATCTTCCATCTTGGAGGAGATGAAGTTAATTTGGAATGCTGGGCGCACAACTTGCAATGGAACGGTGCCTATATGAACTACACTGATCTGCACGATCTTTGGGGCGATTTCACTTTGAAAGCTCTTCAGAGGCTGGCAAAGGCGAATGGGGGTAAGAAGCCGACCCATGTGATTGTTTGGTCGAGCAATTTGAGCAAGAAACCTTACACTGCCAAGTACTTGGATAAAAGTGATATTGTGGTGCAGTCGTGGGGCGCCAGTCAGTGGGGCGAGACTTTAGATTTGATGATGGAAGGGTATAAGTTAGTTATTTCCCATGTGGATGCTTGGTATTTAGATTGCGGTTTCGGGAGGTGGAGGGAGACAGGAGAGGCGGCTTGCGATCCTTACAGACCATGGCAGACCATGTACAACCATCGGCCATGGAATTTCCAGCAGATCGATAAGAAAATGATCCTGGGTGGTGAGGCTTGTCTTTGGAGCGAGCAGTTGGACGCTCGAGCTTTGGATTCTCGATTGTGGCCGAGAGCTGCTGCTTTTGCAGAGAGAATTTGGAGCGACCCCCCAACGGACCCCTACGTCTTGAGCATAAACGAAGACGTTTATACGAGATTGGGGACGCAGAGGGAACGGTTGGTGGACCGCGGGCTTCAGGCTGAGGCGATGTGGCCTCTTTGGTGCACCCAAAACCCGGGGATGTGTCTTTGACAGAAGCAGAGGACTGTTAGGATTTTAATTTTTAATTTATACGTAGGACTTTTATACAATCTTACACCGCAAGTGACCACTCTAGTCTGATGTTGAGGCAGTAAATTAAACGCTTAGTAGTTTGTTAAGTTTGTTATAAATTTTGTATGACGAAGGTTGTCGAATGGGACCCATAGATTTATCGATACACACACTGTTATCGGCACCTTGCTGTATTTTTAGACGATTTTACAGGTGCACACTAACACTAACACTGGTGTCCTTAATTATAACAAAAATTATGTATATTTTGTACTTACTTATTAAAAAAAATGTAAATATATGTTGATTTTATACAATCTTTGTTTTTGGGTGATTAATTTCTTAATGTGAACGTGCTTACTTTTATAATTAGTAGCTTTGTAAATTAAAAGTCAAATCTAAGTGTTGAAAAGTCAGCATTTCTCAATTATATTTTTTCTGGTTCATAAAACTTGTAAATTAAAAGTTTTATCGTTTTCTTAAAGCCAAAAGTCGTGTGTTTATAGAACAATTGTAAGTAACTCATTATAAGGACACAAAATTACATAATTCCTTTCAAAAAAAGGTCCCTCGTAACTGTTTTTTAGTTTGCTTTGGAGATGTGACAAATTAATGTTTATTTCAACTAAAGCCATATAGTGCGGTACTTTAAAGACATAGAAAACTTTTAGAAGAACTAATAAAGGTATATTATTAGCTAAATTTAAGATTCATAGCTGAAAAAGCAGTAAATTTGTAATTTCAATTGTGGAGGGAAAAGTGGGATCTTTTTCCATCCAAAGATGGAGCTGACAAAAAATGAAATTGAAAGCTGTCACAAGGCTCATAACCTAAATTTTTTCCACTTTAGTTTAATTTTTTATAAGTCATTGTGTGAATTATTTAGCCCTTTTATTTTTAGATAATAATCGTTGGAGTTGATCGAATACCAAAAGGAAAATGAGTGGAGAAACAGATAAAAGTCAATACGTGTTACCCTTGGACCAACCTGTTGTAAGCCTGGAAGTTAGCACAGCCTTTTCCCAGTTAAATAAGAAAGAAAGATTATATGCTCATTATTTAAGCCAAAGTTCTTGGATAGGAGGACTTATAACTTTATTACAAACTAGTCCAGAATCGGGGCCTATATTTGTTTTACTTCACAAGCTCTTCTCGGCCCAGGACCCCAATAAATTTAGAACGACGGCCTTAGCTCATGGCTTTAGCGAAAGTGAAGTCATATCCTTTTTTGTCTACTCGGCAGGAGTTTTTACCAATGCTGGAAATTACAAAGTTAGTCTTAAGCCATTAAGTCGAATGTGATTGATTTATGTCTTTTTTTAGGGCTTCGGAGATACAAAGTTTGTGCCGGCGATGGAACCACATCGATTTGAACAACTAATTAAGCTGTCGCCGGTATGGGCCGACTTAGAAGTCCTATGGAATACTTTTAATTTAAGTAAGAGGCTCTTTGATCTTAGTGAAGGTCACACATGCCTTGGGTTCCCCCCACAGGGCTGTACAACCTATTTCTCTTCTAATTGTGGGCCTGAGGACAGTTTACGTGTGCAAAAGTGGATGAAGAAGGAAAACTTAGAGTGTTACAACACTCGAGTTTTTAAGAAAGAGTCGACCAAGGATAAAGTATGTTAATTTTACTCTTTGACTCATTTTAATAACATTTTCTTGTTTAGATAATCTACGAGATACGTTTAGCTTCAGAGCAATTGGAGGTGCTTAAAGTCGAAGACGAAGGATTGTACACCTATCGATTAGTAAAAGGAGATTATGCACCTCTGATGGGTATCTTAAATCAGACTTTGGAGAAGGCTTTATTTTTTGCGAATCCCACAGAGAAGAGTATGATCGAAGCCTATATAAGTTCCTTTAAAACGGGCTCAATAGATGACCACAAGAAAGGCTCACGATTTTGGATTAAAAATAAGAGTCCAGCCATTGAGACTTACATTGGTTTCATCGAGACCTACAGGGATCCTGCTGGGGTGAGAGGCGAATTCGAGGGCTTCGTAGCAATTGTAAATCGTGCCATGTCTGAGAAATTTAGTGCCTTAGTAAATAGTGCAGAAAAGTTCCTGGAGTTTCTGCCTTGGCCTAAAGAATTCGAGAAAGATACATTTTTGAGACCCGATTTTACTTCTTTGGATATTTTAACGTTCGCTGGAAGTGGCATTCCTGCCGGCATCAACATTCCTAATTGTAAAATAAAACTAACTTTCAAATCCGAGATAATCGATTCACTTTTTTAGATGACGACATTCGGCAAGGGGAAGGTTTTAAAAATGTTTCTTTGGGGAACGTAATCCCTGCCAGTTATCAATATTCCAAGACTCCTTTTTTGCTCGACGAAGATGCCAGTTTATTTAAAGATTGGAGGGTGCTAGCGTTCGAGCTACAAGTAAGGATTTAATACCGATTGTTCTCCATTCATAGAACGTATTTTAGGTCGGCCTACACGAGCTACTTGGTCACGGTTCTGGCAAGTTGTTAAAGGAAGAGCCTTCGGGAACTAAGAACTTCTCAGAGGGCTTAATAAATCCGATTACGAAAGTTCCCATTGCGTCTTGGTACCACCCAGGAGACACCTACGACGCCAAATTCGGTCCTATAAGTTCTTCTTATGAAGAATGCAGAGCTGAGGCTGTAGGGCTTTTTTTAAGTTTGGACCCGAACGTTTTGGAGATTTTCGGGCACAAAGGCGCCGATGCTGACAATGTGACCTACGTGAATTGGTTGTCTTTGATTTGGGCTGGAGCCGGTCGGGCTTTGGAAATGTGGGAGCCTGGCAGAGGGTGGCTTCAGGCCCATGCTCAAGCACGTTACGTCATAACCCGGGTCTTGGTCGAAGCTGGAGTAGCTAAAGTCTCACAACCAACGAAAGACGACCTTTTGATTACTCTCGATAGAGCTTGTTTGAAAAGCGCCGGCCGCGAAGCGATTTCTAACTTCCTTTTGAAGTTACAAGTTTTTAAGGCGACCGGAGACGTGGAGGCTGCGACAAAATTATTTAATCAGCTATCGAACGTTGAGGAACCCTGGCTGGGCTGGCGTAGCATTGTTCTCGCAAATAAACAACCTCGGAATATGCTCATTCAGTCTAACACGATTAAGAATGGGGACGACGTCGAGCTTCACACCTACAAATCGACGATAGAGGGATTAATCGAGTCCTGGATTGAAAGATTTACTTATCCCGAGCCTCTTTATACAGCGATCACTGAGTCTGTGAGCGATGATTATCCATTCTTTATGTGAAAAAATAGTACTTTTTTAATACCTTATGTGGCTTGAAAATACGCTTTATAATTGAAGAATCAATAAATTATTGTTTTCGTACAAATATCGTTTTAATGTACTTTTAACCAAAAATGAAACAACTTATAAATATTTAAATCGTCACGTTTTATCATTAGCTTTTTCTAAAATAGAATCTTCGATATTGCTACCACAGTCTTTAGTTCCCTCAGTACCAACTTCTTCATTGTTTACATTCGGAAGTGAAATATTATGTTCATTATCATGAATGATGGTGTAATTGTTTTCTGTTATTTCATCGGTTTCCTTATTTTTAACAGATTCCTTCAGTTGCTCTATGACTTCTTCAGTCAAACTGATTGGTACTTTGTTTCGCGATGGAGTGACCATAAAGACATTAAAGGACTGTTGGCCTTCCGGAGTTTCGCTACAAACGATCATGAGAGAGCCTGGTATTAAATTTTGGAGGTCGTTTTCAGAGGCATCCCGACACTTCGAACTTCCGGGTAAGGCCATAGTTGAATCATCCGTCCCCAAAAATTTAACTGGCTTTGGAACCCGACCACTTCGAGTCGGTTTCAAAAAATTAGTAAGAGTTTCTTCGTCGGAGGATGAGTTATATTCGGAGGGGCTACTATCTAAGTCCCACACCGAAGAGATGCCCTTTTCTATTTCTTTGTATATCAAGTTGGGTGGTACTACAATTCTCTCCTTAATTTTGGATTTTGAACTGTTTAAGTTTTTCATTTTTATTTTCGGTTTGTTTCTAACACCTAAAAAGAGTTTTTAAAGCTTTAATGTTCGAGAGGTAAGATTTTTGCTTTACCAATGTAACTGTATGGGATTTTTCTTTTTTTCCTATCCTCCGTCCATTCTTCAAAACGTTTGGTTTTCTCTCTTTCTTCTTCTTCCGCTTTTCTCTTGCGTTCTTCGGTCTCTTCCTTGAGTTCTGTGATATTAAATTCGACTGGTTTCATGAGAGCTTTGTCGATAAGCAACCGATTCATTCGTTCTTCTTTTTTGAACTTCATTTTTAGTTCTCTTCGGTTGCGACCGGGGAAAAGTTGCACCATGAGAGTGAAATCTGTTCCCAAAGTGTTTAGGGCTTTGTAAAATAATACGGTTTCATCTTTGGACCAATCCTTGGTTCTCTTCTCTCTTTTATAAATGCCATAGCCCGTGTCGAAGTCCCCATTAATTAATTCCGATCTTTCCAAGAGCTCTCGCCCTTTCTTGGTTTCTTTGTTTTCAATAACTAAGCTTTTCTCGTCGATTACTATTTCCCCATTAGGACCGATTTTGATTTGAGGAGCTGGGACGTCGTTTTCTTCCTCGCTTTCTTTTTCGGGTTCAATTTTATGGGTTTCTTCGTTTGGACTCGCAGGAGCTGATTTTTCGTCCTCTTCTTTTAATGTGGACTCCTTTTTCGGTTTTTGACTAGCAATAATGTTAATTATTTTCCTAATTAAAGTAAAAAACTTTAAGGGCGTAGGATCACCGAAATACGTCCAATGTATTTTAAATGTGAACTTCGTTTCCGTCCTATTTTGGAATTTTTGCAGATAAAAAGTTGAAATGTTTTTGAAAAAGTGTGATTTTGAATTTTTGATAAATCAACATGTTTTAGGCAGTGTATAAGCTTTTATGTTTATAGTTTCTACTACGATTATCTATTTGTCAATATAAAACTGACTTATATATTTTTATTTGATTCAATTCAAAGAATATTCGCACACCCCTAGAAGATATATTTCATTATTTTAAATAAATTGTTTATAACTATATAATAAAAATAATTCTCATAAAAATTAAATCATACTTTCTTAAAGATAGATGAACTCTATCTCTAAAAAGCATTTAAATCTTCGAAAATACGGTAATAGGGTAGAAACGGAATTTACATATAAAACAAATCGGACAAAATTCGGTGATCTACCCCCTTAATAAGTTACCTCATCGGATTAGAAGTGGGATTGTAGAATAATAAATCCATCATCGTTAAATTGTGCTTATCGGGAATTCTATTAGAAAATTTATGATTGAAGTGCCTTCTAGCTTCGGCCATTTTACGAGATTGCTCGGTACGTTTACATTTCCTTTGAATTATGGAACTGTACTCTTTGTTCTTTTGTGCAAAGAGGCTTTGTTCTGACTTGATTTGACTATCATTGCTGACAGACGTAGTAGAGCAAGTCTAAAATGAATTAATGTGAAATAATAATTATGTAATTATAGTATTTTTTTTTACTGATTCCGTCCTGATTCTTTTGTAGTTCTTTTTGGGTTCGTCTTCGGACTCGCTGGCACTTCCATAAACCGTCATGCTGGTTCTTCTTTGCCCTAATCGAGGTACCGGTTTAATTCTACTCCTGTTAATTGCTTTTACAGGACTTAGTGGTTCCGTGAGAGATTCGTTATCCGAGTATGCGTTTTTATTGGTCTCCAAAACTTCATTTTCGACGGTTGCAGTAGTGCTGCTGTTATCCAAAGGTGGGGCCTCACCTTTCGATTTCGGTGATAAAAACGGAGCTGAAACTAGGGGTTTGATAAAAGCATCGTTCTCAGAGTTTAAAACTTTAGAATTATCAGTGGTGGGTTGTATCTCTTCGACTGATGTTGTTTCGCTTGCCTTTGATACAGCTTTATCAATTCTTCCAAATTTTGAGAATAATTTAGTGTTAATTAGAGGTTTAATAAAGCTTCTTCTGCTTTTTACAGCAGTGTTTAAGTTGGGAGAAAGTTTAACAGGCGATTCCTTTACTTCTTGAGATGGTTTTTCATCAATTTTAGCTTCACAGCTGGTCGGAGTTTCTACTTCTTTAGATGTAAGTTCAGGTTTGCCATTGGGACTTTCCTCAACTGCAGTTTTTTTCCGTAAAGGTATATTAGCAATGTTCTTTATTCTGCTTCTTCTTGTTGCCATTTTGTTCGTCTTATAATGTTATATTGTGTTTATGAGTTGTGGTTCTTCTCTCTTGACTGACTACAAGGTTACATTTTATTTTGTGAGCCCACAAATGATTATATTTAAAATTCAGATTACCAAGACCTATACACACCAACGTGGAGTAATAATTCCTTACTTAAACAAAGATAGTTCGTTTTTAACACCATTATTAGTACTTTACATTTCGATAACATAACCATATGCAGTAAAAGTGCTAGGACGAGCCATCTCTGGGCAGAACGCTGAACTGTGTTGTATGGCGCTCATTTGAAATTTAAATATTATATTTCCACATTATTTTTTAATTTATTTAATTACAATAACACTTTTGTAGACGTAAACTGCGATAGAAAAAAATTAATAGATTGAATACATTAATAAAAGCTTTTATTAGATTAATTATATTTCATAATACATTTTAGATTCGATCAGTTTTCGTTGTTATTGTTGTTATTAGAATCTTCTTCATTAGCATTTGCACTAGCACTAGATGCCTTCTTGTTATTGTTGTTGGCTGAGCCACTCACACCTGGCGATTTTTTTCGATTTAATCACAAGAAACTAGCCAAATACAAAGTGGAAGCAAAACGAAGCGAATTCACCCCTCGCAAAGCAACAAAAATACAATTCGATCTTACCAACGGCCAAAGCGGCCAAAACAGCGACAAGAATCAATTTGAAGTTCATGGTGATTGTTGAATGTCTATTTGTTGATCACAAAAGGAACGAATGGTGCTGACGAATTTTCATCCCAATTTATACCAAATCGAAGTCATTATTAATTGCGCTTTAATTGCATCGAATATTTGCAATACAATAGGGTTGTAAAGATTTGTCGCAATCACAATGCCATTTTCGTAACAATTCAACATTAATTGCTATTTTTTCCTCGTTAAATAATAAATATTGCTCTTTCATTAGCTATAAACTTTTGCAACAGTGCGTTTCATAGTACGTCTCATTTTTACAAGAATCATATACTAAATTAATTAAGGGTTAGTTAGAAGGAAGAGGAATCGAGGAAGAGCGAAGAAATTGGAGAAGTTTTCCCCACGCAAAATTAAGATTATCTTTGGCTCACTTCCAAATTTAACACTTTAAATTATTCAAGCTCATAAATAAAATAGTTTAAATTTAAATAAATTAAGTCATTTTTAGCCATATATTTAATTGATATACAGTCGAACTTCCATAAGTCGAACGCCGATAAGACGAATTTTTGATAGCTCGAACTCGAACCTGTTTCCCTAGGACTTGCCTATCTCAACGTTAATATTTTTATGTCAATAACTCGAAATTTAATAAATCGAATTATTTAATAAGTCGAAGCGTTTTACAATTCTTTAAATTCAAGTTTCCATTAGTAAATAGGTCGATGACTCGAAGTTAAATTTTACAACTTTTCTAAAAATTACGCTACCTGAGAGAGGATTAAGGACGGGTGCGGTTCGGTGTTATTGTTGCTTAAAAGGTCTATTCTATGAAAAGGTTTTATACTATAAGCTGTTTTGACGGCGGCACTTCAATTGGATTTAAAAACTAATTTATGTTTAGGCGTGAAAAGGTAACAGACAGATAGACAGACAGCCAGAGTTACTTTCGCTTTTATAATATTAGTTAGGATAATAATTTTTTTTTTAGAAAATAAGTTAAGTATTGCGAATCGTGCTTAATGTGAAGTGTGCACATTCGAGCTCAAAGTGGCACATTCCGATCTCGGGAAAATGAAGCGCGCCGCTCCGCGTCGCGCTTCATTTGCCTCCCTCGCTCGGAAATGTGCCACTTTTCGCTCGAACGTGCACATCCTCGTATTTATTGACTTGCCTTAATTAATCTTTCCACTTTCAAATCAAAAAATTAAAAGTAAATATAAATTTTATATTCAAGAAACGTATTTGCCATAGTAATGAGTGGAAGTGGGCGAAAAAATACGAGAATTTAGTAGATGCGAGTGAGAGAAAACGATTAAATTATTTATTTAATTTTTGAATAATTTATTGGCCTAAATTTTGTGAATGGTGCTTAAAATCGAGTGTGCACATTCGAGCTCAAAGTGGCACATTCCGATCTCGGGAAAATGAAGCGCGCCGCTCCGCGTCGCGCTTCATTTGCTTCCCTCGCTCGGAAATGTGCCACTTTTCGCTCGAATGTGCACATCCAGGTATTTATTTACATTTATGATTACATTTAATTTAGTTATGCCAAGAAGTATAACTTCTCACGGGCGTGCTTAAGTACACGCACCTTTCTTTATCATTTAACAATTGTTGTAAGTAATATGAACATTTTCAGCTTAACCACTTTAATAAATTTTATGTACAGTTAACTTTAATAACTCCACAACTCGAATTCTTTGATAACTCAAGTTGGAAAGTGTTTCTCGACAAAATGCCTATTTCAAAAAGGTAGAATTGAAACTATTCTAATATAACTATGGTTACGAAGTGATTAACCTTTCTGATTGGTCAATTAGCTAACGGCCATAATGGTGTATCAAAAATGAGCCAATCACAGTGACTTATTTAAAGCGGGATTTTTAAAGTATGCTTTAAACCACTTACAGTTCTAATTACGTTATATAAAATACCATTTCACATAAAAGATATATACATACACAAATATATATTTAATTTTTAAGCTTTTTTAATAACTCGAATTATTGATAATTCGAATTCATTTTGGTGTTCCTTCAACTTCGACTTATCGAGGTTCGACTGTATATTAATTGAAAAATAGAAGTTTAATTAATTTCGAGCTTTCCCCCCCGAAAAAAACAACAGAAATAAGTTAAAAAATAATGAAAATTTTCGTTGTTGTTGTTATGAAAGTTAAGGCCTTTAAAAAAAAGTAAAGAAATAAGATACGAAGAAACTTCAAAAGCCTCAAAGTTCAATAACTCGCTTTTGATTAGTTTCTCGAAGGGTTTTCCGCGAGTTTCCCTTTTCATCTTGCCAAACAACAAATTAACTTTGGAAGACTTCGAAGGCCAATAGAACAAAAATTAAATCGCGACAATTTTGATTTGGGCAAGAATGCAAAAAAAAAAAATGGGCAAAGTTGTGTCGTGCGTTCTCGGATGGAAATTCTGTTTTGATCGCATGTCTGGAAGCCTCAGGTGGTTTTCCAGACGCATCGCGACGCTTGAAAATTCCGGTCAGCTTCGAAGCTCGTATTGAAATTAACAAGTGTCGAAATAACATATCAATAAAAGATTTTTCGGTTTAAAGAAAGTCGGGGAGGGATGGGTTTGGGGCGTTGTGTCCCTCGCATGATTTTCGTCACTTTGCTCGCCAAAGTCGGGGGCACCGATTTGAGGGGCTTTGGGGACGATTTTAAGTATTTCAATGTGGGGGTTTTGATTGCTTCTCGGCTGGATTCGCCCTTTGACTTGGAGAGATGCGGTCCAGCCGTCGACATCGCTTTGGAAGAGGTCAACGAGAGGTATTTGACTCATCATCGGATTCGGCTGCAAAAGGTCCAGGCCAGGTACTTTTTTACTCTTTTTTTTTTTTGAAAACGTACATCGCCAAATTGCTAAATGTTCCCAATTTCTCTTTCCCAAAAAGTAACACAAGAGCCGATCAAAAAAATTAGTTTTCAAAAAAACTGTAATTAACCCCTTGACATACAAAAAAAACCGAATTTGATGTGTCCGAAAAAAACTATTAATTTGGCTCAACTTAACTGTTATGAGCATACACAAATAACATAAAATAAATAATTAATAGTTTTAAAATATTTTGAAATATGTAGAGCAGTGTTTCCCAATCTTTTTTTAACATTCCCCACCTAAGTCATTCTAAAATTTTGATGCATATAATATATAACATATAAATATTTTTTTATATTTAAAAATTGAATTATTCCATAAATGAAGCCTAATTACAACTTGTTCAAGACACAAGATTTAGGTTTTAGCAAGAAATCACTAGGAAATTATTAAGAAAAAAAACAATAAGTAAATTTTAAAAACATAAACTAAAAATATTTTTATATCGATAGCTCGAATTTTTGATAGCGCGAATTATTTTTAGTTTCTCTTCAACTTCGACCTATCGAGGTTTGACTGTATTTAATTTTATAAATTTAATATTTCTGAACAATTAAGATAATTTATTTATTGAGTTTTCTCCAATATTAATTTTATTTGCGTAAATTAATGACCTTCAAAGTTTTTTGAGAAGACCACAAATTCTGTATATACTCTATTTGAGTTTTCTGAAAATACATAATAATTTTTTCATCAAAATTTCCTTTTAAATTTACCGAATAAAGTTTTGTTTTATTCAATTTGTGTTATACAAAAAAAATTGATAATTAAAAATTTCTAAAGTTCTTAAATATATTTTAAAATTTTTCCAAGTTATTAATTTATTTAATTTGAGTTGTCTAAAAACTTAAAATAATTTATTCTTAGAGTTTACTTTAATAATTTTGCTAAATGTTTAAAACTGAATTTCATTCTATGTAAAAAAACCGGTGCATGTACTTATGTACGCACGTTAGAAGTAATACTTCTTTGGCGCGACTAAATTAAATATAACAACGCGCTATGTTGCGCTTGTGTATAGCTAGACCAGTGGTTATCAAACTATATGTTACTGCGCATATGTCGTTTTATTTGAATACATTGCTATTTCCTTTTTAAATCCAAAAAGTAATTTAAACAAATTGAATAAATACGAAGATGTGCGCGTTCGAGCGAAAAGTGGCACATTTCCGAGCGAGGGAAGCAAATGAAGCGCGACGCGGAGCGGCGCGCTTCATTTTCCCGAGATCGGAATGTGCCACTTTGAGCTCGAACGTGCACACTCGGCTTTAAGCACGATTTGCAATAATTTTGGTATCGAGAAATTAGTAAATAATTTTTATCATTCCCTCTCGCTTGTACTTATGAGTTCGTTGTATCTTTTCGCTCGCTCCCACTCATTGCTATGGTGAAAAGACGTTTTTCGCAAATATAATCGATATTTACTGAACTAAATTAAATTCGATGATCGGAAAGAAAGTTTAATTATAAAATTCAATGAATACGAGGATGTGCGCGTTCGAGCGAAAAGTGGCACATTTTTGAGCGAGGGAAGCAAATGAAGCGCGACGCGAAGCGGCGCGCTTCATTTTCCCGAGATCGGAAATGTGCCACTTTGAGCTCGAATGCGCACACTCGGCCTTAAGCACACTTTACAATAATTAATTTACTCTCGGCACAATTCGCAATTAAATATTACAGAATTATATTAATAACAAAATTCCCAAATTTGCCAATTTTGTGCCATTTAACAAAATTATTGTTGAAAACAAACCTTTTTCGCAACACAAAATTGAATACAGTTTTTGACGTCTCAGAGACGTCAAAATCTACAATGACACCCTAAACGATCGACGTCATTGTATGTCAAGGGGTTAATATAAAAGTGAAAAACCCATGGATTTGTGGGGTTCCGTAACCGTGGCAACCCGCTCCCGTTATAAGATTTTTTTGTAATTTTTAGTTTTTTTAAAAAAAAATTTTAAATAATTACAAAGCAACTTAATTCTATTGGTGCGACAAGAGGGTGTAATGACTCGCTTTGAATCGTAATTAAGTTTAATTTGGACCTCTGAGATTTTCGATTTTGCGCGGAAAAAAAAAGGTGTCCGGGACCGTTTGCGATCTAATGATGAATGGGTCAATTAATAATTATGGGGATATTCATGTCGGCCGCCCCCTTGGAATCGAATCGGAGGTGTTATTAAAAGGCGGCCCCGCGAAGAGGACGAGGGATGAAAGGAGATGGAAAGGTGCGACGTGGACGATGATTTTAATGCGAAATTTATGTATGTGCATCCTTAATTTTGTTAAAGGATCAAGTGAAAATTATTGGTTGTATTGCGTTATTCAAGGTTAATGTCGTTAAGCCTCTTGTTTAAGGGAAACGTGTCGAGTATTAATTTGAAAAAAAATGGTCATTAGGATTTATGGCTATTTTTGTATGTGCTGCTGTTTTTCGGGACGCTGCTAGCTTTTAAAAGGGCAGAAAAATATGATATATGGTGCTCGAAACTGTAGATTCGGAGATTTTGAGCCAAAAAAAATTTAAGACTGTTTAAAAAGTGAAGTTTTGAGAATTAAATCAAATTAGCAACTGCGCTAAATTTGAAAATTTATAAATAAAAAAGTTACACTGCCAATTTTGAATCGTTTAAAAAATACAATGGAGTTGTTTCAATTTATTTTATTAAATTACTAATTAATTAAAATTTTAGGAAATCGATGACTAAATTTAAACATTTTGAGAAATACACCCATACCTCGCTTAGCGGCCTAGATAGGTCTCGGAAAAACTGGCCGTAAAGCGAAAATCCTTATAACGAATCAATTATTTTGAGCTGACACTGAACAGAAAGGCGATAACAATACAGATTTTTTTTTGAAAAAGTGCCATAATTAAAAAGGTCGCTATAGCAAAATACCGCATAAAGAGCAGCCGAATAGCGAGGTATGGATGTAATAGTCGTTTTTAACTTTTAAATTGTTTAAAAAATATCATACATTGGGTTGTTTCAATGTTTTAAATTAAAATCTACGAAATAAAAAAAGTTTTTTTGTTTCCTGGCCCAAAAATTAATTTTGACTTTGAATCAAAAGAAAATGTTTTCAGCAAAGCGAGTTATTATTTATAAATGTTACTAATTAATTATATTTGTAAGGAATCGATGACTGAATTTAGAAATTTTAGGAAATACACTCGTACCTCGCTTAGCGGTCTAGATAGGTCTCAGAAAAACTGGCCGTAAAGCGAAAATCCGTATAACGAATCAATTATTTTGAGCCGAAACTAAACAGAAAGGCGATAACGGTACAGATTTTTTTTTGGTTGTACATTGCATAAGTGCCATAATTAAAAAAAGGTCGCTATAGCGAAATGCCGTATAGAGAGCAGCCGAATAGCGAGGTATGGATGTAATAGTCGTTTTTAACTTTTAAATTGTTTAAAAAATATCATACATTGGGTTGTTTCAATGTTTTAAATTAAAATCTACGAATTAAAAATAGTTTTTTTGTTTCCTTGGCCCAAAAATTAATTTTGACTTTAAATCAAAAGAAAATGTTTTCAGCAAAATGAGTTATTATTTATGAATGTGAATAAAACGTTTGTGGTCTCTCCTTAACAATAAATTCTCAAAAAAAACCCAAAAAACTATATCAAAATTTCCCCCATAGATTTTCAATATAAAATCTCATTTTTTAAACTAACCATATGCAATTTAAAGTTGCGTTTAGATCGATGTTAAAAAAAGTAAAACAACCCAAGATGCCAAGAAGCAATCCATTACACAAATAAGATTGCTGAAACAACTCCAGTTTTTCAGATCACATTTACGTAATTTTCTCGAAAACGTAAAACGCTCAAAGAAAATTGTCCTCAACTGATTACAGTTTTAGGACTTCTAAACTTTCACCCCAATCCTTTAAAGAGATTGAATCAAAACCATAACAACTCAAAAATCAATTTAATAAATCTCCAAAAGAATGGTTTCATGACAACCCATCATCAATTATAAATCAATATGGCTTCGCCTTTTTCAATGGTATAATTCTCAAGGCAAGTAAATGGGGGTATAGCTCAGTGGTAGAGCATTCGACTGCAGATCGAGAGGTCCCCGGTTCAAACCCGGGTGCCCCCTTAAAACACGTTTTTTTTTTATGCAACTTTATTTTTTTTAGTTATCCTTCGTGCAGCGGGGCCAGGGCTCCGGGATTGGCTGCCGACATGCACTTCAGGGACGACGTTATTGCTTTTATCGGACCCGCCTGCTTATTTGCTTTGGAGCCCGTCGCCCGGCTAGCCGCTTATTGGAACACACCGATAATTACGGGAATGGGGGACCAAGTGAGGTTAAAAAAATACCATATCAAAAAAATTAGTAAAATTTTGCTTTCATCAGCCTCCATCCGAAGGAGAACTGACGGTGACTTCCGGAATACTGGGACGTCTACAAAAGGGCAAAAACGACAGCACGGTACCCCAATTTACGACCCTTTCGCTCAACAACAAGTTAGTTGTTTTTTTTCAATTTTTAGTTGCAAGGAATTTTCAAAGACAAAAGTAAATATTCGACGTTGACGCGAATGTCATACTGCCAATGCAGATTAAAATTAGTTTTCGCAAGTATTTTCAAGCAATTCGGATGGAAACATATCGCCCTAATCTTGGACCGTTCCGACTTATTTTCGCTCACCGTTGGTAAGCCTTTTTCGCATTCATTTTGAGGTTAGAAATAAGGAGAGTTATGCAACCCCTAATCTCAAGGACGAGGTGGCCGAGTGGTTAAGGCGTTGGACTGCTAATCCAATGGGCTCTGCCCGCGTGGGTTCGAATCCCATCCTCGTCGATTTTTTTTCGTTGAGCGCGCGAATTAAGAAGTTAATTTTTAGGCAAGAACTTGGAGGACGGACTGAAGAAGTTGGGTTGCTCGCGTTCGTGAGGGAATTGAACGGGAACGACGAGGAGTCGTACGATAATTATTTAAGGGATGCCAGTATGTACGCCAGGGGTGAGTTAAAAACGATTTTTTTTGTAAGCGAGGGTGGAAAAGGATTAAGTGCTCGTCTTCAGTTGTGATTCTGAGCGTCCGAGGGGTTTTGGTGAGGAAGTTTATGTTGGCGGCTCATGCCCTGGGGATGACGAAGGGCGATTGGACCTTTTTGGACGTCGAAATTTTTCAGGTGAATTTTTGGAGCGGGCGAATTGGTTTTTTTGTTATTTTTAGCGATTTGACGTACAGGGTGCTTATTGGGGAGATCACAATTGGGAAGCTGGGGATCAATACGACGCAGCCGCCCGCAAAGCTTTCGAGGCTTTATTGAGGGTGTCGCTTTTGCAGCCCACCAGCGATAAATTTCAAGATTTCGCAGATCGCGTCAAGGAAAGGGCGCTAAGGGACTACAATTACACGATAAGCGATGGAGAAGAGGTGCGTTTTTAGTTTTCTTCGGATAATTTTGGGAAAAGTAAATGACGAGAAATTGGCCGTGGCGATAAGACGGAAGGTCCGATTTAAATGCGTCGTTTTTAAATCGATGGGGGACCAAATTTGAGTGGACACGGGTCCCGGCAAAATTTTGTAAAATAAATTTTGAGGTTTGTGCGCGGGCCTAAATTTTGAAGTACAATTTTCATATTCAGTCGTGAAGCGTTTTATTATTCACCCATACCTCGCTTTACGGCTCAGATGCGAAAAGCCGTATAACGAATCAAGTACTTTGATACACAATTCTAAAGGAAAAAAACTGAAAGTAAACAGAAGGTCGCTAACGGTACAGCATTTTTTGGCCGTATAACGAAACACTGACAAGTGCTATTATTAAAAAACTGTTATAGCGAAACGCCGTATAGCGAGGTATGGGTTTAGTTTGAGATAAAACTTTCAAAATCCAAAATAGAACACATTGATTAGTATATTTTGAGTTAAAAATAACCGCAATTAAATATTTTTATTGGTTTCTAATAAAATTATATTATTTTGATATGACATCAACAGTTGATGGATAAAATTTGAAAAAAAACAATTAAAATAGAAAAGAAAATTTTTGTAGTTCAAAAATGGAAAAAACAATTAAATACAATTCGTTTTTTAATTAAAAAAAAGTAAATTTGATTAAATATAGGGCTTAGCGATTTTTCGAAAAAAATAATATACGGAAACGTACATTTTTGAGTTAAAAGCTATTTTAGAACGGTGCGCCAATTTATCATTTCTCAAAATAAAAACCTCAAAAGTAAGATTTAAGTATATCAAATGCCCTACTTCAATTTAAAAAAATTATAATTTAATAGGTATCTTTATTAGTTTATAAAAAAATATTTTTTTTGTAATATTACACCAAAAGTTGATACGTATAATTTTATAAAAAATATAAATAAGGGAGATAAAGGTCTGTAGCGCTAAAGCGGGAGGGTTCGATTTAAATGCGGTTTTTTTTAATCAAAAGAAAATTAAATTTAAACAGAGACGGGTTTCGGGATTTTCTTTAAAAAATTTGAAAATATTGTGCATAATTCTAAATGTTAAAATAGAACTTAATTTTCAAGCGTGCCCCATTTTATTATTATTTTTTGTAATACGAATTTCAAAATTAAAAAAAACAAACGACAGTTAATGTAATTTAATATAAAAAAACACGTAATTAAATATCGTTATTAATTATCAATAAAATAATTGTTGTTTTTTGAAAACTTAAACTTTACCATTTTCAAAAACACAAACGGGGGCGACGAAAGCTCCGTAGCACTAAAACGAGGGGTCCGATTTAAATGCGGTTTTTTTTAATCAAAAGAAAATTAAATTTACGCAAGACGGGTTTTGAGATTTTCTTTAAAAAAAAATTTTTTAAATTGTTCACAACTCTAAATGTTAAAGTACAACTTAATTTTCAAGCGTGCCCCATTTTATTATATTTTGTAATACGAATTTCAAAATTTAAAAAAACAGACAATAATTAATATAATTTAATAAAAAAACGCAATTAAATATCGTCATTGATTCACAAATAAAATAATTGTTTTTTTTGAAAATTTAAACTTTACCATTTTCAAAAAGCACAAACGGGGGCGACGAAAGCTCCGTAGCACTAAAACGAGGGGTCCGATTTAAACGCGCTTTTCCCCAGTCGAAAGAACACTAAATTTCACTAAACACGTGTCCCGCCGATTTTTTTAATTTAAATTTTTTTCGCCTTAGATCAATTTCGTAATAGGCGCCTTCTACGACGGCGTCTACTTATTGGGAATGGCTTTGAACGAGACCTTGACCGAAAACCAAAGCATCGGGGACGGACAGGCCATCACGCGAAGGATGTGGAGTCGCGATTTTCATGGTAAAATTGGCGCGAAACTAATAAATTTAAATACAAGGGGAAATTAGGGATCACAGGGCACGTCAGGATCGACGATAACGGGGATCGAGACGCCGACTATTCGGTCCTGGACTTGGATCCGATCACCGGCAAGTTCGAGGTGGTCGCCCACTACTACGGCGTGCACAAGAAATATTCGCCGGTCTCGGGCCAGAAGATACATTGGCCCGGGGGGCG
The DNA here is from genome assembly GCA_036325965.1 of Sinopyrophorus schimmeli. Classification (NCBI taxonomy): domain Eukaryota; kingdom Metazoa; phylum Arthropoda; class Insecta; order Coleoptera; family Elateridae; genus Sinopyrophorus; species Sinopyrophorus schimmeli. The sequence goes on from JARFIZ010000398.1 coordinate 53,319, forward strand.
CGAAGGGCCGCCGCCCGACGTCCCCAAGTGCGGGTTCATGGAAAATCATCCCGACTGTCACAACAACGGTGAGTCGCTTTTGATTTCTGGCGAGGTTGAGGTAAGAGAGACCCAATGTCCGACCGGGACCCAGTACCCGATCACTTGCGGCATTGATCGGGCATTGGGGTAACCGAGCAATTATTTTCATTTTGATTGTGCAATGTAATTCGAAGTGATTTAATCGTTTTAGCGCTTTGATTGTTTTTTTAATTAAATCAAAAAAAAAAAAATGTTAACGCTGCCCCCGAAGAGACCTACGTGATGGTTTTGTACGGGTTGTTCGCCTTTGGGGTCTTTTTGGCCATCACGATCACGGTGGTCTGTATCGCATATAAGTAAGTAAATAATTAAAAAAAATTACGTTGAGAAAATTTAAATAAAAAATAAAAAATAAGGCGTCTGCGAATAAGCGCCGACCTCAACAACATGTCTTGGCGGGTGCGTCCCGAAGAAGTCCTGATCGAAGTCGGGAAGCCCTTCGGATCGAAACTGGGGCTGCAAAAGTTCACGGAGGTGAATTAGTTTTTTTGGTTGGTGAAGGGACGGAGTTTTGATAGAATAAATTTTTTTCGAAGACCTTCGAGACGCACAACAAGCGATCTTCGAACGCTTCCTGCGAGTCGGTCGTGTCCTCGCCGGCCTTTACGGCCGTGGGGATCTACAAGGGGAACCGAGTGGCCATTAAGAAAATAACCAAAAGAAAATCGACATCAACAAGAAATTGCTTTGGGAAATCAAACAGGTGAGTTAAGTTCAGATTAAGTTAAGATTTATGACGTTTTGATTCTATAAAACGGTTACAATTTGAGCTTAAATGTTTAACTTTTTTTCAAAGCTCGAAAATGAATAAATCAGAGTTTAGAAGTACCTAAGGCTCTTTGCTTTTTTTGAAGAAAAAAATGTGGGTAATAGATTAGTTTTAAATTTCTTGCTGTACGCTTCTATGGACCCCAAACCGACTTAGTCGGAGTAATTCTTCTCTGCTCCCCCTTCATCCGCCAAAATTTTCGGAAAACTGAATAAATCAAAAAAAGTACACTTCGACTTACAAAAACTATCGTAGCGCCCTCATTTTTGATCTGATTATTAAAAACTACCCGGATTCGGAATCCTGAGACTTTTTTCCATAAGATATGTCAAAAAATCGGCATACAGCCGAATGTTAATTTTTTGAGTATTATGTTAATTTTTGTAATATAAAATTTTACGTTAAAAAAATTGTAGCGCCGTTATTTGTGCACGGATCTTTAAAAACTATACAGATTCGGATTTATTGGACTTTTTGGCTTCGGATAGTCACAAAAAACCATAGGCATGCTATTTGAAATTTTTGAGAGAAACGGGTTTGAAGAGTCCTACTTGTAATTATTTTTTTACAAATTTTCACTTTGAAAAATCGCAGCTCAGTTATTTGTAAATGGATCTTTAAAAACTTTTCAGATTCTGAAAGTCCATTTATCTGAGCGTAAGATGAGCTAAAAAAATCACCAGATCCAAATGTTAAATCTGGGAGAAAAACGCGCTTGAAGCTTTCAACATGTAAATTATGCTAAAATTTTTAATTTTCAAAAAGCTGTAACTCCGCCGCCTTTGCGAATTTCGTCGATTCCTTTCATTTCTGAACGTTCCCAATCCCCACGCGTCGGAATCCGGTCCTAACTCAAAACCCCCAAAATCGGCCAAAATCGGAAAAAAACATGGAGGAAAAAAAAATGTAGGTAATGGATTTGCTTTAAATTTTTACGGGACGTTCCTGTGAACCCCAAACCGACATATCAAGGAGCCATTCTTTCCTGCTCCCCCTTTAACACCAAAAATTTTCGGGAAAACTAAATAAATCGAAAAAAATACACTTTTACTCAAAAAATCGATTGTAGCGCCGTTATTTTCGATCCCATCATTAAAAACAACACGGATTCGGAATCTTCAGACTTTTTTCTATAAGATAGGTGCAAAATTGGCATAGGGCCCAATGTTAATTTTTTGAGTAATTAAGGGTTGAAGTTTTAGGGTCATTTTTGTGACACAAAATTTTTGTTAAAAAAATTGTAGCGCCGTTATTTGTAGACCGATCTTTAAAAACTATACAAATTTGCATTTGTCAAACTTTTTGGCTTCGGATAGGATTAAAAAACCATAGACGTACTATTTGAAATTTTTGAGTTACACGGGTTCGAAGATACCGACTTTTCTAAATTTCCACTTTGAAAAATCGTAGCTCGGTTATTTGTGAACGGATCTTTAAAAACTTTTCAGATTACGATAGCCCGTTCATCCGACCGTAAGATGTGCAAAAAAAAACAACAAGGTCCAATGTTAAGTCTGGGCGATTCTCAAAAATATCATTAATAATTGGTTCACAATTGATTTTACTTTGAAAAATTTAAAACATTTAATTTTAGTGTAAAAGAAATTAATTGTTCTTTAAAAGGCGCAACTGTGTTTTTTTAAACAAATCCAAAACGGCTTTTCAGTGGGTAATTGACATTAATTATCAGTTTTGCAAATTTAAATTTAGATTCGAGACGTCACTCACGAGAACACGGTGAGATTCCTGGGGGCATGCATCGAGTGCCCCATTATTTTAATCCTGACCGAATATTGCCCCCGAGGGAGCCTTAAAGACGTTTTAGAAAATGAAGCGATTCAGCTCGATTGGAATTTCAGGATGTCTCTAATCCACGACATCGTTAAGGTAAATGTGCTTTTAATTCAATTTAATGCGATTTGTTGCGAGATTGCGCCCCCCTTAACTTTTAATTTAAAGTCGCCAAAAAAATAAAAATTTTGAGTGCGCTTTAATAGTTTTTGTGCCTTCAGGGAATGAGCTATCTTCACAGCAGCGAAGTCTCGGTACACGGAAAATTGCGTTCTTGCAATTGCCTGATCGATGGACGCTTCGTTTTGAAAATTTCGGATTTTGGATTAACGACTTTCATCGCGACCACTGAAATGATCAAGGATTCGTCGTATTACAACAGTTAAAAAAATTGATTTAGTTTGGGTCGTCGAATTAAATAAATTAATTAATTTTAGAAATGCTTTGGGTGGCCCCCGAACTTCTGCCTCTGACCATAATCCCGGGGGCGCCCGCCACCCAAAAGGGCGACGTCTACAGTTTCGGGATCATTTTAGAAGAGATCGTGGTGCGAGGGGGGCCCTTTAAAGCCGCACGACAATTTTTAGAGGCGCAAGGTATAGACGCTCGAAGAGCACAAACGTTTTTTTTTTCAAATTTGTAAATTACAGTGAAAACTCGGTTATCCGGACTAATTATTTAAAAACAAATTAATTTGGCGGCAAATTCCTAATGAAAAAAGTAAAAAATTATAAAAATTCGCGAAGCCCAAAGGTGGCATTTTGAGCGCGCAACTACGGTTTTAGAATTAATTGAATTTTTCAAAGTAAATTGATCATTGTTAATCGTGGCGAAAAGCGGAGTGTGCGCATTCGAGCAAAGTGGCACATTCCGATCTCGGGAAAATGAAGCGCGCCGCTCCGCGTCGCGCTTCATTTGCCTCCCTCGCTCGGAAATGTGCCACTTTTCGCTCGAATGCGCACATCCTCGTCTTCATTGGATTTTGTACATAGAATTTTCTCTCGAATCCAAAAATTAAATTTAGTTCAGTAGATGGTATCGATTATATGTTAGAAAAACGTATTTTTACCATGGCAATGAGTGGGAGCGAGCGAAAAGATACGACAATCCTATAAGTGCAAGCGAGATGGAACGACTAAAATTATTTCGTCGAATTTATTGATCAAAATGATTGTGAATCGTGCTTAAAACCGAGTGTGCACATTCGAGCTCAAAGTGGCACATTCCGATCTCGGGAAAATGAAGCGCGCCGCTCCGCGTCGCGCTTCATTTGCCTCCCTCGCTCGGAAATGTGCCACTTTTCGCTCGAATGCGCACATCCTCGTCTTCATTGGATTTTGTACATAGAATTTTCTCTCGAATCCAAAAATTAAATTTAGTTCAGTAGATGGTATCGATTATATGTTAGAAAAACGTATTTTTACCATAGCAATGAGTGGGAGCGAGCGAAAAGATACGACAATCCTATAAGTGCAAGCGAGATGGAACGACTAAAATTATTTCGTCGAATTTATTGATCAAAATGATTGTGAATCGTGCTTAAAACCGAGTGTGCACATTCGAGCTCAAAGTGGCACATTCCGATCTCGGGAAAATGAAGCGCGCCGCTCCGCGTCGCGCTTCATTTGCCTCCCTCGCTCGGAAATGTGCCACTTTTCGCTCGAATGCGCACATCTTTGTGTTAATTGGATTCGACTATATTAATAACAAATCCTTCAAATCCAGATTTTCTATTCGGAAAAAGTTTTCGCTCGAAAGTGCACATACTCCTTAATAATTGAATTTGCCTATCTTATTCTTCTCTCTTACAAATAATATTAATTAAATCAAACTGAACTAAATGTACCACTTCTCGCTTTTCTTTTAATTAAAAATTACAGTAAGGTATTGTTACCAAAAACCACATTTCTAATTTAGTACTTTTAAACTAGACTAGATGGGAGGCTTCATCGTACATGAAAACAAAATACAGTCAAACTTCCATAAGTCGAACGCCTATAAGCCGAATTTTTGATAGCTCGAACTCGAACCAGTTTCTCTAGGACTTGCCTATCTCAACGTTAATATTTTTATGTCAATAACTCGAAATTTAATCAATCGAATTATTTAATTAGTTGAAGCGTTTTACAATTCATTAAATTTAAGTTTCCATTAGTAAACAGGTCGATGACTCGAAGTTAAATTTCACAACTTTTCTAAAAATTTCTCTACCTGAGAGAGGATTAACGACGGCTCGGTTTGGTGTTATTGATGCTTTAAAAGCTCTATTGTTAACTACGAATAAAAGGTTTATACTACAAGAATGTTTTGACGGCGGCACTTCAATTGGATTTAACAACTAATTAATGTTTAAATGCCTTATGAACAGTTATAAATTTTTGAGATGGTTTTACCGTTTATTTTACAAAAAAAGAAACTATTTTTGCATTTTAGTTTTCAATTTGTAAGTTATTCGTCGACTACGACGACTAACAAATGTGTTTTACGTTCTTTATACTTTGTAACAGAGTATAACAGAAAATTTAAAAAAGTTTAATACTTTTTCTAAAATTATTTACGTATTAACATGAAGTGTAAACGAAAATTTAAAAGTTTAACCATAAGGGAAAAAATTAATCTTATAAAAGAAGTGGAACGTGGGCTCAAAAGAAAAAAGGATATAGCTAAAGATTTTGGTATTCCCGCAAACACTTTATCAACCATTTTAAAAAACAGAGACCTAATTGTAGCTGCTGAAGATACAAATGACAAATGTCACCGTTGATAAAGATTTGGAAGTTGTTGAAATTCCTAGCGATGAAAGCATTATAAGTAAAGCGCTAGAAGAAAATAAGAAAAACTGTGAAAGCGAAAGTGAATATGAAAGTGATACAGATGTTACAGTAAACATCCTTCAACAAACCTCAAGTTTACAATACAATAGATACTATTTCTCTATCCCTATGTGCTCAAAAAGATGTTCCTACACTGATAAAAAAAATGACTTGATTCGAGAAAAATGTTTTCTTCAAAATGTCATTCTTGTTTTAAGTAGTTCAATTCTCTTAACTTAAGAAATTGATTCTTGAATCAAGGAACTTGGTTGTTTACAAATAAGATATGTACAACTTCGCCCAAGAATTTCTTTCTCTTGGATTAAGATAGACGGTAACATTGGTTCAGGATGTTACCGACTGTATTAATAAAATATAAGGTATAAATATTTTTCGGCATACAATGAAACAAAAATTTCTTTAATTCGAAGTTTTTTCTTACTTAAACTTATAACATTCTAAATAAAAAAAATTGTTCTTGAATCAACAATAAATAATTTTTGAAGGAAGAATTCACTTGTATCGATCGAAGATAATATAGTCTTGAACCAAGTAAAAATGTTATCGATCTGAGTGATTCGACCTCTCCATCCAAGAAACATGAATTCAAGACAAGAAATTCTTGAAGCAAGACAACTCGTTCTCTTCAAAAGAATTTTCTTGGATCAAGAATATTTTTCTTGAATGAAGATACTTTTTTTATCAGTGTACAGATATATTATTATCGGTAAGATCATTGGACAAATTTGTAGAAACGTAACATTTTGGAGCAATAAAGCAAAAGACAATTTTAGATTACTTTCAATTTAACAGTAAATAATATGTAAATAACTATATTTTTTAGGGTCTTAATAAAAATAAATAATGTTAATGATTGTAGATCAATTTTGTTTATTTTTATAAAAAATGAATGATATATATATATACACGGAAGTATTTAACTGAACTTCTTTTGGTAACTCGAGTTTTTGATATGACGAATTATTTTTGCTGTCCCTTCGACTCCGACTTATCGAGGTTCGACTGTATAAATATTTTTTTATATTTGAAAATTCAATTAATCCATAAATGAAGTCTAATTACAACAGTGTATACAAAATGTGCCTTAAAACTAATTTGTTTATAATTTTTACAAAAATAAAAATTACCCAAAAATATTTGGAGCCATTAATTTTGACATATAAACATTCAACAATCTGCAAAAAATGATATAAAAATTAACTAGTTGATTTTTAGTGACCCACTTCAGAAAATTTGACTCATATACAATTTTAATTAATCAAAAATTCGAATTAGTAAACATTCGAAAGTACACCTGAAAATATTTTTATCAAGCTCGCTACAATTAGGCGTGCGGAAGAGCATCACGATAACTTATCAAAAAAATAAAATATCTAACCTTTTTCAAACAAAAATAGATCTAATTTATTCGACTTTTAATTTTTTGAATTAAAAAATCAAATAATAATATAGGCAAATTCGATAAATACGAGGATGTGCGCATTCGAGCGAAAAGTGGCACATTTCCGAGCGAGGGAGGCAAATGAAGCGCGACGCGGGCGCGCGCTTCATTCCGAGATCGGAATGTGCCACTTTGAGCTCGAATGTGCACACTCGGTTTTAAGCACGATTCACAATAATTGTGAGGCGAAAAGTTAGTTAATTAATTTTAATTGTTCCCTCTCACCCACACTTATGAAATTGTCGTATCTTTTGCTCCCTTCCACTCATTGCTATGGTAAATATATTTTTCGAACATAAAATCGTAATTAAAAATACTAAATTTAAATTTCTGATTAGAAACAGCGAAAGATAATGTAAAAAAGTTCAATAAATACGAGGATGTGCGCGTTCGAGCGAAAAGTGGCACATTTCCGAGCGAGGGAGGCAAATGAAGCGCGACGCGGGCGCGCGCTTCATTTTCCCGAGATCGGAATGTGCCACTTTGAGCTCGAATGTGCACACTCGGTTTTAAACACGATTACGAAGCGTCCCGTTTTAACGGAAAAAAGTTGGTCAAATTGTTAGGTATATGTTTACAAAAAACGCAAAAAAATATTAATCACTAAATAAAACATTCGCACATTATCTTAAAATGAACAAAGCACAAAAACACTGTTTAGTGCGAAATATAAAATATAATTATAAAATATATAGTAAGAAATATCGAGGTTTAATTTAACTGTGGTCCGGATAATTGAGGTTTCACTGTACTTTTAATTTTTTTTTGCATTTCAAAAAACCTAAACGTTTCTTAGTAAGTAAATAATTATCAATTTTGGCACACCCGTAATTAATTTTTTATATCGCTATTATAAAAAAAAAAATTGAAGTTTTATTTTATGAGATCCACAATTTTTTTTTCGAAGACCACCCTTGTTCATTAATTTTATTTTGAGCAAAAAAATGTGTGGTTTTTATATTTTTGATGCTTCTGAAAAATATTTCAAGTAAAAAATCAAGATGAACGATAAAAAGCGGGGAGGCAGTTTTTCTCCCAAACCATTCTCCGCCACTGCCGTTTTTTTGAATCAAACTCCTCAATAGCATAATATAAGCGGACCTTTTTCGATTCATAACGCTACGACTTTTTCGAAATTTTTACGGGCGATAAAATTCAATTTTTGAAGAAATAATCACGAGGGTGGCGTCGAGAGAAAACCCCCCCTTTCGACCGGCGATCGGGCGTCGCGATTGCCCCGAAGACCTCTTAGATCTAATGGAAAAGTGCTGGCACGACAACCCCGAGGAACGGCCCACCTTCGAAGTGATCAAAACCAACATCAAATGCATCATGAAGTGAGTTAAAAAAATCAAAAAAATTATTTTTATTAATTTTGTGATTTTTTGCGATTTTTTTCAATTTAGGGGCTACTGCGAAAATCTGATGGACGACCTCTTGCGCAGGATGGAGCAGTACGCGAACAACTTGGAGGCTTTGGTGGGCGAAAAGACCGAGCAGTTGAGCCAAGAAAAGCGCAGATCCGAAGAGCTCTTGTACCAAGTAATTTTTTCGAAAAATTTCGACGCAATAAAATGTGAGTTTTTTTTCCGAAAAAGGTGCTTCCGCGGCCGGTGGCCCAGCAGCTGATGAGCGGGGAGCTGGTGCAGCCCGAGCAGTTCGAATGCGTGACCGTTTACTTCAGCGACATCGTCGGATTTACGGCCCTCTGCGCCAACAGCACCCCCATGCAGGCAAGTCGGCCCCCTCGGCCCCGTTTAATTATTAAAAATCTAATTTTAGGTCGTCGATTTCCTAAACGACTTATACAGCACCTTTGATAAGATAATCGGATTTTACGACGTCTACAAGGTATTTGGTTTCGAGACGCAATTTAATTTGAATAAAATTTAATTTAATTTTTTGTAGGTGGAGACGATCGGGGACGCCTATATGGTGGTGTCGGGGCTCCCCGAGCGCAACGGCGACGACCACGCAAAAGAAATCGGCCTAATGGCCCTGGCCATCATCGAGGCCGTGCAACTCTTCACGATTCAACATAGTCCCGATTATAAATTAAAATTGAGGATAGGGATCCATTCGGGCCCCGTGTGCGCGGGGGTCGTGGGCCAGAAGATGCCCCACTATTGTCTGTTCGGGGACACGGTCAACACGGCCAGTCGAATGGAGAGCACCGGAGAACGTATTATTTTTTTAATTTTTTCTATAATTTTTGGGATTAATTTCAGTATTTTTCAGCGCTTAAAATTCACGTGACGTTGGCGACGAAAAAAATTCTGGACAAATTTAAGACGTTTCAGCTCGAGTCGAGGGGGGACGTTGAGGTGAAAGGGAAAGGAAAAATGGTCACTTTTTGGCTGCGTGGGACCTCGGAACCCGACCATCGAATTGCGACCCCCAAACATTTATCGCACGACTTGCAGGATAATAGTCCTTATCCTTTGGTTTTTATGGGAAATTAATTGTTTCGGTGAAGAGTAACTTTTTTTACGCTATGAGATTACATTTGGATTAATTAATGTTTAATTTTGAAAAAGAAAGTGTTTTAGGTTGAATATTTAAGTGGAGCACTTTGGTGTGTTTTTTTAAAGTTTTCTCAAAATGTTTCAGTAAGGTACTTTGATGTATTTTAAAAAGAAAAAGTTGAAGATTTTGATTTTGCCTGTGTTTAAAAATATTTCAAGAAAGTAACGGAGTTACGAATTTTTCTAAATTATTTATAGTTAAAAAAATATAAATTTAAGTTATATTGACTTTGTCAAAGTTTTTAAAAAAAATTGCCAATGTATTTTATGTTTAAAGTCTCAGAATTTTGATTTTGTATAATTTGTCAAGATATCTTAAAAAATATTGAGTTACGAATTTTTTAAATCAATTTTCACGATTCACTATACCAAATGTTCAATTTTTTCAAAGTGTTATCAAAAACATGATTTTTTAATTTAGTCTTATGTTTAAAATTTTGAGAACTTCTGTTTTTAAACATATTTCATAAATCATTGATTTAAGAATCCTATAAAGCTATTTTTTCGAATAAAAATAACAATTCTGTAATTATTGCATCGAAAATAAGGGCGCTACGATTTTTTTTGTGAGACAAGGGGTATTTTTTTTAATTTATTTAGTTTTATCGAAAATTTTTATTTTAGAGCGAGAGCGTCAGGAAATGACACCGGTTATAGTTACTAGGGGTACGTAGGAACGTCCCCTTGCAATATAAAGCAATTCTATTTTTTTCATTTTTTCAAAACGTTTTCCCAAAGCTCTGGAACAGCACGCCTATGGTTTCTTAAGCCTATCCGAAGCCAAAAAAGCTGCCAAATCCGAATCTGAATAGTTTTTAAAGATCCGTCCACAAATAACGGCGCTACAATTTTTTTGAAGTTCAAAATTGGCCAAAAATGAGCGCAAAAATCGCAATTTTAATTTTCGAAAAATTAACGTCGCAGCCTATACATATTTTACATGTATCTTATGTAAAAAAGCCTCAGGATTTCGAATCCGTGTCGTTTGTAATGATTGGATCGAACATAAGGGCGCTACGATTTTTTTTTGTGAATCGAGGGGTACGTTTTTTTATTTATTTAGTTTGTATCGAAAATTTTTATTTTAGAGCGAGAGCGTCGGGAAATGACACCGGCTATAGTTACTAGGGGTACGTAGAAACATCCCCTTGCAATATAAAGCAATTCTATTTTTTTTCATTTTTTAATAGAAATACAAGTAAAAATGATTTTATATTAAAAACGTTTTTTGTATATAAGATTTTTGATATTAAAGTACATTACAACTAAAAACCAAAAAAAGTAAAGTTCAGGGGTGCACTATAGCTAAATTTCATTGCCCCCCGCCCCAATCAAATTTTTGAATTTTTTTTATTACCCATTTGTCAAAATTCTTCAGATATACAAGTAGAAATTATTTTATATTAAAAACGTTCTTTGTATATAAGATTTTTGATATTAAAGTACATTAGAAGTAAAAACAAAAAAAGTTAGAGCCCAGGGCTGTACTATAGTTAAATTTAATTGCCCCCTACCCCAAGCAAATTCACGAATTTTTTTATTACCTAATATATTTGGCAAAACTCTCCAGAAATACAATTAAAAATAATTTTATATTAATAAAAGGCCACCAATAGCATTTTGCTCAAGAAATTTAGGTCGTAGCCGATTAAAAAAACAATTAAACGACCAGCATCGACACAATTCCCAAAATACCGAGCGCCGTCCAAACAGCACGGCAATTAACTCGCGAAGACCGCCAAAGACCTTCGTTTCTTAATTGCGTGTTAAGTCAATTAGTTTTGTTAAAGCAATCCGCAAGAACCTTTGGCAATGTGAATGTGAGAAAGCGCAACGCACAAACCAATAGAAAAACGTCCTTCAATGACACCTCACATTTGGGCACTTAAAACCAAATAAATCACGTGCAATCGCTATTCAAGTCTTCGATTTTCAACCGGACACTTCGTCCATCAAATTTGCCCAAATAAATTTTAAAAATTGTGCACTAAAATCGCCCATAGACCGGAAACATGTTGCAGGTAAGTCGTCACAAGTTATTAATTTAATTAGTTGCTCAATTTTCGGGCGATTTTCAGAAGAGTTTCTTTCTGGTTTTCGTCATACTTCTGCTAACGATAAGCCTGACGAAGCAAGAAGAGCTTGCCCAAGAAAACGCGAAGAAAATTGCGATAGAAAGGTCCGAGGAGCTTTTGGACGACTTGGAGGGCGCCGAAACGGCTTCGCCCCACAAGAAGAAGTGGAAGTGGTTGAAGATTTTCACCTGGGGCTAAAATTGGCTTCGCCTCCCGCCAAAATTCCACAAATTATTATTATTATTATTTTAAAATAAAATAAAGCGCAATATATGATTTGGGTGTCTCGCTTTCTTATGCTAATTTTCGATTCTTGAAATTTTATGCAATTATTTGAAAGTAAAATTTGTTTAATGAATAATCAGAAGAATGAACATTACTCGACCGGTTTACTTAAAAAATTTCGACATCCGAAAGCAAAAGTAACCCACTCTTGGTTCGGTTGGGCATCGCGCTCTTAAGTTATTAGTTATTAGAAGAATTGTTAGGGGCCGAGGTCGCGGGATTAGAAGAAACGTTAACCCGACGATCGGACGTCTTCATTGTGCCAAGTTACGTGTACATTTTTGTTTTAATATCGCCTTTATGTAATTTGGAATTTCAAAATTGGGAGCAATCAAAAAAATCTTATATCACCGCTCTTTCGAAAGTGGTTATTGGGAATAACCGCCGACGACTCATAAATTGTTTACAATCCGATCTGCACACATCGAGAAATGCTCAAGGTAGGTCCTTTTTTTTGAATTTTTTTCGAAAGTTTCCCGTTGTGTCCGAAGCGAAATTTTGCGATTCGAAAAAATGTTTTGACGCACACCTTCGATGTGACCTTTAATTTGTTTATGTAACCGACTTTGTTTATGTAACTCGCAATTTTTTTTAGATACGATTATTTTTTATAATTATTTTGGTCGTGGTGACTTTGGTGTACGCTTACGCCCCCAAAGATGCGCCCTTCGAGAATTTCAAGGTGCGAGAGGAGGAAGAGGACTTGGAAGTGGCCGAAGCCAGGCATTTCGGGAAGAAAAGGCGATGGAAGAAGTTTTTCAAAAACTTTATTGACGATTGGGACTTTTTCGGTATCTTGGATTTCTTTTTCTAGTGCCCGTTTAATTTTATATCTATTTTTTTAATGTCTCATATGTAAATACTTATATTTTTTTAATAAAAGCCAAAATGTAAATAGAATGCAATTCTAATGTCAACGAAACGTAAATTTAAAAAAATATATAATTAATAAAATCAGTGTGAAAAAATGTATATACCAATACCTCGCTATACGGCATTTCGCTATAAGGGCCTTTTATAATTATGGACCTTTTTCGATTTACGGCCCACAATGTTTCGATATACGACCAAAAAAAAAATGCTGTACTGTTTTGGTTTCAGCTTGATTCGTTATACGGTGTTTCGTTTTACGGCCAACTAGTCCCAAAACGCATCTGGACCGCAAAGCGAGGATGAATGTATTTTTGAAGACGTGGGGCCTTTAAAAATAATTCTAACTTAAATTTTTTCTTTCTTTATGCAATTTGAATCAATTCTTAAATTTTGTTAATAATCCACCAAGAACTTCCCATTAATTTTCTTTAAATTTTTTCCCATCTTATCCAATTATTTTTTTTAATTAGTTTTATATCAAATCAAAAATCAAATGACTATGAAAAATTGTTTTATTTACCATTTAAGCGCCTTGCACTTATGGAAATCTTAATGCACGAGCGAACGCAGAGTTGCTTCAAATTCAGGCGTTCGATTTTTCAATTTAAATCAAAATTTTATTCGAAGGAGTCAAAATTATATGAGAAAATGATTTTTAAAAAAATTCAATTATCGCCCTACGATTATTGTAATTTTTCCAAAATTTTAGCAGATGGCGCAGATCGGATTTCACCCTTGAAAGTAACACGAAGCCCGAGGGCTAGTTCGGTGGCTCGGATAAAGGATTCCCGACACAATAAAAGAGGATGTTTGTAAAATTGGGGTGCCCCCTAATATACGGCTAATTCTTAGTCATAACCGTAAAAATGGCACAGATTTTTTTTCCTAACGCTGAAACACGAGATTTGCGGTTGGGTAAGAAAATATCCCAAAGGGAACGGATACGTTATTTATGATTTTATTAACGTAATAATTTAGTTGAGGCTTTCGAATTGATTTGTTAAAAAAATTAAGCTCGAAGCGAAAAAAGAATAAGAGTCACAGGCTAGCGAGCGGTTGGTTTTTTTTTGTTTTACATTTTTAAATAAATTAATAATTAAAAAGCGTAAAAAACGAGAAATTTACGATCCGTCTTAAAGTCGTCTCTTTCACAACTTCAAACAAAAAGCTTACGGTATTTAAAAAAAATAGTTAATTAAATAATTCAAATTTCAGTTAAGTCGTATCGATTACGGGCGCACCTTTTATGTCTTCGTTTTGGAAAAATCGCCGAAAATAAATTACTTAATAAATTTGCAATGTAGATGTTCATCAACGAAATTTGTTTATTGCTTGAATATTAATTTCTTTCGCACTTTGCTACAGAGTTCTCAAGTTACGCTTCGGATAAGTAAACTTTGGGAAGGGACTGCACTGATAAGCCTTTATTAGTTTTTCTCCAGAATTTAATCAGAATCAAAATGCTTGCTTGTGTGTGGCTGTGTGCGTGTGGGAGTTGTGGCGTTAACATTTTCCCCTGCGAAAATCCGAACTAGGATCGAAAATGACCCAGGAGTTTTTCGAGAAAACTTTGATCAATTTGAGGTAAGGCCGAGGTTCATTAAATTTTTAGAAGCGTTTGTGTATTTTGAAGTCGTATATCAATCAGAAGTGATAAGAAAAGTAAGTCACTCACTTTTGTTGGTTCGTTTTGTTAGAATTGTATATGTAAGTTTATTTAAAATAACTTTGGTACGTTTCTGATTTAAATTAATAAAAATTAAGACAAATGTAAGGTAATTGCGGGTAATAAGGCCTGTCGGCTAATAAAGCCTAATTAATAAAAATCGTATTTAAAATAACCGCTTTGGCATAAGGTCACATACACAAACACCTATTGAACGAAGATGTCTATACAAGTTTGTGGAGGCGGCATATTCCGCTTCCTGCCCCAAATGTAGCATCATATATCGTAAAACGCGGCCAGGCAACACGAATAATAAAAATCGGCCCGAATCAATCGTTAGTAGTTTTTGAAATATTACACTTAGCTATGTAAAATCACATTTATTTTCTTTATTCATTCAAGCTTCGATGATTTTAAATATTTGAATGACATATCATGAACCAAATATTTTTTATTTTGATTTTCTTACATACGTGGTAGGCGGTTATTAAAGCCTACTAAATTTAACCATAGGCTTTATTATAGTCCTACTTTTTGTATCAAAATTTAATTGTTTTCTAATGCATTTTACATTACTTTAAAGGTCTTACGGATATAAATATGTAAAGAAACTTGTTGTACCTTGACTCTTTTTTTATTTGTAATTTTTTTCAAAATGTATATGTAACAATTTGTTAGTAAAATAATTTGCACCGTATTGGGGCACTAATAAGGTGCACTTCATAAAAAAATTTAAAAGCATTAGCAACTGCTTATTCACATTGCTTTAAGATTTAAAAATTCGTGGAACTATGGCTTAGGTATAACAGGGGTGATGTACCTAGACCCGTCTCATGAAAAGTATATATTTATTATTTATTTTTAGATTATACGAACTATTAATGTTCTTCTTTGATATAACACTAAAATTGTTTCAAAAATTAACAAAACATTTCTCGTATACTGAAATTTAACTATTCAAAAACTTAAAAAAAATTTAACTTTTGATTTGACTTGCTAGGCATATTATCTGAAGCAAAATAAAATAAAGAAGAATATATAACAAATATACTCCTACATTTTTATTTATTACACGTTGATCCTAGAGTCAAGATACAACTGATCGACAATGACCGAGGTACATCACACCGGCCCTTGATGTTTAATCATCACAAGAACAAAATTAAAGATTATGTTGTGTTAAAATCAGACTACTACTATGCAAACGTTAATAAATAATCTTCCTGCTTACGATAAGTCATTATTAGGTAATAAAAATTATGTCAGTGGATTATACTAATGACTTTGAGTGCGCCAATGACTGTTAGGAGAGGCAATTTGTAATTTTTTTAAAAAAAATTATTCCAATTGCTGTATTCATGTATTTATTAAACTTAGTTATCAAATACATGATGTCCAGTGTGATTACTTAAATTTTTTAAAGCTGTAGGCCTTATTACCCTTCAGTAGTATAAAAAAGTCTACCAGCAAGGTTTTTAAAAATGTTAATTTTTGGTTTTGTTTATGGTGAAAGTTGCCATTTTTCCTTTATATTTTATAGTAACTGAATCTTAAAAATGATTACTATTAAAACCTGTTGATTAAATTCGATGTTTTTTCCTTTAATTTCCAATTTCTCTTAGCTAGGCCTTATTACCCGCAGTTACCTTATAGTTTTCATAGAACAATGGGTTTTATTTTGCTTAATGTAAATAGAACCAAGGTACATCACCTCTGTTGTACCTAGGCCATAGATCCACTAATTTTTAAATCTTATAGCAATTTGAGTAAACGGTTCGTAATGCTTTCAAATATTTTATGATGTATACCTTATTAGTGCCCCACTACGATGAAATTTATTATATCAAAAAATTGTTACATATACGATTTAAAAAAAGGGCCAAACTACAACATTTTTTCCTACTTTTTTGGTGCGGTAAATTCAATATAAAAACAAGTGTTATGTTGCGTATTTTGTGTTTACAGTTAATTTAAAAAAAATAAATGCTACATCTTTTTCTAAATAGAAAATCTGAATTTAAGTTTTTTATTTGAAAACAAAGAAATATAGTAAATACGAAGAAGCGCGCATTCGAGCGAAAAGTGGCACATTTCCGAGCGAGGGAGGCAAATGAAGCGCGACGCGGAGCGGCGCGCTTCATTTTCCCGAGATCGGAATGTGCCACTTTGAGCTCGAATGTGCGCACTCGGTTTTAAGCACGATTCACAATAAAATAGACAAAATATTGGATGACATAGTTCCCTCTCACTCGTACTTATGAATTTGTCGTATCTTTTCGCTCGCTCCCACTCATTGCTATGGTAAATTAATTTTAGAACATAAAATCAATATTTACAATATTAATTTAATTATTTGATTTGAAAGAGCGAAGGATAAGGTAAACAAAACTAATAAATACGAGGATGTGCGCATTCGAGCGAAAAGTGGCACATTTCCGAGCGAGGGAGGCAAATGAAGCGCGACGCGGAGCGGCGCGCTTCATTTTCCCGAGATCGGAATGTGCCACTTTGAGCTCGAATGTGCGCACTCGGTTTTAAGCACGATTCACAATAAAATAGACAAAATATTGAATGACATAGTTCCCTCTCACTCGTACTTATGAATTTGTCGTATCTTTTCGCTCGCTCCCACTCATTGCTATGGTAAATTAATTTTAGAACATAAAATCAATATTTACAATATTAATTTAATTATTTGATCTGAAAAAGCGAAGGATAAGGTAAACAAAACTAATAAATACGAGGGTGTGCGCATTCGAGCGAAAAGTGGCACATTTCCGAGCGAGGGAGGCAAATGAAGCGCGACGCGGAGCGGCGCGCTTCATTTTCCCGAGATCGGAATGTGCCACTTTGAGCTCGAATGTGCGCACTCGGTTTTAAGCACGATTCACAATAAAATAGACAAAATATTGAATGACATAGTTCCCTCTCACTCGTACTTATGAATTTGTCGTATCTTTTCGCTCGCTCCCACTCATTGCTATGGTAAATTAATTTTTAGAACATAAAATCAATATTTACAATATTAATTTAATTATTTGATTTGAAAGAGCGAAGGATAAGGTAAACAAAACTAATAAATACGAGGGTGTGCGCATTCGAGCGAAAAGTGGCACATTTCCGAGCGAGGGAGGCAAATGAAGCGCGACGCGGAGCGGCGCGCTTCATTTTCCCGAGATCGGAATGTGCCACTTTGAGCTCGAATGTGCGCACTCAGTTTTAAGCACGATTCACAATAAAATAGACAAAATATTGAATGACATAGTTCCCTCTCACTCGTACTTATGAATTTGTCGTATCTTTTCGCTCGCTCCCACTCATTGCTATGGTAAATTAATTTTTAGAACATAAAATCAATATTTACAATATTAATTTAATTATTTTATTTGAAAGAGCGAAGGATAAGGTAAACAAAACTAATAAATACCAAGATGTGCGCATTCGAGCGAAAAGTGGCACATTTCCGAGCGAGGGAGGCAAATGAAGCGCGACGCGGAGCGGCGCGCTTCATTTTCCCGAGATCGGAATGTGCCACTTTGAGCTCGAATGCGCGCACTCGGTTTTAAGCACGATCCACAACATTTAATTTATTTCCTAATTTTATTTTTGAGTTTAAACATCAAGGGTCGGCGTGTTGTACCTCGGTCACCGTCAATAAGTTGTACCTCGGCCCTAAGATCAACGTGCAACAGGTTGCCCTATAGTTTCGCTCTTCTCCCCAACATTTTCGGCCCCTTTTGGTATTAAAAAAAAACAACTATAGTTTAAAATAAAATGAAAATCAATTTGGACATTTTCTTACAAAAAATTAAATAATCAACTTCTTAGCCCTTATGTCTTTGGCAGCAATCTGCACTTTTAACACATAGATGACCGCGGCCCGCATCAAAATTAAATATAACACTTTCAGGGGTCGGAAGATTATGCAAAAAATTTTGGCCAAGAAGAAAAATATACTAAAAAAAAATATTTTTCGAAAAATCTCAACTGAACGAAATGGAACATTTACAGTTGATGCTTTGTATAAAAAAATTGACCCTAATTTCGAAATAAAAAAAAACCGAAATTACATTCTTGACCGACCCGATACATTGTAGCTACATTGCAAAAATTTTCGTTTTTAATTCTACGTAATTTATGGATTATTACTATTATTGAAAAACGGCATAAATCAATTAATATTTCTAATCAACAAGTCAATTAATAAATTCTTTCAAACCTAATTAGTGCACGAGCAGTTTGAAATGCGGTTGATTCGATTAATTTAGAAAAAAAAAAGCGGAAAATTAAATTTATTATAAGGAATCGGTGTTATTTCTGTCTGCTCTTGTTACGGTGGAAATGTCGATCAATTATTCAGTTTCTCGATGGAAATATCGTTGAACTTGTAAAATTTTCTATCTGTGTGTGTGTGTGTGTGTGCGCGCGTGTAGGTTTTTTGAAATTTTAATTTCGATCCTCACTTCCGACGAGGACAAAGGAACGGAACTACAGCCCGAAGCCCCTTTGAACCACGTAACGTTTAATTATGGGAGCATATTTAATAATTACATAATGTGCATCAATAATAATCGGCCCAAAAGCATAAATCATTAGCAGACAGCCTAAGAAATATGAACCCATTCATGATTTACAAAGCAAACAATAACCACTAACGAGTTATTGAAATTTATCCACCTTTATCTACTTTCGTTTTCTTTTTTTTCGTTTTGTTAGGTCTATTTTTGTTTTTTGTAGCGCGCGCGAGCGCGCCCCTGTTTGTGCGCTTAGATCTCGAGGTATTTGTATTTTTTTGTGGTTTGGTCTAAAAATGAAATTAATATGTTCAAAATTTTGAGTAATATCAAAAGATTAGGTTTTCAATGAAGAAAAACGTACTAATATTTTTTGTATTAAGGTTCTCAAAATTTTTAAACAACAATTTCAGTTTTTGAATCGTTTTTCACGACAAAATTAAGATATAATTTTTTTTCTTATTGAAATGTGCTCAAAATAGTTAAATTTTTTAAGTACTATTTTCTCCATTGATTATCTCTAAGTCCAATTAATATTTTTTGCTACACAAAAGGCAATGATCCAGAATCTATAAAATTTTCTAAGATAACTCGACAAATAACCCAGATACGAATTTTTAAAGTAAAAATTTTGGGAAGAAAATCGGTCAAAGTCTTTAAATCTATTTTTCTCAAAAATTTCAAATAGCAAGGCTGTAGTTTCTTAAAATTTTCTAAAGCAAAAAAGTCGGAAGAATTAAAATTCGTATAACCTATAAAGATCCGTTCACAAATATTCAAGCTACGATTCGTTCAATGTTCAATTTTGTGTCTCAAAATGAAATAAAAAACTTCAACCCTTGATTACTCAAAAAATTAACATTGCGCCCTATGCCGATTGTGCACGTGTCTTTTGAGAAAAAGTCTCAGGATTCGGATTTTCTAAAGTTTTTAGCGATTGGACCAAGAATAAAGGAGCCACGACTTTATTTCCACGTCAAAGTGTACATTTTGCAAAATTTGTAGTTTTGTCGAAAATTTTTGGCTTTGCAAATGTCGATAATTTTTTGTGTTAAAGGGGAAGCACTGGTTTCCGACGTATTAGGGCCCAATACGTTCAGAAATGAAAGGTTTTGAGTAATTCGCAACGATGACGAAGCTATAGCATTTTGAAAAATATAAATTTTCGATTTTACACTTTGAAAGTTTCAAGCGCGATTTTTTTCGTAATTTAACATTGAACTTGAGTTATTTTTTTACCCAGTTTTATGGTCCAATAAACGAGCTTTCAGAATCTGAAAAGTTTTTGACAATACATCGACAAATAACCTAGCTACGAATTGACAAATTGAAAATTTCGAAAAATAAATCGCAAGTGTAAGTTTTCAACGTCGTTTTTCTCAAAAATTTTAAATAGTACGCCTATTATTTCCTAAGCCTATCCGAAGTGAAAAATTTCGAGGATCCCAAATCTGTAAAGTTTTAAAAGGTCCGTTAACAAATAACCGAACTACGATTTTTTTAATTTATAATTTTGCGCTGAAAGAAATAAAACAAAAACTGTGACCCCTAATTTCTCAAAAAAATCAAATTGGGCCCTACGGCAGTTTTGCATCCGACGAGAAAAAAATTCAGAATTCCAAATATGTAAAGTTTTTGACGATCGGACCAAAAAAATAAATTAGCTACGACTTTTTTTCCAGTCAAAGGGCTAAATTTTGGGAAATTCGTAGTTCGACGAAAAAAAGCTCTTCGAGTTCGATCTACCGCAAAATTTTTGTACTAATTTTTTTAATTGATAATTGATAATTCCGATTCTGTAAATTTTTCAAAGATATCTGCAAAAAAGCCAATTTTTATCGAACCCAATACCAAAACAACGCGTTTTTGAGAAATGCGCGGGGAGCGCAAAATTATTTCGAAATCCGCTCGTGGGATTTAATTAATTTTTTAACCATTTATTTAAAACGAAAATGTAAGGAGACCTTTTTGATTTTAGCGCTGTTGCTCTAAAAACAATTTAGTTTTAAGCAAATTTCGAAGTTTTGATTTTTCTAACATAAAGCTTGTGCCTTATGGCTCTTCCACAATTAGATTACTGTGGTATTTTTCAACAGAAAAAATAATTTAAGTATGTTAACTAAAATTATTAACAAATACATAAATAAACCGGAAAAAAAAATTTCGAGTGAAACCGAAACGAATGAGCTTTTTTCCGAGGGATGTGAAAGCGCTTGGGAAAAGGTGTGCGCGGCACTTATGTGCAATTTTAGCATAAAATTAGTGCCGATGAATCAAACACGACCGTACTTTATGCGCATTAAAATTTATAAATAATTAAATGACAATTTTAAATCCGCCCGAAAGCTTTTGATCATATTTCATCGGATAAGCTTTGCCACTCATTACCACTTGTATTTTTTCTTCGAAGCGCAATAAAGATCCATAAAAAACAACAATATAAACCTTCGGCACTAATACCGAATAATTATCTTAAAATAAATCTCAAAAATTGATTGCGTTATAAAATTAATAATGCGCGCACTTTGCGGAGGTTTCCATTAAAATTGCGCCAGCAAGCATTTAATTAGAATTTGCATTAATAATTAATCGGATTTTTGCCGCGATTTTTCCGAGACTTTCGGCGATAAAAAGAAATCGCAAAGAGCCCTCGCGCGAACGCTCCTTTCCCACAATCTCGTTAAAGGCGAATTTTTTCCGAAGCGGCTCGCAAGTCGGATTAAATTAATTTAAGGCTAATTAAACACTTTTCTCGATGGTAATTTGAAAAAACGATAATCGCGAGTTATTATTAAGAGGCGCAATGAAAAAAAATTAACCTCGCAAAGTCTTACTTATCGAGCTGTTTCGATGTCGACACGCGAATTAAAACGTCAAAATTTATGTCTCAATCGCTGAAATGAAAAATTTAAGTCCGAGGCGCGTTTTCGAAAATTTATTTTTCTGTTTGCCTCGGGAAAGACGAAAAGAATTAAAAAGTAGAATTAAAAAGAAAAAAATTATGAAAAATGAGCGAAACCCAAAGAGACATTTTGAGAGCGCAGCTACCGTTTTAGAACTACTTGAATTTTTTGAAAGTAAATTGATCATTGTTAATCGTGGCGAAAAACGGAGTGTGCGCATTCGAGCGAAAGTGGCACATTCCGATCTCGGGAAAATGAAGCGCGCCGCTCCGCGTCGCGCTTCATTTGCCTCCCTCGCTCGGAAATGTGCCACTTTTCGCTCGAATGCGCACATCTTCGTATTTATTAGTTTTGTTTACCTTATCCTTCGCTCTTTCAAATCAAATAATTAAATTAATATTGTAAATATTTATTTTATGTTCTAAAAACGTATTTACCATAGCAATGAGTGGAAGCGAGCAAAAAGATACGACAAATTCATAGGTACGAGTGAGAGGGAACTATGTTATCCAATATTTTGTCTATTTTATAGTGAATCGTGCTTAAAACCGAGTGTGCACATTCGAGCTCAAAGTGGCACATTCCGATCTCGGGAAAATGAAGCGCGCCGCTCCGCGTCGCGCTTCATTTGCCTCCCTCGCTCGGAAATGTGCCACTTTTCGCTCGAATGCGCACATCTTCGCATTTATTAGATTTGTCTAGTCTATCTTTTGCTATTTCCAATAAATTTTTTTAATGTAGCTCAGTATAGATCAATTTTACCTTTAAAAACGCATTTTTACTATAGCAATGAGTGGAAGCGAGCGAAAAGATACGATAATCTGGTACGTGCAAGCGAGAGAGAACGATGTTGACTTATATTTTGTCTATTTTATTGTGAATCATGCTTAAAACCGAGTGTGCACATTCGAGCTCAAAGTGGCACATTCCGATCTCGGGAAAATGAAGCGCGCCGCTCCGCGTCGCGCTTCATTTGCCTCCCTCGCTCGGAAATGTGCCACTTTTCGCTCGAATGCGCACATCTTCGCATTTATTAGATGTGTCTAGTCTATCTTTTGCTATTTCCAATAAATTTTTTTTAATGTAGTTCAGTATAGATCAATTTTATGTTTAAAAACGCATTTTTACTATAGGGGAGAGGGGGGCAGCTTTGAACAGGGGCAGCTTTGAACACCGTTAATTAAAAATTGAATAAAACATTTTTCCAACCGCGAAATTTAAATTTAAGGTGGCCGCACGGCTGCCAACTAGTATCCATCAACAGTTGTTTTATTTGTTATGTTAAACCTAACCTACAATTAATAATCGAATTTACGCTACAATTCTGAAATATTTATTTTTTGGATGTAAGCATCTTACAGGTAAAATAACAAAAAAATTATTAATACATGAAGGGTCATCTAATCTTTATATCTTTCACCATCTAATTACAATAAAAAATTTCATTGTTATTGATTATTAATTAGTTTAAATAAATTAATTATCTCAAATATGTTATTGGGGCAGCTTTGAACAAGAAACGAGGGGCACGTTTGAATACTTATAAACCGAATTAATTTTAATTCTTCTAAATTTTTCCAACTTTAAAATTGTTTCTAAAAAAAATATGCGATCTTTATTACGTAGTTATTAAGTATTTTTTTAATTTCAAGGTCAATCATGGTTAGAAATTATAAAAAAAAGCGGACAAGCAGTGCCAATGAATTGTTTTTTAATCATGCAGCGCCAGATTTTGTCTCCTGGAATAGTACGTTTAGTGTAGGTCTGTTTATAGGGTGTTGATTACTTCTTGGTTTGACTGTACCTAAGAAAAAACTAAGTCTAACGTTCATCGTTATAAAATAAGTCTCGTGAGCTAGATTTATTTAATTATATTTGAGTAAAGTTATTAATGTTAAAGATTTAATAATTATATAGTAACTTTGTTAATTTATCATTATTTCAAAGATTTTATAAATTTTAATTAAACTAATAAATGGAAGATTTAACTTTGAAAAATAAGAGCAATAATATAATTTATGAGTGAAATAATAATAATTTATGTAGTGGTTTTATATATTGTTCAAACCTGCCCCAAGCCTGTTCAAAGGTGCCCCCTAAAGGGGGAGGGGCACTTTTGAACAAACTGACCTATTTTAAATTAATAATATAGCTTTGATTAAGGCCTTTTTTTTTAATTAATCAAGGTGTATTATGAAGTAGAGTGATCAATGTATTGATTAAGACATAAAACATATTTTTTCGTTTATTACATTAAGAGCAATAAATAAATTAGTAAAAAGTGTTCAAAGGTGCCCCCCTCGCCCCTAGCAATGAGTGGAAGCGAGCGAAAAGATACGATAATCTGGTACGTGCAAGCGAGAGAGAACGATGTTGACTTATATTTTGTCTATTTTATTGTGAATCATGCTTAAAACCGAGTGTGCACATTCGAGCTCAAAGTGGCACATTCCGATCTCGGGAAAATGAAGCGCGCCGCTCCGCGTCGCGCTTCATTTGCCTCCCTCGCTCGGAAATGTGCCACTTTTCGCTCGAATGCGCACATCTTCGCATTTATTAGATTTGTCTAGTCTATCTTTTGCTATTTCCAATAAATTTTTTTAATGTAGCTCAGTATAGATCAATTTTACCTTTAAAAACGCATTTTTACTATAGCAATGAGTGGAAGCGAGCGAAAAGATACGATAATCTGGTACGTGCAAGCGAGAGAGAACGATGTTAACTTATATTTCGTCTATTTTATTGTGAATCATGCTTAAAACCGAGTGTGCACATTCGAGCTCAAAGTGGCACATTCCGATCTCGGGAAAATGAAGCGCGCCGCTCCGCGCCGCGCTTCATTTGCCTCCCTCGCTCGGAAATGTGCCACTTTTCGCTCGAATGCGCACATCTTCGTGTTAATCGGATTCGACTATATTAATAACCAATCCTTCAAAACCAGATTTTCTATTCGGAACAAGTTTTCGCTTGAAAGTGCACATGGGTGATTCCATTCTAACTGTGATTTTTTGTGTCCTATACCATTTGCTCTCACTGGTCATACGCTAAAAATCGATTAATGAAATTTTAGTATCAACACGATTATCATGAACATATTTTATCACGTTTCTTGTATAATATAAGTTGCAGTCCAAAGAAAACTGGCAATATCTCACTTAAATGTCAGTACCGTGTCATGTCCTTTTCTAGAATTTACCTATAAATCGGTTATTTTTTTTGTGTTGCAATAAATAATTCAAACCAATTAACTGATAAATCTCAATGTATATAATCAAACTTAAAAGAAATTAACGAATTTTTTTTAATACATTAATTTAAGATTGAATTCCGGCTTAATAACTTTTGTCCTCAGATTTAAGCAAATTTTTAAATTTGAATGTGTACGACTCGTGCGCCATTTACCTCGAAATTAATGAAACAACTAATAAGCCATATTGAAAGTACGTTAACTGAGTTATGTTTAAAAATGTCACGCAAGTGAAATTCTCAAGCGAGTTTGTGTCATTTTAAAACTCAATTTTTAAAAGATGATGTCATAAATTTACTTGTCAGTACCGTGGTATTGATAAACTTAATTAACGATTAATTTTTTTCATCATAAATAATGAATTTCTGTACTTATTACTAGCCTAAATTATAGGGTAATAGGATATTATCAAATTCATAATCAAAAAATTACAGTTGCTATTTTAATTTAAAATGTCAGTACCGTGTCAAAAAATAAAAAAAATAAATTTAATTGTTAATAAATAATATTAAGTTGCTTCTATTGCTCTAATAAGAATGTATGCAGACACTTTTCTATGAGAAAAATTGATTATTCTTCAAATGATAAAGTGGTAAAAATAAATAACAGAATGACGCAAAAAACAAAAAAATCGGAGAATGCATCCCAAGAAGTTAAAAAATTGCCAAAGATGTCTAAAACTGTATCACTGCGTAGAAGCTTAAGAATTAAAAATGCTGTGACGAAAACCAAAAAAAAATTTAATTAAGTTAATTTTTGTGAAATGTGTTAGATTTGAGTTGATTAATGTTTGATAAAAATTCTAATGTATTATTTGTTATACATAAGTTACTATGGATTATTGAAATGTTAAATAATCAATAAAAAAGTTTTAAAATGTTACAATACAATTCATAAACGAATTTAATAATTTTTCTGAAGAATGTCTACCAAATTTATTTTATGTCAGTACCGTGGCATGGAAATTATAAAATCTGATTCTCATTCTCGATATTTTTAAGTTGTAGCAAAATCCTCTCGCACATTCATTTTTTTTACTATCAAATAGAGTAATAATATGCATGAAAAATCAAAAAAAGTTGAGTTAAAAATTTCAAAAATTTTTAATCAAAAAAGTAACAGTTAGAACAGAATCACACATATGTATATGTATGTATATTAAATATTTCGCACATTTGATACTTTAATTGTAAACAATTTGAAACTAAACAATAATTAATAAAGTTTTTAGAAATATAGTGTAAATGTTATATATTATTTTTTCATTTTTACTATTTTTTTCATTCGTTATTGCTTTTATTTCTAACCAAAAATTGTTTTTTTAATTTTTTAACATGGATCCGTCTATTAGTTTTGTTCGCACTTTCAACAATTTAAAATAAATATAATTCAAAAATAACATTTTCTATATATGCTGAAAGTATAAAATATTTAAATACATATAAGTTTAACTACAAATTTTTCAATATACATTTAGTACGTGATAAAAATATATTACCCATATAAATATTAAGGTAGCGCGAATATTCTTTGAAACAAATAGTTGAATTTGATTCGTTATTCGAGTCGAATATCGAATAGATTGAAAGGTTCAAAATCTTTGAATAATTTTGAATTTTTCGAGTAGTTCAAAACTTTTTTAAATCTCTCGTAAATTGTTTCATTACGTCTTCTAAAATAGAAGATATAAATTCGTACACCCGCATTTAAAATAATTGCAATAAGAACAATAACAAAAATAAGAAAAAAAATATTATAAATAATTAGCAAATATTTAGAAATTTATAAAATCAAAAACCAAGCCTTCTACTAATTAAATTGGCCCTTAAAAACATATATAAACTTCTGATAAGACGTAAACTCGTTTTATGCAATTTTCGAAAAAGTTTCGAACTATTCGATACTTTCGATACCTTCGAATCGAATTATTCGGTTCGATTCTCCTCGAACAATTCCAAATTTTAAGTATTTGTGCACCCCTAATATATACAATAGATTAAAAACGGCAAACTTTGATCTATTTTTTTTATATTTTGCAATATGTAATTTATATATTTTTCAAAATACATTTATTTCTACGCGTCGAAAGCGACGAGGATCCTTCGTACAAACCAAACGCATAAACTAATAGGCCCATTTCCATAGCAACGTCTGCTTAATAATAAAAAATGGCTTCCCTCGCAACTTATAAACAAATGCACTTTGTTGTAAACAGTTTCTAAGCCCGCACGATAAAAGTGAAATGTGGGACAAAATATAGCTTTAAATAAATAAAAAAATTAATAAGCTTTTTAAAAACAAAAAGTACTCCGCTTAAAAAGTAAACTAACCATGGATTTTCATAACTTAAAAGCTTGGGCGCGTTTTTCCCTAAGTTTAGCCCAAATTTGGGCCCCGAAAGATACGTTTTAGAGCCAAAAGTGTACGTTTGAGTAATAAATTGTTAACTCGCACATGAAAAATTAATTAAACAATATGTCCAGGTACAATTGTCGTCGATATTTGATCGGATGGTGGGGAAGGGAAAGTGGAAGTGATTGGCTCGTGTATTGAAGCACAGGTGGGCAGGTGAGACTGATACAGGAACCACATCGTCCAAGTCTTTCAGTTGGTCCATCCGCATCTTCAAAACGGTCGCACTCGCCGCGAACTCGAAATCTCGAAACACGCATATTTTCGAGAGGACAAAGTGCCCGGGACGCCGAACCGAGTCCGAAAATGTCGCGCACGAAAAAAATTAAAATAATAAAAGTTTAAAAAAAATTATAGTCAAATAAGTCGTTAAAGTGAGCTGTGCGAAGTGTCTTAATGCGAAGTCAAACAACGCACGACTAAAAGTCGCTTATTGAACAAAACAATATTTGAGGAGCGCGATGCGGGACCGCTGATTCGAATTCGGAAAAAAAGGTGTGTGCGGAAGGAAACGTCGGCCGATTTCGAAAATTCAATTATAAAAAAGGAGTCATGTGTGACGGACATGAGGTCTTGTCGTCTGAAAAAAAATTTCGTGTCGACGCGTCCTCCTTTTGTGTTTGTTTATTCTCCGGAATTTTTGTGTTCTTTTTTTCGGTTTGGTGATGAATTTTATCGTCAAATGAAGGGCCAGTATGCGCGTTAGCGAACCGGGTTCGAAACTCGTGCTTGCGCTTTGCGTCCTGCTTTTCTCCATACACAGCTTCAGGTGATTTTTTTCCCACGATAATTTTAATTGTTCGCCGAAATTCGAAAAAAAATAGGAGAAGGGACGTTGTGACGCCGTCTCCTGTTTTTGCCGAGATAAATGAACGGAATTTTCGCATCTAAAGCCGTTCGCAAACAAATTAAAGATAATGCTGTTTAAATAAATCGTTGTAAAATTTTTGTCGAGCGCGGTCGTAAATTGTAATCTACTTTTTTGTGGTTTAGAAAAAAAAATGTTTGCTTTGGGGCGAGAAGAAGAAGAAGAAAAAAAGCACCTGTTGATTCCTCTTAAATCGATCGCTCGGGAAGCGAACGATGGAGGCACGCGATTTACTCATTTTTTAAAAGTGTTTGCTTTCGGGTCGACGATAAATAAGAAGCGTTATTAAAAATATTAAAAGAAGAAAAGTAAGCGCTCGCTCGGGGAATTAATTTGTTAAAAGAAGTCTTTAATTTTGCTCGAATCGACTTTGAAGAGCTCTAACTCTGTTGATATTGGATATTTTGAGGGTTTCGCCGGTGGACTGCTTAGACCAGGGGTGCTCAAACTGTTTGATCGGCGGGTCAAATATTACAAAAATGTTTTTCTAGCGGGCCATCGTTTTTTTTTTAAATGGTTATCGATAGACGAATATTTGAGAGCTTGAATACAGTTCGAGGGCAATATATAACGGGCCGTGAGTGGCCCGCGGGCCGCAGTTTGGGAACCCCAGGCTTCGACCGGCCCAAAAAGTTTTACTTCAAGTTCTGGAACAAATCAAATTTAAATTGGGTATATTTTCAGCTAATTGACCCATTTTATATTTGGTTTATTTAAAATATTTTTTTTTTCATATTGGTTTCTTTTTGCTTTAATATTGCATACTTTAGGTTGGGTTTAAAGTTAGATTTTTTTGTACATTTTAATTGTTTAATTGGGGTTTAGTACGCGATTATTCAAATCCGGCAGGATAATAATAATTAAGCAATCTTTGGTGTTTAAATATAAACGTATTTCTAAAATAATTAATTCAATTAAAAAAATAATAATACACCAATACTAAATTGCATATGTTTAAATTTGTTAATAAATAATAACTAATATAACGCACGTGCTCGTTCCACTCCAATCAAATTTAACCAGAAAAGGCCCAAAAAACAATTAAAATATATATCAAATATGAAAATTTATATATACTGACTTTAATTAATTTTTTTTTATTTAAAAGAAAGAAGATTAGTATCGAAAAATTCAACAAATGCGATGATGCGCGCGTTCGAGCGAAAAGTGGCACATTTCCGAGCGAGGGAGGCAAATGAAGCGCGACGCGGAGCGGCGCGCTTCATTTTCCCGAGATCGGAATGTGCCACTTTGAGCTCGAATGCGCGCACTCGGTTTTAAACACCATTTGCAATATTTGATTGACTTTTTTAGGAATTTTCAGTTAAAAATTACAGGTCCGTATTATAACGAAAATCCAAAACGACGCGATTTACTCATTTTTTAAAAGTGTTTGCTTTCGGGTCGACGATAAATAAGAAGCGTTATTAAAAATATTAAAAGAAGAAAATTAAGCATTCGCTCGGGGAATTAATTTGTTAAAAGAAGTCTTTTCTTTTTCTCGAATCGACTTTGAAGAGCTCTAACTCCGTTAATATTGGCTATTTTGAGGGTTTCGGCGGCGAATTGCTTGGACCAGGGGTGCTCAAACTTTTTGATCGGCGGGCCAAATATTACAAAAATGTTTTTTAGCGGGCCATCATGTTTTTATTAAACGATTATTGATTAACGAATATTTGTGAGCTTGAATCGGGTTCGAAGGCAACAGAGGACGGGCCGTAAGTGGCCCTCGGGCCGCAGTTTGGGAACCCCTGGCTTAGACCGGCCCAAGAAGGTTTTACGTCAAGTTCTGGAATAAATCAAAATTAAATTGGGTTTATTTTCAACTAATTGACCCATTTTATATTTGGTTTACTGACAATATATATATATATTTTTTTATATTAGTTTCTTTTTCCGTTTAATACTGGAATATTTTCGGTTGGGTTTAAAGTTAGATTTTTTTGCAAATTTTAACTGTTTAATTGAGGTTTAGTACGCGATTATTCAAACCCGTCCGGATAATAAAAATTAAGCAATCTTTGGTGTTTAAATATAAACGTATTTATAAAATAATTAATTCAATTAAAAAATAATAATACACCAATACTAAATTGCATATGTTTAAATTTGTTAATAAATAATAACTAATATAACGCACGTGCTCGTTCCACTCCCAAACAAATTTAACCAGAAACGGCCCAAAAAACAATTAAAATATATATCAAATATGAAAATTTATATATACTGACTTTAATTAATTTTTTTTTATTTAAAAGAAAGAAGATTAGTATCGAAAAACTCAACAAATGCGATGATGTGCGCGTTCGAGCGAAAAGTGGCACATTTCCGAGCGAGGGAGGCAAATGAAGCGCGACGCGGAGCGGCGCGCTTCATTTTCCCGAGATCGGAATGTGCCACTTTGAGCTCGAATGCGCGCACTCGGTTTTAAACACCATTTGCAATATTTGATTGACTTTTTTAGGAATTTTCAGTTAAAAATTACAGGTCCGTATTATAACGGAAATTCAATACGACGCAATTTACTCATTTTTTTAAAGCGTTTGCTTTCGGGTCGACGATAAATAAGAAGCGTTATTAAAAATATTAAAAGAAGAAAAGTAAGCATTCGCTCGGGGAATTAATTTGTTAAAAGAAGTCTTTTCTTTTTCTCGAATCGACTTTGAAGAGCTCTAACTCCGTTAATATTGGCTATTTTGAGGGTTTCGCCGGCGAATTGCTTGGACCAGTGGTGCTCAAACTTTTTGATCGGCGGGCCAAATATTACAAAAATGTTTTTTAGCGGGCCATCATGTTTTTATTAAACGATTATTGATTAACGAATATTTGAGAGCTTGAATCGGGTTCGAAGGCAACAGAGGACGGGCCGTAAGTGGCCCTCGGGCCGCAGTTTGGGAACCCCTGGCTTAGACCGGCCCAAGAAGGTTTTACGTCAAGTTCTGGAATAAATCAAAATTAAATTGGGTTTATTTTCAACTAATTGACCCATTTTATATTTGGTTTACTGACAATATATATATATATTTTTTTTATATTAGTTTCTTTTTCCGTTTAATACTGGAATATTTTCGGTTGGGTTTAAAGTTAGATTTTTTTGCAAATTTTAACTGTTTAATTGAGGTTTAGTACGCGATTATTCAAACCCGTCCGGATAATAAAAATTAAGCAATCTTTGGTGTTTAAATATAAACGTATTTATAAAATAATTAATTCAATTAAAAAATAATAATACACCAATACTAAATTGCATATGTTTAAATTTGTTAATAAATAATAACTAATATAACGCACGTGCTCGTTCCACTCCAAACAAATTTAACCAGAAACGGCCCAAAAAACAATTAAAATATATATCAAATATGAAAATTTATATATACTGGCTTTAATTAATTTTTTTTTATTTAAAAGAAAGAAGATTAGTATCGAAAAATTCAACAAATGCGATGATGCGCGCGTTCGAGCGAAAAGTGGCACATTTCCGAGCGAGGGAAGCAAATGAAGCGCGACGCGGAGCGGCGCGCTTCATTTTCCCGAGATCGGAATGTGCCACTTTGAGCTCGAATGCGCGCACTCGGTTTTAAGCACGATTCACAACAATTTCGGCCAATAAATTAGACAAAAAAGTTATACAATTAATTGTAATCGTTCCCTCTCTTCAGCACTCACGAGATTGCCGTATCTTTTCGCTCCCTTCCACTCATTGCTATGGTAAACACGTTTTTAAAACATAAAATCATTATTTACTAAATTTAATTTAATTTTTTGATTTGAAAGAGCGAAGGATAAAGTAGACAAATTTAATAAATGCGAAGATGTGCGCGTTCGAGCGAAAAGTGGCACATTTCCGAGCGAGGGAGGCAAATGAAGCGCGACGCGGAGCGGCGCGCTTCATTTTCCCGAGATCGGAATGTGCCACTTTGAGCTCGAACGCACTCGGTTTTAAACACTATTTACAATATTTAATTTACTTTCTAAGAATTTTCAGTTAAAAATTACAGGTCCGTATTATAACAGAAATCCCAAACGACCGATTTTGTAGTTTAAAAAAAATTAAATATTCTTATTTACCAAATATACATTAATTCAAAAAAAATATTAATCCAAAATTTTTTCAAGTATTTTGACAAAATTTGAAAGGTGGGTCTTTTTTTATTATTGTCATTTTATTTTAATAATAATTTTTCACATTTTAAGGCTCTAGATTAAGCGCATAAAATTTTTCTATTTGAAGCCAGCACTCATTAAATATATTTCAAAACAAAATTTAGTGATTTTTTTGTATAAATGTTGAAAAAGTTTTTTTTTTAAAAGCTTTGATTTTATTATTTAAGTATTATTATTTATTTAATAAAACTTGACGATTTAAATCAATTTTTAAATGACTTTTGAAAAATTTTAAGTGTTCTAAGCTCGCTACCAGAGATCGGCAAAAAATTCTGGTTATACATATATTAAAAAACTTTTTTTGAATATAAATATTTAATTATCAATAATAATAAATATTTAATTTTTTATTTTTAATTAGTAAGTTTATTTCTTATTTAAGTTTTCCTTACCAAAAAAATGAATTATTTTTTTCCAACAATTTTGATTTTTGCAATAATTAATATTATCATTTGAAAGTTTCTTTTAAGACCGATTTTCCATTATTATTCAAATTAAATTTTATTTCGGTTATATTTATATATTGAACCGGGTGTCGGACGAATAGGTACTGAAAATTATTAATTTATTGATGTATAGTTCTTTGCGTATTAAAAAAAGAAAAATACGTTTGAAATTTATAAATAATCAATATTTTTAATAGAAATAAAATTAATTATAATAATAAAGAAAAAGTGGCGTTAAAAGAAATTTTAATTATTGATTAATTCGATAATTCTCAAACAACCCTTTTTAATTATTTCAACAATCAAAATTTCATTTTTCAATTAACAAAAAAATTAAATACGAGATATGGGGTAAATAAAAAATTAATTTAAAATCAAAAAAATCAAACCTCCACATTTCAAAAAAATTAAAACCATTTCAATGAAAATCACGCGAACTAAAAAAATCCAAAAATGCGAAACGAAATAATTTTTTTTTCGACCGATCTCCGCTCGTTACTCAAAAAACACGCGTCGCACGTTACCATAAAACAAAAAACGCGAGCAATAACTTCCCGAAAAAACGTGCACATCTTTAATAAAGTGCCATTCGTGCCTTCTCGTAGCTTCTTTATTACTTTTTACCGTTTAGTAAAACGTTACAGTTTCTCGGATTATGATGTGGAGTACGACTTTCGGCGCGCACCGCGCGTCCACGTACCCGATATCCATCTTATTCTTCCGAGGGCTAACGACGGCGTGGGCTGAAATTTGTGTTTCGCCGCTCCACACTCGTCTTTCTCCATATTAAAATTCTTTTGCTCAAAAAACTACTTTACTTTCGAACAAAAGACGTTTTTCTTTGCGTGACGAGATCGCCGAGCCGTTTTAATTAACGAGACGCAGGTAAACTTCGGGCTAGGCCCCAAAAATATAAATCATCCCAATAATTGTAACGGCGATTCCTCCGGCTTTCGACGACCGAAATCTTCGAATTTGTTACGCACAAAAAAATCATTTCTCTAAGCGATTAAAATTTAAAAAAATGCATTTAACACGTAGTTTTAACATAAGATAATTTTTTTGTTAATTTTGAGATTTAAATCGGCGATTTTTAAGCTGGGGGGCGGAGGGGGGCTCGCTAGGGAGTCGCGGACTTGCGAAACAGTGGGGCGCAAAAGGTTTAATAAAACTGTATTTTTTTTGTATTAATACAATTTGTTTTGTGTTATTTTATGACTCGATTTACACGCTTTTTCTTTTACACGGTTTACAAAAATAAAAATTCAAATTTTTTTTACGGATGAGAACCATTTAATATATAGATTTTTGGTTCCTGGTAAAAGTACGGTTCTGTAACTTTTAATTAAAAAATTTTAGTAAAGTTTAAATTAATTAAATATTGCGAATTATTTGTACATTTATTATTGTTTAGTACAATATATTAAAAATTGAAATTAACTCTTAATTGGTCTTGTAATTTTGACTTAAAATTATTTAGAATGTTAAAATTATTGTGAATCGTGCTTAAAACCGAGTGCGCACATTCGAGCTCAAAGTGGCACATTTCCGATCTCGGGAAAATGAAGCGCGCCGCTCCGCGTCGCGCTTCATTTGCTTCCCTCGCTCGAAAATGTGCCACTTTCGCTCGAATGCGCACATCCTCGTATTAATCGAATTTGAATCTATATTAAGCATTTCTTTTTCAAATCAGAAATTTAAATTTAGATTTTAGCTTATTAACCCATTTTAATGTAGGATAGATGACCCACATTTCAAATTATTGCTATATTTTCAAAACTATTAAGACCTAAGTGATAAGTTTTGGTGATAAGTTAGTTTAGTTTATAATAAATTGTAATTAATAAGTTTTTCTAAAAAAATTATCAAAAGCAACATAGGCACAGATACTAAAATAAGTGTAAAAGAGGATAGATGCCTAAAGCTGGGATGAGATGCCCCACTGCGCAATGTAGCACTTGGGATAGATGCCCTTTAATAAAAACCTACATTTTTTGTAAATAATACCATACCATATAAAAACTACTGTTTATTTACAAAATAATAATTTTCAAAAAAATTATTAAAAAACTTACCCATTTTGAAATATACGAAAAATTTATTAATACAAAAAAATGTAATTACCTATTTATATTGTATATTATATATTTATATGGACAATAAGTTGCAATATATCAAAAAAATGTGACTTATTTTTTAAAGACCAACTTCTAGAAAATGGGGCACTTGGGATAGATGCCCTTAATAAATACATTTTTTGTAAATAATCATATAAGGACTACTCTTTATTTATAAGAACTTATTTAAATCGAAACAACAAAAATAATTAGCTTCGCAACGTGTTTTTTTTAAATCCAATTCGGTGTTAAATCTCTTATTAATTTAGGGCCGCGTTGCGGGCGTTTTCGAAAAAAAAAATTAAACAAGTGACAAGCGGAAGGTATTTACGACCGCAATAAAAATCCTACTAATTTTTTCTGGCTTAATTCTTTGTGTGCGCGCTTCTTTGTGCAGAACTGAACGTTTTTCTCGTCGCACGAAAGCAAATCTGCGGATTTGCGAGCGATCGAATGGTGTTAATGGACAATCTAAGAATAACCCTTGACCTCATCTGTAACAATCATTTTCTACTTTGTATGTAAATGCGAATAATTCCTTCGGATGCTGATTTATCGAATAATTTTCAAGTGATATCATTTTTAATAAGTGCTCGGTGACGTTTCCTTACTGTAATTTTTTTTGTGCCGTTCGAAAAAATGTTAGACATCCGAAGAATTTATTCGTTAATTCTTTTAGTGTGTTTTAGTCGAGAGAAATTAATTAATTTTCGAGCCAAAATTGAGGGATTGCTCGTTTTACTTTTTTTTCCGGCGAAATTCCGAAGCTCGAAGCCGCATTTTTCGTATAAAACTCGACGGGCCGACGACGAATGAATAAATAAAGGAAATTTTTTTAATAAATTAAAAGGCTAAATAGTTAACGTCAAAACAAGCCAATAAACTGTTAAAATCTCCAAGAAGAAGAAAAAATAACGCACTTAAATGGACAGGAAAATAATAATTTCCATCACGTAAAATTAAATTCGTAATAAATTCGTTTTGTGAGGAACTTTTAATTGTTTTTTTTAATTAATTTAATTGAGCGGAATTAAGGTGAAAAATTTGAAAGTTTCACTTGCGACGACGTTTCGGATTAATTTAATATTCCAAACATCATCGAGCTTATTTATGGACGTATTAATTTTTAAGCGAGTTCCTTCTGACAGGCTAATTTTAGTACAAGTTTAACCAATAAATGTTAAAAGTCGATATTCGTTAAATATTTAATTGAGTTGTTTTAATGTTCTCGGAATCATCGTTAAATGTACTATTAATGTTTACTGTTCTTCGACATTTTTCTTCTTGCGACCTCACTATTTGTAAAGTTCGCCGTTTTAGAAATAAATTTACTTTCGAACTCCCAAATAAACCGTCCACACTTATTTTAAGTCGATTAGTCGTCGGGTTATCCTTAAATCGTCCTAGCAACCACTTTTTTGCCTAATTGTTATCTTTTAATATGCAATTTTATTTTTAGATTCAGAGAAAAATTATCTTTTTGGCTTTGCACAAAATTTTATAAGAAATAAAAAAGTTTATGAGAAAAATCGAAACAAATCGCTGTCGAAATTTTTTTGATGCGCCGTCAAAATGTACCTAAAAAATATCTACAGACATTTTTTACAGAATCGAATTATCTCGATAAATAAAAAAGTTAGAAAAATGAGGGTTTTTTGAAAATTTAAGTTTTCCACTTTGGCTGTTTTGATTATTTTTTTAAATATTTTTGCGTTCGTATATATATATTTTTGAAAATGGCGAAAACAATGCTTTGTAAATGGTACAAATAAAAATTAAATAGTCATTGGAAAATTCAAAGTATAGGCCAAAATCAAAATAATTAAGTGTCCAAAAAATTATTTCAAAGCACTATTCGAAAGTACGTAGAAATATGTACCTATTAAAAAAACTTTTGCAAAATCGATTTATCTGAATAAATATAATAGTCAAAAAAATAATGTTTATCTGAAAACTTAAAATTTTCACTTTGGCTACTTTTGTTATTTTTTGAAATACTTTTTACGTACGTACATATTTTAAAAATCGGCAAAAAAGACGCTTTGTAAATGATGCGAAGAAAAAATATAATTGTCATTAGAAAATTCAAAGTTTGGACCAAAATCAAAATAATTAAGTGCCCAAAAATTATTTCAAAGCACTACTCAAAAGTACGTAGAAAAATGTCTTAAGAAAACTTTTACAAAATTGATTTATCGCAATAAATAAAAAAGTCAAAAAAATAATGTTTTCCTGAAAATTCAAAATTTTCACTTTGGCTACTTTTGCTATTTTTTGAAATACTTATACGTACGCATATATTTTAAAAATCTGCAAAAAAGATGCTTTGTAAATGGTGCAAAGAAAAAATATAATTGTCATTAGAAAACTCAAAGTTTGGACCAAAATCAAAATAATTAAGTACTAAAAAAATTATTTCAAAGCACTAGTACACAAAGTACGTAGAAAAATGTCTTAAGAAAACTTTTACAAATTCCATTTATCTCAATAAATAAAAAAGTCAAAGAAATGTTTTCCTGAAAACTCAAAATTTTCACTTTGGCCACTTTGGCTATTTTTGGCTATATTTTTACATATGTATATATTTTTAAGACGTGCTTTTCGATGGTACAGAATAAAATACGGTTACCACGAAAAAAATTAAAGTTCGAGAAGGCAACATAAATAAACGCCCAAAATTGATTTAAAAAAAAGCACTTCGAACATTACTTATTTTTATCAAATAACTGTTACGGTCGCTTAAAAGACGCATCATGTCGCGCCAGCTTTTCAAAAAAAAAACCAACTCAAAATTAAAATCGAATAAATTCTAAGCTAAGCATAAAGATGAGCGATAATAACGCATACATTTTCATCAGTAAGTTTCCCCGTTATCCTTAAAAGGATTAAAGAATTTTAAGTAGACGTGGAAAGCCGTTTTGAATAATATACGACGATAATAATTGTTATTAACAAGATTTACGGCATTGAAAAAAAATCAATTAAAAATTTATAAGCGCTTCTGCAGCGTCGCTGGTAAAATTTTCGAAAAAGTAGGTTTTCGTGACGAGCGCGCGCTTCCGAGTAAGGAACGCGATAAATCAAAGAAAGCTGTCAATGTTCAACAATGGCAGCTTTAACAATGCGCCTCAAACATTGCAAATCATAATCGGACAATTATTACAAGTTGCATTACTACCACCGCAGGTTGTTCTTTAAATGGTCGTGTTCTCACCGACTGCTGTTAATAACGTCTTAACACGAGAAAACGGCCATAAAACAAATTATCTCTGTTTTGATTCGCTTTTTGCCTTTTTCTTTTGCGCTGGACGAGTCCGATTCGTATGTATCGTACGTAACGTGCGAAATGTTTCGCTTAGCTCTTCGTCGCAATTTTTTTCGTGGCCTTGCAACGCTTAAAATTACGAATTGAAAGGCTTTATGGCCGTCTTATTTTTTGTTCGGGCTATAAAAACATGTAATGACGAAATTAGGGCCGAGGGAATAAGTTTTAAAAACTTTGGGGTTCTGATTAAAAAAATTATTATTTAATTCAGCGGTTGCCAAACTTTATGCTGCTGCGGCTCTCTCAACAAAAACCTAATTCTAGCGCCTTTCCGCTGTACACCTATTTTTCCATTTATGCGATAGATGGGTTCCGGACTTATTAAAATTAAACTTTAAAATAGAAAAGAATAAAAAAAAAATATGTAGCAAAGAGTAGTACACAGTGAGACAGAGGCCACAGTAAAACAACGGCTATTGGGGATGGTTGTCCTACTAATATTGATGCCCCATTTTTTAGAAGTTGGTCTTTAAAAAATAAATCATATTTTTTTTTTGATATAATGCAACTTATTGTTCATATAAATATATAATATACAGTCAAACCTCGATAAGTCGAAGTTGAAAGGAATCTGAAAATAATTCGAGTTATCAAAAATTCGGCTTATCGAGGTTCGACTGTATAATATAAATAACTAATTAAATTTTTTTTGTATTAATAAATTTTTCGTATATCTTAAAATAGGTTAGTTTTTTTTTAATTTTTTTGAAAATTACTATTTTGCAAATAAACAATAGTTTTTATGTTTTAAAAACTTTGGGGTTCTGATTAAAAAAATTACTATTTAATTCAGTGGTTAGCAAACTTTATGCTGCTGCGGCTCTCTCAAAAAAATCTAATTCTAGCGTCTTTCCGTTGTACACCTATTTTCCCATTTACGCGATAGATGGCTCCGGACAATTGAACAGTTTAAATGTGCGAAAAAAAAATTAAATTTTTTAAATTTAAAATAGAAAACAATATGAAAAAAATATATAGCAAAAGTAGTACACAGTAAGACAGAGGACACAGTGCAACAACGGCTATTGGGGATAGTTGTCCCACTGTGGTATAGATGCCCATTTTCTAGAAGGCGGTCTTTAAAAAATAAATCACATTTTTTTTTGATATATTGCAACTTATTGTACATATAAATATATAATATACAGTCGAACCTCGATAACTCGAAAGTTGAAAGGAAACTAAAAATAATTCGAGATATCAAAAATTCGGCTTATCGAGGTTCGACTGTATAATATAAATAGTGAAATAAATTTTTCTTGTATTAATAAATTTTTCGTATATCTTAAAATGGGTTAGTATTCTTTTAAATTTTTTGAAAATTACTATTTTGTAAATAAACAGTAGTTTTTATATGTTATTATTTACAAAAAATGTAGGTTTTTATTGAGGGCATCTATCCCAAGTTCTACATTACGCAGTGGGGCATCTTACCCCAGCTTGAGGCATCTATCTCCTTTTACACTCGTTTTAATATCTGCACTTATGTTGCTCGTGATAGTATTTTTTTAGAAAAACTTATTAATTACAATTTATTATAAACTAAACTAACTCTTCGCCAAAAATTATCACTTAGGTCTTAATAGTTTTGAAAATATAGCAATAATTTGAAATGTGGGTCATCTAGCCTAC
Source organism: Sinopyrophorus schimmeli (assembly GCA_036325965.1). Classification (NCBI taxonomy): domain Eukaryota; kingdom Metazoa; phylum Arthropoda; class Insecta; order Coleoptera; family Elateridae; genus Sinopyrophorus; species Sinopyrophorus schimmeli. Next base: position 93,287 of record JARFIZ010000398.1, read on the forward strand.
ATTAAAATTGCTTAATAAGCTAAAAATTTAAATTTCTGATTTAAAAATGAAAATGCTTAATATAAACAAATTCGATTAATACGAAGATGTGCACATTCGAGCGAAAAGTGGCACATTTCCGAGCGAGGGACGCAAATGAAGCGCGACGCGGAGCGGCGCGCTTCATTTTCCCGAGATCGGAAATGTGCCACTTTGAGCTCGAATGTGCGCACTCGGTTTTAAGCATGATTCACAATAATTAATTTACTATCTAAATAATTTTAAGTCAAAATTACAAGACCATTTAGAAGTTAACTTCAATTTTTAATATATTGTACTAAATAATAATAAATGTACAAATAATTCGCAATATTTAATTAATTTAAACTTTACTAAAATTCCTCACCAAAAATTATGACTTAGGTCTTAGTCTTAGTTTCCAAAATATTGCAATAATTTGAAATGTGGGGCATCTATCCTACATTAAAATTGGCTAATAAGCTAAAAATTTAAATTTCTGATTTAAAAATGAAATGCTTAATATAGACAAATTCGATTAATACGAAGATGTGCACATTCGAGCGAAAAGTGGCACATTTCCGAGCGAGGGACGCAAATGAAGCGCGACGCGGAGCGGCGCGCTTCATTTTCCCGAGATCGGAAATGTGCCACTTTGAGCTCGAATGTGCGCACTCGGTTTTAAGCATGATTCACAATATATAATTTACTATCTAAATAATTTTAAGTCAAAATTACAAGACTATTTAGAAGTTAACTTCAATTTTTAATATATTGTACTAAATAATAATAAATGTACAAATAATTCGCAATATTTAATTAATTTAAACTTTACTAAAATTCCCCACCAAAAATTATGACTTAGGTCTTAGTCTTAGTTTCCAAAATATTGCAATAATTTGAAATGTGGGGCATCTATCCTACATTAAAATTGGCTAATAAGCTAAAAATTTAAATTTCTGATTTAAAAATGAAATGCTTAATATAGACAAATTCGATTAATACGAAGATGTGCACATTCGAGCGAAAAGTGGCACATTTCCGAGCGAGGGACGCAAATGAAGCGCGTCGCGGAGCGGCGCGCTCATTCAGATCGGAAATGTGCCACTGAGCCTCGAATGTCGCCTCTTTTAAGCATGATTCACAATAATTAATTTACTATCTAAATAATTTTAAGTCAAAATTACAAGATTATTTAGAAGTTAACTTCAATTTTTAATATATTGTACTAAATAATAATAAATGTACAAATAATTCCCAATATTTAATTAATTTAAACTTTATTAAAATTCCCCCCAAAAATTAGGACTTAGGTCCTTAGTTTTCAAAATATTGCAATAATTTGAAATGTGGGGCATCTATCCCACATTAAAATTGGCCAATAAAAAAAATAAAAACTTATCAGTCAACTTTTCTACGTTTCAATTTAAAAACAGCGCACTTTGCGTCGAACCGGATTTCTTAATTAATTTGCTTCGAAATTGTTCGAACAATTTCAACCTTAAAATGCAAATGTCAATAACATTTAACACTAATAAATCTCGAAAGACCGAAAGCCTTAAAAATAATTATTATGTCATTGCGCGGCATAAGCGAAGAGCACTTAGATTCGGAAATAATGGGTAGCCCACTCGGATCCTATTCGATTCTCCTTTTTTCAAAATTGAAGAACTGTCAATAGAAATAAAAAGTAGGTCGAATTTAACGAACGAAGAACAAAGATCGTCCACCTACGCCCGTACGGATTTTCTTCGAAGGAGTCAAGACTTGAAAAGTTGTTCGTTTTTTTTTTCGAGTTCCAATATGGGTTAGGTGGTTTTTTTTAGAAAGGCATTTCAATGTTTACGTATAAACGCAATTAAAGATTAATTAATTTCGCTTTTATTAAGCTTTTTATCGAAGCTCCGGGCGAAGTTTTGCATATATTAATTCGAGAGGCAAAGACAAATTTGAATATTCGCCTTTATGTTCGAAAAAAAAGCCATTTTGACGGACGTCTGGGCGGACAGATATTTATTCGCTCGATTTATCGAAAAAAATCAATTTTAATCGGGCTAAAAGAAATCGACAACTAGCGCAGAAAGAAACTAGAGCAGAATCGCAAAAATGGTAACGTAAAAAATAATGGAATTGTAATTTTTTCGAAAATTGTAACAAATCGTTAATATATCAATAATTTGAAAAAATTGTTAATAAAAAATGTCTCGTTGCTCATTAATGAGTATCGTAGATCGCTGCATCGACTCATTAAAAAAGTAAAATGAGTATTGCTCATTAAAAAAGGCATGACTCATTAAAATAAAAAAATAAATATTGTTAAATAAGGCATTGGTTACATTCTAGCATAAATAAAAAGGGTCCAAGGACTGAAATTAATAAAATAATTGTCACAACGGAAAGTTCAAAATTTAACTCATAATTTATGAAAATTAAAAAAAAAAATGAGAAGTGACAATAAGTTCCATTACTCATTAAAAATGACTAATAAAAATTGGATACGTCACTCATCAAAAAAAATATATTGGAAATTAATTCATTACTCATCAAAAAAATAAAAAACGAATAATAAAGAAAAATTGCTCATTAAAATACTAATGAGCAAAGCGACTCCAATTCATAGCTAAAATAACGCGTTTTTTTCTGCAACGACGAACTCGAGCCGTGAATCACGATCTTTTCGAGAAAAATCCAAAATCAGTGGCGGTTCTAATGGGAATCGCGGAAAGGACATTCTTGCGGTCGCAGGAAGCGCAAAAAAAGCCATTTCTAATTAAAATCAGCAAAGCGTTTCAACGCGCGAAATAGTAATTTCGAGGCTTCGTCAACGTCTGCCTCTTCAAGGACGCCTCCGAAAGAAAAAAGAGCACTCTTCGGCACGCAAGACTTAATCCAACCCCTTCGGCGAGAGCCGTAAAATCGAGCCGCGAAATTTATTAAAAATTTTACACTCAACTAAAGTCACAAATTGGCGATTTCGAAAAATGTCGTAAAAAATCATGTTGTACTTCGGTCGCACACCCCATTTGAGATCGCTTCGAGCTTTGGCACGTTTGTATTTGTTTTTTGTTACGAACCGAGGGCCGCGTTTTCGGATAATTTGAGACGGGGCTGTTTTTTTTTTTTTTGAACGGACGAGCCGAAGGATATTTGCATCGAATTAGCTTGGGGGGTTTACCGATGCGATTTGCATAAATGCAGTGTTAAAATTTTATCTCTTTCGATTACGAGTTTGTTTGAAAATGTGAGGTCGCTTACGTGTTTTTTTCGGTGTGGGGATATTTACACAAAGTGGCTTAAAAGTAGTCCTCAAGAATTTAGCTCTTTGTGCTTTCAGTGAGAGGCTCTCTTGTACAAACCTTTTGATGTTTGAACAAACGAGGATTACACCTTTTCGAGTTTTCTATTATATTTTTTCTTTTGAATTTCGCCGACCGAAAGAGAAAGAGGAAGTGCCAGATTTACACACCTAAGAGTGTATCGTTCGAGATCGTTGCGTAATTTCTTTTTCGGGCCCAAAAAAATTCTACCCTAAGCCACTTTTTGTTTGTTTCAAATTTTATAAATGGAATATTTTTTTATTGTAACTCTTAAGGGTTGTAACTTGGGAAATTATGGTTTTAAAGTTTCGGGATTTAGAATAATTGAGTCGAAGGGTTTTATTTTGAGTAAACGCTTAAAAATTAATTTTCAAATAAAAGTCGATGTTTTTCGAAATTTTTTTTGTGTGATTTGAAGGGTTGGTATTAAGCCCTGTAACAATTAAAATTTTCTTTACAGATTCAAATTTTTAGACTTTGTAACTTTAGAAAAAGTGTTATTTAATATTTTGTAAACTTGAACTAACACTTTTCGTAATTTTTCAATATAAAATTAGAAGAGTTTTAATTCAAGGGCTGTGATTTTGTCAATAATCATTGATAAAAAAATTTAATAGATTTGAATTTTTCAGACTTTTTGGTATTAAAATGAGTTATTTAATAATATTTGACCAAAGTGAGCACATGAAAATAAAATAATTAAATAAAAATTTACGGTTTTCTTAAGTTTTTAAAATAAAACTCTAAGGGTTGACTTTAATAAATTGTATCTTGATTAATAATTAAATTTTTGGAAATATCTTTACAGATTTAAATTTCTGAGAGTTTTAACTATTAGAATAAGTTAATTAATATTATTTTAGCAAAGCGAACACATAAAAATAATTTTTTAAATAAAAGTCTACGTTTTTCTCGATTTTTTAAAATAAAACTCTAAGGGTCGACTTTAATAAATTGTATCTTCTTTAATAATTAAATTTTTGCAAATTTCTTTACAGATTTGAGTTTTCGCGACTTTTGAGTAGTAGAATAAGTTATTTAATAATATTTTACCAACGCAAACACATGAAAATAAATTGTTAAATAAAAATTTACGGTTTTCTTAATTTTTTAATATAAAAAAACGCCAAGGGTCGAATTTAATAAATTTTATCTTAGTTAATAATTAAATTTTTGGCAATTTCTTCACAGATTTAATTTTCTGAGACTTTTAACTGTTAGAATAAGTTTTTTAATATTATTTTACAAAAGCGAACAATAAAAATAAATTTTTAATTAAAAGTCTACGTTTTTCTCGATTTTTTAAAATAAAACTCTAAGGATGACTTTAATAAATTGTATCTTGTTTAATGATTAAATTTTTGCAAATTTCTTTACAGATTTGAGTATTTGAAACTTTTGAGTACTAGAATAAATTATTTCATAATATTTTAACAAAGCAAACATGTAAATAAATTTTTAATTAAAAGTCGACGTTTTTCTCAATTTCTTAAAATAAAACTCTAAGGGTTGACTTTAATAAATTGTATCTTAGTTAATAATTAAATTTTTGCCAATTTCTTTAGATATTTAATTTTTTAACACTTTTGAGTATTAGAATAAGTTATTTAATATTATTTTAGCAAAGCGAACACATAAAAATAAATTTTTAAATAAAAATCTACGTTTTTCTCAATTTTTTTAAAATAAAACTCTAAGGGTTGATTTTAATAAATTGTATCTTGTTTAATAATTACATTTTGCAAATTTCTTTATAGATTTGAATTTTTGAGACTTTTAAGTAGTAGAATAAGTTATTTAATAATATTGTACCAAAGCAAACACATTAAAATAAATTTTTAAATCAAAATTTACGGTTTTCTTAAATTTTTAATATAAAAAAACCCCAAGGGTAGAATTTAATAAATTGTATCTTGGTAAATAATTAAATTTCTTCCAATTTTTTAAAGATTTAAATTTTGGAGATTTTTGAGTATTAAAATAAGTAATTTAATATTATTTTGCCAAAGCAAACACATAAAAATAAATTTTTAAATAAAAGTCTACGTTTTTCTTAAATTTTTAATAAAAATCTCCGAAGGTTGACTTTAATATATTGTTTCTTAGTTAATTAAATAATTTTTGTAAATTTCTTTAGAGATTTGTATTTTTTAGACTTCCAAGTAATAGAACAAGTTATTTAATATTATTTAATCAAAGCGCACACGTGAAAATAATTTTTTTAATAAAATTTGACATTTTTTCAAAGTTTTGAATATAAAAGTTGACTGTAATAAATTTTATATTTGTCAATAATAGAATTTTCGTAAATTTCTTTAGAGATTTGAATTCTTCAGACTATTTAACAGTAACATAAGTTAATTAACATTTTTTTAATTTAAGCAAAACTGCAACCCCACGTTTTTCCCAATTTTTTACTATAGAATCTAAATCCAATAATTAATGTAAATAAATATAATATTTTTAGTGCCTCATTCAAAAATAAAAAATAATCGATTTTTTTGGCTCAGTCTAAGGGCCCACTCGTTTTTCAGGATTGATTCGCAATAATTTTGGTGACGAAAAATTAGTAAATAATTTTTATCATTCCCTCTCACTCGTACTTATGAGTTTGTTGTATCTTTTCGCTTGCTTCCACTCATTGCTATGGTAAAAATACGTTTTTCGAACATATAGGTAATCGATATTTATCGAACTAAATGAAATTTGTCTATTGGAGAGAAAGATTAATTTACAGAATTCAATAAATACGAGGATGTGCGCATTCGAGCGAAAAGTGGCACATTTCCGAGCGAGGGAGGCAAATGAAGCGCGACGCGGAGCGGCGCGCTTCATTTTCCCGAGATCGGAAATGTGCCACTTTGAGCTCGAATGTGCACACTCGGTTTTAAGCATGATTCACAATAATTAATTTACTTTCTAAATAATTTAATTGAACATAACCGTTGATTTCAATTTTTAATTTATTCGATTAAATTTAATAAAAAGAGAAAACAGACAAATCCAATAAATGCGAGGATGCGCGCGTTCGAGCGAAAAGTGGCACATTTCCGAGCGAGGGAGGCAAATGAAGCGCGACGCGGAGCGGCGCGCTTCATTTTCCCGAGATCGGAAATGTGCCACTTTGAGCTCGAATGTGCGCACTCGGTTTTAGGCACCATTCACAAATAATTAATTAATTTTAATTAAAAATTACAGGACCGTATTTCTACTAGGAACCAAATTTGTGGAAAAAATATATTTTAAATAATTTTCGTTCTTGGGGGCGTGAAACAATTTGAGGACTTTGTTAAATTAAAAACGTCTCGCAAAATCGCAAAAAAAAACGCCAATTCCGAACCCGCAAAAACAAAACGAGCTCGGACCGATTAAACCCACCTCGTAACACCGACTAAAAGTTGTAAAATTTTATTCGAAGGACCAAATTTCGTGTAACGAAAGCGCTTTATTGCTCTTCGAAAAAGCCAAAAAAAAACAATTACACGCGACGACAGAATCGTTACAAGAAAAAACGAACGTTACACTGTCAATGAAGATGTACGCGCCCATTCGTATAAAACCGGGTGGTCCATCTCGCGCCGACTTGAACAAAACGGCCCCCATTTCGTCCCCTTTTCGAACTTTTTCGAAATTAATCGCGACCGGGCGAAATTTGAATGAAGTTGTGCGCTTGTGTGCGTGCATGTATGTATGTTATTTGTTTTTTATTTTTTTGACGTAGAAACCGGTGGAAATAACGAGGATGCAGGAGCCCGAGGCACGCGCACCTTTTTTTAGCAAAAACGAGGCAAAGAAAACAAGCCATCATAATGGTGAGGAACGTCCTATAATTACGAGGCCCATTATCATATAAAGCATCTCGAAGAAAAACGTCCTTTGAGGCACAACGTTCGATCGCGACGTAAAATCGAAATAAGTCATTAAAGTAATGAGAACATGAATGGTCAGAAGTTAAATTCCATTTATAAATCACTTAGTGCGATAACGTTATCGGGCCTTATTAAAACCCGGGAACGGCCTCCATAAATTAGCGTTCTTCGTCTTCGGCAAAGCGCAATTAGCAATATTAAAAAGCGACAATTACACGATCAAAACCTAACCCGAAAAAAAAATGGATTCGTTAGCTGACAAAGCGAAACTTTCCCACAACTTTAACGATTCACTAACAAGGGTTTCGAAAAGATAAAACAATAGTAAAAGAAGTGGATGGCCCGTCTCTCGCGCAGACATTCCACTCGCTTACGTGAGTCCACTGTCAAACACGTCGCTCTCCTTTTTATTGTCCCTTCTTCTATCGGGCCCCGATAAAAAAAATTGTCCCGATTACAATAAATTAAAGCCCGAAACACTCGAAGCGCCCCAAAAACACAATCCCATTCCTAAGTGGGACACGGCTTTTAACTCCGAACACCGAAAATTAATTACCGCGATTAGAAAAACGCCTGCCTTATCGAAACGAACCGTTTTCCTAAGTGGCTTCCATCTAAAAACAATTTTTAAATTTCCCACCTTCGAAGAGGTCGACGTTGCCTAGGAACGCGCTGATTTATTGCCAACTCGTTTTTTGGGAAAGGAACAAATACCCCAGAGCAGCGGTTTCCAAACATTATATCGGCGATTGGTGGCTGTTCAGTTGCGCTTTTGAGCTTTTACTATTCATTGGTAGAGGTCGCACGATTTTAGAGTAAATTTGCCGCGACGTTTTGAATTTTTGTGCCACTTTGAGCTGGAACGTGCACACTCGGCTTTAAACGCGATTTACAATTTTTAATTTACTTTCTAAGAATTTTCAGTTAAAAAATACAGATCCGTATTATAACAGAAAATCTAAACGACTGATTTTGTACACAAAAAAAAGTTATTAATGAAAATGAACGCTACCCTGACGGATTTAATAGTTTAAAATCAATTTATTTTGACTTTTAAATTAAAAATTAATTTATCAATTTAATAAAATTGATTTCTTCGATTTTTTTGCTTGTGAGACAATTTTTAATAAAATAATCATTTCGTTTAGTATCAAGAAATAAATCGTTAAATAATTTATGGGGATGTTTTAACGAAATTTGGAAAAATTGTCTTTATGCGGTTCTAGTTCTATTAATTTTGAGATATCTTTTAAAAATTTCCATTTGCAAAATTTTCGAAATTTTAAAACAGTGGTACATTACTTTAATGGCAAGAAATTAATTTTTTAATAATTTTGACGATTATTTAATCGGATTTCGAACCGCTCTAACTTTGCTAATTTTCCCTCGCTCGGAAATGTGCCACTTTGAGCTGGAACGCGCACACTCGGCTTTAAACACGACTTACAATTTTTAATTTACTTTCTAAGAATTTTCAGTTCAAAATTACAGGTCCGTATTATAACAGAAATCCCAAACGACCGATTTTGTATATAAAAAAAGGTTATTAATAAAAATGAACGCTGCCCTGACGGATTTAATAGTTTAAAATCAGTTTATTTTGACTTTGAAATTGAAAATTAATTTGTCAATTTAATAAAATTGGATTTCTTCGATATTTTTGCTCATGAGACAATTTTTAATAAAATAACAATTTCGTTTAGTCTCAAGAAATAAATCCTTAAATAATTTTTGGCACTGTTTTAACGAAATTTGGAAAAATTCTATTAATTTTGAGATATCTTTTAAAATTTCGAATTGCGAAATTTTTGAATTTTTAAAACAGTTGCACATTACTTGATTAATTTTTTAAAATAATTTTTGACGATTATTTAATCAGATTTTGGATAAGTCGACTTTGAACATATGTTGCTCGTGATGGTATTTTTTTAGAAAAGCTTATTAATTACAGTTTATTATAAACTAAACTAACATCTCACCAAAAATTATCACTAAAGTCTTAATAGTTTTGAAAATATGGCAATAATTTGAAATGTGGGTCATCTATCCTACATTAACATTGGTTAATAAGCTAAAAATCTAAATTTAAATTTCTGATTAAAAAAAATGCTTAATATAGAAAATTCGATGGATACGAAGATGCGCGCATTCGAGCGAAAAGTGGCACATTTGCGAGCGAAAGAGGCAAATGAAGCGCGACGCGGAGCGGCGCGCTTCATTTTCCCGAGATCGGAAATGTGCCACTTTGAGCTCGAATGTGCGCACTCGGTTTTAAGCATGATTCACAATAATTAATTTACTATCTAAATAATTTTAAGGCAAAATTACAAGACTATTTAGAAGTTAACTTCAATTTTTAATATATTGTACTAAATAATAATAAATGTACAAATAATTAATGTAAGAAAATATAATATTTTTAGTGCCCAATTCAAAAATAAAAAATAATCGATTTTTTTGGCCCAGTCTAAGGGCACACTCGTTTTTCAGCATTGATTCGCAATAATTTTGGTGACGAAAAATTAGTAAATAATTTTTATCATTCCCTCTCACTCGTACTTATGAGTTTTTGTATCTTTTCGCTTGCTTCCACTCATTGCTATGGTAAAAATACGTTTTTGAACATATAGGTAATCGATATTTATTGAACTAAATGAAATTTGTCTATTGGAGAGAAAGATTAATTTACAGAATTCAATAAATACGAGGATGTGCGCATTCGAGCGAAAAGTGGCACATTTGCGAGCGAGGGAGGCAAATGAAGCGCGACGCGGAGCGGCGCGCTTCATTTTCCCGAGATCGGAAATGTGCCACTTTGAGCTCGAATGTGCGCACTCGGTTTTAAGCGTGATTCACAATAATTAATTTACTTTCTAAATAATTTAATTGAACATAACCGTTGATTTCAATTTTTAATTTATTCGATTAAATTTAATAAAAAGAGAAAACAGACAAATCCAATAAATACGAGGATGCGCGCGTTCGAGCGAAAAGTGGCACATTTGCGAGCGAGGGAGGCAAATGAAGCGCGACGCGGAGCGGCGCGCTTCATTTTCCCGAGATCGGAAATGTGCCACTTTGAGCTCGAATGTGCGCACTCGGTTTTAAGCACCATTCACAATAATTAACTTTCTACATAATTTTAGTATCTGAATATATTTTTTATATTTTTAAATTATTTTTTTATTAGCGCTTTTCTAACTGGATTTGCAATTTCTAGATACTTCTTCACAGTATTGTATATATAAAAATTAATTAAAATCGATTTGGCGTTTTTTTTTCGATTTTCAGCGCTAAAAAATTAGCGATCTCGTTTCGTGAAAAAAAAAGCGGACGTGGCGCGATGCCGATATAATTATTTATGTCGCCCAAGTGGGCAGAGAAATTCATTATTTTGCTTTGCCATTAAGTTTGTTTCATTAAAGTGAATCATAAGTATAATTAATATAATGATATTTATTTCAATGTTGTGTGTTTTATAAACCAGTCGAGGTGTGGGTTGCTTTTCAAGAAATATTAAATTTACTTTTCGCGTTTATAAATCAAAGCGCGTCTAATAAACAATTTTATAATTTATCCCGTACGCCTTTTCGCCACTAATTTATATCTCGGATTCGTTTACGCCGGGCCGAAGAGAAAAACGAGGTGGAAATTCGAAATGCCCGTGTTTTTTTTGTTTTGGGCGAGAAGGGCAGTAATGGAATGTGGTCATGCGAAGATTATTAATCGCGTTATCGACGTATAAATATTGATCCCGACGTACAATACATGTTCATAAAGTAATACAGTTCGAACATGTCTTATTAAATCCTCATAAATAAACCAGCTTGTCCGCAAGTCATTGTTCCCCACTTTTTTTACGATCCGCTCACGTTAAATTTAATGTATCGGCCGAGCTGCGCGTTATTAGACGTTTTTTTCGCGTCGAAAAATTTAATTCGGAGCTCGTCCGTTTTGCGATTTCGATTGCAAAAATAGGTTCCCCACAAAAAACCGCTTCGGATCCGAAGAAAAACGGACGTCTCCTTTCGCCCATAGATTACTCAAAAAAAAAAAATTAATTCTTTCAAAATTTTTTTCTTACAGCGGGGACCCAAAGGAACGAATTTTATTAAAAAAATTTTTGTCTATTTTTGGTAGTTTGCGAGATAAAAATTGATTAAGTTAATGGCGGTCTGTGGAAACCACGGAAACGGGTGAACAGGGGCGCTTCTGAACGGGAGCCGATGTTGCCACTCGGTTCGGCTTTACACTACCAACTTAAAAGTACGGCACCCGCTATTTTCACATTTTTTTATAGTTGTTCTATGTTTGTTAGGTTAATGAGCAGCCCACTCTGTCAATGAAAAATTCAACGAAATAAAAAAGCGGCAATTAAAAAAAAAATTGAAGTTATAAATTATTTAATTGTAGTATAGGGCGACCGGGGTTAGAAGTCACAATTTTTGTTCTTTTGCATTTATAGAGCCCATGGTCTTAATTTACCAATGACATTTATATATCAATAGATAGTGTATTTATTCTAGTTTAAGAAAAAATAATTTCTATCATTCCCTCTCGCTCGTACTTATGAGTTTGTTGTATCTTTTCGCTTGCTTCCACTCGTTGCTATGGTAAAAATACGTTTTTCGAACATATAATCGATATTTACCGAACTAAATTAAATTTGTCTATTGGAGAGAAAGATTAATTTACAGAATTCGATAAATACGAGGATGTGCGCATTCGAGCGAAAAGTGGCACATTTCCGAGCGAGGGAGGCAAATGAAGCGCGACGCGGAGCGGCGCGCTTCATTTTCCCGAGATCGGAATGTGCCACTTTGAGCTCGAATGTGCACACTCGGTTTTAAGCATGATTCACAATAACTAATTTACTTTCTAAATAATTTAATTGAACATAACCGTTAGTTTCAATTTTTAATTTATTCGATTAAATTTAATAAAAAGAGAAAACAGACAAATCCAATAAATAGGGAAGATCGGGGTTAGAAGTCACAATTTTTGTTCTTTTGCATTTATAGAGCCCATGGTCTTAATTTATCAATGACATTTATATATCAATAGATAGTGTATTTATTCTAGTTTAAAAAAAAATAAAGACTTTTTCTCTACCATTATCTAATGAGAACATATTCTAATTTTTATGAAACAAGAGAAGTGTGACTATTAACCCCGTGTCTGGGGTAAGTAGTCACATACTAAATAAAAGGTAAAATACAAAACGACAAAACAAATGCCTATTTTTATTAAAGGTAAAATGTTGTTTGTAAGACATTTTACCTAAGAAAGGAACGAAAAATATCTTATTCATAATTAAAAAAAATAAAAAATATTTGCTGTGAGCGAATAGTAACTTCTATCTAACGAACTTAGGTTATGTTAACAAAAATGACACGAATATAATTACAGCCAATCGTTTATGTCGTAAAACCACTAGAAACCAATAAAAAGGCCGCACATATTTATGGTGTTGCTTTCCACATGTGACAACTAGCTCCCGTTAACTTGAGACAACTTTCCCCAAAACAGTTTTAGACAATTAACTCCCAAAATAAATTTAAATCAATGGTCATTTAAGAAACCATATGAATGATATCATGAAGCATATCTTAAACATCATAAATACACGAAAAATTACTTTTACTATACAAAAAAAAAAAACGAAAGCATATATTTCTTTTACGGCATTTCAGAGCGAACTGAAGTGAAGTACGCAAGGAGGTATTGTGCACGGCCTTCTTTTACGCGAGTAAACAAATTTATTAATTCATTAGGTTTTCTGTTATGGTTAATGTGACAACCTACCCGTGAGACAACCATACCCGGTCTCCCCCATTCTTAATAACGTGCTCGATTTTGCAGAAATTGATTTTGTCAAGTTGGTATTCGCAGCGAAACCGAGCGTGACAAAATTGGGCGCGGTGGGGGGCCGAAGTGATCGCCAATTTACACGATAAAACAAATATTACGGGGGTGCCGACGACAACCGAGCCTTTAAAATCAATTTCGAAAAATTCTAAATCGAAATCGTCATTTGTAAGCGATAATTTCACCATTTTACGATTTTAAATTTAAAAAGTACGACCGAGGAATTTCTTTTTGTGTTTCACAGCATGCTTTTCGATTAACGATTAAGACTCGATTAAGCAACTAAAATTATTGTTATTAGATTTTTTTGGTAATGAAAAGAGGCTCGTCGCCGACGTAAATTTCGATTTTTTCCCGATCGACGACGAGAACAAATCGTCGCGAGCGATCGTACGACCTTTCGTCGGCCGTTTCAACTTTTCGATAATTAATTTTTTCGAAAAGTCACAACCACCGACGAAATCTATAAAAAGCTCTAAACAAGTCGTCGGTTGTTGTCGTTTTTTTTTTTTCGCCGGCATAAAACTTATAAAAATAAAATTCCTTTTACGAGTCGTTCCTCGATCTTTAAAAACCAGTTGTCGAGGCACACCAAGTTTAACGTTTTTTTTGCATTGAATTCTTTGACATGTCGAATACATATATTATTCATTTTGTGGAAATTATTGCGAATTATCGCTCGTTATGGGGGGGGGGCTCTTAGGCGGATAGCGGGCGCCCCGAGAGAGCGAAAAAATTAATTTTCAATTCTATCTGAGATCGAATCTCGCATCAACCTTGTTTTTCCTGAAATACAAGAGCATGAGCTGCTGCTACTTCTTCTTTCGTTTCAAATTGTTAGAAAGACCAAGAATCCGACATTCCTTTTACGTATAACGAATTCCAGGAAGTAAGTTCACCTTTTAATTCTACGGTACGATTGTTTCGGTTTTTTTTTTCGGGGGGCGGGGGCTTGGGATTTTTCGATTCGGCCCTTTTGCAATTTCGCGGTTGAAAACCGATCGAATTTTTTTTTGGGGGCGATTTTTGCGAGAGAAGGACCGATTGTAAAAAAATGACGTTTTCCGGTCGCAATAAATTCTGCAACATTAATTATCCTCGTTATTTATTCGATCAGGTGGTCGGTGGCGACAGAAGTGCATTAATTGACATGAGATATCTTTGAGAAATGCATAAGGAGAAAGAGTTAGACGATATAATCTTATTTAATTCGCTTTTACAACAAAACCGCTTGCCGTATCCGTACGATGCGGATGGAGCTTTTCGGATTTTTAAAAAGGCGGTTTTCAGAATTAAAGAAGTTGCGAGAGATGCAATAAAATGGCTTTTACGTTTTTATGGTGGAAATTTGAGTTTAAAGCTCGATTTTATGGCTTCGACAAATTGTAATTTGTTGGGTTGCCCGAGAGATTATGGTAATTGTTTACTTCTTAATGCAAATTTAGCGTTTTATGCTTTTTGAAGGTCTTTTCGATAGGTAGCGGTCTTGTTTTTTTGGTCTCGCGAAAACGAAATGCGGTTTGGAAATGATTTTTTAATCATTTTTAAAACTTTGAATTGATAGATACATTTTATTTAAAAAAAATATTAAATATATAAGTGTAAATTGATTTAATGCCTGTCCTGGTTTTTAAAGGATAGTTAGAATTTTTTCAGTTCATTATAAGCTCTAATAAAGACTTTTTATGCAATAAATTTCCTAAATTTGCGATTTTGAAAAAAATGTGTTTTTGAATGTAAAAGCAAACGTTAGTCTTATTTTTTTAAATGATTTAATGCCTACCCAGATCTTTTAGGGTTGGTTAAATTTTTTAAATTATTTTTCTAGTTTATTATAAACTATAATAAACAACCTTCATGCAATATTTTTCCAAAATTTGCAAATTTAAAAGATTAAGTTGTTGTATGAAAAAAGCAAAAATAATTCTTACATGTTTGCTTGGTGTTATGCCCACCCTTCTTTAATAAGGGTAGTTAGAATTTTTTAATTATTTTTTCAATTTATTATAAACTCTAATAAAGAACCTCCATGCAATATTTTTTGCAAATTTGCAAATTTAATAAATTAAGTTTTTGAATGGAAAAGCAAAAGTAATTCTTACACTTTTACTTAGTTTAATGCCCACCCTTCTTTATTAGAGGTAGTTAAAATTTTTCAATATTTTTCCAATATATTATAAACTCTAATAAAGGCCTTCCATGCAATAGATTCCCGGAATTTGTAGTTTTGAAAAAATGTGCTTTTGAAAGTAAAAGCAAACGTTAGTCCTACATCTGTACTTGATTTAATGCCTGCCCAGACTTTTTAGGGGTGGTTAGAATTTTTAAATTATTTTTCTCGTTTATTATAAACTATAATCAAAAACCTACATGCAATGATTTGTCAAAATTGGCAAATTTAAAAAATTAGGTTTTTGAATGCAAAAGAAAATGTAATTCTAACACTTTTGCTTGGTTTAATGCGCACCCTGCTTTTTTAGGGGTAGTTAGATTTTTTAATAATTTTTTCAGTTTATTATAAACTTTATTAAAGAACCTTCATGCAATATTTTCTGCGAATTAGCAAATTTGAAAAATTAAGTTTTTGAATGCAAAAGCAAATGTAATTTTTACACTTTTACTTGGTTTAATGCCCACCGTTCTTTTTTAGGGGTAATTGGGTTTTTTTAATTATTTTTACAGTTTATTATAAACTGGAATAAAGAACCTCCATACAATATTTTTCGCAAATTTAAAAAATTAAGTTTTTGAATGCAAAAGCAAAAGTAATTCTTACATTTTTACTTAGTTTAATGCCCCCTGTTATTTTTTAGGGGTAATTAGATTTTTTAAATTACTTTTACAGTTTATTATAAACTCTAAAAGAACCTCCATGCAATATTTTTTCAAAATTTGCAAATTTCAAGAATTAAGTTTTTGAATGTAAAATCAAATGTAATTTATACACTTTGCTTGGTTTAATGCCCACTCTTCTTTATTAGGGGTAGTTAAATTTTTTTATTATTTTTCCAGTTTATTATAAGCTTTAATAAAAAACCTCCATGCAATAATTTCCGCGAATTTGCAAATTTAAAAAATTCAGTTTTTGAATGCAAAAACAAATGTAATTCTAACACTTTGACTTGGTTTAATGCCTACCTTCCTCCTTAGGGGTAGATAGAATTTTTTAATTATTTTTTCGGTTCTTTGTAAACCTTAATAAAGCCCTTTCATGCAAAAAATTTCTTAAATGTGCGATTTCGAAAAAATGTGCTTTTCTATGTAAAAAGCTAATGTTACTCTTACATTTTTACTTGATTTAAAGCATGCCCTAATTTTTTAGGGGTAGCTAAAATTTTTTAAATATTTTTTTAAATGCCCTCTTTCTTTTTAACTTGTCGTAAATTTAAAAATTAAAAAAAAAATCATTTCCAGACTGGTGTGCGGCGTAATAGCATTGGGAGCGGAAGTGATCTGCGGAAGGGTACCGGGCCTGACGGCGAAACAAAGAGAAATGTGCAAGGCGGCCCCCGACGCCATGGTGGCCGTCGGAGACGGCGTCCGACTGGCGACGGCCGAGTGCCTCCACCAATTTCGACACCAAAGGTGGAACTGCACGGGCATCAGCAACCCCACGTCCTTCGGCCACGTCATAACAGTGGGTAAGTCGCCCCTTGCCCCCATTAATTCTCTTAAATTTATATTTTGCCCAAAAAAACAATCAAATCCGCATAAATAATTAAATTAACACTCTCCTCGATCACGTCGATAAATTACACAAAACTAAAAAAAAATAAAAGGCAGCGAAGAGCGCTCCCGAAAATGGAGTGTTGTGTGTCGTCGCGAAGAACGAGCTCCGATTTGCATTTTTATTTATAAAAATTAATAATAATAATAAAAATAAATAAAATAAAAAAAGACGAAGATTATTAATAAACGCCATAAATTGTCGAGGTTATATCTTTTTAATCCGCAATTACGTTGACCGAAAAAGTTTTCCGAAAAAGGCGCGTGGGCGCCCTTCCATCCGAAATGGCGGAAGTTTAATGAAGACGTTCCCGTAATTATTTTTTAATTTTTTTTTTTTTTAATTAAGGCTCTTCGGTGGGAGTCGCGAGTTTAATGCAAATGCATAATGTCGGCGATAAATTGTGGAAGCTTGTAAGTCAGCGCCGTCGAAAGAAGTGCCATTTTAAATTAATCTAACGCCCGCGTGCAGCGGGGCCCGTTTTTTGAGAGGAGACGGGGCCAGAGACAAAGGGGCATATTTCAAAAAGAGATATATGTGGCCCGGCTTTGTTTACTGACACAATCGGAAATCTGTCGACATTCGAGTAGATTATTAACTTGAATTTCTAGTCTAGAAATCCTGTCAGGATCATAATTTAGGATCGGAGGATCGATTTCCACCGATAACGTGAATTACAAGGCTTTCGGACGAACCATAATTAATTATTTTAAATGTGGCAACACCTATGTTCGCGTCCGGGCCGTCGATATTTATTCGAAAAACAAGCGTTCGGGTTCGTTGCCGAATTTAATTCGCCATCGAGACGTGTAATTTTCGGTTTTAAAAAGAGATAAAAATGTTTTTCGATCGTTTTAGAAAAAAAGGGAGCATCGAATGGCGATTTTAGATGTAAATTTGTATAAATAAAACGGTTTTGACGAACAAAGCTGGAAAGATTTTGAGATCTAATTGAGCTAAAAAAAAACTAGTTTGCCTCAAGGAGGATTGTGTAAGAAAATTAATTTTGAAGTAATCCGATATTTTTGTGGTGATTATAAGAATTTGTTGCTACTAAGTTTTTATTTATTCGATGCTTTTTTCGGTTGTTTGAATTTATTTTGTTATTTTTTCGAAATAAGTCGACGCACCGATTAATGTTTTTTTTCTTTGTGAAAAGAACGAAGTGTTTTTACACGTATGGATTTTTGATTTTTTTTTTAAATTATTAATTTTGTCTTTTCGTAATTTGCAATAGAAAAAAGGCTGAGGAATTCAAGTTTTTGACTAATTGTTTAAATCGTTTAAAATAGGGTTTACAAGGTTTCTTTCAAGTTCTGAAATAAATCAAATTTAAATTGGGTTTATTTTTATCTTATTAATCCATATTAATTTAAGGTTAAATTAACAAAAATAAATACAAAAATTAACAATTATTATTATAGGTTTAGAAAACTGAAATCAAACCCAAGTAAAACTCTAATTAATTTTAGTTTTTAAATGTGATTCAATATAGTTTAAAATCAGTACGATCGTTTCTTTGAAATGAATTGTAAATTACAAAAATATTTATAATTTTTATGAACAAATATAGTTTAATTATTTTAACATCAATTTTCTAAGCATTTTTAAAAAAAAATTCAACTAGCATTTTATAACATAATTATATCAATTTCTTCATCTGTAATTTTCTGAAAAAATTTACATTTGACCCTATAACGATTTTATGATAGTTTATGAAAAAAAGTTCGAGGATTTCAAATCTGTGTCGTTTATATTGATATTTGTAAAAATAACAGAGCTACGGTCGTTTATTTGAAACAAAATGCGAGCTACAAATGAAATTTAATTTATGAGAAAAAATATAGCTTAATTATTTTAGACTTAATTTTTTGAAAATTTTTAAAGAGTTTTATTTATTTATTTATATTTTACTTATGCAAAAAAAAATTCAAAACTCCAAATCTGTAAAGTTTTAAAAAATATTTTTGCAAACAGCAGTTACAATTTTTTTCAGCAAGCATTTTACAACATAATTATATCAATTTCTTCGTCTGTAATTTTCTAAAAAATTTACATTTGGCCTTATAGCGATTTTAATGGTAGTTTATAAGAAAAAATCCGAGATTTTCAAATCTGTGTCGTTAATATTGATATTGGCAAAAATAACAGAAGTACGGTCCTTTTTTTCGAAATAAGATGTAAGTTCCAAAGAAAATTTAACTTATCCGAAAAACTACAGCTTAATTATTTTAGATACAATTTTTTCAAAATTTTTAAATAGCGCCTAATTATTTATTTAAATTTATCTTGTGCAAAAATGTCTCGAATTTCCAAATCTGTAAAGTTTTAAAAAATAACCAAGTTTCCAATTTTGTAAAATAATTAGAGTAATTTTCTAAAACAATTAATATTGGACCCTGTAGCAATTTTAATTGTATTTTATGAAAATAAGTTTCAAAATTTGGCTTATATCGACATTTGCAAAAATAACAAAGCTACGGTCGTTTTTTTGAAAATAAAATGTGAACTACGCTGGCGGATTGATAAAACCGTTTAAAATGGGTTTTACTTGGACTTAATTTAAGTTCTGAAATAAATCAAATTTAAATTGGGTATTATTTTGAAATTATCAACTAATGTTAAACTCAAAATAAAGGTTTAAATGGGGCTAAATAAATTTCAAATTAAACCATTATTACGGGCCCAGAAAACTAAAATAAATCCAAGTAAAACTCAAATTAATATTGATTTTTAAATGCGACAGAATAGTTTAAAATCTATTATTGGAAAAAATCTATATATTGTGCTAAATATAGTTATTTTCCGTTTAATTGCGATTTATTTGCAAATTAATTTAAATTCCGTTAAAAATGGGTTTATTTAAATTATTTTATTTTTTCCTATTGGTTTATTTTCAGTTTAAAACTCAATTATTATAGATTGGGTGTAACTCAAAATTTATGCTAAGAAATACGACTTAATTATTTCAACCTCAATTTCCTCAAAATTTGTAAATAGCGCCCCTATTATTTTTCCACGTTTTTCTTATGCAAAAAAGTCTCAAAATTTGCAATCTGCAATCTTTTATCAGATATCCCTAACAACTACCAATTTTGAGTCAACAACTTCAACTCAAAAAATGAACATTGCGCCCTTTAATCGCCCCAATTACATTTTATTTTAAAAACGCCAATTGGCCCACTTTTTCATATAATAACAACGTCAAAAGAATTTAGTTCTTCGCCCTTCGCATACTAGGTGGGGTTTGCCATACCCCGAAAATAAAATGAAAAAAAATCCACAAAATTGTACTTTATCACAGTGAAATGATAAGAAATATATTTTATTATTATTATTTAATAAATTAAAATAAAATTTTCGATTTGAAGGAGAGCACGGCAAATTATACTAATATGTATAATAAACACGAGGATGTGCGCGTTCGAGCGAAAAGTGGCACATTTCCGAGCGAGGGAGGCAAATGAAGCGCGACGCGGAGCGGCGCGCCTCATTTTCCCGAGATCGGAATGTGCCACTTTGAGCTCGAAGCGCACACTCGATTTTAAGCATGATTCACAATAATAAATTTACTTTTTAAATGATTTAATGGAACAGAACCGTTGATTTCAATTTTTAATTTATTCGATTAAATTTAATAGAAAGAGAAAACAGACAAATCCAATAAATAAGAGGATGCGCGCGTTCGAGCGAAAAGTGGCACATTTCCGAGCGAGGGAGGCAAATGAAGCGCGACGCGGAGCGGCGCGCTTCATTTTCCCGAGATCGAAAATGTGCCACTTTGAGCTCGAATGCGCACACTCGGTTTTAAGCATGATTCACAATAATAAATTTACTTTTTAAATGATTTAATGGAACAGAACCGTTGATTTCAATTTTTAATTTATTCGATTAAATTTAATAAAAAGAGAAAACAGACAAATCCAATAAATAAGAGGATGCGCGCGTTCGAGCGAAAAGTGGCACATTTCCGAGCGAGGGAGGCAAATGAAGCGCGACGCGGAGCGGCGCGCTTCATTTTCCCGAGATCGGAATGTGCCACTTTGAGCTCGAATGCGCACACTCGGTTTTAAGCATGATTCACAATAATAAATTTACTTTTTAAATGATTTAATTGAACAGAACCATTGATTTCAATTTTTAATTTATTCGATTAAATTTAATAAAAAGAGAAAACAGACAAATCCAATAAATAAGGAGATGCGCGCCTTCGAGCGAAAAGTGGCACATTTCCGAGCGAGGGAGGCAAATGAAGCGCGACGCGGAGCGGCGCGCTTCATTTTCCCGAGCACGGAATGTGCCACTTTGAGCTCGAATGCGCACACTCGGTTTTAAGCATGATTCACAATAATAAATTTACTTTTTAAATGATTTAATGGAACAGAACCGTTGATTTCAATTTTTAATTTATTCGATTAAATTTAATAAAAAGAGAAAACAGACAAATCCAATAAATAAGAGGATGCGCGCGTTCGAGCGAAAAGTGGCACATTTCCGAGCGAGGGAGGCAAATGAAGCGCGACGCGGAGCGGCGCGCTTCATTTTCCCGAGATCGGAAATGTGCCACTTTGAGCTCGAATGCGCACACTCGGCTTTAAGCACGATTCACAATAACTAATTTACTTTCTAAATAATTTAATTAAACATAACCGTTAATTTCAATTTTTAATTTCTTCGATTAAATTAAATAAAACGAAAAAACAAACAAATCCAATAAATAGGGAGACCGGGGTTGGAAGTCACAATTTTTTTTTTTTGCATTTATACAAACAAAAACAAAAAAAATTGTTTTCTTCAGTTATACCCCGCCTAGTAAAAAGTTAATCAAGCTAAAAGCACTCTTCAGCAAGACATTTTCCAAAGTCATCCTTCGACGTGGCATTGTGACCGCTCCAAAAAAAAAAACGCGCCAGAAGAAAAAGCTCGAAAAGAACAATTCGAGAAGACGAAGTGCAGAGATGGGCACCGTCTCCTCCGAGAATAAGCAATAAAACTAAGCAGCTTCCCATAGAATTAAACGAGAAGTGTGTCAAAGCGAAGCGCATTCCGAGTCAGGCCTTAAATTCGAAACGAACATTTATAACCTTTTGAATTTTTAATCGTCGTTCGTGAAGGAGGGGGATTATCATAAAATATGGAATTTTATCGAATCATTAGAGGCAGTTAAGCGGACGCACTTCATAAAACAAAACTCTTAAATGTCCTTCTAATTGCGCATTAAGGCCCCGGATCCATTGTGCGCCGCTTTTAATAACGAAATAAAACGCGTAATCGTGTTCGCGCACACTAACGACGCCTTTCGCCCGTTTTTTTCGCTCGAAAACGCTCGAGATGAGCGGGAAGAAGGTCGCATGGTCCATGCGAACGTGGAACCCGTGTAAGGAGGATTGTTGGACACGGAACGCGTGGGAGTCCAACACGTAAGACACCTGTGCGCAAGAATTTACAGGTATCTTTTGGTAATTTCGGGAGTCCGTTGGGTTTGAAGATTAATGCTCCGAATTTGGAGCCCAGAATATCTTACATCTATTATTATATGGATACCTGTTTTTAAGCGTATCGTTCGCCTTAACAGTTTTTAATCTACGTGTATTTTTAGGTCGATGATTTATTAGTTTGTAAATTGGTTTGCTCCTCGTTTTCTTCTTTTTCGATTTTTTTTTCGCTGCTTAACCCCTTGACGTACAATTGGCGATTTCGGAATTTTGTTATTAATATAATTCTGTAATATTTAATTGCGAATTGTGCAAAGAGTAAATTAATTCTTGTAAAGTGTGCTTAAGGCCGAGTGTGCGCATTCGAGCTCAAAGTGGCACATTTCCGATCTCGGGAAAATGAAGCGCGCCGCCCGCGTCGCGCTTCATTTGCTTCCTCGCTCGAAAATGTGCCACTTTTCGCTCGAACGCGCACATCCTCGTATTTATTGAATTTTATAAATTAAAGTTTCTCTTCAATCATCAAATTTAATTTAGTTCAGTAAATATATCTATTATATATTCAAAAAACGTATTTTTACTATAGCAATGAGTGGGAGCGAGCGAAAAGATACGATAAACTCATAAGTACGAGTGAGAAGGAATGATAAAAATTATTTATTAATTTTTCGTTGACAAAATTATTGCTAATAATGCTTAAAACGGAGTGTGCACATTCGAGCTCAAAGTGGCACATTTCCGATCTCGGAATGAAGCGCGCGCCCGCGTCGCGCTTCATTTGCTTCCCTCGCTCGAAAATGTGCCACTTTTCGCTCGAACGCGCACATCCTCGTATTTATTGAATTTTATAAATTAAAGTTTCTCTTCAATCATCAAATTTAATTTAGTTCAGTAAATATATCTATTATATATTCAAAAAACGTATTTTTACTATAGCAATGAGTGGGAGCGAGCGAAAAGATACGATAAACTCATAAGTACGAGTGAGAGGGAATGATAAAAAATTTTTTATTAATTTTTCGTTGACAAAATTATTGCTAATAATGCTTAAAACGGAGTGGATTCGAGTTAGTGGCACATTTCCGATCTCGGAATGAAGCGCGCGCCCGCGTCGCGCTTCATTTGCTTCCCTCGCTCGAAAATGTGCCACTTTTCGCTCGAACGCGCACATCTTCGTATTTATTCAATTTGTTTAAATTACTTTTTGGATTTAAAAAGGAAATAGCAATGTATTCAAATAAAACGACATATGCGCAGTAACATATAGTTTGATAACCACTGGTCTAGCTATACACAAGCGCAACATAGCGCGTTGTTATATTTAATTTAGTCGCGCCAAAGAAGTATTACTTCTAACGTGCGTACATAAGTACATGCACCGGTTTTTTACATAGAATGAAATTCAGTTTTAAACATTTAGCAAAATTATTAAAGTAAACTCGAAGAATAAATTATTTTAAGTTTTTAGACAACTCAAATTAAATAAATTAATAACTTGGAAAATTTTTAAAATATATTTAAGAACTTTAGAAATTTTTAATTATCAATTTTTTTTGTATAACACAAATTGAATAAAACAAAACTTTATTCGGTAAATTTAAAAGGAAATTTTGAAGAAAAAATCATTATGTATTTTCAGAAAACTCAAATAGAGTAAATACAGAATTTGTGGTTTTTCAAAAACTTTGAAGATCATTAATTTACGCAAATAAAATTAATATTGGAGAAAACTCAATAAATACATTATCATAATTGTTCATAAATATTAAATTTATAAAATTAAATACAGTCAAACCTCGATAGGTCGAAGTTGAAGAGAAACTAAAAATAATTCGCGTTATCAAAAATTCGAGCTATCGATGTAAAAATATTTTTTAGTTTATGTTTTGAAAATTTACTTATTGTTTTTTTTTCTTAATAATTTCCTACTGATTTCTTGCTAAAACCTAAATCTTGTGTCTTGAACAAGTTGTAATTAAGCTTCATTTTTGGAATAATTCAATTTTTAAATATAAAAAAAATATTTATACGTTATATATTATATGCATCAAAATTTTAGAATGATTTAGGTGGAGAATGTTAAAAAAAGATTGAGAAACACTGCTCTACATATTTCAAAATATTTTAAAACTATTAATTGTTTATTTTATGTTATTTGTGTATGCTCATAACAGTTAAGTTGAGCCAAATTAACTGTTTTTTTTCGGACTCATCAAATTCGGTTTTTTTTTGTATGTCAAGGGGTTAAATCGTACTATGGACAAATTATAATTTTTGGGAAAAAAGCTGAAAAAGGATTTGGTGACGCTTCTAAGCTCCCCCTTCCGCCGCCCCCAAAGTCGGATCGAAAATTAAAGGCGCAACGTATTTTCAACCAGTCCAATTCAAGCGTCATGAACAACGGTCTGAAATTCAAATTACCGCCAAAACAAAAACCTTCTTTGGCAGCGGCGGCGGCGTGATAAAGGTGCCCCGGTGACCGACCAGCCGGGTCAAGGGGCGATTTACACAGCATGGACAATTTAAACCCGAACCCAAGAAGCGGCCCAAAAAACCTCTGGCTCGATGTGAATATTTAAACAAAAAATCAATTTTTTCTCACTGCAAAAAATCGCCAAACTAAAAAAAGTGAAAGCCATCGGTCTTTAGGGCGCACAAAAAAATTTGGGCCGATAATCGGAACGGTCCTCGCATTTTGGGCTTTGGCGCGCGGGACAAACACAAACATGTAAACCCCAAAAATGGCGGGGGAGCTGCAGGGCGCTTAAGAAAGACAATGGTCGCGCGCCGAAAGCCCAAAAGGTCGGACGCGTTCCGATTTGCAAAAAAAGTGGTTTGATTTTTGCAAGCTTATTGACCCAAATGGAGCTCTTGCGAAGGGCGCCCGGCTCTTTTCGAAAAATTGGGATTTTGTCGAAGAGACCGACGCCCAACGGAAGGGCTCAAAAAAAGGAGAGGAATTGCAACTTTGTGGAGGTTTTAGTTTTGTGATTGTAAAACGAAAAAGGACGTCCAGCTCTGAAAGGCGTACTCTCCGAGCTTTTATTCCATTTTCATTTTAATGGCACTAAAAATTTTTTTTAAAACTGAATAAACAAATTAAAGTATTAGTTTTGCTTATTTGGATTTACTTAAATTAATCAATTTAAAAAAAAATAATTAAAAATTAATTGAATTAAAATTTATTTTTAATTTTTAATTAAATAAAAGGAGCAAATATTTTAATAGCACTAAAAATTTTTTTTTAAATTTTTAACAAATTAAAGTATTAGTTTTGCTTAAAATTTGATTTACTTAAATTAAACAATTTGCAAAAAAATAATTAAAATTAAATTGAATTGAAAATTATTTTTTAATTTTTAAATTAAATAAAAGAAGCAAATATTTTAATAACACTAAAAATTTTTTTTTTTAAAATAAAGAACTAGTTTTGCTTAAAATTCGATTTACTTAAATTAATCAATTTGAAGAAAAAAAAATTAAATTGAATTGAATATTATTTTTTAATTTTTAAAAAAATAAAAGGAGCAAATATGTGAGACTCGAATTATTATAAATAAACAACCCTAAATCCTTGGACGACTCCGGCTCAAAATTGTTAAATTGAACAAAATCATTTTTAAAAAATTAAATAAAAAAGCCAAGAGTCGGGGCCCAAAATGCGCCGCTTAAACGTGTTGGACTCACCAAATGTGACTTTAACAAATTTCCACCCCACCTCAACTCAAAAAAATTTTCCCCCGAGGGCGAGTGCTATAAAAAAATCGCACAAGCACTCCCGAGCACGTCACCCCCAAGAAGAAACCCTAAATCGACAGTTAATCCGAGCCTCCACTTTGGGACCAAACCGCAAAGTTGCAATTTTGGAAAATAACCAACCTGGAGTCGGCGTCCTTGTTCATCCCTAACGCTGGAGGGACCTACCTGACGTCCTTCTAAAGATGTCTTCGCGGCCGTCCTTTGCCGCAGGTTTCTTTCTTGTCACTCGGAAACTCCCGCACAACTGCACTTCGAATTTCAAATCGCAAGGATATAAGTGAGCCAAAATTGTAGGTTAGTTTTAGCGCGCGATTTGAACGTTACGGGACCACCAACTTAGACTGGGAGGGCAAAAAAAAAACGGTTATAGAACTACGATATCAAAATAAAACGTGAACGCGCACTTATTGACGACGTTTCAGTGAACACTAAACAAAAAAGGCACTCCCGACAAAAAGCGCGCACAAAACGAGGCCCTTGGGCCGCGCGCCCTGAAAAAAAGGCCCTTTTGCTCGAGAAATTCGGCCACTCTTTCTCGACTATTTCAAAATTTAATACGAACTCTAATTTTTTTAATATTACGTTCCTGATGGCCTCGGTGCTGGTCGTCAACCTGCAAAAAAAAAGAATAATTAAATAAGTTGTTAATTAAAATAAATTAAAAGGGTGTTTTTTGGTTTTTTTTTGTGAGTCGTTCGAGAATAAGAAAGAGGCACGAGAGAAATCTGTTATTGTCTGGCAAAAGGTAATTACTTAGAAAATGTCCTTAAGGAGGGCGAAGGGGGGCATGTGGAGACGGCCCATTATTCTACTCTGGTCATAAGTTTAAGCGTTTTGCTCCGACCAATTACACTTGCTCTTGCCTTCTCCGGTTTTACCATGCAAATTCGATCTTGGCTTCTTTGAGCCATAAATTTGCCTCATTACTTTCTGTATTTATTACGGGCCTGTATTAACTTAATATATCCCCCGACGATTCGGATTTTCGAAACGGATTAAATTATTTTCGTTTTGGGTGCGTTGAAGTAAATCAAATTTTTAACTATTTAAAAAAAAAGGATTCGATTTGTTTAATTTGTGTTAGAAAAAAAGTATTGGGATTATTGAACATAACGTATATTTTTTGCTAAAATAGTTTTTTTTAATTTATTTGTAACTTACAATTAGTTTTATTCGTACGTTTAAAATCGAAAATTTCGAAAAATGAGTATTTTAAGAATGGGGTGCCTTTGTAAAAATTAAAAAAGTGCTAGGTATTAATTTTCACAAACTTCGTCCAAAAGAATCCGAAAAGTTTTTAAAGATTCGTTCACAAATAACCGAGCTACAATTTTTCAAAGTGGAAATTTAGAAAAATTTAATTACAAATCGGAGTCTTCAAACCCGTTTTTTTCGAAAATTTCAAATAGCACGCCTATGGTTTTTTGAGCCTACTCGAAGCCAAAAACTCCGGCAAATTCGAATCTGTATAGTTTTTAAAGATCCGTCCACAAATAACGGCGCTACAATTTTTTTAACGTAAAATTTTGTGCCACAACATGGAACCAAAACTTCAACCCTTAATTACTCGAAAAATTAACATTGCGCCCTATGCCAATTTTGCACGTATCTTATGGAAAAAAGTCTTAAAATTCCGAATCCGGGTCATTTTTAATGATCGGATCGAAAATAAGGGCGCTACGATTTTTTTTGTGAGTCAAAGTGTATTTTTTTCGATTTATTTAGTTTTCCCGAAAATTTTAGGGGTTGAAAGAGGAGCAGGGAAGAATGGCTCCGGCTATGTCAATTTGGGGTCCATAGGAACGTTCCGTAAAAACTTAAAGCACATCCATTACCTAAAATTTTTTTTCCTCAAAAATACGCAAGGGGTTAATCCACATATTTTTTCGATTTTGGGCAATTTTGAGGGTTTTGAGTTAGGACCGAATTCCGACGCGTGGGGGTTAAAAACATTCAAAAATGAAAGGATTTGACGAAATTCGCAACGACGGCGGAGTTACGGCATTTTGAAAATTAAAAATTTTAGCAAAATTTACATTTTGAAAGCTTCAAGCGCGTTTTTCTCCAGACTTAACATTAGACCCTGTTTATTTTTTTAGCTCATATTATACTCAGATAAACGGGCTTTTAGAATCTGAAAAGTTCTTAAAGATTTGTTCACAAATAACCGAGCTACGATTTTTCAAAGTGAAAATTTAGAAAAATTTAATTACAAGTCGAAATCTTCAAACCCGTTTTTCTTAAAAATTTCAAATAGCACGCCTATGGTTGTTTTAACTTTTCCAAAACCAAAAAGTCTGCCAAATCCAAATCTGTATAGTTTTTAATGATCAGTTAACAAATAACGGCGCTACAATTTTTTTAACGTAAAATTTTGTGCTATAAAAATAAACCTAAACTTCAACCCTTTATTACTCAAAAAATTAACATTGCGCCTTATGCCAATTTTGCACGTATCTTATGGAAATAAGTCTCTGAATTCCGAATCCGGATTGTTTTTAATGATCGGACGAAAAATGAGGGCGCTACGGTCGTTTTTGTAAGTCAAAGTGTATTTTTTGATTTCTTGAGTTTTTCTGAAAAATTTTGGGGGTTGGAAAAATTGAAATGACACACTGAGCTCTGAACATGGTTCACAATAATTAATTTATTAAAAGTTTTTTAATTAAAAATCGCAGAACCGTATTTCTCCCAAAAACCAAATTTTCGGCAAAGATGTAATATTTTTAAGAGTTTTCATTCCCGACAATTTTCATCGTTATAAACCGTATAAAACAAGTACCGTGTAAATGCGTATTTCATAAATTATTCAATGGAATGAACGTATTAATACGAAAAATTGCAATAGTCCGCGACTCCCCAGGACGGCGTGCCCCCCCAGTTCGGAATTCACTGCTCGATATCAACAGTATTCTTATTAATTATATTTTTTTTCTAACGACACAAAAACTTAATTCCGATATCTTCATTCGAAATTAATTTGGTTGTGTAACCTTTCCCATTCGATCCGGTCGCTCCTCGAATTTATGCAATTTAAAGACATAGAAAAATATCAATTAACTGATTAGCCGCGTCCAAATGTTTTACAGATTAAATATCTAATTTATGTAAATGTCGCTTTTCTAAATTCGAAACGTAGGCAGACAGTTACAATTTCCAAACCCGAAATTTTTAAAAGGCCCAGCTTCCGAAATTATGTAAAACCACGCCGCCTACAAAGGCCGCAATCGATCTCGCTTCGGAAAAAATTGAGACATTAAAAGTAATTAAAAAAAGCCATTCTCATCGAAACGCCCACTCCCCCTTTTTATATTGAAATTTAAAAAAAATACGTCGACGGTCATCGTCCGCGCGAGAAAAAAAATTAAAGGTCCTTTTTTTTGGGGCCGCGACTCCTCTTTTTCGAAATTGTGGGACCCGTTCGTCGTTAAAGTGCTCCACAAAAAAAAATATATATTTGTGTATGCGTATTATCGTTTCTCAAGTTAATTATATTCTTCAGAATTTAAAGTGTCAATTATGTGTTTGATTAAAGTTAATCTTTATCTATTTTTGTCGCATTATCTTTTGAGTGGACTGCTGAATAATTTATTGGGCCGAGTCACACACATACCGGGCGCTCTTCTACGGCGACAGGGGTTCCCAAAGTTTTTCTTAGGCGGGCCAATTTAATATTGCCGAAATTTTTGGCGGGTTAAAAAACGGAATTAAATCAAAACAATAACCATAAATACTTATTAATTTATTTTACTATTTACTTATTTATTTTTTAACCTTCCGCATACTAGGTGATTAAATGTTACGTGCCATACTGGGTGGGGTTTGCCATACCGCGAAAATAAAATGAAATAAAATCCACAAAATTGCACTTTATGACAGTTCAATGATAAGAAATATATTTTAATAACCAATAATGAATAGGTTTAAGTAGAACACATATTTATTTATGCATTACAATAAACTTTTATTAATAAAAACACGAAAACTTAACTTTTTCTTCAACTTATAAACTACAGTCGAACTTCCATAAGTCGAACGCTGATAAGCCGAATTTTTGATAGCTCGAACTCGAACCAGTTTCCCTAGGATTTGCCTATCTCAACGTTAATATTTTTATGTCAATAACTCGAAATTTAATAAATCGAATTATTTAATTAGTCGAAGCGTTTTACAATTCATTAAATTAAATTTTACAACTCTTCTAAAAATTTCTCTACCTGAGAGAGGATTAACGACAGCTCGGTTTGGTGTTATTGATGCTTTAAAAGCTCTATTGTTAACTACGAATAAAAGGTTTATACTACAAGAATGTTTTGACGGCGGCACTTCAATTGGATTTAAAAACTAATTTATGTTTAAATGCCTTATGAACAGTTATAAATTTTTGAGATGGTTTTACCGTTTATTTTACAAAAAACGAAACTATTTTTGCATTTTAGTTTTCAATTTGCTAGTTATTCGTCGACTACGAAGACTAACAAATGTGTTTTACGTTCTTTATAGTTTGTAACAGAGTATAACAGAAAATCTAAAAAAGTTTAATACTTTTTCTAAAATTATTTACGTATTAACATGGAGCGTAAACGAAAATTAAAAAGTTTAACCATAAGGGAGAAAATTAATCTTATAAAAGAAGTGGAACGTGGGCTCAAAAGAAAAAAGGATATAGCTAAAGATTTTGGTATTCCGCAAACACTTTATCAACCATTTTAAAAACAGAGACCTAATTGTAGCTGCTGAAGATACAAATGACAAATGTCAACGTTGATAAAGATTTGGAAGTTGCTGAAATTCCTAGCGATGAAAGCATTATAAGTAAAGTGCTAGAAGAAAATAAGAAAAACTGTGAAAGTGAAAGTGAATATGAAAGTGATACAGATGTTACAGTAAACATCCTTCAACAACTCAAGTTTACAATGCAATAGATACTATTTCTCTATTCCTATGTGCTGAAGAAGATGTTCCTACAGATATATTATTATCGGTAAGATCATTGGAAAAATTTGTAGAAACGTAACATTTTGGAGCAATGAAGCAAAAGACAATTTTAGATTACTTTCAATTTAACAGTAAATAATATGTAAATAACTATATTTTTTAGGGTCTTAATAAAAATAAATAATGTTAATGATTGTAGATCAATTTTGGTTATTTTCTATAAAAAATGAATGATATATATATACATATACGGAAGTATTTAACTGAACTTCTTTTGGTAACTCGAGTTTTTGATATGACGAATTATTTTTGCAGTCCCTTTGACTTCGACTTATCGAGGTTCGACTGTATATTAAATTTTTTGATTTGAAGAAGCTTACAGTAAATTATATTAATATAATAAATACGAGGTTGTGCGCATTCGAGCGAAAAGTGGCACATTTCCGAGCGAGGGAGGCAAATGAAGCGCGACGCGGAGCGGCGCGCTTCATTTTCCCGAGATCGGAATGTGCCACTTTGAGCTCGAATGTGCACACTCGATTTTAAGCACGATTTCATTTGTTCTTCAGAATTACATAACTCAGCGACAAATAAATCAAAAGTAATAAATCGTGCCATGTTTATTGCAAATTTAACGCTCTACAAAAAGAATCTCGTATAATTTTTCGCTAAATCTATTGGCTTATGAGTTATTTGAGCTCATAATTATTATATAATTATTAATATAACTGCAGCTATGGCGTTTTTTGACGAAAGAATATCATTAAACATTAAGAACCAGATGGTCATTATGTTAAAAAGTATTGACATAAGATCAGAAAAACTAAAACGCTTCGAAATTAAAATTATTAGAGATGGATATTACTGGAACATTGCTTCATTCGTATCATCAAGATCACTCCAGTTTTTCAAACGATTTGGAATAAATACAGATTTTTTAAATTTAAATCCGTCTGAGTGGTGCCAAAATAAAGATTACCAGAAGGGCTTCTGCAATTTTTATCAGAATATAAGCAATATTATACTGATACTCGAAAATCTGCAATAAGTGAAAATATGAAAATGGATTAAGGCTAATTATCCAAATTATATCATATTTAATCAGTACTTTCATGTTATTATCTGGAGAATTAAAAAAATATTTGTTTTATTAATTGAAAAATCACACATATTAATCACAATTCCGAGAATAACATTGTATTTGCTTATTTTGATCATAAATAAATAGTTAACAAGAAAAGTTTTATATATTTTGTAGAATAAGTATTTACTTAATAATTATACTTGATAACATTAATAATTATATAATAATTAAAGTTTGAGCACGAATAACTCTTAAGCCAATAAAATTAGCGAAAAATTATAAGAGATTTTTTTTGTAGAGCGTTAAATTTACAATAAACACGACGCGATTTATTACTTTTAATTTATTTGTCGCTGAGTTATGTAATTCTGAAGAACAAATGAAATTTTTCTATGTTATTTCCGTAAGAAACTTGGGTTGGAACGCGGACTATCTTAAAGCTAATATTGAGAACTAAAATTTTCAGGGAATTTTTTTTTATCAATTCGGAAGCATTTAAGCCCCTGGGAGCAAAGAAATTTGATAACACCCCTATTAAGGACCACCCTAATGTATACGAAAGTATTTAACTAAACTTCTTTTGGTAACTCGAGTTTTTGATATGACGAATTATTTTTGGTGTCCCTACGACCTCGACTTATCGAGGTTCGACTGTACAAATTAATTTCACAGCAATTTCTTGATGATTCGCAATTATTTAGACCAATCAATTACACGAAAAATTAATTGAATAATTTTAATTGTTCCCTTTCACTTGCATTGCCAAGATTATCCTATCTTCTCGCTCCCTTCCACTCATTGCTATGGGACATACGTTTTTCGAATATAAAATCGATATTTAATAAATTAAATTAAAATTTTTGATTTGAAGGCGTGCACGGTAAATTAGACTAATGTAATAAATACGAGGATGTGCGCATTCGAGCGAAAAGTGGCACATTTCCGAGCGAGGGAGGCAAATGAAGCGCGACGCGGAGCGGCGCGCTTCATTTTCCCGAGATCGGAATGTGCCACTTTGAGCTCGAATGTGCACACTCGGTTTTAAGCACGATTCACAATAAAATAGACAATATATTGGATAACATCGTTCCCTCTCACTCGTACTTATGAAATTGTCGTATCTTTTCGCTCGCTCCCACTCATTTGCTATGGTAAATACGTTTTTAGAACATAAAATCAATATTTACAATATTAATTTAATTTTTTGATTTGATAGAGCGAAAGATAAGATAAACAAAACTAATAAATACGAGGATGTGCGCATTAGAGCGAGAAGTGGCACATTTCCGAGCGAGGGAGGCAAATGAAGCGCGACGCGGAGCGGCGCGCTTCATTTTCCCGAGATCGGAATGTGCCACTTTGAGCTCGAATGTGCACACTCGGTTTTTAAGCACGATTCACAATAAAATAGACAATATATTGGATAACATCGTTCCCTCTCACTCGTACTTATGAAATTGTCGTATCTTTTCGCTCGCTCCCACTCATTTGCTATGGTAAATACGTTTTTAGAACATAAAATCAATATTTACAATATTAATTTAATTTTTTGATTTGATAGAGCGAAGGATAAGATAAACAAAACTAATAAATACGAGGATGTGCGCATTCGAGCGAAGTGGCACATTTCCGAGCGAGGGAGGCAAATGAAGCGCGACGCGGAGCGGCGCGCTTCATTTTCCCGAGATCGGAATGTGCCACTTTGAGCTCGAATGTGCACACTCGGTTTTAAGCACGATTCACAATAAAATAGACAATATATTGGATAACATCGTTCCCTCTCACTCGTACTTATGAATTTGTCGTATCTTTTCGCTCGCTCCCTCTCATTTGCTATGGTAAATACGTTTTTAGAACATAAAATCAATATTTACAATATTAATTTAATTTTTTGATTTGATTTGAGCGAAGGATAAGATAAACAAAACTAATAAATACGAGGATGTGCGCATTCGAGCGAGAAGTGGCACATTTCCGAGCGAGGGAGGCAAATGAAGCGCGACGCGGAGCGGCGCGCTTCATTTTCCCGAGATCGGAATGTGCCACTTTGAGCTCGAATGTGCACACTCGGTTTTAAGCACGATTCACAATAAAATAGACAATATATTGGATAACATCGTTCCCTCTCACTCGTACTTATGAATTTGTCGTATCTTTTCGCTCGCTCCCACTCATTGCGTTTTTAGAACATAAAATCAATATTTACAATATTAATTTAATTTTTTGATTTGAAAGAACGAACATTAGTTATAAATCGCGGGCCGCACTTTGGGAACCCCTGTTCTACGGCTTTCGCAAAAAAAAACGGCAAGCGAAGCCGTCAGCGTCCGAAGACGCGCATCAACTCGCAACACAAACAGATTTAACTGCAAATTAGAATATTGCGAGGAAGTAATTGAAGAGTTAGAAGAAGCAGGATCGTAAATAAGACGGGAACGGGTCGGTTGTTCAGCTTCCTTCTGAGAGCCGTACAAGTTTGCCTCTAAATCAGTGTACGAGGTGGATATAACTACGTATTTATCAGATAAGTGGGTGTCTTTGTGAGTAGAACTTTAAAGGGTATTCAAATGTCAGTTAGATATCAACGCCCAGCATGGGCAGCTACCAGGAGATAAGCCGGCGATAGATCTGGTCGCGTTTAAGAGCTGACTCTGGAAGTGACAATTTGACAACTTGACATGTGTTTCTTGCGCTTATCGTTCGAGATCTCCGATCGAAGCGCGGCCCCGCCGCTGCTTTGCCTTTTTTTTTGGGGGGGCACGAAGTGGCGTTTTTCCGAAGAAAATTTTGAGCGAAGGGCGCCCCGGACCGTTTCCGTTTTGGAGGCTTATAACGAGAAGATGTAGTACAAAAAAGTTTTGGCCGGTTTAACTTCAAATTATGGAATAAATCAAATTTTGAAAATTGGGTTTTTTTAAAGTTGTTTACTTAAGAAAAGTACAAAAAAAAAATATTTTGTCTACCAAACTTGTTACAAAAAATTGTTAAGTAAAGTTCTGTAATTTTCTGAAACCTTTAAATTTTGCAAAACTCCTTTGTTTCTAAGTTTTTGGAGCGCGGTCAAATTTTCGTTTAGAGGGACCTTTGGGACCATTTTATATAGATTACGTTTTTTGTAGCTCGCCTTATAAGCCCGTAAAAAATTAATGACCGTTCCTATCTGTTTTTGAAATTATAAAAAAAGCCAAAAATTATTTTTGAAATTATTTAAATCTAACATAAGGGCTGTTTAGAGAGGACCCTCTGGACCATTTTATATCGATTACGTTTTTTTTGTAGCTCGCCGTATAAGCCCGTAAAAAATTAATGACCGTTCCTATCTGTTTTTGAAATTATAAAACAAGCCAAAAATTATTTTTTGAAATTATTTAAATCTAATATAAAGGATGTTTAGAGGGTACCCTCTGGACCATTTTATATCAATTACGTTTTTTTTGTAGCTCGCCTTATAAGCCCGTAAAAAATTAATGACCGTTCCTATCTGTTTTTGAAATTATAAAACAAGCCAAAAATTATTTTTCAAAATTATTTAAATCTAATATAAGGGCTGTTTAGAGGGAACCCTCTGGACCATTTTATATCGATTACGTTTTTTTTGTAGCTCGCCTTATAAGCCCGTAAAAAATTAATGACCGTTCCTATCTGTTTTTGAAATTATAAAAAAGCCAAAAATTATTTTTCAAAATTATTTAAATCTAACATAAGGGCTGTTTAGAGGGACCCTCTGGACCATTTTATATCGATTACGTTTTTTTTGTAGCTCGCCTTATAAGCCCGTAAAACATTAATAACCGTTCCTATCTGTTTTTGATATTATAAAAAAGCCAAAATTATTTTTAAAAATTATTTAAATCTAACATAAGGGCTGTTTAGAGGGACCCTCTGGACCATTTTATATCGATTACGTTTTTTTTGTAGCTCGCCTTATAAGCCCGTAAAAAATTAATGACCGTTCCTATCTGTTTTTGAAATTATAAAAAAAACCAAAAATTATTTTTAAAATTAATTAAATCTAACATAAGGGCTGTTGAGAGGGGACCCTCTGGACCATTTTATATCGATTACGTTTTTTTTGTAACTCGCCTTATAAGCCCGTAAAAAATTAATGACCGTTCCTATCTGTTTTTGAAATTATAAAAAAGCCGAAAATTATTTTTCAAAATTATTTAAATCTAATATAAGGGCTGTTTAGAGGGACCCTCTGTACCATTTTATATCGATTACGTTTTTTTTGTAGCTCGCCTTATAAGCCCGTAAAAAATTAATAACAGTTCCTATCTGTTTTTGAAATTATAAAAAAAACCGAAAATTATTTTTAAAAATTAATTAAATCTAACATAAGGGCTGTTGAGAGGGGACCCTCTGGACCATTTTATATTGATTACGTTTTTTTTTTAACTTGCCTTATAAGCCCGTAAAAAATTAATGGCCGTTCCTATCTGTTTTTGAAATTATAAAAAACCGAAAATTATTTTTAAAAATTAATTAAATCTAACATAAGGGCTGTTGAGAGGGGACCCTCTGGACCATTTTATATCAATTACGTTTTTTTTTTAACTCGCCTTATAAGCCCGTAAAAAATTAATGACCGTTCCTATCTGTTTTTGAAATTATAAAAAAAAACCAAAAATTATTTTTAGAAATTAATTAAATCTAACATAAGGGCTGTTTAGAGGGACCCTCTGGACCATTTTATATAGTTTACGTTTTTTTTTAGCTCGCCTTATAAGCCCGTAAAAAATTAATGACCGTTCCTATCTGTTTTTGAAATTATAAAAAAAGCCGAAAATTATTTTTCAAAATTATTTAAATCTAACATAAGGGCTGTTTAAAGGGACCCTCTGGACCATTTTCAATCGATTACATTTTTTTTGTAGCACGCTTTATAATCCCGTAAAAAATAATGACCGTTCTATCTGTTTTTAAAATTATACAAAAAACCAAAAATTATTTTTCGAAATTATTTAAATCTAACACAAGGGCTGTTTATAGAGAACTTTCGGGACCATTTTATATCGATTACGTTGGTACACTCTGTATACAAAAACACCGGACCTTAACGCGCCTTCGAGAGAATTGCGTGCAACGCCTTTAACGACAAAAATTCGTCGACAAATCGCAAACATTCGACTCGGCAAAATTCGTTCCAATTATATTTGTGAGTTATTCGCGCGAATAAAGTGGCAAAGCAAATTGCGGCGTTAACTTTAACACCTCGTTAAGCATAATGTATGATTGTCACACTCGTTCTTGCTTAATCTGGAAATTGCTAATTTATTGCGCGAGTGGTAAACGCGAAGAAAGAAACCGATTCCGCGCAAAATAAATTACGTTGATTTATCTGCGAAAGATATTTGATTTACCTAGGCGGAACACTTCTGTCGCAATTAATTTTATTGTTTCGACCTGCCGTGATTCATTTCCAACTCTTTTTTTTTGATTGGCTCGCCACCCAAAGCGCCGAAACGAACTTTATAAGGCCGTCGTAATTTTTTGGGTAAAAATTGCGCAAGATTACGGGGATCGGAGGAGGCCGGAGGAACGCGGGAGCGAAGAAGGGCAGGGTTTTTATGAATGGGCCCCAAGAGTGGGTTAAAATATTCGGGCACCCGGAGCCGAAGTGGAAGATACCTGCTGGCCGAAGACTTGTTTATGCGCGTTAATGCCGTAGTTTATGAGCCGTCCGGATTACGGAGGATAACATGATAATCCTCCGCCGCTGGACACCGAAAATGTTATTTACTCGGGGCCCCGTAAATCATCCTTTAGAATTCTGGAGAGGAACAGGTGCCTAAACGGACGAGTTTCCACTTTTTAATTCGAACGATAAAGAGTCGTTTAAGATAACTATTTAAATTTTTCGATGATATCTTTTTAATAACCATTTGTCAGGCTTTTTAACGTTTAAATTAATACGCGCTTATCGGTGAGTGTTTTTTTTTGCGTTTATCTAAATTTATTCTGAGGCTGCTCGCAGAACAAGTTTTCGGCCAGAAGAATTCGTAAAGCACGAAGAAAAGTAAATTGTAAAAGTACTCACTTTGAAGGGTTGGTCGAAGGTGTCTTCTGATGAGCTTCGAACGCGGGAGCGAAGAAGGGCAGGGTTTTTATGAATGGGCCCCAAGAGTGGGTTAAAATATTCGGGCACCCGGAGCCGAAGTGGAAGATACCTGCTGGCCGAAGACTTGTTTATGCGCGTTAATGCCGTAGTTTATGAGCCGTCCGGATTACGGAGGATAACATGATAATCCTCCGCCGCTGGACACCGAAAATGTTATTTACTCGGGGCCCCGTAAATCATCCTTTAGAATTCTGGAGAGGAACAGGTGCCTAAACGGACGAGTTTCCACTTTTTAATTCGAACGATAAAGAGTCGTTTAAGATAACTATTTAAATTTTTCGATGATATCTTTTTAATAACCATTTGTCAGGCTTTTTAACGTTTAAATTAATACGCGCTTATCGGTGAGTGTTTTTTTGCGTTTATCTAAATTTATTCTGAGGCTGCTCGCAGAACAAGTTTTCGGCCAGAAGAATTCGTAAAGCACGAAGAAAAGTAAATTGTAAAAGTACTCACTTTGAAGGGTTGGTCGAAGGTGTCTTCTGATGAGCTTCGTTGGTGAACACTGACCGATCGCGGACACACCCGATTTTTTATCGCGCGATTTTGTGATTTTGTCACTTTGTACTGGGAGGGCTTTTTAAAGTAGGTAGAATGTGAAAAGCGAGCTCGCGACGATGTCTCACTTGACTTTACGCGAAAAACACATAGGGCACTCGGGTTTCGAACGAGCTAAATACATAAAAAAAAAATACAGAAAGATTAGATGTACGAGAAGCGAGTCCTGGGAGATCCGGTGTCGAGGCGAAAAAAGCTGAAACTTAAAATTGGGAGTCCGAGCGGCGAAGTTCAAGTTTGGCCCGGAGCGAGCCTTCGGTTGCGGAGAGCGAAGCCGTGGATCGGAGGTGAAGACGAATCGGCCGGCGACGAACTTGGCAAAAAACAGAATTAATATAAAACCTAATAAGAATCGTTTTAAAAATGTTAACGTGATTTTTTTTTGGTTTTAAAATAATTTTTAAATAAACAGAAAATAATTTTTAAGTCTAAAATGATTAAAAAAAATTTTTTTTTGATTGAATCACAGAATCTAAGCGATTTGCTAAAAAATAAATATTTACCGAAGTTTGTTGTTGTTGGCGCCTCTTTATACCTGTATCAGGTTTAGGCGTTTTCCCCGCTTGAAACTTTGTTGTGAATGTTGTAGTGTTTCAAAGATTCAAGGCACCTACAGTTTTACGTGGGTTGCGAACCACGGCAATTTACCGAAGTTACTGAAGATAAAAAAATGAGAATTATTTATGAAAAACCACAAGTAAATAGTACAACCTCTAAATAACTAGAATTATTTTTAAAAAAAACCAAATAAAAATTAATAACGAATACTGCTCTAAAGAAAAGCTAAAATAAATTAATTTTTGATGATTAAATTGCTAAACAATTTTGAATTGAGAAAAATCATAAACCATTTAATTTTCTTTTTCAAAATAATTAAAATCAAGAGCTGTCACAGCTCTAAGTTTTGGATTTTTTTTAGAGATTGCGTAAAACTCTTTACGGATCTCAAAAATCGATAATTTAACTCAAAAATAAATATAGCACGTCTTTAAAACAATTTTACCTCTGCAAATCTATAAAATAGCAATCCATTTCTGTAGACAATTATACAAATCAACAAAAATTATTAAAATAATTAAATTCGAAATTATGTAAAACTGTAATTTTAGCAACTGTTTGCTTTTCGATAAATTTTAAAGTTGTTAAACAATTTTGAATTAAAAAAAGTCATAAAATATTGATTTTCTTTTTTCAAAATAATTAAAATCGGAAGCTGTCTCCGTTCCAAGTTTTGCGATTTTTTTATAGATTTCGTAAAGCTCTTTACGAATCTCAAAAATCAATAATTTATCTCAAAAATAAATATAACACGTCTTTAAAACAATTTTAATTCTGCAATTATATAAAATAGCAATCGGTTTGTGTCGACAATTCTGCAAATCAACAAAAATTAATAAAACAATTAAATTCCAAATTATGTAAAACTATAATTTAAGCAATTGATTGCTTTTGTCAAATTTTAAAGTTGTTAAACAATTTTGAATTAAAAGAAAAGGTAAAACGCTTCGTTCCTTTCGGCCAAATTTTTGCAATTAGAAAAAATAATCTTTAAAAGATTCTTACCTAAAAGCCTTTCATTTCGGTCGCTCGGATAACCTTTGGAGACCACTGTTCTTCTTGCTTTCTGAAAAAAAAATAGTTTAACTGTAGATATCAGAAAGCAGCCATGTTTTAAATTAAAATCTTACTTCTTAATGAGCAAATTAATTAATTATGTGTGTGCACCTCAAACCCAAAAACGCGTCTGTTAACTGCAAAATCGTGTAAACAAATAAAGGAAATCGAAAAAGTTGTTCAACGTTAGATATGATTATTTTTCGAGCGCCTTATCGCCTCGGTCAGTCGACCTCGACTCGCACACATTTCTAGAAATTTTTATTTAAATAAAATGTTTAAAATTAATTGTCGAAAAATCTAAGTTCCAAAGTAATTAAAATTAAAAGCTGCCCATCCCCCTCGATTTTACGATTTTTTGCAGATCTCAAAAATCAAAATTTTTAACCCAAAAATAAATTTAGGACGTATTTAATTACATTCGGACCTTTAAAAATTACGAGTTAATTTTTTGTAAATTTTGTAGACCTCAGAAATTTATTGTTTAATCCAGAGAATAAATAACAAAAACGTTAATTTCATTATTTGAACGCAGTTTTTGAAATCGGCTCCTCGTAAATGTGTTAACTCATATACAGTCGAAGCTCGATAAGCCGAATTTTTGATAACTCGAACCTGCGGACATTGTGTCAGGGTTTTAATAGGGCCCTTTAAAGATTTCTCTTGCACTTTAAGGGACCCTAAAAGGACGGTCACGCTTCGTAAAAGTGGGTCTTTGAGGAAAATGTAATGCGGGCCTTTAAGGGCAATGTAATAAGATCCTTTAAAGTTTTCCCTTACATTTAATTTTCTTTGCCTGGTGTATAATAAGAAAATAAATTTTCTTAGAATATTACAAAAGCTTAGTTAAACATAAAGCAATATCCAGCTGAGGTAAAAGACAACAAAAGATATTTTTCTATTATTACTTCTGTATTTGAAAAATTAAAAATAATTAATCTTTTTTGAAATACAAATCAATTTCACGGCAATTTCTTAATGATTCGCAATAATTTAGACCACGAAAAATTAATTGAACAATTTTAATCGTTCCCTCTCGCTCGCACTTATGAAATTTTCGTATCTTTTCGCTCCCTTCCACTCATTGCTATGGTAAATACATTTTTCGAATATAAAATCGATATTTACTAAATTAAATTAAAATTTTTGATTTGAAGGAGCGCACGGTAAATCATACTGATGTAATAAACACGAGGATGTGCGCGTTCGAGCGAAAAGTGGCACATTTCCGAGCGAGGGAGGCAAATGAAGCGCGACGCGGAGCGGCGCGCTTCATTTTCCCGAGATCGGAATGTGCCACTTTGAGCTCGAATGTGCACACTCGGTTTTAAGCACTATTCACAACAATTTAAACCAATAAATTAAACGAAAAGCTGGTTAATTAATTTTAATCGTTCCCTCTCGCTCGCACTTATGAAATTTTCGTATCTTTTCGCTCCCTTCCACTCATTGCTATGGTAAATACATTTTTCGAATATAAAATCGATATTTACTAAATTAAATTAAAATTTTTGATTTGAAAGAGCGCACGGTAAATCATACTAATGTAATAAAAACGAGGATGTGCGCGTTCGAGCGAAAAGTGGCACATTTCCGAGCGAGGGAGGCAAATGAAGCGCGACGCGGAGCGGCGCGCTTCATTTCCGAGATCGGAAATGTGCCACTTTGAGCTCGAATGCGCACACTCGGTTTTAAGCTCGATTACCAAACGTCCCGTTTTAACAAAAAAAAAATTGTACGCTGAAGATTAACACGTGTATTTATTTATTTATTGAGTCGTCTCGCTTTGTAAATTCTTCACTGCTTTTTCGCTTCTTCGAGCTTTTGAGCGATTTACTTTTCGCACGAGAACGCTTCGTTTCCTGATTAATGGTGGACGTCGTCTTTTCCGAGAAAAAAATTCAATATGAAAATTAATAAGA
Organism: Sinopyrophorus schimmeli; assembly: GCA_036325965.1. Classification (NCBI taxonomy): domain Eukaryota; kingdom Metazoa; phylum Arthropoda; class Insecta; order Coleoptera; family Elateridae; genus Sinopyrophorus; species Sinopyrophorus schimmeli. The sequence goes on from JARFIZ010000398.1 coordinate 135,496, forward strand.
AAGGGCAATTAATTAGCATAGTTTTATGATGTCGCCGGTGCGCGCACACACACCATTTCCTACACCCATTATAAATCTGAATGAATGCACGTTTATGGCATATCTATGCATCAGCAATAAATCTAAGGCTGTTAATTAAATAGACGCGCGTAATGTGTTGTAATTCATCTTCGCAATTTGCGTACAAACTGCTCACCCACACCGTCGTACGCCTCTCTTATAAGGCCGTGTTGGTATTAATTGTCCCAGATATCTTAACAACAATCTTGTTAAATTTGAATTAATTGCGAATCCCACAGGGTCCGATTACTTTACGAAATTCGTCATCGTTTTTTATTGCTTCATTAATTTCACGCTTTATTTTCCGGTTAACGTTCGAAAGGTTAGTTTCGATGAAAAATTTGTCAAAATTGTGTTGCCTAATTCGGCGATCCACAAACTGCTCGAGGAGGTCGCAAAGAACTAGCTTTTCTGGGTACTTATTTAAAATAACAAAGTTGCCGCTTAAAATAATGGCACCACTATTTTTCTGACTTAACTATCGTAAGATACGCAAAAAGGGCCTTAAAATGTTCTTACAGAATGAATTTATCTCAACCGATAAGAAACTTAGAAAAATGGTACTTTTGTATAATTCTGATTCTTTTGTAAATAACTCCGTTCTATCTTAAAATATTTTTAGATAATTATTTCGACGCTTAAAAATATGATTTTCATTTTTGAACAAATCAATACGGTTTGCTATTTAAAATCATAAAATTGGTGCCGAAGATAGAGCCATAAAATGGCCCGAAACATTTTTTGAATCTGCCATCGTAAAGTGCGCGAAAAAGTGCCCGAAGAAAGTTTTTACAGAATCAATTTATCTCGACTAACAAGAAAGTTAGTTAAAATGGTTTTTCGCGAAAATCCCTTTTAAAAGTGGAAAACCCTTCGTAAGTGGAAACTCTTTAAATTTAGATATGGTTTTTATTCGATATCTTCGTTGTTTCTAAAGATTTTCCCAGACTGTTTGGTGTCGTTGGAATCGTAATGAAATCAGCTTTTTAATGGGCGCAAAAATATGTCCAGCGCCTACTCGATTTAACCGAGTTAGTACCGGTAGCGGCGCAATTAAACGCCTAGAAAAAAAATTCACCGTACCGTCGCGAAGTGCGCAAAAAAGTGCCCCAAGAAAGTGTTTTTAGTTTTTAATTATTTTAAAAAATAACGGAGTTACAGCTATTTAAAGCGCAATAACGTGAAAATCAGGTAGGCTCAAAGCGGTTCTTGCAAAATTGGTTTTTTCTTGTTAAATATTACCATCGTTTTAAAAAATTCCCCCAGACTGTTTGGTGCCGTTAGAATCCTAAAGAAAAAGCTCTTCAACGAACGCAAAAATTAGTACAATGCCTACTTGATCTAACGAACTTGGTGGCGATACCAGCGCAATTAAAATCTTCGCCCCGTGAAAAAAGATGCATTCAAAATTATTTATAATTCATTTTAGATATTTTAATAAACGCCAAAGTTCAATTTTTTTTGTCAGTAATTAATACAACAATGTGTTTAAAATATAAGGCAAAAAAATAACCAGAACCGTACTCGAAATAATTGTAATTTTAAACAATGTTTTTTTTGGACAAATTTAAGATACAGTCGAACCTCGATAAGTCGAAGTCGAAGGGACAGCAAAAATAATTCGTCATATCAAAAACTCGAGTTACCAAAAGAAGTTAAGTTAAATACTTCCGTATATATATATCATTCATTTTTTGATAGAAAACGGGACGTTTCGTAATCGTGCTTAAAACCGAGTGTGCACATTCGAGCTCAAAGTGGCACATTCCGATCTCGGGAAAATGAAGCGCGCCGCTCCGCGTCGCGCTTCATTTGCCTCCCTCGCTCGGAAATGTGCCACTTTTCGCTCGAATGCGCACATCCTCGTATTTATCGTGTTTGCCTATACAGTCGAACTTCGAAGGGACAGCAAAAATAATTCGTCATATCAAAAACTCGAGTTACCAAAAGAAGTTCAGTTAAATACTTCCGTATATATACCGGGTGTTTTATTTAAAGTGCCACAAGTTTATAACTCCTAAGCTAATCAAAATTTTAAAAAAAGTACAAGTATAAAAGTGTCTTTAATTTATTAGATCTATACAATGGCATAAATAAAAATTTTGTTTTACTTCCCGTTTAACCGGAAACGGTGTCAACTTCCTTATTTTAAATAGAAAGGTATTTATTTTTTTTTATAATTGTATGGAGCTCATCGAGAGCTTTTCAAATGTGTATAAGAAGTGACTATTTTCTCAAAAAAAAATTTTTTTTAAAAATAAAGTTTTATTTCAAAATGTGGTGTTACAATAAAGTGCCACAAGCTTATAACTCGTAAAATAATCAAAATTTCAAAAAAAGTACAAGTATAAAAGTGTCTTTAATTTATTTGATCTATACAACGGCATAAATATAAATTTTGTTCTACTTCTGGTTTAACCGGAAACGGTGTCAACTTCCTTATCTTAAATAAAAGGGTATTTATTTTTTTATAATTGGATAGGGCTCGCCGAAGAGCTTTCTAAAAATGTATCACAAGTGACCATTTTCTCAACAAAATCTTTAAAAAAAAAATCGATATAAACGAAAACGTATAGCGTAAAAGTAAAATTATATCAGAGATTGTTTTCTTATTCATTTGTACATAAAACGTATAAATTAAAAAACTTTTCTACTAGCAGGTTTTTTGAAATTTTTATTAGGTTAGAACTTATAAGCTTGTGACACTTTACTGAAACCCTACAATTTGAAATAAAAAATTATTTTTTTATGAAATTATTTATTAATCAAATGGTAACTTGTTATACATTTTTGGAAAGCTCTCGACGGGCTCTATCCAATTATAAAAAAAAATAAATACCCTTCTATTTAATATAAGGAAGTTCACACCGTTTCCGGTTAAACCGGAAGTAAAACAAAATTTATATTTATGCCATTGTATAGATCAAATAAATTAAAAACTCTTTTATACTTATACTTTTATTGAAAATTTAATTAGTTTATGAGTTATAAGCTCGTGGCACTTTAAATAAAACACCCGGTATATCATTCATTTTTTATAAAAAATAACCAAAATTGATCTACAATCATTAACATTATTTATTTTTATTAAGACCCTAAAAAATATAGTTATTTACATATTATTTACTGTTAAATTGAAAGTAATCTAAAACTACAATGTAAAAATAGTTCCTTTTGTTTTAAAAGAAACGCTAAAACCATCTTAAAACTGTTCATAAGGCATTTAAATCTTGTATTGTAGTATAAAACATTTTCGTCGTAGTTAACAATAGAGCTTTTAAAGCATCAATAACACCAAACCAAGCCGTCCTTAATCCTCTCTCAGGTAGCGAAATATTTAGAAAAGTTGTAATTTTTAACTTCGAGTCATCGACCTATTTACTAATAGAAACTTGAATTTAATGAATTGTAAAACGCTTCGAATTATTAAATAATTCGATTTATTAAATTTCGAGTTATTGACCTAAAAATATTAACGTTGAGATAGGCAAGTTCGAGGGAAACTGGTTCGAGTTCGAGCTATCAAAAATTCGGCTTATCGGCGTTCGACTAATGGAAGTTCGACTGTATTTTACAAATCGATTATTTTTTAAAAATTAACAAACTTTTTCCTTTGTCGAAAGGACGCTTTGCGCACAAAATTTCCGCCAAAAAGCACGATAAGCGAGCACAAACAATTAAGTGCAAAACTTTTTCGCAAATCTAATACCAACTTCGGAAAAGAATTGTTAGAAACGAACCCGGAAGCCGAGAAGAAGAAACAAGTAGTATCGAATATCGCGTTACAAATCGTGTTCTCGAGACCACACTTTAGTGTCACTGACCAGCGATTAATCCTTACGTAACAAACTTATCCTTTTGCCTCGCCACAAAAAACGTCTCTCATCTACATAAACGATTAATTCCCAAAATAAAATTGAAACGTCTTCGTAAATCGGAGCAACCCCGCCAAAAATACGCTTTCGAAGAGGTCAACTCTTAAATCTCGAAAATTAGCATATCGCATCAATTAGGAGGAGATAAGGCACGCCGTGGGCCGTCGCTGCAACAATTAAAAGACGGACACGACGGTAATTATCGAGGTAACGGCTTCATTAGGGCTTCTTAACGATCCCTATGCACGCTTCGTCTACTTCTACACGCATTCCTACATCTTTAATCCCTCTAACGCCGAGCCAACACCACAAACAACCCGATCTCGTCCTTTTTTTTTCTTTCTCGCATCTATTGCCGTCGTACTTAATACTAATAATAACAATAATAAAAAGGCTCGTCTCGCCAGAAGGAACGGTTCATGAGGAATGTGTAACGGAGCGAAGAGCTGACTCGCACAAAGACCAGACGAGAGCATAAAATACCGGACGACTCCAGGCGTAACCGGAGTTTACAAGATAAATAAAACAGATCCCTTTTTTACGCTTAAAAAAATCGCTCGGAAAATTTCAAGAAGGGATCGCCGCACGAACCTTTCTTTGTTATGCATTTTTGTGGGAAGCAAAGCTTCTTTGGCGAGGCGGCTACGATTTTCGAGCGTTACGATAATTCCGATCGCGTGCGGGGAATTGTTAGGCGCGCGGTGGGGGAAGCGGTCGAGGAGGAGAGCGCGCCAGGGGCGACGCCACTCCGACGCATGCACTTGGTCGAAAAAAGAGTCGGCAGGGGGCCTGAGTACGTAGCCTAATATGCTTTGTAAATGTGGACGTGGAATTGACGCATCTAAATATAGCCGAACCTCGATAAGTCGGACGTTGAAGGGAAACTAAAAATAATTCGAGTTATCGAAAATATTAACGTTGAAATAGGCAAGTTCTAGAGAAACTGCCCGTGCAGAAATTTACTATGGATGCCCTAACAGTGGTATGCTAATATGCAAAGTATAACTCGATTAATTAATTAATTCAGAGATCGTACAATTAAAATAGGCTTAGTTGTTGACAGAAAAAAAGCGCACTTGGTTGTTCTATTAATGTTATATCTTTTAGCTGTCGTCTTTAGGCCGTAAAGCAAAAATTTCTGTCTTTTAATGTTGTCCACAATTGGCTAAAGCTGCCTTATTAGGCGTGCGAAAAAATTGCGCTTTTTTTAAAATTGAAGCTTAAGGCTTAAGACTTAATTTATTTTCAGTCATTAATTTAGGATAAAGAATTTTTTTAATAATCAACCCGTTTCGCATTTAACGCAATTAAAGCACGAATATATATTTTTTTAAACTAGAAATCGTGTAATTTTTTTTGGAGAGAAGAAACTGTGCGAATGGCGGTGTGCATTTTTAAAGCTTTTTAAGCGATAAACTGTAACGAAAAAAAAAGCAAAATTTAAACGTGGCCCCAATTTAAAATTTAAAAAATCAATGTCGAAAACGAAGACGTAAGATAAAAAATAAAGTGCGCCAAAAAGCGCATCAAGAAAGTTCTTTCAGAATTAATTTATTTCGACCAAGAAGGAAGTTAGAAAAATGGAAATTTGGTAAAATAAATAGTTCTGATTTTTTTGTGAATAACTGTTCTTTTTCAAAATATCTTTAAACAATGAAATATATTTGAACTCGTCAAAAAAAAATAAGCCGTCCATTTTTGAAAAAAAAATCAATTAGGGTTCCTATTGAACATCACAAAATTGGTGCCAAAAATAGGGGCATAAAAAGCATTAAGAAAATTCTTAGAAAATTCATTTATTTCGACTAATACGAAAGTTGCAAAAATAGAAATTTTGTAAAATGAATAATTCTGATTCTTTTGTAAATAACTCTGTTCCTTTTCAAAATATTTTTAAACAATTAAATATATTTGAACTCAAAAAAACAGGCGCTCCATTTTGAAAAAAAAATCAATTAGGTTTCCTATTGAAAATCACAAAATTGGTGCCAAAAATAGGGGCATAAAATGCATTAAGAAATTTTATTAGAAGAGAATTTCAAAGAATTGTTTTCAAAAATCTTTACGAAACGATTTTCTTGTAACACGACGAAATAATTAATTTTTTTTAATTTGAATTTGGGTTCTAATGGCTTCTTTGCACAAATCTGGGTAAAAATTATTAAGCGTTTCACCCCTAATTGAAAAAATGACAAATTACTAGAAAAAATCCTGTTAAAAATTTAGAAATAAAAATTCCAAAATATATTTAATTGTTTAAGTTTTGAAATCTTTGAAAATTAATCGTTTGCAACCTTTTTACGTAAGGATTAAAATATTTTATAAAATACTTTTACCCGCAATTAAAATTAAACGTGTTTATTTTAAAAGCGAGAAAAAATTTACTTCCCGAAATAGAAAAAAAATTAGAATTTCTTTATCTGATAAAATAATTCAAAATTTTTGAAAAATAAAATTTTAAAATATACTCGGACAATTATATATCGCTGAAATCAGAAAAAAAATTATTTCTGAAAAAGTGTCCCAATTTAAAATAACAAACTTGGCGCCGAAGCGGGGACTAACAATGTCCCCACGATCTTTTTGACTTCGCCATCGTAAACCACGCCAAAAAGTGCGCCAAGGAAGTTAAAAATAGAAATTTTGCAAAATTAATAATTTTTATTCTTTTGCGAACTGATCTAACCACTTAAATATGCATCTGAAAAAAATCCGTTCCGCGCAAGCAAACCCAATTTTTCTCAATTCATTTATCAAAAGGTGTCGGTGCCAACTTTATTTTTGCGATTATAAATTAGAAACGAACCAGCAATCGCTTCGAGGATCGCCCACGCTCAATTTTGGCACTCTCTAATTTTTTTTACTAAGAAAATCCAAAATTAATGGATCGCATTAAAGCTGCTTTTTTAATTTAATGGAAGCGCGCGAAACTTCGGGAAAAATTGTTTTTGGCCGTGAAATTCGTTTTTTGACGCGCCCAAAAACGATCAAATTTTGAAATTAGATTGCCTTTAAATTTTGGACGAAACAAATCGAATTCGGTCCGGGTCGCGGCGCGCCCCAGCGCCAGCTCGAGTCCCCAAAGGGCAGCAAATAACTTCATCCGACTTTCACAATTCGAAGTCGGATAATTTATGAACTAGTTAGAGATAATCAAGATGTAAATAAATCAAAAAATTGTTAATGATTAAGAGCCTCCCACGAGCGCTCGTTGTCAGTCAAAAGGCACGCAGAGCACCAATTAATTTTATCTCAACAACTTTTCAAAATTTCGTTTCGTAATTGCAGAAGAAGAAGAGGAAGAGATTTTTCGACCGGTTTCGATTTTCGAAATTGGGCGCGCGGCCGGCCGGCCGCCCGATTATTTTTGCTTCTTCGGAAGCCGGGAAGGACGCGATTTTATTTATTGTTTAAGCGAATAATTAATTCTTGGAGAGGTTTGTCGTCTTAGCAGCTTCCTTGTGGCGGCCTACGCCATTAATCTCTTTTGAAAATTGCAGGTAAAAAAAATATTATTCAGCCGGCAATTACGACGCCGTTTTTTTCTTCGCGTTATTTGCGGGAATTAATTAAGCGTTAAGTGTCGTGGCCATTTTGTTAAAAATGTTTACAAAACGAACTTCGCGTGGGCGGAAAATGATGTTTTACGATTTATTTAGTTACTCAAATATAAATTATCGCTTAACCTGGTAGGTAAGTACTTTAAACATTTTATACAAACATTTAAATTAATAGCGTGTAATAATTAATAAATTTCAATTTTAATTTGTTTATTTATCGCAGATATGATTGTGCAACATCCTTCGTTTATGCGTTTCTAACGATGGGCATTAAAATTGTGCTGAAAAAATTTGTGCTTGTCTTGCGAGTTAGGATTTAATTTTTTTTTCAAAAGCTAGAGCCTTTTTGGTTTATTTTTAAGGGTTTTTAAAAAGACGCAATTTTATTAGAAGAGAATTTCAAAGAATTGTTTTCAAAAATGGTTAAGAAATGATTTTCGTGTAACACGATAAAATATTTAATTTTTTTTTTAATTTGAATTTGAGTTTTGAGGCCTTTTTTGCACAAAACTGGATAAAAATTATTAAGCGTTGCACCCCTAATTGAAAAAACTGCAGATTACTGAAAAAAATCTGTTAAAAATTTAGAAATAAAAATTCCAAATTATATTTAATTGTTTTACTTTTGAAATTTTTGAAAATTAATTGTTTGAGACCTTTTCACGTAAGGGTTAAGGTATTTTATAAAATAATTTTGCCCGCAATTAAAGTTAATCATGTTTATTTTAAAAGCGAGCAAAAATGTACTTCTCAAAATAGAAAAAAAATTAGAATTTCTTTATGTGATAAAAATATTCAAAAGTTTTGAAAAATAAAATTGTTTGAACCTTTTTGCGTAAGGGTAGGTACATTGTACTTTAATTTTTACGTCTGAATGAAGTAACTCGAGATTTGCCTAAATGTGAATTAAAAATTTCAATTCAAAACAGAAATAAATTCGGATCTTTGCTATTCATTAAAATATTTTTGAAATCTTTTTAAAATCGAATTTTTGAGACTTTTTTTATAAAGAACTAAATAAACTTTATCAAATTATACCACCCCTAATTAAAATGACAACGCTTTGTCTTAAAAACTCACAAAAATCGGTGTTTTAAAAAAGAACACAATTATAATTTCTTTACCCGAAGAAATATCTTAATAGTTTTTTCAAAATATTTTTTTTACGTGAGGGTAGACACATTTTAACCCCATATTCTATTTTTGAATCAAATAACACAAAATTTATTTTAATCTGAATTTAAAAATCTGAGACAAAACTGAATTAAATTCATACCATTGTTAATAGTGTAAATATTTTTAAAATATTTTCAAAATTAATTTTTTGTGAGCTTTCTACATGAGAATACATTAATTTCATCAAATTTTTTTACTCCCAAATAAAGTATCAGCGGGCTACCTAAAAAAAAATCGCATTAAAATCTACCATTTAAAAATCAAAAAATTTTGATAGTGAAAAAAAAACTAAAAAAATTAAATTATTGGGGGCGTTTTTCAATAAAAATAAATGTGTTTTATAAAATAACTTTACCCAGAATTGCAAAGGTATGAAATTAGTTCAAAAAATAACAAAAATAAAACTTTTAACAAACAAAAACCAATTATACCTTCGTAGCTATATCAGTGCGTCAAAAAAACATGTTTGGGACCTTTATGCATAAAAATAGATGGATTTTATCAAATAACTTGACTCCCAGTTAAAACAAAACGAAACCACCTCAAAACTAACAAGTACACGACTTTTACAATCAAAAAATAATAATATTTTAAAAATTCATTTAAAATTATATGTTTGAAACTGTTCCCCGTGGGGGTCGACATATTTTATCATAAAAATTAACATTAAAAATTAATAAAAAAATCACATATTTTTAATCAAAGAAAAATTGTATTAAAATCACAATTACGAATTTTTTTTACGTAAGGGTAACTACAATTAAATAAATAATTGCATCCCTAATTAAAACAAAACAAGTTAAAACAAAAAGCACATTTTAACTATTTTAAAAATTCAGATATTTATTGAAAAACGAAGATTTGCCGAAGTTACTGTAAAAATAAATTATCGAGACCCCCCCTACGTGAACATAATTCAATTAACACAAAGTCGTCGTCCCTAAATGCTCACTTTCCCAAAAACTAAGAAAAAAATAATCGAAAATCCATAAAACACCAAACTTGGAAGAACTTTTTCGTGCAGGATCTAAATCGTTCCGATAAAATCCATCCACCCCCAATTGATCTCGGCCGCTACACCCTTCCGAGCCGAAAGCCACATCGCCCGCGAACAAGTCATCTTCCGCTCAAATAAACAATTTAAAAAAAAACAACAAATATAGCGATAATAAAAATCGAACCCACGTAACGAAATCAGAAACTTATGATTCAAATTGCGTGGGCGCCAAAATGGGTTTGGGGGTGTTAATTATTCTCGGGCTTCAATAAAGAGCGCGCCGCCTTCGATAAAAGTGCCCTCGTTTTTATTTATTTAATTTTGCGTCCTTTTGTTTGTGTTTATTCTCTGTGGGTGCTCAAAGACGATTTGCACAAAGAAAATGGTGGGCTTCGAGTGTTTAAAAGTATGTCAATTTTTAAGGATTTCGTTTTTTAAAAGTCAATTAATCGTGTAACCAAGCAACATTGAAATCGTCCATTTTGTCCATATTGTCATAATATTAAGTTTTGTATTTATTACGTTATCATGGAAACTCACAAAATCTGTAGATCGTTAATTGCATACAGAATAGACAGAGGTCAGTATAGGAAATAAGTTATTAATACATATCCGATTCTCGTAAAGTAAAAGAAAAGTAAAACAAAAAGGGGTAAGTTTATCCATTAAACAGTAAAAACATAAAATCAGGCTATTTTGATATTAAACATATTTAATTGTTATTAATTAATTAATTAATATTTATATTGTTTTTATTTAGTGTTTGATTATCAATTTTTAATATAATTGTGTTCTGAATTCGTTTCCTTTATCTTGTTTACATATTATTAAACAATTTTTTTTAGGATCACGAGAGGCAGCGTTCACGTACGCAATTTCGAGCGCCGGGGTGTCGTACGCGGTGACGGCGGCGTGCGCGAGGGGCAACATCTCCGCCTGCGGATGCGCCTCCGGCGCGAAGCAAAGGGACCCGGCGCCGTCCGGCTGGAAGTGGGGCGGCTGCAGCGTGGACATCTCCTTCGGGACGCGGTTCGCACGGAGATTTTTGGACGCGAGGGAGTTCGAGGGGGACGAACGCAGCCTTATGAATCTCCATAATAACAGGGCGGGCAGGAAGGTAGGCATTCTATTTTTTATTATTTGGGTCCGAGGCATTGTGTGTGACGTGCACGCTCTTTAAAACGTCCGTCCGAGTGGGCTAACAATCGGAGGCGGTCGGTCCATCACTCACCACCCTGTCAATTAGCGGAAAAACACGCGATACCAAAAAGTCGGAGGGATTCGCGACGCTTTTAATTAAGGATCGAGGATAACAAAGGAGGAAGCCGGGCAGACGATGGAAGATTGTTGGACCCCACGTTTTTGTGCGACTTTGTGGGGCCCCGGGGGTGCGCACTTTGAAAGCTACCATTCTTACGTTTTATTGCCCGTGCTCACTAATAATTATAATCGAATGCGTTTTTTGACTTTTTCTGCGCTTGCTGATGTGTTATTATCTTGCAAAGTGAAAGGTTTGATGTTTAGTGTGCGACGTGAAAAATTCGCCATTGTTAAAGGTCTTGCTTAAGACTTAATTTTATTTCCCCGAGACAATGCACTCGAGCTGTAAATAATAATGATCAATTTTTTTTTGGATTTTCGAAGTGATACTTCTTTTGGCGGTTTGAGAGTAAAAATTTGACAGTACAACGTTGGTCGTTTAAGAAAGTAAATTAATTATTGTGAATAGTGCTTAAATCCGAGTTTTTTAAATTAATTTTACAAATTAGATTTTTTAAAGTTTTTTACTTAAGAAAAGTACAAAAAAACATAATTTTGCCTACCAAACTTGTTACAAAAAAATTTTAAGTGAAGTTCTATAATTTTGTGATATCGATTAAAGATATAATTACAAGGGGTGTATTCAGAAGGCTGTATCTTTTCTAATAGTTAAAATTTTTTAAATCTGTTTAAAAAATCCAATTACTGAGTCTTTAGTACTTCAGATGAAGTAAAAGAATAATTTAAATCGGCTATATATTTTTTTTAACCAATTAATAATAAAAGAGTTAGGTTAGAATAGCTGTATTTTTCTTAATATTAAGAATTTTTTAAATTCCTTTTAAAAATTGGATTTTTCAAAATCTTTTACTTAAGAAAAGTACAAAAAAAGTAATTTTGTCTACCAAACTTGTTACAAAAAAATTTTAAGTAAAGTTCTAGAATTTTCTGATGTTGATTAAAGATATAATTACAAAGGGTATATTGAGAAGGCCGTTTCTTTTTTAATATTTAAAATTTTTTAAACCTGTTTAAAAAATTCAATTTCAGAGGCTTTAGTACTTCAGATTAAGTTAAAGAATAGTTTAAATTTGCTATATATTTTTTTTAACCAATTAATAAAAAAGAGTTAAGTTAGAACAGATGCTTTTTTCTTAATATAAAGAATTGCTTTAATTCCTTTTAAAAAGTGAATTTTTCAAAGCCTTTTACTTAAGAAAAATAAAAAAAAAATAATTTTGTTTACCAAACTTGTTAGAAAAATTTTTTAAGTAAAGTTCTATAATTTTTTGATGTTGATTAAAGATACAATTACGAAGGGTGTATTCAGAAGGCTGTATGTTTTTTAATAATTAAAAATTTTCAAATTTGTTTAAAAAATCCAATTTTTGAGGCTTTAGTACTTCAGATGAAGTAAAAAAATAATTTAAATCGGCTATATATTTTTTTTAACCAATTAATAATAAAAGAGTTAAGTTAGAATGGCTGAATTTTTCTTAATATTAAGAATTTTTTAAATTCTTTTTAAAAATTGGATTTTTCAAAGCCTTTTACTTAAGAACAGTCTAAAAAAATAATTTTCTCTACCAAACTTGTTACAAAAAATTTTTAAGTAAATTTCTATAATTTTTTGATGTCGATTAAAGATACAATTACAAGGGGTGTATTCAGAAAGCTCTATCTTTTTTAATAATTAAAATTTATCAAATCCGTTTAAAAAATCCAATTCCTGAGGCTTTAGTACTTAAGATGAAAGAAAGAAAAATATTTAAATCAGCTTTCAGTTATTATAAAATTAATTAAAAATAAAAGGGGTGAGTTTGACAAAGCGCATGTTCGTTATTAATAAATTTTTTTTAATTAATTTTAAAAAATACATTCCTCAAAACACTGTATTTAAAAATACTTCAAAAAATAATAATTTAGTGTGCAGAACATGCCTCGATTTTTTTTTGAAGTAAAATTCAACATTTTTCGTGTATCAATTTAAGGGGTGGCTTTATAAAGCTATATCTTTTTTAACAATTACAATTTTAGAAATTTGATTAAAAATTTACAATTCTGAGACTTGAGTACTTCATATACTAACATAAAAAAATAATTTAATTCGCCTCAAACAATTTTTCAAAAATAAAAAATCTAAGAAAAAGCAAAGTCTTACGAATATTTTCCAAATCATTTTTTATTAAATTTCTAAAACCCAAGTTTTCAAAATATTTTGTCCTTTACCGATTGCGTTCATTCAAAATCAGTAATTTAAAATTAATTGTCAATAATTTGTTATTTATAAGGCGCGGACACGTTACTTAAAAGTTCACAATTTGTTGTTCATTTTTAAGCCGCATGACAAATTTAGTTTTTTCAATATAATCTCTCCTAATCCCTTCTTAAGTCACAATAAAACCGATTTAAAATATTACTGCGATTACTCAAAGGCGCACACCTTCAAAAAAAAATTAATCAAAGCCCAACGAAAATAGTTTTAAGTGCGAAAACGAAGAGATTAAGAACTGAAATAATTTGCAGGCGGTAAAAACGAGTTTGCTGACCGAATGCAAGTGCCACGGGGTGTCCGGAAGCTGCACCATGAAGACCTGCTGGACCACCCTTCCGCAGTTCCGCCAGGTCGGAGACAACCTCATGAAAAAGTACTACAGGGCCCGACCTGTCACTTCTAGTCCCTTACTCATAGAATCCCAAGACGCGAATCCCAAAAAGAAAAAACGAAAAAAGCTCCAGCTGCTCCTCAAAAAAGGCAAGAGCCCTTTAAAAAAGACGCCCAAAAGGGCCGACCTGGTCTTCCTGCAGATGTCGCCCAACTACTGCGAGCGGGACCTGGCCGCCGGCTCTTTGGGCACCGTCGGACGCACCTGCAACCGGACATCGCGCGGTAAGCCCCCAATTTTTGGTCCCCGAAATTTCGATATAATTTTTTTTTGGTTTTTTAGGTACGGACGGTTGCGACTTGATGTGCTGCGGAAGAGGGTACAACACCCATCAGTACACGAAGACGTGGCAGTGCCGATGCAAATTTCATTGGTGCTGTTACGTGGACTGCGACACGTGCAGCGAAAGGACCGAAGAGTACACGTGCAAATAAATTCTTTGGATCCGAAAAGAGAACCGCCTGACGTATTTTTTTTTTCATTAAAAATATGTCAAAGCCTACCAAGAATTTAATAACAGTATTTTTATAGATTTTTTGTATACTAAAACAAATCAAAATACGTACTATATTTAATTTTGTACCCCCATGTAACTATGTAAAAAAAACAATTAACGCATAATTTTGCATCGTATTATTTATTTTTTATGTCTTGTGTATAACTCATGACAAACTGTAGTAATATTTAAATAAATAAATAAAATCTGTCTTTTGTACACTTAGATTTGGTTTTTAATTGGTTCGTTCGAAAAGATTGGCCAAAAAAATCAAAAAAAGCAAATTTTGGATTTGCAAAGACGTGTGCACTTTCGGTTTGCGTTTAACATTTTTAAAACTATACTTTTTTTTGGCGAGTTAAGGGTAAAATTTTAGCTGAAATTATTTTCTTAAAAAAAGAGCACACACCCCAAAATTGTAAACACATTAAATTCAAACAAAAATATGCAAAAATAAAAATAAGAATGACCTTTAAAAAAAATCCTACCTTAAAATCTGAATCTTTCTGGGGGCTTTTGTAAAAGGTGTTCTTCCACTTTCTGAAACAAAAATTAATAATTAAAAACTATGTTCAAATAAAATGTCAGATACAAATTAGTTTAAAAAGCTTATTTTAGCATAATTTTTAAATAAAACCAGAACGTGTTCAGAGTTTTTAAAAGACCAATGTAAAAGACTAATAATTTACAACCCTTAACTTTTTGAGTTTCTGGATCAGTTAATCTGTGATGTGAATAAAAAAAATTATACGCAATATGTTAGACATAATGCCTTTTAAGCTGTCAAATATTCCAATCCGTTTTTTATTGTTATTTGCAAGAAAACAAAAAAAATTTAATGAAATTTTTATCAGCTATTAGGGCGTTCAGTTTACTATAAAATGTGTTTAAAATAATTTTGAAAAAAAAATTTTAAGTTCCAGAGGCTGCTTAAATTAAAATTTCAAATACAATTTTGAAGAAACGACCACCAAAAAATGCCAAAAACAATTAAAACTATCAAAAAACAAAAAGAATCGAATTCCCTTTAAACTGCTTCAAATCGCATTGAAATATTTTGGATTTAATCTCCCGAAATTAATTATTTTCTGATTGGCAAGCAATGAGCAGTTTCGCCAACACGAATAATGCAGATAGACCTAAGAAATTATAGATTTCGCAAAAACTAAAAATTGTATTTAAATTAGATTTTCACCAGTCGAAGGGGCACTAAATTTGCTATAAAATATGTTAAAAAAAACTGTCTAAATTTTTTTTTGCATATAACAAAATTTCTTTCCAGTTCAACTTTGACACGAAATTTTGAAAAAATTGGCATTCTTGCATTACGTGAGGAAAAAAAATTGAAACTATCACAAGTCAAAGAAAATATAATACCCTTTAAGCTGCCGCAAACCGCATTTAAGTATCTCAATTGGTTTTCGAAAAAACACTTTTTTTCTAATTTAACAAACAGACCTAAGAAAATGCAAATTGCCGAAAAACTAAAAGTTGCATTAAAAAGGGGTTTTCAGGACCCGATAGGACATTAAATTTACATAATCTATGTCAAAACAAATTGTTGAAAAAAATTATAACATTTAATAATAAACATCAAATTCAAGTCAGATACACAATCTTGCATAAAGCGGTTTTTCCCCGAACTAAAAAAAATTAAATTAAATTAAAACCCAAAAAATTTAGTGCCCTTTAAGCTACCATAAACGGCATTTAAATAACCCGATACGTTATTCCAATATTTTTCAAAATTTAAAAATGTAGCGCACTTAGACGAATACCAATAGACATAGTAAATTGTAGATTACACTAAAACGAAAAAAGATATGTAAAAGCTATTGCGCCATTCAAAATTTGGTCTAATACAATAAAAGTGGCAAAACCAATTTAGACGGTGGCGGCACGGTTCGGGGGTGTTCCATAACCTTTTTCTATCAAATTTTTAGGTACCTTCGCGCGGCGATTCTGCTTCCCAGCGACATCTAGCGTACATGGCGGGCGCAAAAGTGCGTTTCTCGGATGACGTTTTAAATTTAGATTTTTCAGTGCGCCTGAAAGATATAAAGTTGGCAATATCTTTCAGGAATTCGACGTCGTGTCGGTCCGAAATTAGTAGGCGTTGTAATTGGGTGGCTTGCGCTCGTCTCCCTTTCCGAAGGGTCAAATCTGCCGGCGGTTCGCACAAAATTCGGCGCGTTTTCGGCCAAAGAGCAAAAGCGGGAAGCAAATGGCGTTATTTTCGTAAATGTTATGGAAATTGTTGAATTGCGGGGGTGGTGTAGGTGTCGCGTGCGAAGGGGTGCGCACGCATTTCTACGCTACACCCGTTCATTGATCAGCGGCCCTCGGCAGGAATAGTGCGAGTGCGGCTGACATCTTCGGTGCTGTGCGTGAAATGACATGAGATGTCCCGAGACGCTTACGTGGGGGGCAGCCGGTCCCCGGGACGGGGTGTGAGGCTGCCCACCGTGGACCGGTCCCCCAGCCGCATCGCGTACCCCGGAGGCAGCCCCGTCGGCCGGAAGCCCTTGCGCCAGACGCGCTCCGGAAATAACTCCCCCACGGACCACGGGGTGTCGGGCTACCACCACTCGCCCTACTACAGAGGCGACGACGAGCTCCCCAGCCCGATGCTGGAGGAGCGAGGCCGGCCGCTGGCCGTGGGGCCCAGCCACCACCGTTCCCGTAGCGCCACCAGGCCCACCAATCCCATGTCGGTGCGCTATCAGTCCTTGGATCGCGGCCCCCCCGTCGTCGATCACGAACGCGAATTTTTGCCGATACGCGATCGAAGGGATCGATCCCTCGAGCGAGGGCTCTACTTCGACGAGGAGCTGCCTCCGTACGGCTGGTCCACGAGGTCGGCGAGGCAATCGCCCACCTCGCACCAGCCCTTCATCGGCGAGCTGCAGAGCCAGAACTCCGACCTGCAGAGGGAGCTCGGCAACCTCAAGAAGGAGCTGGACCTGACCAACCAGAAGCTCGGCTCCTCCATGCACTCCATCAAGACCTTCTGGAGCCCCGAGCTGAAGAAGGAGCGCGCCTTGCGCAAGGAGGAGTCCGCCAAGTACAGTCTCATCAACGATCAACTGAAACTACTCAGCAGCGAGAATCAGGTCAGACATTCAGATTTTCGACAAAAGGGGTTTCGGTTTGGTCCTGATGGGGTTGCGATATAAAAAGAGACACTCTCTCGCCGCCTCCGCGACTTCGGATCCGTAATTTATGGATTCCATTATGTGTTTTGAACGTTTCGAGGTTTAGGAGGCCCTCGGGACCTTGCCGAAACCCCACGCTCGAATTCTAATTCCTCTCAACACTTGCTAAGAATTTCGGAAGAGGGCCGAACGCTTTCGTTTCGAAGGGGCCATCTACTTATTTGTAATTCTTTGGGTTGTTTAATTCGTTTTTTAAAATGGGGTTAAAAGACCCAATAGCCGATCGCTATTTTTTGGCGTGTCGAACGAAATAAAGCTATAAAAATTTTTGTAGCTGTTAAATTTTTTTTTTATTGATTAATAAGGGTTTTTTCGATATAAAAGAAATAGAATTTCGAGAAATAAATTGTGAGCAATTAGTAAAATTAATTTTTCAAAATAATTGCGCGGTCCCCCCAAAATAAAATCGAGAGAATTAGTAGTCGATCAGTAGGTACCCCAGTACCCGATCACAAGCAAAAATGTTTATAAAGTGACACAGAATATTAGTTTATTTTTGTTTTTATTAAATTCAAAAATAATTCAGAAAAAAGCGATTTAAAAAAAGAGGATTATTTAAAAGAAAATAATTGTGCTATAGCATTGCCAATTATTTCGAATCAAAAATGGAGACGGTGATTTTTTTTAAAAAAGATTAATTTTGAGTGACTTTAAAAGCATCACAGATCAAAATTTGAATTTTGAAAAAACAGAATTGTGGGGCACCACCTTCAATTATTATTTTTTAATCATTAACTTGAGAAATCTCAGAAATAAATCTCGTTTTTTTGGGGGGGTACTATTTTTAAATATAACAATTTAATCGATGAGCTTTTGATTGACATCAAGTTCGTCCGAAAAAGTTATTAATAACCCCCCAAATTCCCGATGACTGTATCAAAGAGTTGCTCGCACCCGTCCCGTTTATAAATACGCCAACCAAAAAAAAAATATGGCCGAATTAAGAGACGAGTCCGCCGCCGGAAAGCGACTTAATTAAAAATAAAATTTTTAATTGGAAAAAAAAGACAAGGTAATCGGAAATTTATGTGACATCCCAAAGGGCCTTCGCTCGAAATTGCGGCGCCCTTTTACAAAGCGCTTTATTGTCGCTCTCAAAGCTTTAGCTGCCTTTTTTTTCTGCTTTAAAAAACAATTTCCATCCGGATTAATTGAATAGATATTGTGGCGGCGATTTCCGAACCGAGGGGCGGGGGCGTATTTCGCGTGGTTTACAAAAATGAAAATTCTAGGGATTTTCGAGAACGAAAACTATTTAAAATGTTGATTTTTGGCAGAGATCTGGTTTGGGGTAGAAATTAAAAAAATTGTTATATTTTAAAATAAAGTAATTATTGTGAATGGTGCTTAAAGCCGAGTGCGCACGTTCGAGCTCAAAGTGGCACATTTCCGATCTCGGGAAAATGAAGCGCGCCGCTCCGCGTCGCGCTTCATTTGCTTCCCTCGCTCGGAAATGTGCCGCTTTTCGCTCGAACGCACGCATCCTCGTATTTGTTGCACTTGTCTACTTTATCTTTCGCTCTTTCTAATCAGAAATTGAAATTTAGTGTTGTAAATATCGATTTTAAGTTTGAAAAATATATTTACCATAGCAATGAGTGGAAGGGAGCGAAAAGATACGACCGTTTCGTAAGTGCGAGTGAGAAAAAACGATTAAAAATAATTAACTAACTTTTCGCTTCCTAATGATTGTGAATCGTGCTTAAAACCGAGTGCGCACGTTCGAGCTCAAAGTGGCACATTTCCGATCTCGGGAAAATGAAGCGCGCCGCTCCGCGTCGCGCTTCATTTGCCTCCCTCGCTCGAAAATGTGCCACTTTTCGCTCGAACGCACGCATCCTCGTATTTGTTGCACTTGTCTACTTTATCTTTCGCTCTTTCTAATCAGAAATTGAAATTTAGTGTTGTAAATATCGATTTTAAGTTTGAAAAATATATTTACCATAGCAATGAGTGGAAGGGAGCGAAAAGATACGACCGTTTCGTAAGTGCGAGTGAGAAAAAACGATTAAAAATAATTAACTAACTTTTCGCTTCCTAATGATTGTGAATCGTGCTTAAAACCGAGTGCGCACGTTCGAGCTCAAAGTGGCACATTTCCGATCTCGGGAAAATGAAGCGCGCCGCTCCGCGTCGCGCTTCATTTGCCTCCCTCGCTCGAAAATGTGCCACTTTTCGCTCGAACGCGCGCATCCTCGCATTCATTAAATTTGTTTTTCATTAATTTTTGTATTAAACAAAAAAAAAGAGCAATGTACCCAAATAAAACGTAATTCGAGCGAAAAATGTACATTTTTTCGATAGCAAATTGCGCACACCAAAATCTACGATAAATACTGCAAAAGAAATTAACAAAAGAAGTGTTGCTATACCTGCTATAACTCATTGTTAAGTTTTTTAAGTGACTTAAAAAAAAATGGTTTCCCTAGTACGTTTGAATGTGCGCGATTTTTAATTTAAAAAAAAATGAGCCGACTTTGAAAAAGAACTAAAAATTTGAAAATAATTCGCAAAAACACAACACAACGCAGTAAGTACAGTAAAACCTCTCATAGACGGACACCGATGGCCATGAAATTATGATCCGTGTAAAAGAGGTGTCAGTTTAAAAAAATGAGAACTAAAATGCATATAGGGGAGACCGGGGGTAGATATTACAGAGTAAAAAGTTACACGTCTTGAAAAACTGATGGTAAAATTAGTCCAAAAAAAAATAAATGCTTATTTGAGCGCTTACTATAGCATTTGGCTTATCAAAAGTTTTTTTTTTATACATACTCTACTGTGCAACTTTTTACCCCTGTAACAAGTATTCCTAGTCTCCCCTAAGGCATGGGGACTGCTCTCCGTCATGAAAAAGTGTGCGTAGAAAGGAAAGAGGTGTCCGTAAATGGAGGTTTTACTGTACTTATGTCTGTAGGTACCTTAGGGTGGTCGTTAAAATTTACATTTCTTCCGACGCCCTAAAAAAGCCTTCCTTTTAATGAAAAAATACGAGGAATTTTTTTAATTTTTTGAACCAAAATAACACGTGCCTCAAGACAATCAAAGTTCATTTTTTGATAAAATTATAGTTTTTTTGTAAGTATCTCTTAAAGAATTGAATTTCCTACAAAACTGTTCCTATAACTTTTTCTCAAATCTGTATACTTTAAGAGATACTTACAAAAAACTACGATTTTATCAAAAAATGAACTTATATTGTCTTGAGGCACGTTTTAGTAGTGTTTAAAAAATTTTAAAAATTCCCCCGTATTTTTTCATTAAAATGAAGGTTTTTTTGGGGCGTGGGAAAAAAATTAATTTTTAACGACCACCCTAAGGTACCTATTTGTTCAAAACAACCACTTTAACTTTTTGGTTCTTTTTTGAAGGCGGTTTATTGAAAAATTACAATATTTATTATTTATTATTGCGTTTTGTATAAAATTAAAAAAAAATGTATTGCAATCGATAGAAAAGTTATAAACTTCTTTTAAAATTAAATTTCGTTTTTTTTAATCGAAAATGTTTTTTTTAATTTATTTTTGAGAATTTATATAGGGTTGAACTTAGCAAAAAATAACTAATTGAATGATGAAAAAATAAAAGTAAGTTCTTATTGGATTTCGAGCCAAAACTAAAACAATTGTAGGTCAAAAAAAGTTTTTGAGTCCACAATTGCAACGTACGCATAAAAGTCCTGCAAGAAAGCGCTTTCAAAATTTTCTAACTCGATTAATAAACAATTTAGCGATTTTTCACTTTGTCGAAATTTGGGGTTTTTCACCAAAACGACCAAACCGAAATATGTCCGTTATATTATCATAGATACCATAGAAAAATTAATTAATTTCTAAAAGTTACTCATATTTTCCTTCGTTTTCGATTTACACGGTTTTTTCCCCAAAACCCATCCACCGTGTAAATTGGGCTATAGGCCCAGCGAGCCAAACGCAGTCCCACAAAGTTTGCGGACCACTGCACCAAGTCGAATACGTGTATCAGAAAAATGGCAAATTGACCTCGGAACCGAAACGAAAAGAATGGGAACGGCGCCTGTTGGCCATCTCCTTTTTTTTTTCGCATGGCACCAGATCTTCGTCCCCTTCCAGCGCGTCTTCGACTTTGATTATCCGAGAATCGTTGGCAGCCTCGAAAAATCATTAGACGAAAGGCTCGAGCTATTTGCAATACAAGCGGAGCCTCAGAATCGTGGTCGGCCCTTTTTGGAAATTCGATTAGGGTGTAGGTATAACTTTGAAAATAAAATTAAGCTAATCCTGCGGCTTTGCAACAAGTGTATGTTGAATTTCTGAGCCGAATAGGAACCCGGCTAATGGAATTAAAGAGCATTACTTCATCAAGTCTGTTCGTTGAATTAAACTATTTTGTTGTTTTCGTTACGTCACGGACACGCATTTTATAAATTAAGAGCTGTAGGCTGGGTTTTGTAAAAAATGCGTCGTTGGAGTTGGGGAAGGTCGGATCAATTTTTTTGGCGACCCTTCGGATGGAGGGTTTTTAAAGAGGTGTGCGTTTTTCGGGTTGGATGCGATTTGGAACGTTTCGAGTGCGATGGGAGTGCCACCTTGGCCCGACGCCACTGGTTAGGCTTTTGATTTTTTTTGTACGCTCTTCTTAAATTCATTCCTACAAGTTTTACTTGAAACTTTTTTTTATATCTCAATTAGTTTAAAAAATGAAGCGATTTGAATGAAATTCGACGACATTCAAATTCGTCAAAATTAATTTTGGTTTTTTTTTTAGTGAAATCTCTGATTTTTTGTAAACTTTTTTTAATATGTAACAGGGCACTTTTAGCTTGTATTTAAAAAAAATTACCTAAAAATCTTTTAATTTGAAGCGGAGATTAATTTTTTTACTAATCAATAGAAGCTCTAAATGTTAAAGATTTATTTTTTGCATTTTGATTGCACCCCTTAATTTTGGTTTTGCGTAAAAAAAATTTAAAATGCAATTAATTAAGAAATGATAAGCTAGAAATTAAAATCAAAAAACTTGGGGGTTGCTATTTAAAAAAAAAGGTAACTTTGATCTGCCCCAACCGCACGCCCATGACTACACTCATCAAATTTTCTATGTACATCTACAACTTTTATTTAAATAATTTATTTGTATTTCTATTGGTTTTAGGAAATACAATTAATTAATTAAGAGAGCTGTAGTCAGTTTTGGCATTAAAGGAAAACATGTTAAAAACTTTTAAGAGTTTGTTAATTTTTTTGTAAACAATTTAGTAACTTTATCTCGATTTACTTTTTTGAGTGCTTAGATGGGTCCTTTAGCTTTCGCTGAAAAAAGTTTCGGAGGGATCGATCCACCCGAACTTGAACAACGATTTTTATTCCAAGAGATTAAAAAAATATTCGAACGCGTTATGATGGCATTTCGTCAAGTAAAATCGATGGAGTTTGACGACGTTTCATAAAAAATTTAGCGATCGAGGCCTAATGAATTTTTGATAGGCGGTTAGATCGGTCCTTTAGTTGTCGTTTGAAAAAAAAATCGTTGCGATAAGTTCAAGGGGTGCGTAGCTGCGAATTTTTTAGTAAAGCGTTTGAAGAGATACCTACGCCTAATAAGCGACGAGCCCTCAATTTTAATTTTTTTAAATTTTAATTGATTATTTTTAATTTTAGGTATAGGCATATGTTATATTAAATTAAATGGGAAATAAAATGCGAGTGATTGAGTACAAGGAACTTGGGGAGTGCCATTTAAAAAAAGGTAACTTTGGTCCCCCCAGCCGGACGCCCATGGTTATACCCGTTAATTTTTTTGTACGACCTAATAGCATAAATATCTACAACTTTTATATGAAACTTTTTTTTGTGACTTATTTAGTTTTGGAAATAATTTTAAAAAATTTTGATCAAATTTGCTGCAAAGTCGTATCTTCGAAATTTTGAGAAGTGCCATGAAATAAATTGCAGTGGTATTGTGGTAATTTTTTAAGGACTTTTAGCAAGGTCCTTTGGCCTTTATTAAAAAAAAAATTGGAAGAATTCGGGTATCCAAACCGGAGCTATGATTTTTTTTCGAATTGATTAAAAAGTTGCCAATTAGAAATATGAATTTTCAGATTTTGATCTGTAGCTCTGTTATTTTTGACTTTAGTTATAGGTACATGTTATGCTTAATTATTAGAAGACATAAAATATTTAAGAAAAAATAATTTCGGAGTTGCTTTTTAAAAAAACATAACTTTGGTCCACGACCCCCAGTCGGACGCCCATGGTTATGCTTGTTAATTTTTCTGTACGAGCTAATCACATGAATATCTGCAAATTTTGAATAAAACTTTTTTTGTGGCTAAAATCAGTTTTGGAAATAATTTTAATAAATTTTGATCAAATTTGATGCAAAGTTGTATCTTTGAAATTTTCAGAAGTGCCATGAATAAAATTGCAGAGGTATCGTGTTAATTTTTTAAGGCCTTTTAGAAAGGTCCTTTGGCTTCATAAAAAAAATTGGAAGAATTCGAGTATCCAAACCGGAGCTATGATTTTTTTTCGAATTGATTAGAAAGTCGCCAATTAGCAATATTAATTTTTTCAGATTTTGATCTATAGCTCTGTTATTTTTGACTTTAGTTATAGGTATATGTTATGCTTAATTATTAGAAGACATAAAATCTTTGAGAAAAAAGAATTTGGGGGTTGCTTTTCAAAAAAACGTAACGTTGCCACCCCCTCCCCTCATCTCAGCTGAACGCCCATGGTTATACTTATTAATTTTTCTGTACGAGCTAATCACATGAATATCTACAATTTTTGTATAAAACTTTTTTTGTAACTTAATCAGTTTTGGAAAAAAATTTAAGCTATTGTCGAATTTTGATTAAATTTGATGCAAAGTCGTAACTCCAAAATTTTGAAAAGTGCCATGAAAGAAATTGCAGTGGTATCTTATTAATTTTTTAAGGGCTTATAGAAAGGTCCTTTGGCCTTTCTTAAAAAAAAAATTGGAAGAATTCGAGTATCCAATCGGAACTATGATTGTTTTTCGAATTGATTAAAAAGTCGCCAATTAGCAATATTAATTTTTTCAGATTTTAATCTATAGCTCTAATATTTTTGACTTTAGCTATAGGCACATGTTATGCTTAATTATTAGAAGCCAAAAAATTTTTGAGCAAAAAGAATTTGGGGGTCACTTTTTCAAAAAACGTAACTCCGGTCCCCTCCACTCGAACACCACTGTTTAACTTTAAATTTTTTTATGGACCAAAAATCCATCGTACTAACGTACGTAACATTCGTGTACAAGCCTTTTTGGTATCTCGATTGGTTTTTCAAACGAAACCAATAAGTTCAAATTCAAAATTCGAACGAACAGACTCGATCCATAAAGTACAAAAAGGCAGATGGCGCATAAATTCATATAACAACGACAAACAACGTTTATTTCAAAAAGGGGGGTCCGTTGAAATCGAAATAATCGATCGGCATCGTTGGTATTGATCGATGACTAAAAGGCCTTATAGAACTTAAATTTTTGCAAATTCACCTTTCGATTATTTCAATGTAAACAAACCCCACAACAAACAATGCAATTAAGCACACTCAAATACATAGTAAACGTGTACCTTTAGCCGGCCCGAAGTCCACATGTAAAGGCGCTGAAAGGGGACCCCCCACGTCGGCCTCGGTCGCCGGCACACACAGGAAAACTCGCACGTGCAAAAATGCATGATTTCACTTTGAAAATCGCGGAGCTACTAACGCGATTCGGGTAGGTCGAGCAGGTGAATTCGGGGAAAGTCGATGCGTCGAGACGCCTCAACCAATAGGAACGCAGGTGGCAACTGTTTATCGCACGTTGTTTACGCGACCAAAGCGCTCTATTCCAGCACTTTTAAATATTGCACATTTTCGCTTGCAATGAGTGGGAGCGAGAGGGAAATAGTCAAAATTCACCTCGCACCGTCAAATTAAAGCTAGCCGCGGTCCCAGGCCCGCACCTATATGTAATTACATGACGTTATTAAATCGTACTCTCGTTGCACTTTTGGCTTTTGGATTTGCTTAAATGCGTCAGGATTTTTGATTCTTTCGCAGCCCGGTTTAGAAAAACGTTCTGCTTTGGATTTTGAAGCGGCCCATATGCGGAGCTGGTCGTGGGGCCTTAAATCTTTCAGTGTTATTGAGAATTTTGTTAATTGCTTGAGAAATACGAAAAGTTTAGATTTTCCCCTACGAATTAAAATTAAAATAAAATGTGCCCCTTTCAAAAAATTGACGTTGAGCCCGCAGAAAAATAGTAGCGTTCCGTAAGCGAACCATATGCCCATTTTGCACTTGCAGCCCTTTGGTTTCTTTATTAATAAAGACAGGTCCAAAAAGCAAATACCTTTCAAAACGAATTGTGGCACCAATATATTTGTCTTTGGTCCCCGTTTTTGGGGCCGAATAATTATAAACCAGTGCTCGTCTTAAAATCACCATTAACAATAAATTTTTTAATTGGATTTAATTAGAATTCGAACGAAAGGGAGGTTAAATGCAAAAGTCACGTACGCCACAAAGTTATTTATCAAATTTGATTAAACTGCAAATGTAAAAAACGCAAACAGATATCGTTTCGAACGCCTTTCGTGTAACAACGACCTCAAATGGTGCGATTTATTTCGATGAATCAACAAACCGAATTTTAATTTTAATTTTAAGGAAATGTATGCCTGTATTAATCATCCCCTAACTAAAGCACATAATTAACGAAGAGCCCAATCTTTAAAATAATTTTTCCCTATATCAAAAACCCAGGTTTACACGATGTTAACTGCACAATATTATTAAATCTAATTGTTATTGCATTTTTCGGTTTTGGATTTGTTTAAATAAATTCGGATCTATAATTTTTGCGCATCCCTCTTTAGAAAAATTGTTTTCCCATAAGATTTTGAAGCAGCCCAATATAATACGACCTATATCGTTAGTATTATTGACAATTCTGTTAATTTCTTTAAAAATAGAAAAATTTTAGACTTTCCCCCATGGATTAAAACCAAAATAAAATATGGGCATCTAAAAAAATTTGATCTTGAACCCATGGAAAAATTTTGACCGTTCCCCCATTGAATAACGTTTCCATTTCGTACTTAACGCCCTTTAATTTGTTTATTAATAAAGATATTTGCAAAAACCAAACACATTTCAAATCGACGATTTTTATACACGACTATAATTTTTTTAAACCCCATTTCTATGGCGAAAACAATTATTAATCAGTGCTCGTCTTAAAATCATCATTAACAACAAAATTTTTAATTCAATTTAAATAAAGGGGAGGCTAAATACATAAATTACGTACGCCACGAAGCCCCCACATTTAATTTTAATTTTATCAAAATTAATAAAGCCCAACTAAAGCAAATTATTAAAAATGGGCCCGATACTTAATATAATTTCCCCCTATACAAAAATCTAGGTTCACATGAAGGTAACATTATTAAATCTAATTGTTATTACACTTTTGGCTTTTGGATTTGTTTAAATAAATTAGGATCTTTGATTTTTGCGAATCCCACTTCAGAAAAATTGTTTTTCCTTAGGATTTTGACGCAGCCCTATACAACAGTTTAGGGCTAGACTAACCAAAAATAAATATGACCCTTTAAAAAAATTGACGTTGAACCTACAAAAAAATAGTAACGTTCCTTAATTAAATTATATGCCCTTTAATTTCTTTATTAATTAAGACATCTCCAAAAACCAAAATCGACGATTTTTCAACATTGTGTGACTAATATCATTTTTCTTTAATCCCCATTTCTAAGACCAAACAATTATAAATCAGTGCTCGTCTTAAAATCCTTGTTAAAAACAAAATTTTTAATTCAATTCAAATAAAAGCGAGGCCAAATACAAAACCCACGTGCGCCACAAAGTTATCTATAGAATTTGATAAAACTGCAAATGTAAAAACCGCACAAAGATATCATTCGAGTGCAGCGTTTCCAACAACTTTTATATAACAATGACGTCACATCGTACGATTTATTTCAATGAGTCAAAAGCCCCAATTTTCGATTTATTTTCGACCAAATTAATTTTTGTATTAATAAACCCTAAGTGAAGCAAATAATTCAAAAAGAGCCCGATCTCTAATTGAATAGAGACAACGTTCGAAGGCAATAAACCCATACCTCGCTATACGGCCTAGATGCGTTCTCGAAAAGTTGCTCGTAAAGCGAAAAGTTTAACTTGGAAGGAATTTGGCAATTAAAACGCCACGCTTGCCGATCTTGGGAAGGAAAACTTGGGGGTAAAAATTAGGGTTAGGACATGATTCCTCCAACAATGATTGGGAAGAATCAAGAGCTCGCGTGGGCAGGGTCGCTAAGGCCCTGAAGTAGATCCTTTCTTTTCCGGGGTCAAAAAGAAGTATCTACCCGCTACCCATCAAAAAATTCGCACTGGCGTCCGAAGGGGGCCAAGATTTTACATGGGGGTACTTATTTTATTTCTTAATATTTCATCCCCAATTGACATACATCAAATTATCTCTTTTTAAACACATTTAAATTTTTTTTAGAATTAATTAGGATTTTAAAAATTTAATTCCTAGGGCCCTTAAAATTTAAATGCACTTATTTCTAAAACCATGTTACGTTCGCAAAAAAACAATTTTTAACAAAACACAAAAATCTCAACTTCGTCCCCAAATTTTGCATTGAATTCTCAAAGCCAGCTTTAAATCGAATTTAACTAATTTTCGTTAGTTACAAACAATTAAAAAAATTCTAAGCATGTCCATTATTGCCGGAAACGTACGTAGCAATTTTTTTCTTTCGACACATGTCCACGTTTCTTTTCTTAAACTTGAAACTACGACTTGCAATTTACATTCGTTGTTCTAAAAATAAATCTTTCTAAAGCAAAAACGTCTTGAAGAAGTGTGGAACATTTCAAAGAAAGGATCCCATTCAAGAATCGCGTGTTTTCATACAATGCCTCTCTTTTTCAAATGCAGTAGGAAAAAAATTCCTTCGTTTTTTTGCACCCCGAAGACATCAAAGCACAACAAGATCGCCTTTAAACAAATCGAACCCATGGCACAAGAAAAATATCGACCCCCACCAATTTTAAAATTAATCGCGTCGAAAACAACAAAGACCATTTTTCGATATCAACAAATCGATTTTGATTGTTAGCCCAAAAATGTAGGGGAAAACTTCCATTAGCTTTCCATTAATTAAGTAAAATTAAAGAGCTTCGTGATTAATGAATTTTTTTGGGGAAAAATCAATTTGTAAAAAAAAACGCGCACAAGACAAAAAATCAATTCGAACCCAACAATAACAATTTATTAATAATTATGTCGGCCATCAAACAATTTACATCGCCAATCAAAAATAACTAAACTTTAATTGAAAAGGTCAAAAATGCGCGCTCTTCGCATCCATCCCAAAAATAGAACTCAAAAAAACGGAAAAAGCACCCTTCTAAATATTTAGCGTTATTTACGATATTAAATTTGTTATTTAAATTGCTTTCTTTCTTCGTCCTTCCAAGTACATAAAATTAAATGAGGCGGCGGCGGTCGGTATTTTTTTTTAATTTAATAATTTTCCTTGTGGGAAAGGAAATCGGGAATTTACGCGGTCCTTTGTCGGGCAACAATTTTTTTTTTTCGAGAAAAATTATTTCCGTGCACTTTTGCGGCGGTGGGGGCGTCGGAAACTGTGTAAATTTTAGAAGGGAGCCGGTGCCGGGAGCGGACATCAATCAAATTTTGAGTTTGATTGATGTCGTTTCGTATGCAAATGCCAAAGAACACAAATGGTTATCGTTTATTTATTGATTTGTTTATTTTAAACGGCGCTCCGGTTCGCTATTGAATTTTATTTAATCCATAATGCTAATTCGGCGCCCCCGAAAAGATATTATAAATATAAATCAAATCAAATCAAATATAATGGTGCAAATGTGTTTTTTGAGACCTTAAGAAAATTTTCTATCATTTAAATTGGAAATGAAATATTTTATTTAAAAAAATAATCTACACTTGTATTTTGCGGTCCTCAAAATGTAAATTTAGAATAATTTCAAAAAGGGCATAGGGAGATAAGCAGGGTAAAAATGCCTTTTGTAAATATTTTAATGATATTCTATGGATACGTAGACACTATAGAAAGTTAATTATTGTGAATCATGCTTAAAACCGAGTGCGCACATTCGAGCTCAAAGTGGCACATTTCCGATCTCGGGAAAATGAAGCGCGCCGCTCCGCGTCGCGCTTCATTTGCCTCCCTCGCTCGAAAATGTGCCACTTCTCGCTCGAATGTGCACATCTTCGTATTCATCGAATTTGTCTATATTAAGCATCTTTTTTTAATCAGAAATTTAAAGGCCATAGGGGAATAATGCCTTTTGTAAATATCTTAATGAAATTCTATGGATATGTGGACATTATCAAAATATAAAGATCCTGAAAATTCTAGAGGTTAATCTATATCTGTACCCTTCAAAAAGTCTAAATAAGTAAAAATTGCAAAATAATTTTTTTCTTTGGATTGAGCGAATCGATTATTTTGAAAATGTAGTATATTATGCAGGCGATGGAAAGCTTTTACGGACACCATGAACTAATTTTCAGCTTAATAAATTAATGATCAAAAAAATTATTTTCTATTACTTTTTCAATTTTTATTATGATTCTTTTTGAACAAAATTATGATTCTGTCATTTTTACATTTCTTATAAGACCTATAATCACCCAGAATTTTTTCAAAATTTTCTTAATGGTACGCCATAGTTAAAAAAAATTAAAACTATTTTTATTTCCAAAAAATCGAATTTTTCAACAAATTCCACCTACATAACTAGAAATTATATTATTATTATTACATAAATAATACACTGAAATAAATTTCTTGCATTAGTGATGATACTTTTTTTTTCTTTCTTACAATAAGCTATAGCGCCCGTTAAAATTTAATAAAAATTTTTTTTTTATAATAGTTTTTTTAATGGTTTAAAATTGTACTATAAGTAAAGGTTTAAATCAAACATAAGGGATCAACTTAAACGCTCAGGACCAATTCATTTTTTCTCAAAGAAGACCATTTTTCAACTGGGGGGCAAATTTTCATCAAACCATGCTATCAGCAAAGACCTAAGGGGCAACCATTCAACAATAATTTTATCAGCAAAGACCTCAGGAGCAACTAATTATCGCAAGCTAAAGTACCCCGTCCCCCACTCATGAATAACTCCCATTATATAATTTTAATAAAGTTGAGTTACAAATTATTTCAAATTATATTTTTATTAAATTCTAATTGGCGTTATATTTCATTGTAAAAACAACTTTTTTTATTTTTAATATAAGAGATTTATTTCAGCTTATTATTTATGTAATAATAATGGTGTAATTTGTTGAAAAATTCGATTTGCTTAGTAATAAAAATAGTTTTATTTTTTTAACTACGGCGTACCATTAAAAAAATTTTGAAAAAATTCAGTGTGATTATAGGTCTTTTAAGAAATGTAAAAATGATAGAATCATAATTTTGCTCAAAAAGTATCACAATAAAAATTGAAAAAGTAAGAGAAAACAATTTTTTTTATCATCAATTTATTAAGCCAAAAAATAGTCCATGGTGTCCGTAAAATCTTTCTACCGCCTGCATAATATACTAAATTTTCAAAATAATCGATTCACTCAATCCAAAAAAAAACGATTTTCCAATTTTACTTATTTAGACTTTTTGAAGGGACCGATATAGAATAAGGTCTAAAATTTTCAGGTTCTTTATTTTTCTATAGTGTAGTGATGAGCAAAATTGGTCTTGTTCTTGCAGTCTTGGTCTTGGTCCTGCATTTTTGCAAGACCAAGACCAAGACTGTCTTTTTGCTAGCAAGACCAACACCAAGAACAAGACCAAAACCAAGACCAAGTATGCAAGAACAAGACCAAGACCAAGACTAGAAACGTTTGTGCAAGACCAAGACCAAGGCCGAATAAGCAAAAACAACACCAAGACTATTACAGTCTTGGTCTTGTTCTTGTTTTGCTCATCACTACTATAGTGTCTATATAACCATTGAATATCATTAAGATATTTACAAAAGGCATTTTTAGCATGCTTATTCCCCTATGGCCTTTAAATTTCTAATTAAAAAAAAATGCTTAATATAGACAAATTCGATGAATACGAAGATGTGCACATTCGAGCGAGAAGTGGCACATTTCCGAGCGAGGGAGGCAAATGAAGCGCGACGCGGAGCGGCGCGCTTCATTTTCCCGAGATCGGAATGTGCCACTTTGAGCTCGAATGTGCGCACTCGGTTTTAAGCATGATTCACAATAATTAACTTTCTAAATAATTTTAAGTAAAAAATTACAAATTATTATCTACATATCCATAGAATACCATTAAGATATTTACAAAAGGCATTTTTACCATCCTTATCCCCCTATGGCTTTTCTATATAAGGTAACGGACCCAAATAAGGCCCACCTTAATTCTATAAAGGTATAATTAATAGGTTTTTGAAAAAAATGCATCAATACTTCGTTATCAAAATGTTTATTTATATTAAACTTCAAAATAAAAGTAACAACCTTTCTCTTGACAATGATTCGAAATCAGAAGGCGGGAAATTTGAAAACTGGGCCTTATTGGGCACCGGGCCTTATTTGGATCAGTTATTTACGAAATATAAAGATGCGAAGGTAAATTTTTCAATGCAATTAATATTTTGGGGCACGTTCGAATTTTCTGCTTGTTATTCTGGGGGGCCATTAGATTTAATTCAAAACATTTCATCTTCCTATTAGAAACTAAATACATTAACGTAGTTATTTAGCAGCTTTTAAAGTTACACGAGACAACTAATTTGTTTTAATTACTCGACAATTAGGCTTGTAGTTTCGCCGTCATCGTTCGCCTCGAAAGATCGGCTTCTTTGAGGCCGTCGTTTCGTGCGAAAGGTATTTTAATAAACCGTAGGGGTTGCTCCTACGGGGTCGATTTTTATCGAACCCTTCGAAATGACTAATCACGTTTCGTACGACGAATCAAAGCCGAATTTCCTGTTCAAATATTTAAAGGAGCTTGTCTTAATTTTGATTGTTTCGATTTCGTTCGCTTTGAAATGGGATTTGGCTTTTGCGGAATTAAATTTAATTCCATTAAAGTTGCCCCCCCCCGCGCTTCTTTGAATGCGAGAAAGGATTATTTTGTCGCAAACGAGCTCGTCTTATTCAACGGGAATTTTTTTTTTAAATTAACATTAATTTTAATTCGTTTTGGTTGTGCTACAAACCACCCTCCATTTTCGCGTTTTATTTGGAACGGGGGCAGTTTTGTTATTTCGAAACTTTTTCGGTCTCTCGAAAAGTTAATTTGAAAATTCCTTTGGAGCCGAACGAGAATTTTGCATGCGAAAAAAATGTAACTTGTTCAATCGACGAGATGTTTAAAAATTTTTTATTGGAATTGGTTTTTCGTGGATTTTTTTTCTACGTAAGGGCGATTAAATTTGGGTGAAACGCTTCGCCCCCCATTCGAACGACTTTTTTTGAGATCATACAAAATTTACGTTTACGAATTGTAGAAAATATTGTAACTTTTTTATGGGCGAAATATTTGCAAAGTTCTGTCAGAATTGGGTTCTGCGGACTTTGAAATATAAGGGTGGTTAATTTTATTTTAATATTTAATCTTCCCCACCCCCCAGAAGGACTGACGTGAGCTTCCGGCAAAAGTGCTCGTGTTTGTAAAAAATTACGCGTCGAAAAAAATTCGTGGCTGGCTTAATCGGTGCGATATCTCAAATTTTTTTTTTCGAACGATTTTTTGTATATTTTTTAACGTATGGGTGGTTGCTGATTGTTAGATATTTCATCCCCAATTTAAACGGTAGGAAATTTTGTTAAAGTTTTTGAGAAATGCCACGATTTAAAAACGACATCAAATTTTTACTAAAAATCGCATTGTTTTTGGATTTTCGCGTAAGGGTGCTTATGTATTTCACCCCTAATTAATATAAATTAAATTATTCCTTAGACTAAATCAAAAGAATCAATTAATTGAGTCATTTATGTGTACGCAATAAAATGAGTCACGAATTAAATTCAAAAAAACGCCAAAAAACGAACGCGACGCGAAAACGCATCGCAAAACTCAAAAGGGCAATTATAAAAATCGAAAATACGCAAGGAAACTCTTTTATATTGTTCACCTATAATTTCGATTTTATTTTCACGAGGTTTTTCCTAAAGCACTCTCGGGATTTGAAGTAATCCCAGCCATTTTATGTCTTCTATTCATCGTCATTTTTATAATTTAATGCCTTTTGTTAAAACAAGACATGAGGGGATGGACGATTATGTGTTTTTGCCCTTTTTCCGTTTGCTTATACATCAATTTCCTGTTTTGTTTGCTTCGGGTGTCCTTTTCCGGTAGGTAAACACGTTTAAAAACGAAATTTTTCTGCAAGATGCGAAATAATTATAGGTTGGTGGTTTTTTTTTGGTTTACCGTCACGAAATAGACAAAAAACGGCACCAAAAAAGTTTGTAAAGAAGTAATTTGACTTTAATCAACAATAAAATTAATCGGGTCAAAAATTTAGGGAACTCAAATTTATTCATATTTGTTTTTTTTTGTAAATATTTTGGAACATATACATAAAATTAGAATTAGAAAAAAATAAGCTATTTACCGGTAGAAAAATCAAATATTAAGTTTGATTCAAAATCAAAATAATTAAGGACCAAAAATGTTTTTCAAAAATCTCATCCAAAAGTACGCAAAAAATTGTCACAAAAAAGTTTTCACAAAACGAATCTATTTCGATTAATAAAAAAGTTATAAAAACAGGGTTTTTCTGAAAACTCAAGTTTTCCACATTGCATACTTTGATTATTTTTGGGCACACGTATATATTTTTGAAATCAGCAAATAATATGATTTTTGATGACGTAGAAAAGACATATTTGAGCCAAAATCAAAATAATTAAGGACCAAAAAATGTTTTCAAAAGCCTCATCCAAAAGTACCCAAAAAATTGCCACAAAAAAGATTTACAGAACGAATTTATTTCAATTAATAAAAAAGTTAGTAAAACAGGGTTTTTCTGAAAACCCAGGTTTTCCACTTTGCCTACTTTGATTATTTTTGGCCACACGTATATATTTTTGAAATTAGCTAAAAATATGATTTTTGACGACGTAGAAAAAACATATTTAAACCAAAATCAAAATAATTAATGATTAAAAAAACAGTTTTGAAAACACCATACAAAACACTAAAAAGTGCCCCCCAACAACAAATAAAAAATGTAATTTACTAAATCTATGGAAAATTTTGGGACGATTTAAAAAAAAAAATTAATGGGACTTTTAGGCTTATTTTTCGAGATTGTGGGAGCATCCTCTTCGTGGCAGGAGGAAATTGTCTCGTCGCCCTTAACGCCGACTCTCTTTCATCGCGAAAACGTGTAAAAGGGTATCGAATTTCGAAAAAAAACACACTTCCCCTTCATCCATCACCCTCGCAAAACGTGAGACCAATATCAAAAAAATGTATCCGCAGAATTGAAACGCTTTTAAAAGAAAAATGGAAAAAACGAGAGCTAAAAGTGGCCCAACGATTCGTGTTTATTAATTGTCACGATTCCATTCCGCTTTTTTGAGGGCGCCCCGATATCAACTTACGTTCTTTATTTTTGGCTGTTAGGGGCGGCCGTCGGTTGCGGATAACCCCCGAGACTTATTAAAATTTAAAATTTCAATTTCGAGAAGTTTTTTCTCTGTTTCGTTCAATAAACTTTTAAATAATAAATAAACGAAAAGGGCTCCAAAAAGACTCGGCGTTTCTTTGCGGCTCGTTTAATATTTAGTTAATTAAAAATGGACGGGGGGGGGGTTGTCGGTGGTTTTTTTTATTACGTCTTTATCACCCCGAAAGGGAACGCGATCACCACTAAAATTACTCATAATTATTTTCGGGATCGATATTTCTTCCAGGGGTGAACATGCAACAAAGTATTTAGGGCTCTCAATTTTCCGGCGACTCACAAAACAAACAAAAGGAAAAGCCAGGAATTTTTTCCGTTCCTCCCGAACCTCACAAATTTAATTATTTCATTTAAAACGCGCGCCGGCCCCCCTCCCCGGAGGCTGATTAAAAATTAATTTGTTTACGCCTGGAAATAATCCGAAAGTGTCGCAAATTTTTTAATTAATCTCGGATTGCTTTTAAAAAATTAAGGCGGAGGGCGGAGGGGCGCCGGACGTGACTTTTGAGCTTTAAAAATGAACGAAAGGGTTTTGAATATGTTTTATTTGTGTTTTCTCTTTGATTTCTTTGCTTTATAAGATTTTTAAGAAATCAAACCCTTTTTTTTAATTTTAGTTTTTTTGAAGGCGAAGGAATAAAGTCCTTCAGAGATTTACACATACTCTCTTTATGAATGAAAGCTAATTTAGGCGTGTGTTAATAAAAAAAGAATGGGGTTAAGTGTGCTTCGATATTTTCAGAGGAAAATCGGAAGGGTTTTCCGTGGAAAAGCTTTCAGTGGGTCGCAACCAGGAAAACTAAAGCAAGTGTAATAGGGCGATCAATATAAAAGGGTCGACGACCCTCCTCTCTCCCTAACTCATCCCTACACATCTTCCAGAATTATTTCCTTAATCCCTAAACTGTATCATCTGTCTCTTTGTAATTTAATCCGCACCTGTCCGAGCAGTTAATCGCTCCTCAAAATTTCCCAAAAAAATTTTATCTCGATCCTCGCTCGGTCTCGTTTTTTTTCCCCTGGCATTTATTTCTAATTATTTCCTAATCTTTTAAATCAAAAATCTAATTGAAAAGACGCCCGACTCGATTTTCCGCCGGGGCCGGAAAATTACTTGAGAAATTGTTTGCGGTTCCTAATTTATTTTTCTTTTAAAGTTTTTAAAATAAAAATAATAGTAAGGGGTCGGGGAGGAAGGACCTTTTTAAAGCAGTGGCGTTCGTCTTGGGGGGGTGTTTCATGACCTACTTGATGATGGTTGTTATTGATTTAGCGTCACATAAAATCCGTCTCGCTCGGTCACGACATGTTTCGTTATTTATTTATTTGTGTATTTGTACATGAAAGCGCCGATTTTTTCTTAGCGTCGTGATTTTTTGAAATAACAACCGTTTCCGGACGTGCGCCCTCAAGCCAAGTTCGGTTAAAAATAATTTCGACGTTTTCAAAGCAAATCTCTGCGACTTCAAACGATTTTTTTCAAAATTCGCCATTTGGTTGTTTTACGATATAAAGGCACTAAATTTACAGGAAGTGCGTAGAATTTAATTTAATTTAATCTAAAGGAAACCGCAATCGAATATCGTAATTATTTTTCGAAAAAAAAATTTTTTGAGTGAAGCTCATATAATTTTGTGAATATTTTCATGAATAATAGGGCACAAATTGTAAATATCTCAAAAACACATTCAGCGATTTAAATAAACTTTTGTTTAATTGCAAAAAATTAAATTTGCGTCAGAAATATAAAGACAATTCTGTTATAAAAAATTCCTCATATTGTTTATAATAGTTGAAACGCAAAACTCAAAAATTATTGTTTAAAAATTCGCCAGCTTTTTAACTCTTGAGCTAAAACCATGGATATTTCAAGGGGGGACAAGATTGGGCACTTCCCTCCCTACAAAATCCTACCCACCCTGTAAAAATAGACAGTACAGTAGAAGCTCGGTTATCCGGACTAATTATTGTTGCGCTCATTCGGATAATTGAAAATTCAGTTAATTGAATGTATAGAAAAAAACGAATTTTAGCTATATAACGTACTTGTGGGTAACAAGGCCTGTCGGCTAATAAGGCCTAATTAACAATAATCGTATTTAAAATAACCGCTTTGGCTTAAGGCCACACACACAAACACCTATTGAACGAAGATGTCTCTACAAGTTTGTGGAGGCGGCATATTCCACTTCCTGCCCTAAAGGTAGCATCATATATCGTGAAACGCGGGCAGGC
Organism: Sinopyrophorus schimmeli; assembly: GCA_036325965.1. Lineage (NCBI taxonomy): Eukaryota > Metazoa > Arthropoda > Insecta > Coleoptera > Elateridae > Sinopyrophorus > Sinopyrophorus schimmeli. Next base: position 172,792 of record JARFIZ010000398.1, read on the forward strand.
AACACGAATAATAAAAAACGATTCGAATCAATCGTTAGTATTTTTTAAATATTATACTTAGCTATGTAAAATCACATTTATTTTCTTTATTCATTCAAGCTTTGATGATTTTAAATATTTGAATGACGTATCATGGACCAAATATTTTTTATTTTGATTTTTTTACATACGTGGTCGGCGGTTATTAAAGCCTACTAAATTTAACCATAGGCCTTATTATACTCCTACTTTTTGTATCAAAGTTTAATTGTTTTCTAATGCATTTTACATTACTTTTAAGGTCTTACGGATATAAATATGTAAAGAAACTTGTTGTACCTTGACTTTTTTTATTTGTAATTTTTTTCAAAATGTATATGTAACAATTTGTTAATAAAATAATTTGCAACGTATTGGGGCACTAATAAGGTGCACTTTATAAAAAAATTTAAAAGCATTAGCAACTGCTTATTCACATTGCTTTAAGATTTAAAAATTCGTGGAACTATGGCTTAGGTATAACAGGGGTGATGTACCTAAGACCCATCTCATGAAAAGTATATATTTATTATTTATTTTTAGATTATACGAACTATTAATGTTCTTCTTTGATATAACACTAAAATTGTTTCAAAAATTAACAAAACATTTCTCGTATACTGAAATTTAACTATTCAAAAACTTAAAAAAAATTTAACTTTTGATTTGAGTTGCTAGGCATATTATCTGAAGCAAAATAAAATAAAATAGAGAAGTATATATAACAAATATACTCCTACATTTTTATTTATTACACGTTGATCCTAGAGTCAAGATACAACTGATCGACAATGACCGAGGTACATCACACCGGCCCTTGATGTTTAATCATCAAAAGAACGAAATTAAAGATTATGTTGTGTTAAAATCAGACTACTACTATGCAAACGTTAATAAATAATCTTCCTGCTTACGATAAGTCATTATTAGGTAATAAAAATTATGTCAGTGGATTATACTAATGACTTTGAGTGCGCCAATGACTGTTAGGAGAGGCAATTTGTAATTTTTTTAAAAATTTTTATTCCAATTGCTGTATTCATGTATTTATTAAACTTAGTTATCAAATATATTATGTCCAGTTTAATTACTTAAATTTTTCGAAGCTGTACGCTTTATTACCCTACAGTAGTATAATAAGGCCTACTGGCAAGGTTTTTAAAAATGTTAATTTTTGGTTTTGTTTATGGTGAAAGTTGTCATTTTTCCTTTATATTTTATAGTAATTGAATCTGAAAAATGATTACTATTAAAACCTGGTGATTAAATTCGATGTTTTTTCATTTAATTTCGAATTTCCCTTAGCTAGGCCTTATTACCCGCAGTTACCTTACATGAAAAAAAAATACTTTAACTTTTTCCGAATTTTGACATACCCCACCCAAGTCATTCTAAAATTTTGATGCACCCCCTATGTAACATATATGGTAAATATTTTTTTACATTTAAAAATTAAATTAATCCATAAATGAAGTCTAATTACAACGGTGTATACAAATTGTACCTTAAAACTAATTTGTTTATCCAAAAATATTTGGAGATATTAATTTTGACATATGAACCTTCAACGATCTGCAAAACATGATATAAAAATCAACTAGTTGATTTTTAGTGGCCCACTTCAGAAAATTTGACTCATACACAATTTTAATTACTCAAAAATGCGAATTAGTAAACATTCGAAAGTACACCTGAAAATATTTTTATCAAGTTCGCTACAATCAAAAGGAATAAAATATCTAACCTTTTTCAAACAAAAAATAGATCTAATTTATTCGACTTTTAATTTTTTGAATTGAAGAGTTAAATAATAATATAGGCAAATAGAATTAATACGAGGATGTGCGCATTCGAGCGAAAAGTGGCACATTTCCGAGCGAGGGAGGCAAATGAAGCGCGACGCGGAGCGGCGCGCTTCATTTTCCCGAGATCGGAATGTGCCACTTTGAGCTCGAATGTGCACACTCGGTTTTAAGCACGATTCACAATAATTGTGAGGCGAAAAGTTAGTTAATTAATTTTAATCGTACCCTCACGCTCGCACTTACGAAATTGTCGTATCTTTTCGCTCCCTTCCACTCATTGCTCTGGTAAATATATTTTTCGAACATAAAATCGTAATTAACACACGGTTATAAGCACGATTCACAATAATTAATTCGACGACTAGCTTCACACTGTCGAATTTTCGTCAGCTGCTAAAATTCTACTCACGACGCGCCAAAAGAAGTACAACTTCAAAAACCGCGCGAAACCTCCGATAAGAATTATTTTTCTGAGCAAATTAAACACTGTTTAGTGCGAAATACAATGTAAAATAATAAAATATTTAGTAAGAAATACCGAGGGGGGGCCGGTAGCCCCCTTAGGAAAACTCCCTCGCTACGCCACTGGCCAAAACCCCAATTCATACAATCTCAAATTGAATGTACCACTTTCTTTTTGCTAAAACGCAATTATTTTTTTTTAAGTGGCTCGATCGAACGAAAGGCCCGTACTTAGTTTTTTTTCCCTAATTCCAGAAACAAGCAATGTTGGTGCGGCAGCTCGAAGAAGAGCTGCGGATGCGGATGCGCGGCCCCAGCATCGAGATGCAACAGCAGATGGAGGCCCTCTACCAAGAGAACGAGCATCTGACCAGAGAAATCGCCATCCTACGAGACACGATCAAGGTGTGAGGGCGCCCCTTAAATTTTCCCCTTTAAACAAAACCCCTTCATGGTAGATCTCCCGGAAAACGGGGGAAGGTGTGCTTAAATCCTCGCCTCCCCCCTCTCTATTAAAATAAAATAAAATGCAAATCCTTTAATTCCTTTGAGACGTTTCAGGCCCGATTGAACGGCGGTGAGTATTTTCGATGTGTGTGTGTGAATTAAATTTGTTTCGGTTGCATCTTTTTCTACACTTCTCCCCCCCCCTCTCGATCTGTGGGCTTTGCTTTTCGATTTTGATTTTATGGGGGGGGGGGGCGAATTTTGGGGCCGTGCGACTTAATGAGCTGAATGCTGCAGGAGCTGGAGTTGCGGATCGAGACGCAAAAGCAGACCCTTCAGGCGCGGGACGAGAGCATCAAGAAGCTGTTGGAGATGCTGCAGAACAAAGGGATGGGTGAGTGTGCCTCCTTAGACAGATAATAATAAATGTTATGTGACGCTTTTCGAGACCCTGCGCACTCTTGTACACCTCTTCTAGCGATCACTTCTCGGGGGCCTAAGAGTCTTACACGGTTACAGTGTAGTTTGGCTTAAATGTGTTTACGGGGGGTAGAGAGTCCTTCGGCGTGGTTACTAATGCGAGGGGTGTTGGGTGTGTTCCAGGTAAAGAGGAAGAGCGGCAGATGTTCCAGCAGATGCAGGCGATGGCCCAGAAACAGGTGGGGGCTTTAGCTAAGGTCCGTCTCGTAGAGGTAGTGGTCCACCGTGTGTGTCTTTGTAGCTTTAGATGTGTGTGGAGGGGGGGTGAGTGTGAGCGAGCGAGCGAGTGAGAGAGGGATGAGTGTGGCACTGAGTGTCGGTGGTAAAACGGCCGGCCGGGCCCTAGCCCCCGTAGTGACCGCTGCTTCCCCCCTGTGCAGGAGCTCCGCGTTGCCAACGAGACCTTGCGTTCGCTTCAGTCGCAGCTGGAGCTGGTGCCCTCGCCCTCCAGCAGTACGATCAACTTGCTTCTGGACACGAAGGACGCTAGAATAGCGACCCTCGAGCGACAAGTGAACTTGCTGGAGCGCGAGGTGAGGCGGTTGGGCGGCGCGTCGCCCGAAGGGCTGCTCACGCCGGACGTCCTCCAGGTGCCCCCCAAGCGTCAAGTAAGTTTTCTGTTGAACAATGTGCACGTCGGGACGGGAAGGGTTCTCGACAACTGTAACTAGATGTAAAGACTCACTCTCCGGCCCGCTTAGCGTTGACCGTTTTACCACCTCGCTGTCTTCTGGCACGCATGTCCCGCATGGGTTTAGTGCATGCCTCCACTCGTGTGTGCAGCTCGACGAGTTCCGCATGGAGATCCAGCGCCGCGACCAGGAGATCCTCGCCATGAGCGCCAAGATGAAGACGCTCGAGGAGCAGCACCAGGACTACCAGAGGCACATCGCCGTCCTGAAGGAGTCGCTCTGCGCCAAGGAGGAGCACTACAATATGCTTCAGGGGGACGTCGAGGAGCTGCGGCAGCGATTGGAGGAGAAGAACCGGCTGATCGAGAAGAAGACGCAGCAGGCCCAGCAGGAGCGCAGTCGAGCCACCGCCGAACTGACGGAGATGAGGGAGCATATGGACATCAAGGACCGAAAGATCAACGTGTTGCAGAGAAAGGTACTATGCCTTCCTTCCTTCTTGCTCGCTTTTCGATATGGTTTTGTTGTTTTCGCGTTTTCCGTTTCGTTTATCGCAATTTTTAGTTTTTTGTGGAACAACCCTTAACGTGCGATTAGTTCGAATGCTTTCTCATTTCATTTCGTTCTTTGAAAAATAGAAATTTATTAAATTCTCGAACTTACGAGCCTTTTATTAGATGGTTTTTAATCTGCTTGGTTAGTTTTGGATTGAACAATTTATGAATAAGTTTAATATAAATCCATGCGAAGGTTTACCCAAATTTCCGATTATTAAAATTGTAAAAATGTAAAAGCCAATATAAGCCTAACACTTTTGCTCCGTTTAATCCGCACCCTGCATTTTTAGGGGTAGATAGAATTTTTAAATTATTTTTCCAGTTCATTACAAACTATAATAAAGAACATCCATGTAATATTTTCCTTGAATTTGCAAATTTCAAAGTTTTTGAATACAAAAGCAAATGTAATTCTTACACTTTTACTTGGTTTAATGCCCACCGTTCTTTTTTAGGGGTAGTTAGAATTTTTTAATTATTTTTCCAATTTATTATAAACAATAATAAAGAACCTACGTGCAATATTTTAGGCAAATTTGCAAATTTGAATAATTAAGTTTTTGAATGCAAAAGCAAATGTAATTCTTACACTTTTGCTTGATTTAATGCTCACCCTGCTTTATTAGGGGTAGTTCGCATTTTTTTATAATTTTTTTAGTTTATTATAAACTATAACAAAGAACCTCCATGCAATAGTTTCTACGAATTTGCAAATTTAAAAAATTAAGTTTTTGAATGCAAAAGCAAATGTAATTTTTACACTTTTGCTTGGTCTAATGCCCACCGTTCTTTTTTAGGGGTAGTTAGAATTTTTTAATTATTTTTCTAGTTTATTATAAACTATAATAAAGAACCTTCATTCAATATTTTTCTCAAATTTGCAAATTTAAAAAATTAAGTTTTTGAACGCAAAAGCAAATGTAATTCTTACACTTTTGGTTGGTTTAATGCCCACCCTTCCTTTTTAGGGGGAATTAAATTTTTTTTAATTATTTTTTTGGGTTATTATAAACTATAATAAAGACCCTCGCTAAAAAAATTCCCCTAAATTTGCGACTTTAAAAAATTGTGTTTTTGAATTTAAAAGAAAATATAATTCTAAGATTTTTAGTTGATTTAATGCCTGCCCTGCTTTTTTAGGGGTAGTTAGAATTTTTAATTATTTTTTACGTTTATTATAAACTATAATAAAGAACCTCCATGCAGTAATTTCCGCGAAGTTGCAAATTTTAAAAATTAAGTTTCGAATGCAAAAGCAAATATGTACTTATATTAAAGTCATTTAAAAAAATGTTTTAAAGACTTGTATAATTTAAATTTTGTAATTATTCTTTAAAGTACATATGTGACATTCAAAGCACGTGGTATTGAAGCTGCCTAAAAGTTAAGGCAAATTTGCGTCCATAAAACGTTAAGTAAAGAGGCGGAGTTTATGTATTGATTTTTCACGAAAGCCGACAAAGTATTGATTTTTCCCGAAGTCTACAAAGTATTGATTTTTAGATTTGCCAAACAGGTAGTTCCATGTTCAAATAATTTACAGTGGTTGCGTTATAAGCGGAAGTTTGTGAATTGAAAAATATGTCTTTTTTGAGATATTCTCATGGAGGAAACTTGGATAAGCTTTAATTATATTCTCGAAAAAGTAATACATATTAGTTTAAATTAATTTATAAGAGTTGAAATAAAAAATACAATTAAACAAATGTTTGCTTTTTCAATTTTTAAGTAATATGTATAATTTTTACACTTTTGCTTTATTTAATGTCCACTCCACTTTTTTAGGGGTAGTTAGATTTTTTTAATTATTTTTCTAGTTTATTATAAACTATAATAAAGAACATTCATGCAATATTTTTTACGATTTTGCAAATTTTAAAAATTAAGTTTTTGAATGCAAAAGCAAATTTCACAATTTTACACTTTTGCTTGGTTTAATGCTCTCTGTTCTTTTTTAAGGGTAGTTAGATTTTTTTAATTATTTTTCCAGTTTATTATAAATTATAATAAAGAACCTCCATGCAATAATTTCTGCGATTTTGCAAATTTTAAAAATTAAGTTTTTGAATACAAAAGCAAATGTAATTTTTACACTTTTGCTTGGCTTAATGCCCACCGTTCTTTTTTAGGGGTAGTTAGAATTTTTTAATTATTTTTCTAGTTTATTATAAACTATAATAAATAACCTCCATGCAATACTTTCGGCGAATTTGCAAAATTTAAAAAATTAAGTTTTTGAATGAAAAAGCATATGTAATTTTTACACTTTTGCTTGGCTTAATGCCCACCGTTCTTTTTTAGGGGTAGTTAGAATTTTTTAATTATTTTTCTAGTTTATTATAAACTATAATAAATAACCTCCATGCAATACTTTCATGAATTTGCAAAATTTAAAAATTAAGTTTTGAATGAAAAGCATATGTAATTTTACACTTTTGCTTGGTTTAATGCCCACGTTTTTTTAGGGGTAGTTAGAATTTTTAATTGTTTTTCAGTTTATTATAAACTATAATAAATAACCTCCATGCAATACTTTCTCGAATTTGCAAAATTTAAAAATTAAGTTTTTTAATGAAAAGCATATGTAATTTTACACTTTTGCTTGGTTAATGCCCACCGTTCTTTTTTAGGGGTAGTTAGAATTTTTTAATTATTTTTCTAGTTTATTATAAACTATAATAAATAACCTCCATGCAATACTTTCGGCGAATTTGCAAAATTTAAAAAATTAAGTTTTTGAATGAAAAAGCAAATGTAATTTTTACACTTTTGCTTGGCTTAATGCCCACCGTTCTTTTTTAGGGGTAGTTAGAATTTTTTAATTATTTTTTTAGTTTATTATAAACTATAATAAATAACCTCCACGCAATACTTTCTGCGAATTTGCAAAATTTTAAAAATTAAGTTTTTGAATAAAAAAGCATATGTAATTTTTACACTTTTGCTTGGTTTAATGCCCATCCTGTTTTTTTAGGGGTAGTTAGAATTTTTAATTATTTTTCCAGTTTATTATAAACTATAATAAAGAACCTCCATGCAATACGTTCCACGAATTTACAAATTTGAAAAATAAATTTTTGAATGCTAAAGCAAATGTAATTCTTACACTTTTGCTTGGTTTAATGCCCACCCTGCGTTTTTAGGGGTAGGTACATTTTTTTAATTATTTTCCAGTTCGTTATGAACTCTAATAAATAATTTCGTTGCAATAGTTTTCCCTTATTTTCGATTTTGAAAAAATGTGCTATGAAAAATACAATCAAACTAAGTTTCAATGGTACTAATGCCTACCCTGCTTTTTTCAAAAAAATAATCTTAAACAATTATTTATAATTTTAATAATGAATCAAATATGAGACCCATAACATGTCCTTCAACCATTTGCCTGTAAGAAATATTACAAAATTCACCCAAACTATAATTTAATCCAAGTCTTTGTAAATAATATTATTTTCTAATTATTATTATTTCTATCTTCTTATTTATTTATTTTAAACAAACGCGCGCGCATTTCACTTGAACTTGTCGGTTTTTCTATGTTTGTCAGTGTCAGTGTATTTGTTTTAAGTGGCGTGTAATTGATGTCGATGCGAGTTGTTATAAAAAATAAAAGGACTTTCGACAGATCGAAAACTTGGAAGATCTGCTTAAGGAGAAGGACAACCAAGTCGACATGGCTCGGGCGCGCCTCCAGGCGATGCAGGCGCACCACTGCTCTTCCGAAGGCGCCCTCTCCTCTCTGGAAGAGGCGATCGGCGACAAGGAAAAGCAGATGAACCAGCTGCGCGACCAGCGCGATCGGGCAGAGCAAGAGAAGCACGAGGAGCGCGAGTTGCACGAACGGGAACTAGCTGAGTACAAAATGAAGATACACGCGCTCGAGAGCGAAGTAGAAAAATTAAGCGTTAGATTAGATAGGGCGAACGCGGATAGAGATAGATTAGAGGCCAAACTGGAGAGCTCGCAGTCTGAATTGGGCAAGTCCAAGGCCGAACTGGACAAGGCCGCTTTGGAGGTCGGCCGAAGCGGCTCAGACTGGGAGCAGGCGAAACAGCGCTTGGCGCGCTTAGAATTAGAAAACGAAAGGCTCAGATACGACCTCGAGCGTGCCCAAGGCGGCTTCGGCAGGACCGCGATCGGCTCGTCGCAGGAGATCGACCGGATGCAGGACCGGGCGGACAAGACCGCCGCCGAGCTGCGGAGGTGCCAGGCCGAGCTGCGGGTCACGCAGGCGGACGCCGAGCGCGCGAGGACCGAGTCGACCGCCTTACAAGAAAAATTGGAAAAATCGCAGGGGGAAGTCTATCGTCTCAAGGCTCGCTTGGAAAATTCGCATCAAGAACAGGACAACCTCAGGGAGGAACTGGAGCGGTCCCAAGGAGCTACGTCCAGGCTGCACGCGGACAAGGAAAGGGCTATGGCCGATCTGGAGAAGTCGCGAGAAGAATTGGAACGATCGCAAGCGACCTTAGGAAAAGCACAGTCACAGTTGGACAAGGTCCAAAATACGCTGGACAAAGCTCAGACGGACATCGACAAGCTTCAGGAAAAATTAGACAAATCTACGGGAGAGATGCGCAGGGTACGTTTCACTAATTCTCTTAATCCTCTTCTTCAATTTTCTTTCGCCTTTCAGATGCAACTGGAAAGAGAAAAGCTAGGGTACGATTTCGAGAATATTCAAACGCAATTGGACAAGGCCTTGGGACAAGCAGCTCGGACTCAAAAAGAACGTGAAACTTTACAGTTAGAAGCAGATCGACTTCGGGATAAGTACGAGAAATCGCAGGTAAAATTTTATTCTTTAATTTCCCCCACTCTTATCAATCTAAAACCCGAACGATTTAGTTGTTAGTATCACGATTGCAAAAAGAGAAAGATTCGCTCGACGAAGAAACCAACAAATTGAAAGAACGCTTGGAGCTCCAGATCTCGCAGATAGCGAAATCGCAGCGCGAAAGAGCCGATCTGGAGACCGACTTGGAGGTCTTCAAGGATCGCTGGGACAAAGCCAACGTCGTCCAGCAGAAGCTCCAAATGGAAAAAGAAGACGCCATACGGGAAACCGACGTCGTTAAAGAAAAGCTCGACAAAGCCCTCTACGCCTCGCAAAAGGCGATGGACGAAAGGGACGTCGTCAACAAAGAGCTCGAAAAAATCATCGAGAAATACGACAGGTAATAATTTTTATTTAACACCCCCGGCCTCCCCGTCCTTTTAATTAACTGATTTTCGGTGCTCCACAGATCGCAGAACGAAATCTACAGGCTGCAAGGAAAATTGGACGCCGTTCAAGCAGAAAAGGACAGATTGGAGCTCGACATCGAGAAGCAACAGATCGTCACGACCAAAGGTCGAGAAGACCAAAGGAAATTGCAGGACGAGCTCCAACGCCTTCAGGAAATGTACGATCGCACCGCCATGCAATTGGGGCGCTCGAAGGAGCTCGAAGAGAAGACCAAGGAGGATTTGGAGCGGCTAACGTTGGAGATGGAGATGCTCAGGGAACGCTACGACAAATCCCAAATCGAAATCAGACGTCTTCAGACGGACAAAGACAAATTTCAATCGGACAACGAACGTCTCCAGTACGAAGTGGAACGGGCTCACGCCCAAACCACCAAAATGCAGACCACGCACGAGAAAGACCAAGAGGAGATAGCGCGCCTGCAGGTCGAAGCCGAAAAGGCCTTCGACAAGCACGACAAGCTCCAATTGGAATTCCGCAAGATCGTGGCCGAGTACGACGCCCTTCGCGAATCGGCTCCGGCTCGTTACTCGAAGTACGATCGCGACGATCGGTCCAAGGAAGACAACGAGCGTCTTCGATCGGAAATCGAGCGACTTCGCGAGCGCCTAGAAAAGACCCTAACCGAGTTGGATCGTTCTCGAAAGGACCTCGCGCTTGCCGAGAGCTCCCGAGGCAAATACCAGTACGAGCAAGAGCGCGAAAGGACCGCCGAAGGCGAGCGGCTCAGGGAAGACCTGCAAAAAGCGCACGCCACGAATCAACAGCTCGAAACGAAGTTGCACGAAGTCAGCATGCAGCTGGAGCTCGCGCGCGCCGATCTCACCAAGGTGACGAGCTCGCAGGAGAAGCAGCGGCACGAGATGGAGCGCGCCGTCATCGAGTGCGAAAAGCTCAGGGATCGCTTCGAAAAGCTCAAAATTCAAACGGAGAAGCTCGAGAAGGAGAACGAAAAGTTGAAGTTGGAGCTGGCGCAGGCCGAACGCAAGCAGACTTTGGCCGGGGATAAAGTCCGGACGGAGGAGCGCTTGGAGATCGAGCGTCTCAAGGAGAAATTGGAAAAGGCCATACAGTCGCGCGACGCCACCGAATTGGAGGCCGGTCGCCTGGCCAAAGAACTGGAAAAGTCCCAAATGCATTTGGCCAAAGCGCTCGAGACCAACGAGGCGACCAAGATCGAGTTCGAACGGATGGCGACCGAGTTGGCGCGAATGCACGAGAGAATCGAACGGGAGAAGATGGAGTGGAAGACCTTGGAGCAAGAAAGGGACGTTTTAAGGGCCGAGCTGCAGCAAGTTCGTAGTGGATTGGACACCCAAAGGCGGGCGGCCGACCACAGGGCTCAGGAGACCATCGTTAAGTTGCAACAGGAGCTGGCTCAGGCCTCGAGGGAAAGGGAGAAGATGAGCTCCTCTTGGACAAGCAAGGAAGGCAAGGTGAGTCCATTGAGAAGCAGATCGTCAAGTACGAAGCGGACATCAAGCAGTTAACCGTGGAGCGCGATCAGTTGGTGACGCAGCTCGAGAAGTCCCAGGACATGTTGATGAACTTCCAGCAGGAGCTGAATCAGAGCGAGGCCGAATTGGAGAGGCAAAAGACCGAAGTCAATCGGCTGAAGGCCGAGCAAAAGAAGGTCACGCAGGACGTGGAAAGAGGCACGAAAGAGATGCTGGACAACAGGGACCGCGAAATTAGCAAGTTGCAACAGCAGCTCGGCAACATCCAGAAGGAACGAGATACGCACAGACAGAGGGCGGAAAAGGCCGAGAAGCGGCTGCAGGAGACGGGGGCCCGCGGCGATTCTGAATTGGAGCAGTGGAGGAAGGTGGTCGAGACCGAAACGGCGAGGGCCGATCAGGCCGAGAAAACGGCCCAAGATTACCAAAAACGCATTCAGGCAATGGAGAAGCAAATGCAACAGCAACTCCAACAGATGGCGCAGTACCAAAAGGCCGGAGGCATACGTCCGCCGACCGAAGACGACAAAGAGGTGCTCAGGATTCGGAAGGACCTGGAAAAGGCCCATGCCGACCTCAAAAACAGCGGTACCGAGAAGGAGCGCCTTCAGGCCCAATTGGAAATGCTAGTGCAAGAGTTGGAGAAGAACCAGGTTAGTGTTTTTGAAACCCTAATTGATTTTTCTTTTTGTTTTACAGCACATCTTATTTATTTTATTGTATTACACAGTTTTTTTTATTATAAAGTATTGTTAGCGACTTGTTTTATTTTAATTTTGGATTGTACGATATTGGACATAATTTGACCTGGTCCTCTTCCTTATTTTGAAAATAAATAAAAAGTGCGCACAGTGAAAAGGGGCAAATTTTAGTTCGAACTTCTCGAAGCCACTAAGAAATTACAAAATGTCCAAGCGCCCGGCGCTCAGAAGCCCTCCGAGGACCTCAGCCAGCAGAAGAGGCAGCTCGAAGAGCAACGAAGGCAGGTGGAAGAGCAGAGGAAAGCGATCGACTCCAAGCACAGGCAGGTGGAGGAAAAGAGAGGCAGTTCGTGGAGGTGGACAAGCAACTCAAGAAGAGAAGAGAACAGATGGACCAATTGGAGGCGTCTCTGCAAAAGGTCCGTCTCTTTATTGAATTTTAATTGCAATTTGATTGCGGATTTTTTTTAGGCCGGAGGCAATGCCGCCGTCGCCGGAGAATTAAACAAGAAGCTGGTCGAGGCGGAGAAAAAATTGGAGAAGGCCCAAGAGGAGGCGAATCGATCTGCTACTGAGATGGAGAGGTTGCTGCAGTTGGTGCAGATGAGTCAGGAGGAGCAGAATGCGAAGGAGAAACAAATTATCGAGCTTCAGCAGTGAGTTTTTTTTTGGTTTTAATTTTATTTCCAAAAAATAATAATCAAAATTGAAATGGTAGATCTGAGACGTTTCTGACAAATCAAAATTCAAAATTAAATTATTTAAGAGTGCACCGAAAGTTTAAATTTAAATAGTTAAATTGTTATTATTCGCAAAGCACCAAAAGAAGTATAACTTCAAAAAATTATATGGAAGATTTGAAGAGTTTTTTGAAAATAAAAACTCAGAATACAAAAAATTATAAATTAATGTTATCTCTTCAAATTGAAAAAACCATTTGAAAAGATCAATTTTGAAAAAAAGATAATTTTGAAAAATCTTAATTTCAAAAACTGAAATCAAAAATCTATATTACAGAGCCCTACGAAACGCCCAAGCAAAACTAAAATCCCAACAACAAGCCGCCGCACAGAAGGAAGAGGTAAGTCGCTTTTCGTCCACCCCCAAAAATTCCAAAAAAAATCAACTAACAAAATAACTCTTATCTTGCCTCCTCAACAACGGATAACTGTACGTATTAAAGGCCGGTCCCGCTGGCTTCTTAAAAAGCTTTTTCTAATCCACTCACAATTTTGCCTCATTCATTGTTATTCCCTTTAATTTGTTCCTTCTTCTTCTTCCACCGCCACTTTAAACCCCACCAGTTCGTTTTTCAAGCTTTCTTTGCCGACCCTAGATTATTTCCGAAAAAAATGGCAACAACAGTGTACCAAAACCCGACGACCACGTCCGCGACCTACAAAGCGCTATCGCATCCTACGAGGACCTGCTCGAAGAGCGCAGGAACGACATCGAAGACCTCCAAATGGCTCTCAAAATAAAAACCCAAAAGCTGCAGGAGCTCGAAGAGCAAAACGAAGATCTTCGCATCGAAGACGCCAAAGCAGACAGGATCAAGGAACTCGAAAGCGCCTTAAGGGAGAGCATCAAGATCGCGACGGAGCGCGAAGAAGTCCTCTTTCAGGAAGGAGTCAAAAGGAAGCAAATCGTTGAGAAGGTACTCTTTCAAATTTTTGCAAATTTAACGCTGAATAATTGGTTTTTTGGGCAAAATTAGGTGTCCAAATTGGAGCAACGCTTGCTATCTTTACAAAGTGCCCAAGCCATGCGTTGTCACACCTGCAAGCCCTTCGTCGCCCGAATGACCTCTTTGGAGATGAGGCTCGCGGGGTTGGTGGCCGAGCGCAGGGAGCATCTTCAGGAACTGGCGCACATGAAGTATTTTCGAACTAACAGCCTTTGGGACTTTTTAATCGCTAAAATTAATTTAAGGAAAGAAGCCCTAGAGGCCGCGATCAGCGAGAAGGACGCGCATCTGGCCCTTTTGGAAATGTCGGGCATTCGGAGCGCGCGCCAGGCCGACGAAGCCGAGCGTCTCAAAATCGATAGGAGACGACTGGTCGAGAGACTTAAGCAAGAAGTATTCGATCGAATTTGATTTATTTTGACTCCCGAAGAATAATCGATTTTTTTTTAGGACGAGCTGAGCATGTCTTTGAGAGAGGACGATTTTTTTGACTTGGGAACTGCTGATATGGGCACCGTCAACGGCCAATCAGCAAGTAACACTTAATCTTGTGATATGTCTTTTCGAAACAACCCCTTCCCTTTTCGACAAGTGTTGAAGCAGCAATAAACAGGCTTAAGGCTCGAGAACACTTACAAAAAAAAAGCAGCACTGCCCGTTTTTTTGAACTTTGAGAAGTGCGTGTCACGTTTCGTTCGTTACGCTAATTTATTTATTGAAATTGAAAATTTTTAAGAGAAAAAAAAACCCAAAAAAAGTGATGGAGTCGGAGGTGTTAGGAAAATTAAAAAAAAAAACGTAGATATGACAATAATCAATGGAATGGGGCATCGTTGTTAATTCTTTTTCTTAAGCAAATCAAAGGTTGTGAAAAAATCGAGTCGTCCGAGGATTGCGAGAGTTTTCTTTTTTGGAGGAAATCGCGGACGATTGATTTTTCTCAAAACCGGTGTGTGTGCATGTGTGCGTGTGTCTGTGGAAGTTACACCTCATTTTACAAGGTGACAAAACGAGCTCATCAATTTTTGGCTAAAAAAATAAAGCTCCTCACACTCGCGATCGTAATTAATTGTATCGTCTTCTAATTTAGGCTTGTGTATCATATTATTGTATAATTAATTAGTTAATTAATTGATAGGTACCTGTACAGCAAGAACAAAAACGTAATTACTGTGTGTCTGTGTGAATTTAGCAAATACTTTTTTTTTGTCAAAGATAAACTCACGAAAAATGCTTCGAAGGACGAAAAGGAGACGCTGAGCAACCCTAAATAGGTTTTAATCAAATTTTTCAAAAATAGCAATTTTATTCCCTAACATGTAGGCAACTTGTATTAACTTATTTGTTTATTGTTATTATGTTGCATAAATGACAGTAGTATTATGACCGAAAAAAAATATTTTAATCAAGTTTTTAAAATATTTTCAAAATTGTTTTTTTTCTTTACGGGTTGAGAATTGTTTTTAAGAACTATTGTTAAAATTATTCAAATAAATTTTGAGATGGAACTAAAGTCGAAAAATACACCATTTGATCAATTCAATTTTGATTTGTGTTTATTTTTTATTTACTCAAAACAAAATATTTCGAAATCGAAAGGAAAACTTTCAAAAATCTCAGATTTTAAAGCGCTTTAATTTAATTTCGATTTCTCAAGAACTGAGCTTACTATTCTCAAAAAATTAATATTTGAAAAATTCGAAAATTGTAAAATCTTTGATTTTTAGCAGTTTCGTTTAATGTTTGTTCCATTTTCTAAGGGTTACTTATTAAAAATTTAATTTAAAAAAAAATTAGATTCAAATTGAAATCACAAAATATTTCAAAATTTTGGCTTTGATTTGTGGTGTATTTAGTTACATAAAAAATTTATTATAAATTCCTAATTTTGAGAATTTTCGTTCAAAAGTCTTTCCCCTAAAGAATTAAGATTCATTTTTATCTTAAATTCATTATGAGTTGAAATTCGCTCGAAGCATATTTCAAAATTGTATCGATCAATTCAGTTGTCTTTTATGAATTCAAAAAATTAATTCTCCAAATAATTTTTTTCGAAAAATGCAAGGTTCTTAGCGTCTCCTCTTCGTCGGCCACTCTCACACACTTAAATCAAGCAAATGTTAGAAGCAAAAATTAAGAAATCTGTGTGTATCATCCCCCTTTAAAAAAAATAATGTTCAAATGATTTAAAAATGCCTTGTATATGACTTGTACATTCGTTATCATATCATAGGCCGAGCAACACTGCCATCTCGTGCCATTATCGCGTCTGGAAGAACCGTGTGTTGTAAATTTCCAAAAAAAAGCAAAAAGCAAAGCAAAAGTACGTCCAACCAGCGCCTATGCTGCCCGTTTTTTCAAATAATATTCTAATCTAAAGACCAAGTGCGACCGGCACACATCTCTACAGTACGACCCTCGTATTTTCAACTCCTCATTTTTGTATCAAAGTCGAGAATAGGAGGGGGGCGTCTTATTAAGTCTTCTACGTGTCTTTCCTCTTTCATGTCGCTTTCGCCTAACTGGTTGGACGTTTCGTAGACGCCCAATTTTCGGTTTAATTTTTGGTTTTTTCGAGTAGGTCACTTTTTGCGTTTTGGGCTTGAGGATTTTCAAGAGGCGTCTTAGATTTTTTAAGCGCGATTTTTAAAAGAAAAACTTAATTGTACTAAGTATTTAAAACTTATCGATCAATGTTAAAAAAATGCATATATATAAATATATACATATTATAAATAAATATGGCAAATATTGAACTAAGCACAATAATTTAAATAAACTAAGGATTCGTATTAAGATTACAAAAACAGTATCACGATTGTAAGATATTTTCGATCTGTTAAATCGGTTAATTTTGTTTTTTCGGTCAGTTTTGATTTTGCGGGCCGCACTTTTGCGAAAAGGAAAATCAATCTTAACCGAGACACCTTTTCGGGCCGTTCGCTTAATTCATTCCACTTTTGTATTTTTCTACGCCACTGGTATTTGTTTACGGGAGAGTCGCGTGCGATTTGGTTTTCGATTTGGGCTTTGGACGTGTTCCCTTTTTTTTCTGTGTATTTTTTTAATTGGAAAGATCAAGTTGAGTTCTGCCTTCGCGCGTTCTTATATCATCGTACATATCTTCATCTTGATAAAAAAAAATAATAATTATATGGAGTTGCTTTTTATATACTAAAATGAGGATTAAATTTGTTTTCGGGTTTTTTAGAATCGAGTAAGTTGTTAGCAGTTACAAAATAAAAAGTAATAAATGTTGATTGTTGACGAAAATTGCGGGCGCCCGCAGTTCTAAACGAGCCTCCAAAATTTAAGTAACCCTTCACGAAAATAAAAGGCTCGTTCAATTAAAAATGAGACGGAGTTACGCGGAATGGGGTTTGGGGTTGCTTGGATTTTGGGGGGCTTCGATAGAGGCATGTAGTTATAAAAAAAATAGTTCTATGTTACTTTCTTATGTTCCAAAGAGTTCGATTATTTTGATGTCACGCTGTTGTATGAAAACTATGAAATAAAACTGTTACGAACGATGTAAGAGAATGTGAAAAGAAAGTGATACAAAAGTAAAGGAGTGCTTGTTTTATTTGTTTCTTCTCCTTTAGGTTTGGTTTAATTTTGGTCTTCAAATTGAAGGAAGTACGCTGCTGGCACAATTTTGTATGTAGGAGTGATATGTATTTAATATTATGATTTAACATCTAATTAAAATTAAATAATTTTTTCTAAAAATTTCTAGCACAAAAATTGAAACAAAACGTATCCCATTATTCGGTAAAATACATTCAAAATTTTGTCAAAAATATATTTTGGGCTTTTTTACTTAGGAGTAAAAGTATTTTATAAAATAATTGCGCCCCCAATTTATATGATACAAAATTTTATTAAAATTATTTACAGAAAAATGAAAACAAATTGTATCTTCGTTATCCGCTAAAATACATTCAAAATTTGGTCAAAAATTTTTTTCGGACCTTTTTCATAAGGGTAAATGTATTGTATTCAATAATTTCGCCCACAATTCATATAACACAAAATTTTTATAAAGTTCTAATAAAATTAAAGATAAAAAATTAAAAAAAATATATCTTTGTTATTCGCTGAAATACATTTAAAATTTTGTCAAAAATAATTTTTTTGAACCTTTTTACTTAGGGGTAGAAGTATTTTATATAATAAGTTCGCCCCCAATTTATATGACACAAAATTTTCATAAAGTTCTAGTAAAATTATAGACAGAAAAATGGAAAAAAATTGTATCTTTGTTATTGGGCAAAATAGATTCAAAATTTTGTCAAAAATAGTTTTTTTGAACCTTTTTACTTAGGGGTAGAAGTATTTTATAAAATAATTTGTCCTCAGTTTATATGACACAAAATTTTCATAAAGTTCTATTAAAATTATAGACATAAAACTGGAAAAAAAATTGTATCTCTATTATTCGCTGAGATAGAATCAAAATTTTGCCAAAAATAATTTTTTTGAACCTTTCTCGATAAGGGTAGATGTATTTTATAAAATAATTGGGCCCCCAATTCATATGATACAAAATTTTCAAAAAGTTCTATTAAAATAATCGATATAAAAATGGAAAAAAATTGTATCTTTGTTATTCGCTGAAATATATTCAAAATTTTGTCAAAAATAATTTTGGAACCTTTTTACTTAGGGGTAGAAATATTTTATATAATAATTTCGCCCCTAATTTATATGACACAAAATTTTCATAAAGTTCTATTAAAATTATAGACATAAAAGTGGGAAAAAAATAGTATCTTCGTGATTCGCTACAATACATTCAAAATTTTGGCAAAAATACGTTTTTTGGACCTTTTTAGTTAGGGACAGATATACTTTATCAAATACTTTCGCCGCAAATTAAGGTGACATGAGATTTTCTAAAATTTTATAAAAATATTAGAGTTAAAAATTGAAAAAAATTGTATCTTTGTTATTCATTGAAATATATTCAAAATTTTGTCAAAACTTACTTTATTGGACCTTTTAAGATAGAGGTAGATGTATTTTAATAAATAATTCCACCCCCTATTAATGCGACACGAAATTTTCCTAAAACCGTATAAGAATTTTTATCAAAAAACCCAAAAAAAAATCTTATCACTCTCATTCATTGAAATTCATCCAAATTTATTTTGAAACTAATTTTTTGGACCCTTTTACTTAGAATATGCGTATCTTATAAAATAATTTTACCCCTATTCAAGGGAATTTGAGTTTACTTCAAAACACACATTAAACCAACTATTAAAATCCAAAAAAAAATTCTAACTCCAGTCTCACTTAAGCTCCATCAAAAATGTTCCCAAACCCAATTTCTTCGGACCTTTTTACATGAGAGCATTAATTTCCCATCAAATTAGATCACCCTCATCAAGCGTTTTTCTCCTTTGCCCTAAATAAACGCCCCACTAAAACAACGATGCGTCACACGAAAGTCGATTAAGGCTTGTATCGCATCCGAATCGCTTCGTTTCTCTATCAAATTGCACGTCTAATGGTTAAACAATTTATTTAAACAATTAGTAACGCCACCGACCGAGGTTGGCCATTTCTACACGTCGCTAACGCGCGTGGCTTTAAACAAATTCGCAAAAACTCCGAATCCGAAGTTCAAAGTCGATTTTCTAAAAAAAGACCAAATCTCGCCAAAATTAATTAAAAACAATTTAAATCGAATAATAAAAAATCGCCTTAAGTCCAAACCCAATAAAGCCCGATATCCCCAAATATTTACTCTCGAGCATAAAAAGCTAACAACAAAGTAAACATTTAAATAAAACGGCTACCGAAGAAAACGCAGGTAACTCATCCATTTCGTCGAAATAACGGCACAACCTTAGTCAGCAGTTCTCTAATTAAATGGTCAGAATTCCTCAAAAAGCGACCCACCTTGAAGCAAGTCCATAATCAAAAGCGACCTTCGAAAATCGAAAAATTTAATCTTCGATACCCGATACAGTATTTAAAGAAATCCGATTCGTTTTATTGCCGCGATTCGACGCTATCACTATTTAAACAATTACCATGCAATTCAGAATTAATTACGTTTTGACAAATTTAAAGCTGTTTGCACACTAATAAAATGATTGCGCGCAAATTTCCATTGTGTTTGCAAAAAAAAATTGGTTCTAATCAAGAATTAAATTGGTCGCGCCGAGATTCGCAATAAAATGAGTAATTTTTTCGGCGGGACGGTGTTATGTAAAAAAGGCAACAATCAGGGACGGTGTTTTCGGAGCGAGGAGAGGTGCACGGTCGTCCTTTTCGCACTCGCTACGTGCCAGCTCGAGGTCGTTGCAAGCCGATCGTGGTGTGCACACTTTACAATGCAAAGAATAGAAAAAAAAATAACAATCGTCCGGTGCTTAAGTGGCATTACTCAACTTATCCTCCTCTTTCCTTTACTCAATTAAAGAAGACCGGGGGTCGGGTTAGCGGCGAGCTTAGTCTTCGCTGCAACATTCCAAGAGATACGTTCGCGCTCTCGCGTTACTTTCGTTTTCATCGAAATTTCCGACCGGATTTCTATACAATCAACTTCCATGAAGCTCATGACTCATCGTTTACACATTTACCTGGCTCACCTTTCGTTTTCGGCCGCAGATCTCCCAGTGGTGCGGCTTTAGTGCTACCGTGCTCGAAAATGTGCTAGGAGTTCGTTTTGGGGCAACGATTTTCTTCGAGATGAACAACGTTTACGATAATCATCATCAAGGTGTCTACACCATACGTGGAGACATGTGCTACGTAAGTGGCTTTCGCTTTGTTTATTTCTAATTTGAAAAAATTTGTGACTAATTACCCCAATTATTGTACCCCGATAATGGTCGTGCGGCTATCGAAAGTTTGATTGCTTTAAGTAGTCTTCAGAAAACATTGCAATTATTGACGAAAAAAAATGATGATAAAAATGGTATTTGGAGTAAAAAGTTATAGTTCTTTGGCCCAACTAAATTAAATATAACCATATGGCTTACCATTGCACAAAACTAATAGATGGATAAAAGTTAAAAAATTAATTAAATTTCTTACAAACAACATTTTACCTTTAATAAAAATAGGCAGTTGTTTTGTCGTTTTGTATTTTACCTTTTATTTAGTATGTGACTACTTACTCCAGATACGGGGTTAAAAGTCACACTTCTCTTTTTTCATAAAAATTATAATATGTTCTCATTAGGTAATGGTAGAGAAAAAGTCTCTATTTTTTCTTAAACTAGAATAAGGTAAAAGACACTATTATTGACACTGACCCGGTTTCTGACACTTTCAACTTTACTTTGAATTAATAAAAAGAAATTTACCTCGAATTGATAAATTAATTTTTTCAAAATTAAAATAAATTCATCGTATACCTATTTGATGACGATATTAGTTACAAAAAAAAACTCACTTAATATAAAATAATATTTAAGCCCAGAGTGACTGTGAAAGCCATTTTTTGGTTATAGTCTAAGCAATTGACAGAAGAGCGTTCGACTATTGAATTAGTGATGTAATCATCATGTAAGTATAAAAATATTATAAAAAATATATGGTTCGATTAATAATTAACTACTCTTTATTTTTAAATATTAAACCATCATAGTAAATTATATTTTATTATTAAAATAAGAGTGTCAATAACTAGACTCAATTGTATAGGTATGTTACAGTTATTGACACTCAAATTTTAACCTATGTTATGTTTACGTATTTGTTTTTATAATATTTAATTTTATTATTTTAATTATTTTTGTGTTGAAAAAATTAACATTTTATTTATAATAAATGATACATTACAACAAATTATGTTTGATTATAATAAATTTAAATTTGATAGTGTATAACCTAATAAATGACGAATAATTTTGACATATGGAGTGTCAGAAACTAGGCAGATGCCAGTGTCAGAAACTACAGCAATAAAAATTTTAAGTGTCAGAAACTGGGATTCAAACATTATTTTTTAAAACATTAATTTAAATTATTAATCTGCTTCAAATAATTATTTTATGCATATGACCTTTTCTAGAAATCCTGAACTTATATATGAAAAAAAAATTAATTATTTAAATTAAATTTTTTATAAGTTATCCTGTTATAACCTCAGCTGTCACTCTTAAAGTGTCAATAACTGGGTCTTTTACCTTAAATACACTATCTATTGATATATAAATGTCATTGATAAATTAAGACCATGGGCTTTATAAATGCAAAAGAACAAAAATTGTGACTTCTAACCCCGGTCTCCCCTATAGCTAAACGAGTGGTTTTTAAACTGGCCATATGAATGATTTTAATCGTTCCTCTCACTCGACCTGACGATATTGTCGTATCTTTTCGCCCCTTCCACTCATTGCTATGGTAAATATATTTTGGAACATAAAATCGTTATTTACAAAACTAAATTTAAATTTCTGATTAGAAAGAGCGAAAGATAAAGTAAAAAAATTCAATAAACACGAGGATGTGCGCGTTCGAGCGAAAAGTGGCACATTTCCGAGCGAGGGAGGCAAATGAAGCGCGACGCGGAGCGGCGCGCTTCATTTTCCCGAGATCGGAAATGTGCCACTTTGAGCTCGAACGTGCGCACTCGATTTTAAGCACGATTCACAATAATTATTAGGCGAAAAGTTAGTTAATGAATTTTAATCGTTCCCTCTCACTCGCATTTATGAAATTGTCCTATCTTTTCGCTCCCTTCCACTCATTGCTATGGTAAATATATTTTTCAAACATAAAATCGTAATTAAATTAAATTCTACTCTCGACGCCCCAAAAGAAGTACAACTTCAAAAACCACGCGAAATCTCCGATAAGAATTATTAATCTATCGAATTTGTTTTTTCTGAGCAAATTAATTTTTATTTGCTCCGCCGAAAGCCCCTCAAAAAACGATATTTAAATACTTCGCATTTAATTAGAGTTTTCCGAACCCGGCGGATTCTTTTTCCGAGTTTTTCGTAATTAAATTTTCTCGTACGTTTGTCCGGAATTTAATAATAATACACGGGAAAAAAAAACGCTTCCGAATCTCCGTCCAAATATTGCAAGCAAAAATTCTTTTAAAGCGATTTCGTACGTGCCTCGACTCCAAATAAATCCTCCAATTTAAAATTAAAAGAAAAAAGAGGCGCGCTCGTGTATTTGATCGAGCGCCAATATTTAAAGACGCTCCGCGTTTGATTTTTTTGCCAAAAAAAAAATTCGAATTTAAAAGCGTTGCCGCCGATTTTTTCGATTTCGAATTTGAATTGGTTTGGCGAAGCGGATTGGGTCCCTTGTGGCGTAGCCATAGTTACTGGGGGTAAACAACCAATCGAAAGCTTCCTTTGCGATTTGAATTGTGCCGGAAAGCTATTAAGGTTATGCGCTCGTACAAAGATCAAATAAAAAAAGATGATTTATTCGTCGATCGCGATTTATGTAGTCATCAATTTTCTGAGTCATTCAGGAAGAGAAATTAAGCGGCAACGAGCGCGTAATTTTACGTTTTAATCGTTCGCTCTGGAAATTAATTTCGAAACCGCACTTCCACTTTTCGAAAGAGCAAAAGATCGATGTTCGTCTAATTTTTTTTTGGATCGCCAATTAAACGTAATCAAATCTGATTCGAGGGAATTGAATGGGTTCGTAGATCTTCGGGAGCAATAATAAATTAATGAACTATCGACCTCGACGTTTGGGAATTATTTTCTGTTGATATTTGGAAGAGTGTGGCTTATCAACGAAATTCAAGAACAGGGCCAAATATTTGCACAATTTAATTTTGTACGAGCTAAAGTTAACACTTTGGGCGCCGCAAATCTAGTTTATCAAAATCTACATTTTAGAATTTCCTAATTATCTCTGATGAATAATGCAGAGGAGCCGATGGTATTTTTTTTTTTTTAGTTTCCTCCGTCTGATTTTTTATCTCTGACTGCTGTTAGGTTTTTTTTTGATAACGAGCTATTTTTAGTTTATTGTGCTTGCGAGTAAATCTATGGTTTTGTTTGTTTTTTAATTCGATTTTAAAAATACAAAGAGCGCGAGGCTTTATTTGTATTGTGACTAACTTTGTGGGTTTTTGAAGGACCGATGTGGAATTGGTTAAAAGTAGATTTTTTGAACGTTTTTACGTAGGGGTAGGTGTATTTGACTTAGTGTTTTCATCCCCATTTGAAATAGTATACGATTACCGAAAGGGAGCATAAAAATTTTCGTTCGACCACTTAAAAAAAATTGTATCTTTTTTATTCGTTGAAATACAATCGAAATTTTGTCAAAATTTAGTTTTTTAGAACGTTTCAGTTAGGGGTTGTTGTATTTCAGAAAATAGTTTTACCCTTAATTAATTTGGACACGCATTTTTGTAAAAGTTTATAAGAATTTTAAATTCAAAAATCGAAAAGACTTCGTATCTTTGTCGTTCGTTGAAATACATTGAAAATTTTTTTAAAACTAATTGTTTTGGGCCGTTTTACTTAGGGGTAGATGTATTTTATAAAATGTTTTTGTCCCTAATTAATATCATGTCGCATTTTACTAAAACTTTGAAAAATTTGGCACACCAAAATTGAATAAAATTCGTAACTTCTTTATTCTGTGAAATTTATTCAAACTTTTGCAAAAATTAAATTTTTTGGACCTTTTTATTTAAGGGTAAATGTATTTTATAAATTAATTTAACGCCCAATTAATGTGATATTAAATTTTGATGAAAATGTATGCAAAAACCGAATACTAAAACTGAAAAGAAATCTAATAATTTAAAAATTAAAACTTTTGGAACTTTTTGTTTAGGGGTAAAAATATTTTATAAAATAATTTCATTCCCAATTAAAGTGATATTAAATTTTTCTAAAAATATGTGGAAAATTCGAATACTAAAACTAAAAAAAATTGTATTTTTGTTATTCGTCAGAATTTATTCTAAATTTTTTGAAAATTAAATTTTTTGGACCTTTTACGTAGGGGTAAAAATGTTTTATAAAAAAAATTCATCCCCAATTAATGTGCTATTAAATCTTACTAAAATTGTGTGTAAAATTCCAATATTAAAACTAAAAAAAATCCTATCTTTGTTATTCATTAGAATTTATTCTAAATTTTATAAAAATTAAATTTTTTGGATCTTTTTACTTAGGGATAAAGATATTTTATAAAATAATTTCATCCCCAATTAATGTGATATTAAATTTATCTAAAAATGTGTGCACTGAAACTCAAAAAAATCGTATCTCTGCTATTCTTTAAAATAAATTAAATTTTTGTCAAAACCAACCTTTTTGGACCTTTTTACTTAGGGGTAGATGTATTTTATAAAATATTTTCGTCCCTAATTAATATCAAGCCACATTTTCCCAAAAGTCTATAAAAATGTTAAACCCCAAATCCAAATAATAATCATATCTTTTCTATTTTTTGAAATTCATTCAAAATTTTGTCAAAATTAAATGTGTTAAACCTTTTTACTTAGGGTTAGGTACATTTTGTAAATTAATTTAGCTCTTAATTCATATGGCACCGAATTTTTCTAAAAATGTATAAAAAATTGAAATACAAAAACAAAAAAAATCGTATCTTTGTTATTCTCTAAAATACATTAAAATTTTTGTCAAAACCAGCCTTTTTGGACTGTTTTACATAGGGGCAGATGCATTTTATAAAATATTTTTGTCCCTAATTAATATCAAGCCGCATTTTTCCAAAAGTCTATAAAAATGTTAAATACCAAATCCAAATAAAAATCATATCTTTTCTATTTTTTGAAATTCATTCAAAATTTTGTCAAAATTAAATGTTTTAAACTTTTTCACTTAGGAGTAGATGCATTTTCTAAATTAATTAGACCCTCAATTAATATGACACTCAATTTTTCTAAAAATGCATAAAAAATTCCCATACAAAAACAGAAAAAAATCGTATCTTTGTTATTCTCTAAAATACATTAAAATTTTGTCAAAATCAACCATTTTGGCCTTTTTTACATAGGGGCAGATGTATTTTATAAAATATTTTCGTCCCTAATTAATATCAAGTCGCATTTTCCCAAAAGTCAATAAAAATGTTAAACACCAAAACAGAATAAAAATCCAATCTTTTCTCTTCTTCGAAATTCATTCAAAATTTTGCTAAAATTAAATTTTTTAAACCCTTCTACTTAGGGGTAGACATATTTTATACAATATTTTCGCCCCTAATTAATGTAACATAAGTTTTCCTAAAACCATTCAAAAATTTAACCAAATCAAATCAATAAACAACTACATTTTTATTTCCAATTGAAATACTTTGAAAATTTTCAAAAAACCAAAACTCGGGACCCTTTTCCCACGAACTTGGGTACTTTTTCCAAAACACTTTCGCCCACAATTCCAAGTGACGCACTTGGAAAGTTAATCTTTTAAGCCCCCTCTGCGACGCGATAAAAAAACGCAAACAAATCGCGACGAAAATTTAAAAACGCAACTACGTCAAGCGACGACCTAAATTTGCGAAAAACGAACCCAACTTCCGCGGTACCAATTTGTGAAAGCGAAAAAAACAATTTTCCCAGTTTCTTAACGTTTCGCGTACGTGCCGGCGCTTCCTTTGACGAAGTCCCGGAAGTTTGCGGTTCAACACACGATAAAAAAAACAACCGTTCCCCGATTAATTATTATTATTACGACTTCATCATCCGACAGAACGTCGAACACGTTAGTTCCACTCAGAAAAAAAAAGGGCAAAATGCGAGAACTCGGCGCCAATTCGGCCCTGCTGGGCAACTACGTGAAATTGTTCGCAGTGCCCAAATTTACCGAGGAATTGGTGAGTAATAGTTTTTAGCCACGTAGGGGTTGTTTTCGTGTTAACTGCACTAATTGTATGCTTGCCCGGTCTATTGACATAAACTTGCGGTGAGTCAGTCGCCTCGTAAACAGAAGGGGCCACGGTTTTCCTTCTTTTATCAACATTTCGGCTTCGACGACCGAAATCGCCATTTTTACCGCAATTTTTGTGAACTTTGTGTTTTGTTGATTTTTTTGATGATAAAAAAGTGCTTCTACAATCGGCGAAGTGATTCCGTATTTTTTCAATGCGGAGGCTATGAAGTAAGGGTTGCTCATTTAATTTTAGAAAAAATTTTGGCTTATTGTTGATTTATTAGTTGTGATGCCTGTAGGGCTTAGAGGACTGCTTTGTGTTTTTTTGGGGGGGGTTTTAAAGTTTTGAAAGGAAATGGTTAATTTTTAAAGAGCGAATTCTAAGAATGATTTTTCAGCGTTCGTAGTAACCCCAATTCGTTTTTTTTTGTGGAAAATTCGCAGAGACATTTATGAGTTTAAATTTGTTCCTTTGTTGAGCGATGAAAAGCTAATTTATATCTGATTATTCGTTTTTGAGTAGTGGACGACTTGTGACCAATAACCGAATTTTTGTTAGTTGAAAATTATTTTGAAAAGTAATTGAGGGTCCTGTGTACCAAATTTCGTGCTGTATAATTTAAATGTAAATTTGATAGGGCCGTATTTTTAATAAAAGCAAGTCGAAAAGTTATCGAGCTAACAAATGTAATTTTAAGACAAGTTCTGCCATCTTTATTTCAAATTGGAAATTAATTAATATGTAAGTATTTTTAAAACAATAAAAAATATTAAAAAAAGCTATTCACCAAATTAAAATACATCAAGTACTGCATGTTACCCAAAATTTTGAAAAGATTTTGTTACGAAATAACCGAATGGGAATTTTTTTAAATTGACTGTTGTTTAACGTTTGAAGTCCCTTAAAAAATCAAAAACAGTTTTATAAAAAATTCCTAAAACACGTATTTACTTAAATTTATTTCTCTTTGAATGGTAAAAGGCCCATTTAAATCGGATAATTATTTTTTGAGTTATAAGCCTTTTCTTAGTAATAAATGCAGTTTTAAGACAAGTCCTGCCATCTTCTATTTCAAATAGGAAATAAATTCATATATAGTTTTAAAACAATAAAAAATATTAAAATAACCTATTCACTAAATTAAAATACATCAAATACTGCAGGTTACCCAAAATTTTGAAAAGATTTAGTTACGAAATAACCGAATGGGAATTTTTTTTAAATTGACTGTTGTTTAACGTTTGAAGTCCTTTAAAAAAATCAAAAACAGTTTTATAAAAAATTCCTAAAACACGTATTTACTTAAATTTATTTCTCTTTTGAATGGTAAAAGGCCTATTTAAATCTGATAATTATTTTTTGAGTTATAAACACTTTCTTACTATTAAATGTTATTTTAAGACAAGCTCTGCCATCTTTTATTTCAAAGTGGAAATAAATTCATATGTATTTTTAAAACAATAAAAAATATTAAAATAAACTATACACCAAATTAAAATACATCATATACTGCATGTTACCCAAAATTTTGAAAAGATTTCCTTAAAAAATAACCAAACGGTAATTTTTTTTAAATTGATTGTTGTTTAACGCTTTGAGTCGCTCAAAAAAAATCAAAAACAGTTTTATAAAAAATTCCTAAAATACCTATTTACTTAAATTTATTTTTCTTTCGAATGGCAAAAGCCCATTTAAATCGGATAATTAGTTTTTGAGTTATAAACACTTTCTCACTAATAAATGGAGTTTTAAGACAAGTTCTGCCATCTTCTAATTGAAATTGGAAATAAATTTATATACAGTGTTAAAACAATACAAATTATAAAATAAGCTATTTGCCAAATTAAAATACATCATATACCTTATGTTGCCCAAAATTTTGAAAAGATTTCCTTAAGAAATAACCAAACGGTAATTTTTCTAAATTGATTGTTGTTTAACACTTGGAGTCCCTCAAAAAAATCAAAAACAGTTTTATAAAAAATTCCTAAAACACCTATTTACTTAAATTTATTTCTCTTTCGATTGCTAAAAAGCCCATTTAAATCTGATAATTAGTTTTTGAATTATAGACACTTTCTCACTAATAAATGCAGTTTTGAGACAAGTCCTGCCATCTTCTATTTCAAATTGGAAATAAATTCATATGCAGTTTTAAAAACAATAAAAAAATTAAAATCTGTTATTCGCCAAATTAAAATACGTCATATACTGTATGTTACCCAAAATTTTGAAAAGATTTCCTTAAGAAATAACCAAACGGTAATTTTTTTAAATTGATTTTTGCTTAACGCTTGGAGTCCTTCAAAAAATCAAAAAACAGTTTTATAAAAAATTCCTAACACAGCTATTTACTTAAATTTATTTCTATTTCGAATGGTAAAAAGCACATTTAAATCGGATAATTAGTTTTTGAGTTATTAACACTTTCTCTCTAATAAATGTAATTTTCAGACAAGTTCTGCCATCTTTTCTTTCAAATTGGAAATAAATTCATATGTATTTTTAAAACAATATAAAATATTAAAATAAGCTATTGACCAAATTAAAATACATCATATATTGCATATTACCCAAAATTTTGAAAACATTTCGTTACGAAATAACCGAATGGGAATTTTTTTTAAATTGACTGCTGTTTAACGTTTGGAGTTCCTCACAAAAATCAAAAACCGTTTTATCAAAAATTCCTAAAACACGTATTTACTTAAATTTATTTCTGTTTTAATTGCTGAAAAGCCCATTTAAATCAGATAATTACTTTTTGAGATATAAACAATTTGTCACTAAGAAATGCAGTTTTAAGATAAGTTCTGCCATCTTTTATTCCAAATTGGAAACAAATTAAATTTCGAAAACCAACACAGACGATAAATTTAAACTTTATCAAAGATAAACACTAGCTTTTTGTTAATCAAATTACCGAGAGCCCATTTCGATCGATTTTCGGAAAATAAACAATTTGGGACCGACGCATGTAATTTCTCCATCAACGTACACCATATTGGAAAACTCACCAAATTTTCCCAAACACATAATACAAACAAACCCTCGTCCTTCCACCCTTTTACATAAAATCCCAAGCCAAAACAACCCCAAAAGGTGTAACATTAGTCGAGCGACCCCATCCCCAAAACGAAGTCCGCATACAAAACGAAAGCGCCCGTTCATTAAAATCGAAAACTCGTCCCAAAAACGCAAAATCTGCATAAAACCCTCAAACTTTCGAGGATATAAATATTTGCTCCCCCATTTTTTATCCCCTTTCCAACGATATAAAACCTAATTCCCGGGAAATAAATTAAAATCGCAGGTGCGCCTTCAGACGCCGCCCCGCTCGCACAAAATCTCCACCATTTGGGCTTTAAAACTTCGAATTTTTGTCGGTCGAAATATTTTATTTTAAACAAAGGGCGCCCCTTGCTGCACACACACTTTAATTCCTCTCTTCCGCCCCCACTTCGCTCTTTTTTTTTAATTGACCCCTCCGAATTGGCTACGCTCTACTTCACAGTGTAAAGTTCCAGTGTCGAAGTGCCCAAAAAAAAAATAACAACAAATGGACGCCAAAAAGGTAAAAGCAGGGCTGTTTATTAAATTCGCGAAAAAAAAAGATTGCGCCGCGCGCGAAAGAAAAGCTGTCACTTTCGCGTTTCTAATATAACGAAAAACGCTTTTCGAGTGGCTGATAAGTGGCATAATTCTTCCGGGGGTGATTTGCTGTGTCACATTTCTAAACAGCTACACTCTATTTCGGAGAAAATTTATCAGAAAATCTCGTGGAAAACGTTTCCTCGTTAAAACGAAGGCCGACTTTTAATAACGTCGAGGGCTCCGCCGCCCATCAAAGTCATAATTTTCGCCAAATCAAATCGCAAAAAAAGGGCAAAGCCCGAGCGAAAAGTGCTCGTCGTCGTTTAATTGACATTCAAATTAACCGCCTTAAAATTTAACCCCCTTTATGACCGGTAGCCATGGTGACATTTAAATAACGCAAAATGTTTTTGTGGGTAAATGTGAGCCCGCCGATATTTAAATTTTTCAAGATGGCAATCGAAAAAATTATTTGCACAAGCACTTGAGGAGGATTATTATCAAAAACAGTAAAAAGCGATTTTAGATAACGGAAAAAATAAAAAAAGATTAAAGGCGGCGCGCTTTGGTGAAAGGGAGCTCGTCCGATTTGGGCGACGTCCACTGAATTGTTGGAGAAATTTTTTTTTCGGTGGCGAAACTTAATTTTTGGTCGTTCCAAGTGGAAATTTATGGATTAATTAAATTCGCGACGGTAAGCGAAGTGTGTTTACTTTTGTACTTATCGATTAAGTGTTTGGCCGAGTGACTGAACAAAAAAAAATGTATCGCATTTCGAAAAATACGCGCTTTTGATTGGATGTGGATTTTTTTGTCGAGTTTTTGGTTGAAAATTATTTTTGAGATGAAATATGTAAGTACTTAAGTTTATCCGGGTTTTGATTTAAATGCTTTTTGTTCTGTCGACAAAGAGAATCGAGAAGATTTTTGGAAAATTTTGATTTTTTGGAACTAAGAATGTAAAAAACGAGCTTTTAAAAATATTGAATCTTTCAATTGGTTTTTTTATGGCTTTTAACGTAATAGCATCAAATTAAAAACTTGATGAATAAAATGTAAAAAAATTTAAGCGTTTTGGAGCTGCGGTGAGAGAAAAAAAAAATTAAAGTGCAGCTCGTCAGAATTATTAAAATTAATGGTGTTTTAGATTAATAATCCTTGTCCTTCTCAAAAATCAAAAAAAGTTAATTATCACAAGTTCACTTTAGGAATTTTATTCCAAGCCAGAAAAAACTAATTCAACTTTGAACTAATAACATTTCCACCACTGAAAAATCAAAAACTAAGTTAACTTATCATATAAAACAAAAATTTTAAAAGTTATAGTATAAAACATGTCCAAAGTTTAATTTCATTTCATTCAGTATAAATTAAATTTATTCCAGTTTATTTAGAACGTTTTACTTTAGTTCCGAATTACAAAATTAGTAGCCGACGACATGATATAGTTTTTGTGTAAAATTGCCGGTCAAAAAAGTGTTAAAACAATTTTTCTTCCAATCAACGACAAGAATAAATAAGGGTGCTTTCGTTTAATAACATTTCTTCATCCCAAAAATCAAATACCAAGTCAATCGTCAAAACTACGCCTTAAACAATTTTTTTTTCGTTGATTTGATTGTTTTCTTTCGTGAAAATCAAAAAAAAATAATCAATTCTGGAATGAGTAACATTTTCGCCACTCAAAAATGAAATATTGAGTTTAATTATCCAAATTTTCCTTTTTCAGTTTTTTTGTAAGTTAAATTAAGTTTTTTCTTTATCAAAAGCAAGAACAACTAATTGAACTTTAATTGGACATTCAATTAACAACATTTCTTTATTCCAAAAACAAAGTCAATAATCAAAAGTACCCTTTTAATAATTTTTTTTTAAATTGAATTGTTTTCTTTGATCAAAATCAAACGAAAACAAGGACTTTTTAAATTAATAACATTTTCGACACTCAAAAATGAAAAATTGAGTTTAATTATCAAAATTTTCCTTTTTCAGTTTTTTTGTAAGTTGAATTAAGTTTTTTTCTTTATGAAAACCAAGAAAAACTAATTGGATTTTAATTGGACATTTAATTGACAACATTTCTTCATCCCAAAACCCAAGTCGATAATCAAAAGTACCCTTTAAATATTTTTTTAAATTTAATTGTTTTTTTCGATTAAAATCAAACGAAAACAACGATTTCTTAAATTAATAAATTTTCACCACTCAAAAATGAAAAATTGAGTTTAATTATCAAAATTTTCCCTTTTCAGTTTTTTTGTATGTTGAATTAAGTTTTTTCTCTATCAAAACCGGGAAAAACTAATTGGACTTTAATTGGACACTCATTTAACAACATTTCTTCATTCCAAAAACCAAGTCAATAATCAAAAGTACCCTTTAAATATATTTTTTTTAAATTCAATTGTTTTTTTCGATCAAAATCAAACGAAAACAACTTCTATAAATTAATAACATTTTCACTGCTCAAAAAATAAAAAACAGCATTTAATCACAAAAATTTCCCTTTTTCAATTATTTTCCGAGTTGAATTAAATTTGGTCCTTCAATCAAAGCCAAAAAAAAACCAATACAATATTAAATTAATAACATGTACCTCCAAAAATAAAAAACAAACTTAATCATCCAAAATTCGTTCGTAGAAAATCCTGTTTTCCAACAACAACAAGAATTAATAACAGAATTTCCGATTTTTCATCGTTTTTCATCCCAAAAATTTTCCTTCGACAATCGCGTCCAAACCGAAGCAATTTCTTCCTCCAGCGAGCCCAGAAAAAATCGATATAGCGCTCAAAATGGATACATTTTGACCAAAACATATCGCCTAACGAGGCCCATAACTTTTTTTATGTCATTTTAACGATCGCAATTCGATCTAAGACCGCATAAATAGACGATTTATTTTTACAACTATCTATGATTTTCGTAGGAAAATAAATTAATGGCAAACACAGCGCTACCTAGCCGACCTCCAGCCGAATCGATATGTTTGACGGTCTCCGAGCAGGAGAGGAACTCCACGAGCTCGAAGCGAAGGCGACGGTCACGTTTTCGACCAGTTTTTATCGCAAATCTCCTCCTCGGAATAATCGGTGAGTTTGTTCGAAAAGAAATGTCTCAAAAAAATAACAACAGATTTGTATGTGTATTTGCGAAATTAAGATAACGGCTGCAGTAAAGCAAATATGGGACGTGGCTCCTCCGACCACGTCACTCCAAAGGCCTTATCAATTAATCCACACGACATGTTTATTTATTTGTTCGGTCAATATTAAGTTTTGGTAAATTGAGCAAAAAAAAAACCTTAAAGTTTGATCGGAAGTCAAAAAATTGTATGGGAGCACGCACCGGTGGCCCCCAGGAAGCCTTCATCAATTCGTAGGAGTGGGACTCGACCGAAAGGTTGCCTACGTTCGGTACCGCTGATTCAATTTGTTGATTAAATTAAATAACAAATAACAAAGTACGTCACACGCCAGATTTGCTTTTGTGAAAGACGAGGAAATTGATCGGATGACAGCTTTTCCTTCGGCGTGTCATTCCGCTCGGCGACAATGCCACCCCCCTTCTTTTTTATTATTTTTTTTTTCAAATAGCAAAAATCTGATTTTTCTGGACCATTTTAAAATATTAAGTTCGGTCCGCGTTTGGTTCCGAAACGAAGTTTTTTTTCTATTTTTAATCAAAAAAGCGGAAGTCAATTTGAAGGTTTCCTTTCTGTTTTTTTTTTTTTAATTTTGTGCGACTGGAATGATCTAAAAGCGAGCTTTTTGTTGACTTTAATCATTTCAAGTCTCAATTCGAAAATAATGGAAGTCTTCCTGCGATTAATTTTGCCTTTTTTTTTGGGTTTTTTGATTCGCGAGAGAGGGAAAGTTGCGTGCTCTTGTGCGGAATTAAAAAGTTAGCTTTTGGGGGAGGGTGTGGATTTTTCCAGGCGTAATTAGGGGGAAGTGAGCTTTCCGGTCCGTGGGGAAAGCTAGAATTGGAAACTATGCCGAAGGAACATCAATTATAGCGGTTCGCGGTTTTGTAAATCTCATTTGTGTTGGAAATTGCTTTTGGAAAATTTTTGAGTCCATTTTCCGTTTGTAATTGTTGTTTGATTAATTTACGAAGGCCGATAAAGTTGTTAAACTTTGTTGTTTGTGCGATTACGATATTGGTTTAATCTGAAATTGTCGATAAATTTTTTTATCGGTTCTCACATGAAAATGTTTGTAATCGAGTTGTTTGTAAACCAAAGGTGAGCCTTGTTGTTATTTTTGAAATTAATAAATTGTTCTTTCCCATTGATTAAGAAATTAATAATAGAACGTTCGATTTTGAAAATCTAAGACTGGATACTAATTTTTGATTTTCTCGTGGTGTCGATATTAGCTACTCAACAACAGATGGCATTACATGACATTGTTAACATGTAGTTATACAATTTACTAATAAATGAAATGTGCTCGAAATAAGTCATTTTCAAAGCCTAAATTTCCAAAAAAGCTAATTATGGCATTCAAAAAATTAAAAAGCCATTTATAAAAAACTCCTAAGACACATTTTTAATTAAATTTCGTCCTATTTTGATTTATCAAAAACCTATTTAAATCGCACAAACGGATTTTGATTTATAAACAATTTCCCACTAATAAATGTAACTTTATAACAAGTCCCGCCATCTTTTACTCAAATTTGCAATTAAATTATCATTTTCAAAGCCCATAAAAACATTAAAACACAATTTGCAACAAATTCAGTTCGTCATCTTGGATTGTTGATTTTTTTTTATCGGTTCTCGCACGATAACATTTCAAACCACATTATTTTGGAAATAAACGTCAACATCCATCGTTACTTTTCAAATTTAAAAAAAAAATCAAAATTTTAAACCTCAACCTAATCCAGAGCAATGCAATTTTGTCCAATTAAATTAACAAAAGTAAAAAATTTCAGTAGTGGACCACCGATAGAAAAACAAAAAAGGATCCAAATGTCCCGCGGCCTCCACTTTAGCGCCCGTAAGTCCTCCCCCGAACAACCACAGAGAATCACTCAGTCGTTTCTGTTTCAGTGGTCGCCTCACTTTTCCTCCTGGAATTCGGACCGACGCCGCAAACAAAACTAGGCTTCTACTGCAGGGACCCCATCATCTCCTTTCCGTACCGCGGCGACAGCATCAGCATCAATTTGATAATCGGGGGGAGCATCTTCGGCCCCCTTCTGATCATCGCGGCGGTCGAACTGTACCGCGAGAAGTCGGCCAACAGAAAATGGGGCTCGGAGATCTGGAGATGGTTCAGGGACTTCCTGATCGGCTTCAACTTCAATCTGGTGCTCACTCAGGTCATCAAAGTGGTCATCGGCGAGCATAGGCCCCACTTCTTGGCCTCTTGTCTGCCCGACACCGGGCAAACCTGCGTCCCCGGGGAGTACGTCTCCGAATTCAAATGCACCAACACGGTCTATAGCAATTACTTGATCACCGATGCCTCCAGGTCCTTTCCGTCAGGACACACGTCCATCTCCGTCTTTACCTCTCTTTACTGTGCGGTGAGTTCAATTTTGAAGGTTTTGCAGGGGAAAAAGTGTATGGAGTGTATCACCATACTGGTCGCAAGTTGTCCAATAAGTATGGCGTTGCGCACCATACTTCATAGTGAACAACGCTATACTTATGGTACTAGCAGCTAGAGCGCGCGGCCAGTACGGTGACTAGTGCCATACATATCATCCCATATGGTGCTATGGTGATCTTTTTGGGCGCAATTTGATTGATGATTGTTTTTTTTATAGTTCTACGTACATTCTCGACTGCCACCACGCCAATTGAAGACAATCATCAAGCCCTTCATAATAGTCTCCATCTTGCTGTGGAGCATCATTTGTTCGTTGACGAGGATCACGGACCACCGCCACCACTGGTGGGACGTGCTCGCCGGCGGCATTTTGGGGGTCGCCTGCGTCACCTACACGATCCTGAGCCTCTGCAAGTGCTTCGAGGGGCCTTTGGGGGGCGCGAAAACTCATCGACCCAGTGCCTCGACCACGACGCTTCTGGACGTGAAAAACAAAGACGCGACCAGTGTGATCATTTGATCGCGGGCGATTTTTGGATTTTTCAAGTGCCCTTAGTTTTCGTCTCACTTCTTCTTAGTCGAATTTGTTAAGTTTTGAGCGTGGATCGGCATAGTAGCACCTTTCTGGCGACGACCTTTGTTGGAAATCAATCCTGTTACCAGGCGACGCTCCAGTTTTTGGATTTTGGGCGATGGAGACTCCGTTTTTGGGAGTTTTCGGTTTTAGTGTTTAGAAAAAAAATTATTAATACCTTAGCTAATATTTTGTAAGTGTAGTTGAACGAAACCAAAAATTGTATTATTTATATTTATTTAAGTCTATGGATTTTTTAAACGCAATAAAGTTGGTTTTAATTAATCTGCGCCCCGCGTCGCCATTTGTTATTTAATTTAATCGATCCCGGCTATTACGGGGGGTTAATCGAGGCAAAGGCGCCCTTTCACCCCCACAGGTCTCGTCATTATTTTTTGATTACCTTTTTTTATGCGTTATCGCACAATCGAATCTTATTGTTGCAGCCCTTTTAAAAATAGCTCCCGAAGACCTTCACCCACAAAAAGCGGACGGGACCGGGAGTGGACGTGCATAAAAGCGCACACAAAAAAAAATAAATAAAAGCGGATTAGGAGTTCTCGTTATTCAAAATTGAAAGGGCTTTAATTGGCGAGCGCTCTTCGAGCAAGCAAATCAATATTCCGTGTCGAAGTTAAGGGTTGAAACGATCAATCATTTCCGGCGATGACAAACTGACGCTTTAAAATTTCAATCGGACCCCTAATTGTTGCTAATTTTTTCGAGTTGATAATTAATGGGATGCACGTAGATATGCATCTAAAGCAAATTTGCGAATCGCTCATTTTTTGGTTTTTGGCATCGACGGAGAGGGTTGTTGTTTGGGGTTGTGTGTGTGTGTGGCTTTGTGTATGTGTGTGTGTGCGATTAAAGTTTTCCGCTTTGATGAGTCTTTGAGTGGAAATTTTCATGGTCGATGTCTTTACTGAACAACAATTAGAGCAGCTTTTAGGGGCTCGGATTAATTAATTTATAAAAGTACCGAGAGATTAGATTTTCGTCTTGGTGATGGAGGGATGAAAAACGTTAACCGAGCGACGTATTTGCATAAGATTAAATATGTTTTGGGGGGGGGAGATTTTGTCGCAGAACATTTTTTAAGTACGATTTTTCGGTTGTTTATTTGCCAAGTGACAAAGGGTGCTTTTAAAAGGGGTGATTTTTTTATTAACTGTAGAATTTTATGAAGTGGGATTAAAAAATTAATTTTTAGGGGTTGCTTATATAAGGGTAGCTTAAAAATGAAGTTTTTTGCGTTAAACGAGTGGCCTGAAATATTTATTAAGTAAATCTTTGTTTTCCTGTGTTGTTTTAAGCTAAAATAATAAAGGGTGGTTTTTTGGTTAATAACAGGGATTTTTAAATCGAATAAAAAATTGAAATCTAAGATGTTAACACTTTAAACCAGGCTAATTTAATTCCACCATAGAAATTAAAAAAAAATTGATAAAATTAAAAGTGAAGCTTCATCAAGTTTTAAAAATCTCAAAATTTTAAAAAAATATTACATTTTTGGGGATGCTTTGTAAAAGTTTAATTCAAAACCAAATTTGTTTATAAAAAGAAAGTCAGAAGAAAAATTCAAGTGAAACTTTCTCACTCCATACAAATATTAAATAAATTCTAATAATAATATTTTAAAGCACGTAGAAACCCCAAAAATTTTTTTTCGAAAAATCACAGAGGCACCAATTTGCTCAAATTTAGTGCTCTAGCACTTGGTGAAAAGCCCTTTTAAATCGAATTATTCGTTTTTGAGTAGTAGACGATTTGTGATCAATACATGAATTTTCTTAAAAATCGAAAACTAACAAAAATAATTAAATACATTTTTTTAAAAAATAATATAATAAATTAAGCGTGTTACTTAAAATTTTTAAAAACAATTCTCG
Source organism: Sinopyrophorus schimmeli (assembly GCA_036325965.1). Taxonomy (NCBI): domain Eukaryota; kingdom Metazoa; phylum Arthropoda; class Insecta; order Coleoptera; family Elateridae; genus Sinopyrophorus; species Sinopyrophorus schimmeli. The sequence goes on from JARFIZ010000398.1 coordinate 210,765, forward strand.
GTGTTAGCCGTATTGGCAATTTTTTTAAAAATAAACCAAAAACTTAACTTTTAAGTATTTGTAAAGAAAAATCTTAAATTTTCTTTTTAGTAAATCACAGAGAACTTATTTTCCAAATTTTCCCCTCTTTCGATTGCTGAAAAGTGCTTTTAAATCGAACCATCAGTTTTCGATGTATCGACAATTTATGACCACCCCAAGTAAGTACTTTTGTCTTCAGTTAATAAATAAATACATTTTTCAAAAACTAGCAGAGATAATTCAATGCCGTTTTTTTCCTAAGATAAGATATTAAATTAGGGATGTTACCTAAAACTTTAACAAGATTTTCTGGGTAAAGGGCGCAGTAACGATTTTTAAAAATCGAGTTCTAAGTTTACCCTTTTGTGCGCCCATAGTAACGTTAATTTTTTTTAAAATCGCAAATACCTCTATTTATTAAAATTTAAGCTTTTTTGGTCATTAATAAGCCCATTTAAATCACAATAATCAATACTTTGCGATTACCTTAAAATAATAAAATAAACAAATATCATAATAACCATTTAAAACAACAAGGCATTATATACATACACAAAATAAATCACAATACATACATAAAAAAATAAACCTGGATGTGCAAAATCAAAAAAATTAAATGTTGAAAGCCCTATCTCAAGGATTAATAATCAGTACTTTGAGCAAATTCGAGTTTCTCAAATTGAGCCAAAAAACGTTTTAGCAAAAATTCCTAAAACACCCCTGCACGTAAATAAGGCCCTTTTGCGTCCATTAAAATTGCATTAAAACCAAAAAATCGTTTTTCAGTTGCAAAAGATAAACAACCCCAAAAAATAAACAATTCATATTTTATTTTGCTTCGAACTACTTAAATCTGCATTTCTGTCGATAATCAATTCACAAAGTTTCCATATCCCTAACAAATTATCATTAAAACAACCCTTAAGAATAATTATAATAAATAAAAATAATTTTTTTTTAAATGCTTTCATCCCTTTCCCACATACGAGTAAATTAAATCCAACCATCTTTCGCGACAAACCTCCCCCAAAAAAAAATCCGAAGCCAACCCAACTCTTCTCTCAAATTCCTCGAGCACAAAATCGAGGGTGTAGGGGGGACAAGTTACAAGAAGTCCCATCCCAAAAGAGCCCAGATTAATTAATTTAAAAAAGTATCCCAAGATTATAATTGCCTCTCTCACAAAGTATCCGGAGATAAAAATTCGTTCACGAAGAAAATTGCTTCTTACGACAAACCACCCCCAATTTTTAGACACATATTTCCAATTCCAATCTCTCTGTGGTTATTGATTATTGATTAACATGTCTTTCGGAAGCCCCTTTTATTTCCATCTCCTCCATGTGTACAAATACGCACGCACACGTACGTACCAAATCGCGTTTTCGTCTGTCCACAAAAAGAAAAATGCAAAAAATGCGGAGCGTCGGCCCCCTTTAAATTCGAAAACGGCCTTAAGACGAGGCGAAAGGGTCGACCCTTGAGAGGAAGCTTTCGAAAGGAAGAATGTGTACGGCTACAAAATAGCAAATATGCATGTAACAGATACGGAAGGCCGACATAATAATGAATTTGTTGGCACGGTCCGGACCGCATAGGGTGGGTCGATAACTTCCACCCTCTCTGCGCACATTGCGCCTTCGTCCTCGCACTCCTGCAGGAAACGGCGCGATAAACACACACACGCGCCTCACGAAAACAAATCGAAACTGACCATCATGCTCATCTCGTCGTCGTCATCGGCCTAAAAGAAAATTGTGCCCTCGGAGAAGATGTAGCGCACCAGCCCCTTCCCAAAGGGGATGACCCGCGAATTCTACACTTACACGGTAAGCCCTTAATTTCAACCGAGTAGCCCTATATCGAAGAAGGTTTTTAGGTGGCGGGACCTGGAGGACCTTTTTTGATAACAGGACAATCAGAATACATGGGGCAGATTTTGGCGGCCCTCGCAGTTTCGTTGGGACCTTTCGCGGCGGGCCTCGGAAAGGGCTACAGTTCGCCCGCGATCGCCTCCCTGCAACAAAGGGACAACGACGCCTTCCCCGTCAGCGGACAGCAGGCGTCTTGGATAGCGAGCCTGTCGCTGCTGGGCGCTCTTTTTGGGGCTCCTCTGGGCGGCGCGGCGGTCCGATGGGGCAGACGTCGCACTTTGGTCATAGCAGGAGTGCCCTTATCGGCGTGCTGGATCTTGGTCTCTTTGGCCACGAGGGTCGAGGTGATGGCCTTCGCCGCCTTCGTGAGCGGCTTCCTGGTGGCCATAGTGCAGCTCGCGGCCCAAGTGTACGTGAGCGAAATCTCGGCCCCGGCGGTGCGGGGCGGACTTAGTGCTTTGTTGAAGATCGCTGGACACGTCGGCGTTTTGGTGGCTTTCGCGGCTGGAGCTTTTTTGGACTGGAGGCAACTAGCTGGGTTGATCGCTTTTGCTCCTGGTGCGATGTGCTTGGCCGTGTGGAGGCTGCCCGAGAGCCCGGGCTGGTTGGTCCTTCGGGGCTGCGAGCAGGAAGCCGAGCAGGCCCTCCAATGGCTCAGGGGAACCACCGTTGATCTACACCTAGAGCTGGGGGTCCTGAGGGCCCACGTGCTCTCGAGAGCCGTACCTTCGAACCCCATGTTACTCTTCCGAACGCTCCGAAGCCCCGCTCTCATCGCCTGCGGCCTGATGTTCTTCCAACGCTTCTCCGGAGCGAACGCGTTCAATTTCTACGTGGTGAGCGTCTTTCGGCAGACCTTCGACGGAACCAATCCGCACAGCGCGGCCATTGCCGTCGCCCTCGTGCAGCTCCTCTCGGCCCTCCTCTCCGGCCTGCTCGTGGACCGCGTTGGACGTCTTCCTCTTCTGGTCGGCTCCAGCGTCCTCATGTCCCTAGCTTTGGCCTCCTTCGGCTCCTTCGCCTACTACCAAAACGCGCACAACGGGGCGATACCGCAGCTGGACTGGATCCCTTTGCTCTGCGTGCTCGTCTTCACCGTGGCTTTCTCTTTGGGCATAAGCCCCATCTCTTTGCTGCTCGTCAGCGAGCTCTTCCCGCTGGAGCATCGCGGTCTGGGCACGGCCCTCGCAACGGCGTTCAGCTACCTCTGCGCCTTCATCGGCGTCAAGACCTTCGTCGATTTTCAGATCCTTTTGGGTCTGCACGGGGCCTTTTGGCTCTACGCCGCCGTCTCCGTCTGCGGCCTGTGCTTCGTCGTCTGCTGCGTGCCCGAGACCATGGGAAGGGACCTGAACGAGATCGAGGCCGGAAGGTGACTTCAGTCGGAGGAGCAAAGACACACGCACAAATTTAACGTTATCGTACCAACCAATTTGCCTGATCAATGCTGTAGCAAAAATATCGTACGCATTTTCGAGGTCTGAACACCATTTTTTGAAGGGCTCTCCGCCATCGAAGAGGTGAGTCTTTCGAAGCCGTTTCGGATTGATTTTTTTCCTCTATTGGAATTTTACATATCGAAAATTGAATTCCTTTAACCCCTTGACATACAAAAAAAACCGAATTTGATGAGTCCGAAAAAAACTATTAATTTGGCTCAACTTAACTGTTATGAGCATACACAAATAACATAAAATAAATAATTAATAGTTTTAAAATATTTTGAAATATGTAGAGCAGTGTTTCCCAATCTTTTTTTAACATTCCCCACCTAAGTCATTCTAAAATTTTGATGCATATAATATATAACATATAAATATTTTTTTATATTTAAAAATTGAATTATTCCATAAATGAAGCCTAATTACAACTTGTTCAAGACACAAGATTTTGGTTTTAGCAAGAAATCACTAGGAAATTATTAAAAAAGAAACACAATAAGTAAATTTTAAAAACATAAACTAAAAAATATTTTTATATCGATAGCTCGAATTTTTGATAACGCAAATTATTTTTAGTTTCTCTTCAACTTCGACCTATCGAGGTTTGACTGTATTTAATTTTATAAATTTAATATTTCTGAACAATTAAGATAATTTATTTATTGAGTTTTCTCCAATATTAATTTTATTTGCGTAAATTAATGATCTTCAAAGTTTTTTGAAAAACCACAAATTCTGTATTTACTCTATTTGAGTTTTCTGAAAATACATAATAATTTTTTCATCAAAATTTCCTTTTAAATTTACCGAATAAAGTTTTGTTTTATTAAATTTGTGTTATACAAAAAAAAATTGATAATTAAAAATTTCTAAAGTTCTTAAATGTATTTTAAAAATTTTCCAAGTTATTAATTTATTTAATTTGAGTTGTCTAAAAACTTAAAATAATTTATTCTTCGAGTTTACTTTAATAATTTTGCTAAATGTTTAAAACTGAATTGCATTCTATGTAAAAAAAAACCGGTGCATGTACTTATGTACGCACGTTAGAAGTAATACTTCTTTGGCGCGACTAAATTAAATATAACAACGCGCTATGTTGCGTTTATGTATAGCTAGACCAGTGGTTATCAAACTATATGTTATTGCGCATATGTCGTTTTATTTGAATACATTGCTATTTCCTTTTTAAATCCAAAAAGTAATTTAAAAAAATTGAATAAATACGAAGATGTGCGCGTTCGAGCGAAAAGTGGCACATTTTCGAGCGAGGGAAGCAAATGAAGCGCGACGCGGAGCGGCGCGCTTCATTTTCCCGAGATCGGAAATGTGCCACTTTGAGCTCGAATGTGCACACTCCGTTTTAAGCATTATTACCAATAATTTTGTCCACGAAAAATTAATAAATAATTTTTATCTTTCCCTCTCACTTGTACTTATGAGTTTATCGTATCTTTTCACTCGCTCCTACTCATTGCTATAGTAAAAATACGTTTTTCGAATATATAATAGATATATTTACTGAACTAAATTAAATTTGATGATTGAAGAGAAACTTTAATTTACAAAATTCAATAAATACGAGGATGTGCGCGTTCGAGCGAAAAGTGGCACATTTTCGAGCGAGGGAAGCAAATGAAGCGCGACGCGGAGCGGCAATGAGCGGAAATGTGCCACTTTGAGCTCGAATGCGCACACTCGGTTTTAAGCACACTTTACAAGAATTAATTTACTCTCTGGACAATTCGCAATTAAAGATTACAGAATTAAATTAATAACAAAATTCCCAAATCGCCAATTTTGTGCCTTTTAACAAAATTATTGTTGAAAACGCACCTTTTTCCGAACATAAAATTGAATACAGTTCTTAGAGACGTCAAAATCTACAATGACACCCTAAACGATTGCCGTCTCCTAGACGTCATTGTATGTCAAGGGGTTAATGGTTTCGAAGCCATTTTTGGACGTTTAATTTTTTGCAATTTTAAGAGTTTAAGATTACAATTTTCCTCTTCGGGATATTTTAGAAAGTACTTAAAATTTAACTTTAGAGAGCGGACTCAAAAGAACTAAATGTGTCTGTGTGCATGGGTGCGTGTTTGTGTGTGTGCTGTGTGTTATTAGAAAATTTAAAGAAAAAAAAATAATACAACAAAAGATCATATCTAAAATTGCCTACGAAACCAATCATATATGGACGATTTTACGAGAAGAAAAAGACAAAAAAAATTAGGTAAAAATAAGGTGAGTTCTCGAGGATTAGAAAAGCAGTATTATGGGGTTTAATTTCCATCCTACAAATTAGTATTTTGATGTTATAAGACAATAAAGGAGACAATATGTAGAACTATTAATTGTAACGCAATTGTGATGAATGTTCTTCCATTATTATTGTTACTACTTCCGTTTCCCTTTCGCTTTTGAAACTACGAAAACGTCAAAAACACACTACAAGTGCTCGCGACAAGCTCGACAAATCGTTTTTTAATTTTTGGCGCGTCCGAAAAATGGGGACCGAACTGGTTGGAGATGGAAAATTGCCCACAAATGGAAAAACATTCACGTTTTCAAATTTTTTTGAAAAGAAATAATGAAAACTTTAGGTGCTATTTAGGAAGCTTTAGCAGAGATAATCATATCGTATCTTACAACTATTTTATAAGAACTAAGCAAATTTATTATTAAATATTACACACTATTATTGAAATATTTCAAAAAAAAAAAGACAACGCCAGTGTTGGTCCTAATTAAATGAGCTCAAGAACCAGTAGTGACTTTACGACAATACTTTTATAGAATTAAAAAATGTGTATTTAAAATACTTAAGCAAAATGTTATTTTTCAGGCGATGTAAAAAAAAAGAGCCAGCTTTAATTTTGGGAGGAAAATTAAGGGTGGTTCTTTTGTGCTTTTATAATACCTCTACCGCATAGGTGTCTCTAAGGCACTCATTTGTGATATTTTCAAAAAAGAAAATTACTCGAAAATTTAGGATTTGTACCTTCTATATTTAAAGAGTTGCTTTGACAATAATTTTCGATATTAAATCCCTTTTTATAATAGAGAAATATTGATAACTTGAAATAAAGTACCATACCTATGATTTTCCTCGTTTTTCATTGGTCCTCTTTAATTAATTTATTATTTTCAAAATGTATGGGTTAAAATAGTTCAAAATTAAAGCCCAATTAACCATTATCCTAAAAAAATTAATAAAGCTCCATACCAACGAGTTTTTTCCTTTATAATTTGATTTATTTAGTGAAGTAAAACTTCTTTAGGGGTGCCTTTTTATTTATTAATATTAAAAATACATGAAATTTTTTTATGGTGAGCCTCCCAGTGACGTAACTTAAGTCCTTTTTCTACAAATTTAATTCTCTTCGTTTTCAAAATATTTATTAAATTTATTTGTTAATAATAAAAATCGCCCATTCGTTTTTTTTTAAACCCGAGCTAAAACTTAAACCCAGTGGCGTACCTCGAGCCCAACTGCCTTCCATCCCAACAAATTCAAAATAGACAAAATAGTTGGAACATTTCCACTACGAATAGCCCCCGCTGTGCCGGCACTGCGGGCTTTCTTTTGAACCTTGTTACTTTCACTTTCAAACTTTTACTTTCTAGCATTTCTCCAGTTTTATTAAGTAAGATCACCTCGTACCCTCCATGTGTGTGTTATTCGTGTTTTGTGTAAGTCTCCATTTTTAATTAAAAACAATTAAGAGCAATTAAAGAGCGAACTGAAAGGGTACAGTAGAACCATAACGTTCGACTCGAACTGTAGTAGAACATCTGATGTTGGCAATGATTTTATTTACAGGGCTTTTGCTTTGAGAGCGACAAAGATAGAAGTCGTAACGGAACACGAGAAATACGAATTCCGTGACGTCAAAGCGCGTTCGACCAATCGCAACGAGCCAACTATAGTCAATGTTGATAAATAAATATAGAACTAATTCGCTGACGAAATAATAATCATAAGCCACTCAAAAGTGTGATTAATTGTTCCGTTTGCCGTAATTTAACTTCGAGAGACACCAAAGAGGGGCCAGCGAAGAGAAAAATGGATGCTCTTCCGGTAACGTTGATTGTGAAAGCGCCTAATCAACAAATAGAGGATCAAATAATCAAATGTGAACTGTCATGGACAATAAATAAGCTCAAACAACATTTGTCGGAAGTCTATCCCAGTAAACCCGTAAGTCGTATCAATTATGTGGCTTAATCACATTTTAATCTCGATGACCTTAGGCTAAGCATGAGCAGAAATTAATCTACTCCGGACAACTCCTACCAGACACCGTTGTCTTGGGAGATATTCTAAGGCAATACGATGGTCAAGAGACACATACCGTACATCTTGTTTGTACCATAAGACAGACAACCCCGAAGCACCAACCAGCACCTCCTAAACCTCAGCCTGCGATGCCCGATGCCTCGACCAGCCCCCAAATCTCGACTGCCAGCAATGCCGAACAGCAAATTCCTAACGTACAGTGGCCCAACATTCCTCCCATGGACCCCAATCAATATGCCTTACAAATGGCATGGATGCAACACGCTTACATGCAATACATGACCCAATATATGAATTTGTAAGTCCACTTAGTAGCCCCCCTCAACTTAATTTTACTTTAACTATTTTTAGGAACGCAAACGGAGCCTTTAATAATACTAATGGGGTTGTCAACAATCAAGATGTGGCCGAAGAAGATCCACAGCCTGCACCTCAAAGGCAAAGAGATCAAGAGAACGGTGATCGAGATTGGTTGGATTTAATCTACATCCTAACGAGGATATTAATTTTGCTAAGCGTGGTTTATTTTTATTCAACAGCTCTAAGATTTGTGATGGTCTTTGGGATTGCTTTTGGCTTTTACCTATACCAAATCGGTTTCTTTAGAAATCTTAACAATAATAACAATAACCACAACAATAATAACGTACAAGATGGTCAAGGCGATCCCGAAGTGCAAAGGTCTTATTTAACAATGGCTTGGGTGTTTGTGACCACGTTTTTTTCGTCGTTGGTGCCTGAAGTTCCTCAAGTCGTTTAGCGAATTAAAAATTATTACATTTCGTAGGTAGGCAAAGGATTATCTAGAAAGATAATAGATTTGTTTTTCTAATTTGTAAGGATAGAATCCGATTGATGTGAGCTCCTAAATTTTCGTGCATTAAAATTTTAATGTCGTTCGAACCAGTGTGCGAGGGGATCATGCAATTTGGTTAATACATATTATTGTAAATATTACCGTTAGAAAATTGTGATTGATATATTATTAAGTATTATAATTAAAATAAATTATACTGGCTTTTAACTTGAGATTGGCACTAATCTTTTGATTTTGCACTTGAGATTTTAATAACCTGAACACATGATAAAACGCATTATAAGGGGGGTGAAAAATTAGTATGCAACCCAATACAAGGTCTTGTGCTTCTCATTTTGATTTCTTAAAAATACATTCGAATAGTTTCCCGATGGGTATTTAAGCTTTTCAACAATAAAACAATTTAGTTATAACAAATTTAGGTTTTCCTTTCTTTTGGATATTTCTAAAAAAATTAATCAACGTATTTTGAGCATTTGAAACTCTCAGTTTCCATTTTAAACGTATTTCAATCGTCTAACGAGTCGTAATAATTAAAAAAACTATTTTTCTTTTACATGCAAAAATGAACCAATCAAAATCATTTATTATAAGTCCTAGGAAATTAAAAAAATTCAGAATCAATTTAATTTAATAACACCTTATGATACAAAAACAAAACGAGTTTTAAGTTTCTTCGTAGGTTTCTGGACTTGGATCTAAGATTTCAGGTTCTTCCGGCTTCATTTCAATTACAATCGAATTATCGGGTTGAAGATCATCTCTTTGGCTTAAAGCGGAGCTCGTCCTGTGTGATTCAAGCTCGATATTATTCTTCCTAAGCAGATCCTGTCGACGTTTTAAAGCTTGCTCTTTGTTGAGTCGAATTCTTTCCAATTGCTCTACTGTTATTTCGGGAAGTGAAGCCTGCTGAGGTGGTGGTTGTCTTTTAAATATCTCATCGGCAGAATCATTGCTGTCAGAATCGTTGTCATTGTTAGCAAGCTCCTTGTTTTCTGATTCATCTGTTATCATATCCATTCGAATCTTTTTAAGATAAGTCTGCCAAAAAATAATTATTAAAAGTTGTATACAATCATATTTAATTACAAACCAAGCAGGGAACTGTTCAGAATATCAAATATATAGCATATATACTTACGGCAGGTTAAATAAACATAAGAGCACACAAAGAAATATAATCACAAAACCTAAAGCCATTCAGCAAAAGGTAACTAAAGAGCACTAGCGATAAATACAGAGTAAGTAAAAAGCTATCAAAACATACAAAGTAAAAATGCACAAAGACCTTGTGAGTTGCATAAAAACGGTTAAAAGAAGCAAAGGATGTAAAAAGAATGGTAAAAATCACTAACCTGGACGGGTTTCTTTGTACCTAATTTCTCCAGCTTCTCAATGCAATCATCAAAAGGGTATTTGGGATACAGCCGGTGACACCAATACTCATAATGCTTCATGAGTAGACTCAAGTCTTCTTTCTCGTTACCACGTCCTTTGAACCGCACATTTTCAAATGTCTTTAACAAAAGCGTAAGACCTCGCGGAGTCTTCAGTCTCTCGGCATTTAGAAGGATCTGTGGCCTTCGTGTGACACGTTTTTTGGTAGATTTGTCTGTGTCACCGTTCTCGTTGGTATCACTTTCACCTGCATTGTCTGAGGACACATTAGCTTCAGCTTGTTGTACTATATCTAAATCGCCATCAATTGAAGCTGTATCGATTTCCATATCAGACATTGTATTATGTGCAATAAAGGCTTTTATAAAGGTAAAAAGAGATATAAAGATTTAAAGCCTGGTTGCCCACTAGACTGAGATAAATCAATTTCTATTCAAAATCTTGATTCTGTAATGTGTTATTACGATTATTACTAACTGTATTACTGTTTGTAGACAAGTCTAATGTGTTTAGCCTTCGCAAATAGGACTCCAGTAATCTTTTATTCAGTCTATCCGTTAAGGTTATTTGATGTGCCCTCTCTTGCGAGTTGCTATCAGGGATTGTTTCACTAACTATAAATGTTGTTATTTCACTATTATTTAAACAATTATCACTATTTACACTTGGCATAATTAATATTAACGCGATTAAAAACATATGAAGCAAGAACGTCAACCATTGATTCCGTTACAAAATTCAACGTTGCCAACCTACATTTGGTATAGGGACATTTGATAAATTCATATAACTGATTTTGAAAAAGGAGGATTTTTTAAAATAAACATTGCTATGTAATTAAATTGTTCTCACAAGTTGCAATAATAATAAAGCACTTTGCTTTATTTAACTCTCTTTGATAACATTCATGCATTTGTAAAATACAATTACTAATTTAAAACTAATTTTATTCAGACAATAATTAATAACAAGCACAAGTTACCTTACAATGGATTTATCAATTCTTCAATTTTCAATAAAAGGGAAGCTGAAACTTAAACTTTGCCTCCATATGCTTGAAAGAATCATTTCACCAATTTTTCCATTTTTTGAATCACTTTAATATCCAATATGTTTCCACTAATTTAACAAATACTTCAAGATGGACCAAAACAAATCTACCATACTTATACATACAACAAAATTTAGAACATAGATTAACTTTCTGCCTCTTTCTTCTTTGTGCTTTCTTTATCATTTAAATAGTTTGAATTTATAAAGTAATCACATTTCTGCATCATGTATTAGTCCATCATTCTATAATTAAATTGTATATCATTTTCAAGTAGAATACTCCAAATACAGCAAACCTGTGATAGAAACATAGCTTATTATTCAATGTTTTTTTGCATGTATATCAACTAATCATTTAAATAGTTATAAACAATAAAATTTTTACTTTTTTCTCAAGTATGTGTATTCATAATAGTCCAACTAAATTGTCTTTTATCAAATATATTAAACCAAATATAACACACCTAACATGGATAAAAAAATTATTCATTGGGCTTTCTTTCCCTCTATAGCAAGCTATCATTTAAATAGTAACATTTTTACTTTTCTGTAAAGTACATGAATCCATAATTGTTCAAATAAATTGTTTTTAATTTCATAATCCAATAGACCAAATGTAAGAAACTTATAATGCAAATAAACGTTATTTTTTGGGCTTTTCTTTCATGTATATCAATGCATCAGTTAAATAGTATTAATCAGTAAAATTAGCAATTTTCTGTAGTGTATGGTAATTCCACATTATCCACCTGAATTGTCTATTACTGCCAAGTAGAATAAACGTAAAGCTTTTTCGTTGAGCTTCCTTTCCAGATGTAGCAAACCATTAATTAAATAGTTTTAAACAGTGCAATTAACACTTTTCTTAGTGTACAGGATTCATCCATTATCCAACTAATTTGTGCATTATTTCTCAGTAGAATCAACCAAATATAACAAACTTATAACAAAAATGTAGCTTTAAGTTAATCTAAAAAAGATCTAATTATATGTTTATTTAGGATTTTTCACATATAAAATTGAGACAATACTTACACCTTTACAATAACAATAGTAACTTAGAATACATATCACATTACTCTTTTGCTAATCCATATAATATTATAAAATTGGAATATACAAATTATTTTACTATTTGGACTGTTTCAGGACTACAAAATATCCACAAAAATTAATACAAGACTAATATTCTAAATACAATTCTAAATACACTTCTAAAATATTACAAATAGGTATATGCAGATTAATTTCCAAGCATCTGCTAATATATGAAAAGTTATCATCTGATTATAAATGAGCAAGTTTGGCATTGGGATAATATTTGTACAATTCTTCAGGAACAGAATTCGATACAGCAGATTCACCAAACACATCTATGATTGTTACAATAACGTCTGCCAATTTGTGAGCTTCCACATACACTTTTGCACAGTTCAGAGTGAGTCTACTTGCAAACTTCGTTTGAGAGAAGCTCTCCAACTAAAAGAACATTCTAACAAATAAAGAGAACTAGATTATATTTAAAATACACTACCAGTTCCGCCATGAAATCTATAACAACCATTTGGGGATCAACTGTAGGACTGCACAAGAGTTCCTGTAGTCTTTCATTTGTAGATAACTCTAGTTACAAGTTTTTGAAAATCTTCACTATAAGCTTGAAAAGTTACCACCTGCTTTTAAATGAGCAACTTTGGCATTGGGATAATATCTGTACATTTCTTCACAAACAAAATTTGATAGAGCAGATTCATCTAACACATCTACGATGGTTACAAAAACGTCTGGCTATTTGTGAGCTTCCACATACCCTTTCGCACAATTCCGAGTGAGTCTACTTCCAAGTTTCGTTTGATGAACTGAAAGAACATTCTAACAAATAAAGAGTATTTAAGTTATCGGAATAGTGACCCTTTGTGAAGAAACGTTGTGTATTTAAATAACACATATATGTAATTCTTACATTTCTGTTTCATACATTTCAAAAATTATCTTAAGCCTTTATAGCAATAAAATTTATACACATGTTTTAGTTTAGTATCAAGCAAATCCTTGTAGTGAACTTGAATGTTATACTTGCACGAAAACTGGCCTTAGTAATCACATATAAAATGCATTTAGAATTCTTACATTTTTAATTTAATACATTTGAAAAATTAGTTTAGTCTTTTATAGCATTATTAAATTTTTACAGGGTGTTAGTTTAACGTTAAACAAACCTTTGTTGTTAATTGTCATATTATATTAGCAAGAAAACTACCCTTGACAGATATGTACATACAAAATACTTTAATACATTTTGTTAAAAGTTTATAACATTAATAAACTAATACATAAGATTATATTTAGCAAAAAGATTTAAGTTTTAATTATTATTTACATAAAAGTTTAATATTTTGGCAACAATTAACACTTTAAAATAATCATTAAACTTTTAATATGTTCGCTTTACTTCCAAGTATGTATTTTAAACACATATCTAAATCTTAATTACGTTCTTATCAATAAATGTATACTAACGGAGTTTACAAATTGAAATACGCCGATCTTTTAGCTAATATTTACTTATAAAGTTTTATAATTTTAGCAACAATTAAAGTCTCAAAACGTAATTAAAGAATTGAGTTAAAATGTAAAGCGCTTCCTACTTGCTGCGCCCTCTGGAATCGTCGGTTACCACGTTCGGAACTATATTAGCTCTTCTTTCTATTCATTTGTTTATACTTAATTAATTGTGTTCGTATTTGTAAATGGACTTTATTATATTCTTAAATAACATATTGAGGACGAAGCATTTGAATTGTTTAAATAATGTATGCTTGGAGGATTTAAGGCTAAGTGGAATGCCCATTCCCACAACACTGCGCCATTACGAACTCGGTCGCTGCGGCAACGACCTTCAACCATGAATGAAAAATAGTAAACTGACCCGCGCAACATACTTAAGGTCCGCCTAAACGTAGTAAAACCGCGTGGTTTCGTTTCCCATATGAAAGCATTTAAAAATGTTTAATAATGACTGATTAATAGCGAAGTAGTGGAGTGCCGTAAGACGTAAAAATGGTAAAAGCTCGGAATCCAGGGCATTTGAATAAATTTTAGTAAAACCTTTTTGATTGCATTGCTAAAAGGTGAAATAAAAAAGTTAAAGAATAAAAATTGGACGATCTCGATTACAACAATTTATAACAACAATTTAATGAAGAATGACAGGGATATGAAAAAAAAATTGTTTATAGTAAAGATCTTAATTTTATACACAATAAATGTTATTTGTATAGTAATTTTAATGTTAATTTATACTTACAGTCAAACCTCGATAAGTCGAAATCAAAGGCAAAAGAAAAATAATTCAAGTTATCAAAAAAAGTCGAGTTTAATACTTTTCTGTGTAGCGTCAAGTAAATTTAACTTTTAAAATCGCGAAAAAAATGTTTGAACGACTGCAATAAATTTCACAGTGGTGCACCAAAATGCGAAACGCCTTGTATATAAATTTTTTTATGATCTCTAAACAAAACCCCAATAATTTGCTTTAATTTTACAAAGTAAGCGTCAATTTCAAATTAATTACGTGCAAACGCAAATTCCATTATAAAGGGTGTTTCGAATTAAAGCAGAAAATATTAAGATTTTCAAAAATTGCCAAAAACGATCGTTACGAGGCTTAGTAATTATTTATAAGAGATTATTATTACGAACCGATAAACACGTGTGCCTATTTAAAAACCCAAATGCACGGTTCCGGAAAGCGCGATAACGTTAACTTGCAAATGGTCGAAAGCGCTACGTCGAACAAAGAAAAATGAATTTTGGGCCTCGCAACTAACATTTTGGAAAGCAATTACGACCAAAAAAACTGCGATTTTTGAGAAAAGGGGTGTAAATATTTTTAAAGTATTATTTGTGACTTAACAAAAACGACAAAACATAGAATATTTAAAAATAAGCTTACAATTCAGATTTATATACAGGGTGTACTTCGGAGAATTCCAAAACTCTTTGGTAAACACTATTCTGTTCCACACAAACTCTAATTAGTCAAAATAAAAATTTTCTAGAACGTTCTTAACACTTCAACCCGCGATTCACAACTGGGGCGCGGGGGGAAACGATGTACGCAGTTTGCAACATTATTTGTTTATTTCAATTTTGGTATATGTTAAATACGATTAAGAAACTTTTTAAAAACGGCCGTACCGATGTTTTATAATTATCTATAAGATTGTACACACCAAAAACAAATAATGTAACTAATTGAAATCAACTCGTGCGAGCCATCTACGGTACACACACTAGTTTAAGTTGATTTATAAAAGTTCAAATAAATAATACAATTAAACAAATATTTACATTTTCAATTTGTAGTAATGTATTAAAGTCGTTTAAAAAAATGTTTTAACGACCGACACAATTTAAATTTCTAATTATTCTTTGAAGCACATATGGTACATTCAAAGCACGTTGTATTCAAGCTGTCCATGTATAAGTTATGGAA
The DNA here is from genome assembly GCA_036325965.1 of Sinopyrophorus schimmeli. Taxonomy (NCBI): domain Eukaryota; kingdom Metazoa; phylum Arthropoda; class Insecta; order Coleoptera; family Elateridae; genus Sinopyrophorus; species Sinopyrophorus schimmeli. The sequence goes on from JARFIZ010000398.1 coordinate 226,168, forward strand.
AATTTGGGTAAAGTAAAGGGGCGGAGTTTATGTATTTATTTTTCACAAAGCCGTTTACGAAGCACTTTGTATTGAAGCTTCGTATAAGTTAAGGCACATTTGCGCAGTAAAGGGGCGGAGTTTATGTATTGATTTTTCACGAAACCGACAAAGTAAATTATGTGTACCACATATGTCAGTTCAATGACAGTGGCTGGGTCATCAACTGAGAAGCAATATGACGCCGGATACGACAAATCGATGATGTCGGTATATCGCATTCGACGCACATTGGCTTGCAAAGCCGGATATGATCTAATAGATCAATGATCTTGCTTATCATATTCGACTAAGCAATCAGTTTTTGTGAGAACCACAAAAACTGCATTTTTCTGACGTATAAAAATGTGCAATTAGATTTAAGAGTTAGTTTTTAAGTTTACTTCGAATATTGTAACAACTTTTAATTTTTCAATTGTTTTTTTATAATAAATACTTTACATTTATTCAAAGTGTAATTCTTAAACTCCGTGTAAAAGTTGTCACGTTAAAACAACCAAACTTAACTGGCGCAGTCGGTAGGATTGTAGACGGATACCCCAAATTCGCGTGTTCGTGTGTTTCAACACTTTATCTACAAACTACAAGAACCCGGAAATAGTTGAAGAGGACAAAATCGCTTCTTCAGCTACCCAAAGGAAGTTCAAGGAGACAACATTGCTTCAGGACAACCGCACCCCACAGCACCCAAAGGAACTCCCGTAGGACAAAATCGCTTGCTGGAGAACCGCAACACCCCAAAATAGCTACAAGAAGACAGCATCGCTTCAACTAGCTACACACAAAAAATGAAAAACGCTGAAATAATTATTCTGTAAGTGCAAAAAATTTAATATTTGCAGAAAAGAAGATAAACGTAAATTAGCTATAAGCCCCCTAAACAAAAAAAATATATTTTAACAATTAAAAACAAATTTAAAATCACCTAGTATTAGCCTGAGTTGTTTTTTGTACATTGGGCAACCTGAAGACCGAGGCCTGAGCACGCAAGGGCCAACCAGCTTGCATTTGTACAAAAACAATTCCATGGAACGCTTAAACTATTAAATACAATTAGACCCGTCTATTAATAAGACAATAAAAATTAAAAACAAAAACCAAAATTACAAACGCAAACTAAAACAAAATACTTAACAAAAAACAGAAAAGAAGATAGAAGAACGATTGTATGGAAACAGCAACAGAAGACTTAGTTCAACTGTTAGGAACCTTAAATTTAAGTAATTCTGATTCTGCAACACCTTCAGAAAAAAACTTAATTATGTCTACCCAAGGTTTTCAAGCGGAATTTCTACGAGTTATTCCCGAATTTAACGGAGATCCATCCCGATTACCTGGCTTTATTAGAGCAAGTGATTTAATTATAAATCAGTTCTCAGTAAATGATCCCACAGCATTTATTAACCATTTACTATTATCATCTGTTATACAAAAACTTACTGGTGCAGCAGCTACAGTTACAAATGGTCGATTAATTCATACGTGGAAAGATCTAAAACAAATTTTAAAAGATAATTTCGGAGATCAAAGATCGGAAGACACTTTGCTACAAGACTTGTTACATCTTAAGCAAAATAACGAATCACCTTTAACATTTTATAATCGATGCCAAGAATTAAAAGCAGCATTGTTTTCACATTTAAGCCATACAGATTCTACAGCGGAATTACAAACTATGAAAGCGCAAATGTATACTAGCCTAACTCTAAAAGCATTTTTAAGTGGACTAAGAGATCCCTTAGGAAGCTTTATAAGAAGTACAGAACCGGCAACACTTGAAGATGCACTTCGAAAAATAAATGAAGAACAAAATATTAGACATCTTCAAGCAGGTACACAAAACCAAAATAGAACGTTTACGAGACCACCAATGCATGTTAAACAAATACCACCGAAACAATTTCAACCGCAACCAAATTATCAAAAAATTAATAATGTTCAACTGAGACCTGGACCTTCACATCAAAATTGGCAATCAAGACCGAACTACGTACAACAAACAAAAATATTACCAAATATACCACCGCGACAATTTCCTGGAAATCAATTCCCTTCACAATCAATTAAATTTAACTACAACAAACCAAAAGGAACAAATGTTTTTAAACCAACTAATAAACCACCACCTTATAGACCAACCCCAATGGATATTTCAAGAACAATAAAACACCCATATATTCAACAATCAAGTCAACCCCGTAATTTTATTTCACAAGAATTATTCTATCACGATCAAGAAGAATCAGACGATAACGAATACAATCAACTAGAAGAATATGAAAATTACGAACAAGAAGAATATGAAAATTATAATTTCGATCACAATTCTGAAGAACAGGAGGATTTTCACCTGGACGATACGAACACAAGCCCAACATAATTAATTTAAATAATTTAACACCTTTACGATTACCTTACATCTACTTATCCGAATTAGACGCAAAATTTATGATAGATACTGGATCAATGAAAACTTTATTCAACCCTTCTTTTGTCCATAATCACTACCCCGAATATATATACAACGAAAATTTTCAAATTAGTACAGCTCACGGAACTTCGATTCACAATGAAGTAGCAACAATTCCTTTACCATCAACATTTAACACCAAAGAATTTCACAAGATTTATTTATTTAATTTTAACGATAATTATCAAGGATTAATAGGCATGGATCTATTAAAACAACTTGACGCAAAAATAGATTTTTCAAATAATCAACTTATAACCAAAAATTGTATTTTACCTTTATATGTACCGATCGAAGAGTTACAACAAAAATCAATCTCCAAAAAACAACTTAATAGCTATATAATTCCACCAAGAACGGAAACAACAATTACACTACCCACCAATAGTACTTTGCAGGAAGGACTATGTGAAAACGAAATTTTGGACCTAATCTAATGTTACCAGATGCTTATGTAAAAGTAAAAAATAATTCTTTTACCACCACTATATTAAATACTAGCGACAACGAAATAAAACTTACCATAACAAAACCAATTAAGTTACATGAAGTACCAAATAATGATATTCAAATTAATCACTGTCAAACAAAAGAAACTGGCAAATTATTAAGAAAAAATTTAATAAACCTAAGAACAGATCACATGAACGACGAAGAAAAAACTTTAATTACAAATTTATGCCAAGATTACAAAGATATATTTTACTGCGAAGACATACCACTTTCATTCACCAACAAAATAAAGCATAAAATTAGAACTTCAGACAATGAGCCTATTTTTACCAAAAATTATAGATATCCTTATATTCATAAACAAGAGGTAGAAACGCAAATCGCCAACATGTTAGAAGAAAATATAATAAAACCGAGCGAATCGCCTTGGAACGCACCAATATGGGTCGTACCAAAAAATGGACGCATCTAAGCAACAAAATGGAGAATCGTAGTAGACTATCGCAAATTAAATGAAAACCATTGAAGACAAATTCCCAATACCAAATATCACGGACATTCTAGATAAACTTGGACGCAGTCAATATTTTACTACCCTCGATCTCGCATCAGGCTTCCATCAAGTGGAAATCGACAGCGAAGATATAGAGAAACAGCTTTTCTACAGACGAAGGACATTATGAATTTTACGGATGCCTTTTGGACTTAAAACGCACCCGCAACATTTCAACGCATTATGAATAATGTACTTAAAGGACTCACGGATAAACAATGTTTTGTATATCTTGATGACGTTATAATATTTTCAACATCCCTTACGGAACACATACAAAGACTACGAAATGTATTTGACAGACTTAGAGAAAGCAACTTAAAATCCAATTAAACAAAAGCGAGTTTTACGTAAAGAAGTTGCATATCTTGGACATTTAGTAACACCATGCGGAGTTAAACCAAATCCGAAAAATCTCAGCAATTCAGCAATATCCGATACCAAAAATCAAAAGAGATAAAACAATTTCTCGGACTTTTGGGATATTACAGAAAATTCATCAAAGACTTTGCAAAAATTACTAAACCCTTAACATCATGTTTAAAGAAAGGCAGAAAAGTAGAACATTCGAGTGAATTCGTAAAATCCTTTGAAACCGCAAAAGAAATTTTATCAAATGATCCGATTTTGAAATACCCGGACTTCGAAAACCATTCATATTAACAACGGACGCCTCAAATGTCGCCCTTGGAGCAATTCTTTCACAAGGAACCCCTGGTAAGGATTTACCAATTGCCTATGCTTCAAGAACGCTAAACGAGAGCGAACAACGCTATTCGACAATAGAAAAGGAACTTTTGGCAATTATATGGGCCACAAAATATTTCAGACCTTATTTATACGGACAAAATTTACAATAGTAACAGATCATAGACCTTTAATTTGGTTGAATTCCTTAAAAGAACCAAATTCCAAATTAACAAGATGGAGATTAAAACTCGAAGAATACAACTACAACGTAATATATAAAAAAGGAGTAAAAAACAGTAATGCCGATGCACTTTCTCGAATTCAAATTAATTCAACAACAACCGAAGATCAAGACACGTCATCAATTGCTGTAATTGAAGACGACGAACTAGACCAATTGCTAGACGAAATAATGGAAGACGAAGATAATGCATTTGACCCACAAGTTTTTGAAAAAATGTTATCAGAAGACGAAAATTTAACACAAAATAATGAAAATCACGATACTACACAAGACTCAAATACTCAACATACACAACTATCATCTACCCCAAGTATACCTATTTGTGAAGACGCATTAGAAACCAAGGAAAACCAAATTATTTTCATTTATGTACTAGACGAACCTGATACACCGCTAACAACAATTAAAGAAGGACACAGAATATTGATTGTAGAAGTAAACAAAAGCAACCCGTTACCAACAATAAAAAAAGCATTTATAACATTCTGTAAACCAACTATATCATACCACTGTTATTTCCCAGATGACGAACTTTACAAATCAACCTGTAAACTTGTCATAGAATTATTTGATACCAACAAGCCTAAATTCTTTAGATGCACAAATAGAGTAGATCATATCATTAACAAAGACGAACAAAACTTACAAATACAAATGTATCACGAAGGAAAAACAAACCATCGCGGAATACAAGCCACCCTTATGGCACTAAAAAGAAAATATTACTGGAAAAACATGGAACAAACAATCACTTCGTACATAAATAAATGTACAACATGTCAACAACAAAATATAACAGAAAACCTGTTAAAGCCCCTTATAATTTAACAGAAACACCAGATAGACCTATGCAAGAACTTCATATGGATATATTTTACATAGACAACGATAAATTTTAATAATAATAGACAAATTTACAAAATTTGCACAAGTATACCATTTAAAAGACAGAAACAACACCACAATAGCAAATAAATTAATAAAATTTATGTCTCAATATGGAACCCCCATAAAAATAACAGGAGACGGAGAATTTGAAGGACCGACAATACAAGATTTACTTAAATTTCACAAAATTCAAGTGCATATTACTACCCCTGCACATCATGAATCAAACAGCCCTATCGAACGATTACATTCAACACTTATCGAGCATTATCGTTTATTAAAAGCAAAATATCCAAAAGATAGACCGAAAATAATTATGAGATATGCATTACTAGCATATAATAGTACGTTACACTCAACTACAAAATGTCACCCTTAGAATTATTATTTGGACATACCATGAATTCTGATCCATTTGCCGCTGATTATGAACAACGACAAAAATATATGTATCATCTTACCCACACAGAAAAGATGAAATTTCTATATGAGCAGATTAAAAAACTCCAACAAGAAATAAAAGAAAAGTATACCACAAAACTAAATTCCAACGAAAATCGTATACAACCTTTTGTAATAGGACAAAAGGTACTGCTAAAACAAATCCACGAAAAGGAAAAGCTCACCAAAAATTTGTAGGACCATACGAAATAATTGATATAACACCAAAACATACTTGTACTTTAAAAAACCAAAAAGGAACCCGACGAGCACACGTCAATGATTTGAAACCTTTTATTTCAGAATCTACATCCTCATCCCATTTGGAAATCCCGTCAACATCGACGAACCAAAATTCATAAACCTTAAAGACAACCCTGGCCTTTATTTCGACAAATTAGGAATTGTACGAATTAAAACCAATCAATGGACTCTCATAAAACTATCGATTGTACACCTCTCTTATCTGAATTTCAAAATCTAAAAGAAAACGTCAAAAATATTAAATATTCCTTCGAAACTTTAGAGAATGGACAAGCTTACAAAAGAGAAAGTCATAACTATCAATTAATACTAGATAATTTATTAATTGAAAATAACAAAAAATTTGAACACATTCTTCCAAATAATAACCAAAGAACGAAACGAGGAGCAATAAATGCTTTAGGAAGTGTTATAAAAATCATCACGGGAAATTTAGATGCAGAAGATGGTCAGAGAATTGATCAAGAATTAAAAATCTTAAAATCAGGACAAGGAAAATTACAAAATGCAATAATTCGCCAAACATCGCTGATGAGCGAATCAATCGATAAATATAACGAAACACTTACTAAATTAACATCAAATCAATATATCTTACGATCAAGATTGCTACAACTAGAAGCTTCAATACAAAATACAACGATGTACGACACAAATATGTATTCGTTAATTAACCTTCATTCTATTCAACTACAGTTAATTACCCTTCTTAATTTACTCTTAAACATGTTAACTACCCTGGAAGATGCGACAACTTTTGCAAAATTAAACATACTACATCCTTCAATTGTTGAATTCAAAGACTTAAGACAAGAACTTTTATTGATATCGCAACAAAACCTACCCTACAAATTACCTTATGAACCTACACATGAACTTGAAGATTATTATTCTCTAATTAATATCAAAGCCTATCGCAAAAATAACAACTTAAACTTCATTTTGGAAATACCACTTTGTGATGAAATTACATTTGATTATTATCAATTAATTCCATTGCCTATAAAAAACGGAGAAGAATTCCAAATGATCATACCCTCTAAACCATATCTACTACACAGTGACAAAAACTCTATAATGATGAGTGAAAAGTGTAAAGTAGTGAAAAATGGTCTGTATTTTTGTGATGAATCGCAACAGAATTTAGAAAATGATGAACAATGTGCCATAGATTTAATTAATTTTAGAACAGTAAAAGATTGTAAGATTTATAAAATTAAAATAAATAAGTTAAAATTACATAAACTGAAAAATAACGCTTGGTTAATTGTTAGTAATAAGGAAGAAATAGTTAAGATATCTTGTATAAATAGTCATTATAAAAAATCTTTGTTCGGAACATATTTGGTGCAAATACCAAACAATTGTAATATTAGTATTGACAATTACTTTCTTTCAAATAACAAACAAGAAACAAAAATTATTGATGTTCTTAATTTACCACTTATAAACAATCTTAGTTTACAAAATTATGTTAATAAAAAAGAAACACCAACGTTAGAATTAGAACAAATTGATTTAAACAATCTAAATTCAATTAAAGAAAGACTTTCAATTATTCCAAAGGAAATAGATAATACTTGGAGTTCTGTCCCAACACATTTAAGTATAAGTTCATTTACTGTAACAATTATACTAATTTTAATATTATTTATAATAATTGTAACATTGTATTGTAAACGCAAATTCCTCACTCAAAAATTGACAAAACATTTTGAGAAAGATTTGGATAAGAATGATCAAAAGGAAATTCATTTAGAAGATCTTAAATTGAAAAATCCTGTTGTCTGAATTTTTCAATCTTAAAGGGGAGGAATTATGTGTACCACATATGTCAGTTCAATGACAGTGGCTGGGTCATCAACTGAGAAGCAATATGACGCCGGATACGACAAATCGATGATGTCGGTATATCGCATTCGACGCACATTGGCTTGCAAAGCCGGATATGATCTAATAGATCAATGATCTTGCTTATCATATTCGACTAAGCAATCAGTTTTGTGAGAACCACAAAACTGCATTTTTCTGACGTATAAAATGTGCAATTAGATTTAAGAGTTAGTTTTAAGTTTACTTCGAATATTGTAACAACTTTTAATTTTTCAATTGTTTTTTATAATAAATACTTTACATTTATTCAAAGTGTAATTCTTAAACTCCGTGTAAAAGTTGTCACGTTAAAACAACCAAACTTAACTAGTATTGATTTTTAGATATGCCAAACAGGTAGCGACATCGCCAACAATTTCCAGTGGTTACGTTATGTTTAAGGCCACTGACCTGTGCGTTGCTTATAAATAAACTTGCATTCGTCGCTCGCTGCCATGTAAAACGGCACAAATTAGTGTTTTAACTGTGTTTAATTAGTGTTTTAATTAATCACGAGTGCGAAAGAGTGTCGGAATCGGTTTAGAATGAAAGTTCGCACAAAGTTCCAAATTCGAGACGGTCGCCTGAACCAATATTTTTATAACACTGTGTATATGTGTTTTGTAAAATAAAATAAATCGATAATTGTATTTAAAATTATCAAGGCTCTTTTTAATCGTCTTTTGATATCAGGTGAATTGACTTTCGGGGTCAGCCGATAGGACATCTGTTTTCACATAACGTTGGAATTGCTTTGTTTCGATTTTTAAAATATCCTTTAATATTATTTTCAAATTAAATTTTAATATTTGTGTTTCAACCCTTAAACTAAGGTGAATTTTAATTCGAGGTCTTTCTATTAAAATTGACACATTCGTAAAACTTTTGAATCAACAATTTTAATTGTTTTATGTTTTTTTTTGGGTTAAAATTAAATTTTTTTTCAAAGTTTAAATATGGCTATTAAATATAGTAAAAAAACTGAAAAGCTTATGGATATGCTGTTAAAAACCCGCTTGGGAATGTTTAATCAATTAATTATTACTATTGTTATTAATTAATATTGTTGTGTTTAGTCCTACATTCATGCTTTTGAAAATGTTCATTTTAAGTAGGTTTTAAATTTTTTTTTCACGGGTTATTTCAAAACTTTTGCTAAATCTACTATCTCAGTTAGGTAGCTAATAGCATACTTCTCTTCAGCTTCACAAATTAATAGTTATTGCCACCCCTAAATACTCAAATTGTTTAACTTCTTTAAAATAGTAGGTTTTTCCTTCTGTCGTTGTGACTTGTAGATAGTTCCCTTTTTTTTACTTCTTCGCTCTTTTCTTTTTCATAATTCATTTTATTGTGTTTCCCTTAACTCAATTCTCTTGCATTTTAATTGATCTTTTTTAATTAGCAATTCAAAACCCTTTTGAAACCAATTCTCTTATAAACTTGTTTATGTTTTTTCGTAATAAAATATCATAATTTGTTTTTTCAAATTTATAATGTCTATTAACAGGTAATTTGATTCTTACGAAACATTTTGAAAATTAATTGGTTTTAATTTTAAATCAATTTTTAATAGTTTCTTAATTTTCAAATTTTTTACCAAAAAAGTGAATTTTAATTCGAGGTTTTCTATTAAAATTCAATTCGAAAATTTTGAAACGAAAATCTTAATTGTTTTATTTTTTTCAGAAAGATTATTTTTTCAAAGTTTAATATTATTAAAATAGTAATTACAATTGCATTTATTATGATTTAAATAAATCTTTAATAGTTTAATTCAATTTTCCAATTATGGAATGTTAGGATATAATTCAATTGTTGTTTGAAAATAAATTATTTTTCAGAAAATGTTTCCTAGATTTTTAAGACGTTATTAAAATTCGTTTAAAAGTTTGAAATAAATTCTTAAAAATAACATACGATTTTTAAAGGTAGTTAATATTGAAAAACAATTAGATTAGTTCATCTTGTTTAAATATCGAAAGTTTTTCAATTTTGAATTATAGTATGAATTATTTACCAATTGTGGTTTTATTATTTTTTTCTAGAAAATTTGTAATTTGATTTTTTAAGAGTTATTCCAATTTTTAAAATCAATTCGCTTACAAATATGTAGTTTATTTGATCGAATTTCATTATTCGATTCTTTAAATTACTATTCTAAAAAACCAAAATTTGGATTTTACGAAAATCATTCTGGAAAATTCCATTTCGGTGTATATTTTGAAAAATTCATTTTACGAAAACGGTTGGATTCAATTTTTACAAGATTTTTTAGTTTTAAATAAAACCTTTAATACAAATTTTTTTTTATTATTAAAAATTAAACTAATTGTTATTTAAAAACCTTTGGATTTTTACAATATTTTTATTTAAATTTTTTTTTTTTTTTTTAAATTTTAAGGTTTAATTTTTCAGGTAAATTAACCCATTGTATATTTAAATTTGTTTTTTTTAAAAATTTTTTTATGTTAAAAACTTTTTTTTTTTTTAAATTAATTTTTAAATAAAAAGAACAAATATGGTTTAAAAATTAATTGTTTTTAAAAATTCAAATCATCCGAAATTAGAAATCGGCAATTTCGTAAATTAAGAAAGGTATAAGCCGAATTTTTCATTATTTTACTGGTTTATAGTAATTACCAATAAACAATTATAAAGCATAAGAACGGCCGTTTTGACAAATTTTGTATTCACATAATTTCCAGTTTGGCTTCGAACAAATCCAATTGAAAATAAATAATTTGTGTGTGGGAGCTCTGCTGGAATTTTTCATTATTTTACTGGTTTATAGTAATTACCAATAAACAATTATAAAGCATAAGAACGGCCGTTTTGACAAATTTTTGTATTCACATAATTTCCAGTTTGGCTTCGAACAAATCCAATTGAAAATAAATAATTTGTGTGTGGAGCTCTGCTGGAATTTTTTCATTATTTTACTGGTTTATAGTAATTACCAATAAACAATTATAAAGCATAAGAACGGCCGTTTTGACAAATTTTGTATTCACATAATTTCCAGTTTGGCTTCGAACAAATCCAATTGAAAATAAATAATTTGTGTGTGGGAGCTCTGCTGGAATTTTTCATTATTTTACTGGTTTATAGTAATTACCAATAAACAATTATAAAGCATAAGAACGGCCGTTTTGACAAATTTTGTATTCACATAATTTCCAGTTTGGCTTCGAACAAATCCAATTGAAAATAAATAATTTGTGTGTGGGAGCTCTGCTGGAATTTTTTCATTATTTTACTGGTTTATAGTAATTACCAATAAACAATTATAAAGCATAAGAACGGCCGTTTTGACAAATTTTGTATTCACATAATTTCCAGTTTGGCTTCGAACAAATCCAATTGAAAATAAATAATTTGTGTGTGGAGCTCTGCTGGAATTTTTTTATTATTTTACTGGTTTATAGTAATTACCAATAAACAATTATAAAGCATAAGAACGGCCGTTTTGACAAATTTTGTATTCACATAATTTCCAGTTTGGCTTCGAACAAATCCAATTGAAAATAAATAATTTGTGTGTGGGAGCTCTGCTGGAATTTTTTCATTATTTTACTGGTTTATAGTAATTACCAATAAACAATTATAACGGATAAGAACGGCCGTTTTGACAAATTTCGAAATTCACATTTTTGCAGTTTATTCTAACAAATCCAATTGAAATAAATTATTTCTGCCTTTGATAGCAATGCCGAATTTTTTATTATTTTTCTGGTTTATAGTAATTACCAATAAACAATTATAAAGCATAAGAACGGCCGTTTTGGCAAATTTTGAAATTCACATTTTGCAGTTTATTCTAACAAATCCAATTGAAATAAATTATTTCTGCTTTGATAGCAATGCCCGAATTTTTTATTATTTTTGGTTTATAGTAATTACCAATAAACAATTATAAAGCATAAGAACGGCCGTTTTGGCAAATTTTGAAATTCACATTTTGCAGTTTTATTCTAACAAATCCAATTGAAATAAATTATTTCTGTTTGATAGCAATGCCGAATTTTTTATTATTTTCTGGTTTATAGTAATTACCAATAAACAATTATAAAGCATAAGAACGGCCGTTTTGGCAAATTTTGAAATTCACATTTTTTCAGTTTATTCTAACAAATCCAATTGAAATAAATTATTTCTGCCTTTGATAGCAATGCCGAATTTTTATTATTTTTCTGGTTTATAGTAATTACCAATAAACAATTATAAAGCATAAGAACGGCCGTTTTGGCAAATTTTGAAATTCACATTTTGCAGTTTATTCTAACAAATCCAATTGAAAATAAATTATTTCTGCTTTGATAGCAATGCCGAATTTTTTATTATTTTCTGGTTTATAGTAATTACCAATAAACAATTATAAAGCATAAGAACGGCCGTTTTGGCAAATTTTGAAATTCACATTTTTGCAGTTTTATTCTAACAAATCCAATTGAAAATAAATTAAATTTTTGTTTGATAGCAATGCCCGAATTTTTTATTATTTTTCTGGTTTATAGTAATTACCAATAAACAATTATAAAGCATAAGAACGGCCGTTTGGCAAATTTTGAAATTCACATTTTGCAGTTTTATTCTAACAAATCCAATTGAAATAAATTATTTCTGCCTTTGATAGCAATGCCGAATTTTTTATTATTTTCTGGTTTATAGTAATTACCAATAAACAATTATAAAGCATAAGAACGGCCGTTTTGGCAAATTTTGAAATTCACATTTTTGCAGTTTTATTCTAACAAATCCAATTGAAAATAAATTTAAATTTTTGTTTGATAGCAATGCCCGAATTTTTTATTATTTTTCTGGTTTATAGTAATTACCAATAAACAATTATAAAGCATAAAAAACGGCCGTTTTGGCAAATTTTGAAATTCACATTTTGCAGTTTCTATTCTAACAAATCCAATGAAATAAATTATTTCTGCCTTTGATAGCAATGCTCGAATTTTTTATTATTTTTCTGGTTTATAGTAATTACCAATAAACAATTATAAAGCATAAGAACGGCCGTTTTGGCAAACTTTTGAATTCACATGTTTTGCAGGTTGACTTCTAATAAATCCAATTGAAAATAAATAATTTCTGTGTGTGGGAGCTATGCCCGAATTTTTTATTATTTTCTGGTTTATAATAATTACCAATAAACAATTATAAAGCAAAAGTACGGCCGTTTGGGCAAATATTTGAAATTTCACATTTTGCAGTTTCTATTCTAACAAATCGGACAGGAAATAAATTATTTCTGCCTTTGATAGCAATGCTCGAATTTTTTATTATTTTTCTCAATATAGTAATTACCAATAAACAATTATAAAGCATAAGAACGGCCGTTTTGGCAAACTTTTGAATTCACATGTTTTGCAGGTTGACTTCTAATAAATCCAATTGAAAATAAATAATTTCTGTGTGTGGGAGCTATGCCCGAATTTTTTATTATTTTCTGGTTTATAATAATTACCAATAAACAATTATAAAGCAAAAGTACGGCCGTTTGGGCAAATATTTGAAATTTCACATTTTCAGTTTCTATTCTAACAAATCGGACAGGAAATAAATTATTTCTGCCTTTGATAGCAATGCTCGAATTTTTTTATTATTTTTCTCCAATATAGTAATTACCAATAAACAATTATAAAGCATAAGAACGGCCGTTTTGGCAAACTTTTGAATTCACATGTTTTGCAGGTTGACTTCTAATAAATCCAATTGAAAATAAATAATTTCTGTGTGTGGGAGCTATGCCCGAATTTTTTTATTATTTTTCTGGTTTATAATAATTACCAATAAACAATTATAAAGCAAAAGTACGGCCGTTTGGGCAAATATTTGAAATTTCACATTTTACAGTTTCTATTCTAACAAATCGGACAGGAAATAAATTATTTCTGCCTTTGATAGCAATGCTCGAATTTTTTTATTATTTTTCTCCAATATAGTAATTACCAATAAACAATTATAAAGCATAAGAACGGCCGTTTTGGCAAACTTTTGAATTCACATGTTTTGCAGGTTGACTTCTAATAAATCCAATTGAAAATAAATAATTTCTGTGTGTGGGAGCTATGCCCGAATTTTTTTATTATTTTCTGGTTTATAATAATTACCAATAAACAATTATAAAGCAAAAGTACGGCCGTTTGGGCAAATATTTGAAATTTCACATTTTACAGTTTCTATTCTAACAAATCGGACAGGAAATAAATTATTTCTGCCTTTGATAGCAATGCTCGAATTTTTTTATTATTTTTGTCCTATAGTAATTACCAATAAACAATTATAAAGCATAAGAACGGCCGTTTTGGCAAACTTTTGAATTCACATGTTTTGCAGGTTGACTTCTAATAAATCCAATTGAAAATAAATAATTTCTGTGTGTGGGAGCTATGCCCGAATTTTTTATTATTTTCTGGTTTATAGTAATTACCAATAAACAATTATAAAGCAAAAGTACGGCCGTTTGGGCAAATATTTGAAATTTCACATTTTACAGTTTCTATTCTAACAAATCGGACAGGAAATAAATTATTTCTGCCTTTGATAGCAATGCTCGAATTTTTTATTATTTTTCTTATAGTAATTACCAATAAACAATTATAAAGCATAAGAACGGCCGTTTTGGCAAACTTTTGAATTCACATGTTTTGCAGGTTGACTTCTAATAAATCCAATTGAAAATAAATAATTTCTGTGTGTGGGAGCTATGCCCGAATTTTTATATTATTTTTCTGGTTTATAGTAATTACCAATAAACAATTATAAAGCAAAAGTACGGCCGTTTGGGCAAATATTTGAAATTTCACATTTTGCAGTTTCTATTCTAACAAATCGGACAGGAAATAAATTATTTCTGCCTTTGATAGCAATGCTCGAATTTTTTATTATTTTTCTCATATAGTAATTACCAATAAACAATTATAAAGCATAAGAACGGCCGTTTTGGCAAATTTTGAATTCACATGTTTTGCAGGTTGACTTCTAATAAATCCAATTGAAAATAAATAATTTCTGTGTGTGGAGCTATGCCCGAATTTTTTATTATTTTTCTGGTTTATAGTAATTACCAATAAACAATTATAAAGCAAAAGTACGGCCGTTTGGGCAAATATTTGAAATTTCACATTTTCAGTTTCTATTCTAACAAATCGGACAGGAAATAAATTATTTCTGCCTTTGATAGCAATGCTCGAATTTTTTATTATTTTGTCTTATAGTAATTACCAATAAACAATTATAAAGCATAAGAACGGCCGTTTTGGCAAACTTTTGAATTCACATGTTTTGCAGGTTGACTTCTAATAAATACAATTGAAAATAAATAATTTCTGTGTGTGGGAGCTATGCCCGAATTTTTATATTATTTTTCTGGTTTATAGTAATTACCAATAAACAATTATAAAGCAAAAGTACGGCCGTTTGGGCAAATATTTGAAATTTCACATTTTGCAGTTTCTATTCTAACAAATCGGACAGGAAATAAATTATTTCTGCCTTTGATAGCAATGCTCGAATTTTTTATTATTTTCTCATATAGTAATTACCAATAAACAATTATAAAGCATAAGAACGGCCGTTTTGGCAAACTTTTGAATTCACATGTTTTGCAGGTTGACTTCTAATAAATCCAATTGAAAATAAATAATTTCTGTGTGTGGGAGCTATGCCCGAATTTTTTATTATTTTCTGGTTTATAGTAATTACCAATAAACAATTATAAAGCAAAAGTACGGCCGTTTGGGCAAATATTTGAAATTTCACATTTTGCAGTTTCTATTCTAACAAATCGGACAGGAAATAAATTATTTCTGCCTTTGATAGCAATGCTCGAATTTTTTTATTATTTTTCTCCAATATAGTAATTACCAATAAACAATTATAAAGCATAAGAACGGCCGTTTTGGCAAACTTTTGAATTCACATGTTTTGCAGGTTGACTTCTAATAAATCCAATTGAAAATAAATAATTTCTGTGTGTGGGAGCTATGCCCGAATTTTTTATTATTTTCTGGTTTATAGTAATTACCAATAAACAATTATAAAGCAAAAGTACGGCCGTTTGGGCAAATATTTGAAATTTCACATTTTGCAGTTTCTATTCTAACAAATCGGACAGGAAATAAATTATTTCTGCCTTTGATAGCAATGCTCGAATTTTTTTATTATTTTTCTCCAATATAGTAATTACCAATAAACAATTATAAAGCATAAGAACGGCCGTTTTGGCAAACTTTTGAATTCACATGTTTTGCAGGTTGACTTCTAATAAATACAATTGAAAATAAATAATTTCTGTGTGTGGGAGCTATGCCCGAATTTTTATATTATTTTTCTGGTTTATAGTAATTACCAATAAACAATTATAAAGCAAAAGTACGGCCGTTTGGGCAAATATTTGAAATTTCACATTTTACAGTTTCTATTCTAACAAATCGGACAGGAAATAAATTATTTCTGCCTTTGATAGCAATGCTCGAATTTTTTTATTATTTTTCTCCAATATAGTAATTACCAATAAACAATTATAAAGCATAAGAACGGCCGTTTTGGCAAACTTTTGAATTCACATGTTTTGCAGGTTGACTTCTAATAAATCCAATTGAAAATAAATAATTTCTGTGTGTGGAGCTATGCCCGAATTTTTTATTATTTTCTGGTTTATAATAATTACCAATAAACAATTATAAAGCAAAAGTACGGCCGTTTGGGCAAATATTTGAAATTTCACATTTTACAGTTTCTATTCTAACAAATCGGACAGGAAATAAATTATTTCTGCCTTTGATAGCAATGCTCGAATTTTTTTATTATTTTCTCCAATATAGTAATTACCAATAAACAATTATAAAGCATAAGAACGGCCGTTTTGGCAAACTTTTGAATTCACATGTTTTGCAGGTTGACTTCTAATAAATCCAATTGAAAATAAATAATTTCTGTGTGTGGGAGCTATGCCCGAATTTTTTTATTATTTTTCTGGTTTATAATAATTACCAATAAACAATTATAAAGCAAAAGTACGGCCGTTTGGGCAAATATTTGAAATTTCACATTTTGCAGTTTCTATTCTAACAAATCGGACAGGAAATAAATTATTTCTGCCTTTGATAGCAATGCTCGAATTTTTTTATTATTTTTCTCCAATATAGTAATTACCAATAAACAATTATAAAGCATAAGAACGGCCGTTTTGGCAAACTTTTGAATTCACATGTTTTGCAGGTTGACTTCTAATAAATCCAATTGAAAATAAATAATTTCTGTGTGATGGAGCTATGCCCGAATTTTTTTATTATTTTTCTGGTTTATAATAATTACCAATAAACAATTATAAAGCAAAAGTACGGCCGTTTGGGCAAATATTTGAAATTTCACATTTTGCAGTTTCTATTCTAACAAATCGGACAGGAAATAAATTATTTCTGCCTTTGATAGCAATGCTCGAATTTTTTTATTATTTTTCTCCAATATAGTAATTACCAATAAACAATTATAAAGCATAAGAACGGCCGTTTTGGCAAACTTTTGAATTCACATGTTTTGCAGGTTGACTTCTAATAAATCCAATTGAAAATAAATAATTTCTGTGTGTGGGAGCTATGCCCGAATTTTTTTATTATTTTTCTGGTTTATAATAATTACCAATAAACAATTATAAAGCAAAAGTACGGCCGTTTGGGCAAATATTTGAAATTTCACATTTTGCAGTTTCTATTCTAACAAATCGGACAGGAAATAAATTATTTCTGCCTTTGATAGCAATGCTCGAATTTTTTTATTATTTTCTCCAATATAGTAATTACCAATAAACAATTATAAAGCATAAGAACGGCCGTTTTGGCAAACTTTTGAATTCACATGTTTTGCAGGTTGACTTCTAATAAATCCAATTGAAAATAAATAATTTCTGTGTGTGGGAGCTATGCCCGAATTTTTTTATTATTTTTCTGGTTTATAATAATTACCAATAAACAATTATAAAGCAAAAGTACGGCCGTTTGGGCAAATATTTGAAATTTCACATTTTCAGTTTCTATTCTAACAAATCGGACAGGAAATAAATTATTTCTGCCTTTGATAGCAATGCTCGAATTTTTTATTATTTTTCTCAATATAGTAATTACCAATAAACAATTATAAAGCATAAGAACGGCCGTTTTGGCAAACTTTTGAATTCACATGTTTTGCAGGTTGACTTCTAATAAATCCAATTGAAAATAAATAATTTCTGTGTGTGGGAGCTATGCCCGAATTTTTATATTATTTTTCTGGTTTATAGTAATTACCAATAAACAATTATAAAGCAAAAGTACGGCCGTTTGGGCAAATATTTGAAATTTCACATTTTGCAGTTTCTATTCTAACAAATCGGACAGGAAATAAATTATTTCTGCCTTTGATAGCAATGCTCGAATTTTTTTATTATTTTTCTCATATAGTAATTACCAATAAACAATTATAAAGCATAAGAACGGCCGTTTTGGCAAACTTTTGAATTCACATGTTTTGCAGGTTGACTTCTAATAAATCCAATTGAAAATAAATAATTTCTGTGTGTGGGAGCTATGCCCGAATTTTTTTATTATTTTTCTGGTTTATAATAATTACCAATAAACAATTATAAAGCAAAAGTACGGCCGTTTGGGCAAATATTTGAAATTTCACATTTTCAGTTTCTATTCTAACAAATCGGACAGGAAATAAATTATTTCTGCCTTTGATAGCAATGCTCGAATTTTTTTATTATTTTTCTCCAATATAGTAATTACCAATAAACAATTATAAAGCATAAGAACGGCCGTTTTGGCAAACTTTTGAATTCACATGTTTTGCAGGTTGACTTCTAATAAATCCAATTGAAAATAAATAATTTCTGTGTGTGGGAGCTATGCCCGAATTTTTATATTATTTTTCTGGTTTATAGTAATTACCAATAAACAATTATAAAGCAAAAGTACGGCCGTTTGGGCAAATATTTGAAATTTCACATTTTGCAGTTTCTATTCTAACAAATCGGACAGGAAATAAATTATTTCTGCCTTTGATAGCAATGCTCGAATTTTTTTATTATTTTTCTCCAATATAGTAATTACCAATAAACAATTATAAAGCATAAGAACGGCCGTTTTGGCAAACTTTTGAATTCACATGTTTTGCAGGTTGACTTCTAATAAATCCAATTGAAAATAAATAATTTCTGTGTGTGGGAGCTATGCCCGAATTTTTTTATTATTTTTCTGGTTTATAATAATTACCAATAAACAATTATAAAGCAAAAGTACGGCCGTTTGGGCAAATATTTGAAATTTCACATTTTGCAGTTTCTATTCTAACAAATCGGACAGGAAATAAATTATTTCTGCCTTTGATAGCAATGCTCGAATTTTTTTATTATTTTTCTCCAATATAGTAATTACCAATAAACAATTATAAAGCATAAGAACGGCCGTTTTGGCAAACTTTTGAATTCACATGTTTTGCAGGTTGACTTCTAATAAATCCAATTGAAAATAAATAATTTCTGTGTGTGGGAGCTATGCCCGAATTTTTTTATTATTTTCTGGTTTATAATAATTACCAATAAACAATTATAAAGCAAAAGTACGGCCGTTTGGGCAAATATTTGAAATTTCACATTTTGCAGTTTCTATTCTAACAAATCGGACAGGAAATAAATTATTTCTGCCTTTGATAGCAATGCTCGAATTTTTTTATTATTTTTCTCCAATATAGTAATTACCAATAAACAATTATAAAGCATAAGAACGGCCGTTTTGGCAAACTTTTGAATTCACATGTTTTGCAGGTTGACTTCTAATAAATCCAATTGAAAATAAATAATTTCTGTGTGTGGGAGCTATGCCCGAATTTTTTTATTATTTTTCTGGTTTATAATAATTACCAATAAACAATTATAAAGCAAAAGTACGGCCGTTTGGGCAAATATTTGAAATTTCACATTTTGCAGTTTCTATTCTAACAAATCGGACAGGAAATAAATTATTTCTGCCTTTGATAGCAATGCTCGAATTTTTTTATTATTTTTCTCCAATATAGTAATTACCAATAAACAATTATAAAGCATAAGAACGGCCGTTTTGGCAAACTTTTGAATTCACATGTTTTGCAGGTTGACTTCTAATAAATCCAATTGAAAATAAATAATTTCTGTGTGTGGGAGCTATGCCCGAATTTTTTTATTATTTTCTGGTTTATAATAATTACCAATAAACAATTATAAAGCAAAAGTACGGCCGTTTGGGCAAATATTTGAAATTTCACATTTTCAGTTTCTATTCTAACAAATCGGACAGGAAATAAATTATTTCTGCCTTTGATAGCAATGCTCGAATTTTTTTATTATTTTTCTCCAATATAGTAATTACCAATAAACAATTATAAAGCATAAGAACGGCCGTTTTGGCAAACTTTTGAATTCACATGTTTTGCAGGTTGACTTCTAATAAATCCAATTGAAAATAAATAATTTCTGTGTGTGGGAGCTATGCCCGAATTTTTTTATTATTTTTCTGGTTTATAATAATTACCAATAAACAATTATAAAGCAAAAGTACGGCCGTTTGGGCAAATATTTGAAATTTCACATTTTGCAGTTTCTATTCTAACAAATCGGACAGGAAATAAATTATTTCTGCCTTTGATAGCAATGCTCGAATTTTTTTATTATTTTTCTCCAATATAGTAATTACCAATAAACAATTATAAAGCATAAGAACGGCCGTTTTGGCAAACTTTTGAATTCACATGTTTTGCAGGTTGACTTCTAATAAATCCAATTGAAAATAAATAATTTCTGTGTGTGGAGCTATGCCCGAATTTTTATTATTTTCTGGTTTATAATAATTACCAATAAACAATTATAAAGCAAAAGTACGGCCGTTTGGGCAAATATTTGAAATTTCACATTTTGCAGTTTCTATTCTAACAAATCGGACAGGAAATAAATTATTTCTGCCTTTGATAGCAATGCTCGAATTTTTTTATTATTTTTTTCCAATATAGTAATTACCAATAAACAATTATAAAGCATAAGAACGGCCGTTTTGGCAAACTTTTGAATTCACATGTTTTGCAGGTTGACTTCTAATAAATCCAATTGAAAATAAATAATTTCTGTGTGTGGGAGCTATGCCCGAATTTTTTTATTATTTTTCTGGTTTATAATAATTACCAATAAACAATTATAAAGCAAAAGTACGGCCGTTTGGGCAAATATTTGAAATTTCACATTTTGCAGTTTCTATTCTAACAAATCGGACAGGAAATAAATTATTTCTGCCTTTGATAGCAATGCTCGAATTTTTTTATTATTTTTCTCCAATATAGTAATTACCAATAAACAATTATAAAGCATAAGAACGGCCGTTTTGGCAAACTTTTGAATTCACATGTTTTGCAGGTTGACTTCTAATAAATCCAATTGAAAATAAATAATTTCTGTGTGTGGAGCTATGCCCGAATTTTTTATTATTTTTCTGGTTTATAATAATTACCAATAAACAATTATAAAGCAAAAGTACGGCCGTTTGAGCAAATATTTGAAATTTCACATTTTACAGTTTCCATTCTAACAAATCGGACAGGAAATAAATTATTTCTGCCTTTGATAGCAATGCTCGAATTTTTTTATTATTTTTCTCCAATATAGTAATTACCAATAAACAATTATAAAGCATAAGAACGGCCGTTTTGGCAAACTTTTGAATTCACATGTTTTGCAGGTTGACTTCTAATAAATCCAATTGAAAATAAATAATTTCTGTGTGTGGGAGCTATGCCCGAATTTTTTTATTATTTTTCTGGTTTATAATAATTACCAATAAACAATTATAAAGCAAAAGTACGGCCTTTGGGCAAATATTTGAAATTTCACATTTTGCAGTTTCTATTCTAACAAATCGGACAGGAAATAAATTATTTCTGCCTTTGATAGCAATGCTCGAATTTTTTTATTATTTTTCTCCAATATAGTAATTACCAATAAACAATTATAAAGCATAAGAACGGCCGTTTTGGCAAACTTTTGAATTCACATGTTTTGCAGGTTGACTTCTAATAAATCCAATTGAAAATAAATAATTTCTGTGTGTGGGAGCTATGCCCGAATTTTTTTATTATTTTTCTGGTTTATAATAATTACCAATAAACAATTATAAAGCAAAAGTACGGCCGTTTGAGCAAATATTTGAAATTTCACATTTTACAGTTTCCATTCTAACAAATCGGACAGGAAATAAATTATTTCTGCCTTTGATAGCAATGCTCGAATTTTTTTATTATTTTTCTCCAATATAGTAATTACCAATAAACAATTATAAAGCATAAGAACGGCCGTTTTGGCAAACTTTTGAATTCACATGTTTTGCAGGTTGACTTCTAATAAATCCAATTGAAAATAAATAATTTCTGTGTGTGGGAGCTATGCCCGAATTTTTTTATTATTTTTCTGGTTTATAATAATTACCAATAAACAATTATAAAGCAAAAGTACGGCCGTTTGGGCAAATATTTGAAATACTGCATACTACCTACATTCTCAGTTACACAGCACTTGTATAATTTTCTTTTTACTTAAGAAACAAATTTTTAAATTATGAATCAGACATTTTAATAATATCATAAAGCTTCTCTTTGAATTTCAGCAAATGACAAGGCCCAAGACATATTCAAATTAGTTCACAATTCTATACAAAACACACAAAATCAGATCGACAGAAAACACGAAGAACACATTTAAGATGGGTAAGGCGCGATCATATTTTTTTCACTTTACGAATTAATTCGCAGCAATTTTTAATTTCAGCCGGCTTCCCATTTGGAAAATGGTAACATGTTTAATCCCGTCGATCGTCGAAGTGAAATAAAAGCAAACGTGCAAAATATGGGCCTCCAAATTCATAACCAGATGCAAAAGCAACTCATGACGGTTCAGGCCAAGTTGATCCGATCGAAAATGGCGAAAGGAGTTGGAGAAACGACGGTGGTCCATTACATCCGAAGAAATCGTGAGTTTTCTTTTTATGCTTTTGCCTCCATTCCTAATAGCTCTAAGTATTTGGTTCGCTTCGCTTTCGGCTTGAAATTGTTTATCTAAAAATGAGTGATTGAGTAAATTTGTAGCAAGAAATATTGGTCATTAAAAATGGCTTACGTTACCCTTGTCAAAGATGTTTAATAATAAATGTATTATACATTGGAAATTGTGCCAACGTTACATGCTTCAAATATCATGTTCTGTTATTTATATTTCGTTCATGTTTAGATACTAAATTGTTTTTATGTTAGTAATAATATTTATTACTGATACTTGGGTGCTTCTCATTAACTTAGACGTGGTCCAAATCAATTTTAATCAACATGAAACCCATATAAATTGGATTTTAATATCCTTTTCATCTCAAAATTGTAGAAACACTTCTTTACTACATCAGTCATTTGGTGTAAAGATTACTCATCTAGAAGTACTCAAGACAAATTAGGTGAAACATACAATTACTTCTTTGAATTGGCTAACTTTGTACCCTTCCGATGTATAGTATCGTTCAATTGATTCTCATCATTTTTACACATGCAATAATTTACACTATTAATACAATTCATATAAGTTTGGTGCTCTTCAAATTACATACTTGCTCCTCTCTTTGGTTAGTGTTTGGAATTTCCTTTTATTAAGTCATGTATGGACTTTCTTGGTAATTAACAGTTGATAATTTTTGCAAAAATAAAGGCACTCTTAGTTCCAAATACATCGTAACCAGACCATCAACAACTAATGATCTAACAGTCTTATCTCTTCTCTCTTACATATAAGTCAGAATTGGAATCTTATAATGATGTATTTCATCATTAAACCTAAAAAATATAACATACAAGTAATTGAAAACATTCACAATTTGTTTTGTGTACTTCAAACTCAAAGTGTGGAATTGCCCATTAGAAAATTTACTTTTCTAAATAGATATGCTCCATTAGGCTGAGAATTGAATAGAATTGCAGCTTCAATGTGCGAGATTCCTCTATGATAATCACGACCCAAATAACTCGGTATTTCTATGGATACATCTGTGCTTATTACTGGGATTGGTACAAGAGCATCTAATTGCATTCTGTATACTAAAACAATAACATTAAAGCATTTCTAATGTAAAAATTGTGGAATTAATAATCCCAGAAACTAAAAGTAACGTCTTAGTTTATTTTCCAAACGGAATAGGTAGGAGATTGTAAATCAAGACCCATTTTATTACACCTGTTGTAGTAGGACTACTAATACTTTCAATATTAAATTAGGTAAATCATCACTAAATATTTTGCACGATACACCTAATTCGTTTCTGTTTGGAGTCCAAGTAAATAATAAATATCTAACTGCAAACTATTTTTTGATAGTACCTGGGAGTGTGAAAAATGCCCATTAAATCTAAGGTGCATTTGTCATACGGAAAGTAGTTTTGATAACATTGTCAGAACTCTCAAAATAAAATATTTTTTAGAGGAATAAAAGGCGTTAATGTAATAGTGTTATTCATTAATTATTGAATTACCATTCGAAAAATATAATAAACATGCCACAATGAGCAGAACATTTTATTTCAAAAAGTTTTAACCAGATGTGTATTACCATGTATCTTGTGTTAATTTTATTTTAATTTCTATTTAATTATATTGGTAGTGAATAAATTATTATTTTCAATCTTTGTTAATTATAAGAATTTATTTAGACTAACATTTCGATTAATTACAAATTAATAACAGTGCATGATTGTTTTTCTTTTTATTCATTCAAAATTAAATTAAATATTAATGTGCTTTTATTAGTTGACTGTTAATAAATTGTGGTTTTAAACAAATCCTAAACAATCTAAAATTGATCTTTTGAATGTAATAAAAGCACTGTTATTTTAAATAATGGTTCTATTACTATTATCTTCCTCTAATCTTCACAGGAGATTGTTTATAACTAATAATAATATTATGATCATTACTGCTCTAATAGTATTTCAAAAAAGTTTAATAATAAATGTATTATACATTGGAAAGTGTGCCAACATTATATGCTTCAAATATCGTGTTCTGTTATTTATATTTCATTCATGTTTAGATACTAAATTGTTTTTATGTTAGTAATAATATTAATTACTGATACTTGGGTGCTTCTCATTAACTTAGACGTGGTCCAAATCAATTTTAATCAACTTGAAATCCATATAAATTGGATTTTAATATCCTTTTCATCTCAAAATTGTAGAAACACTTCTTTACTACATCAGTCATTTGGTGTAAAGATTACTCATCTAGAAGTACTCAAGACAAATTAGGTGAAACATACAATTGCTTCTTTGAATTGGCTAACTCTTTACTCTTCCGATGTATAGTATTGTTCAATTGATTCTCATCATTTTTACACATGCAATAGTTTACACTATTAATACTAAATCATATAAGTTCGGTGCTCTTCAAATTACATACTTGCTCTTCTCTTTGGTTAGTGTTTGCAACTTCCCTTTATTAAGAGTCATGTACAGACTTTCTTGGTAATTAACATTTTTGCAAAAATAAAGGTGCTCTTAGTTCCAAATACATCGTAACCAGACCCCCAATAACTTATGATCTAACACAGTCCTATCTCTTCTCTCTTACATATAAGGCAGAATTGGAATCGTAATACAACTTATCTAAAAAAATATAACATACAATTGAAAACATTCACAATTTGTTTTGTGTACTTCAAACTCAAAGTGTGGAATTACCCATTAGAAAATTTACTTTTTCTAACTTGATATGCTCCATTAGGATGATAATTGAATAGATTTGCAGCTTCAATGTGCAAGATTCCTCTATGATAATCACGACCCAAATAACTCGGTATTTCTAAGGATACATCTGTACTTATTACTGAGATTGGTACAGGAGCATCTAATTGCATTCTATACATTCTTGCTCCTCTCTTTGGTTAGTGTTTGCAATTTCCTTTTATTAAGAGTCTTGTATGGACTTTCTTAGTAATTAACAGTTGATAATTTTTGCAAAAATAAAGGTGCTCTTAGTTCCAAATACATCGTAACCAGACCATCAACAACTAACGATCTAACACAGTCATATCTCTTCTCTCTTACATATAAGCCAGAATTGGAATCGTAATACAACTTATAATGATGTATTTTATCATTAAATCTAAAAAATATAACATACAAGTAATTGAAAACATTCACAATTTGTTTTGTGTACTTCAAACTCAAAGTGTGGAATTGCCCATTTGAAAATTTACTGTTTCTAACTAGATATGCTCCATTAGGCTGAGAATTGAATAGATTTGCAGCTTCAATGTGCTAGATTCCTCTATGATAATTCCGACCCAAATAACTCTGTATTTCTAAGGATACATCTGTGCTTATTACTGGGATTGGTACAGGAGGATCTAATTGCTTTCTGTATGCTAAAACAATAACATTAAAGCATTTCTAATGTAAAAATTGTGGAATTAATAATCCCAGAAACTAAAAGTAACGTCTTACAGTTTATTTTCCAAACGGAATAGGTAGGAGATTGTAAATCAAGACCCATTTTATTACACCTGTTGTAGTAGGACTACTAATACTTTTAATATTAAATTAGATAAATCATCACTAAATATTTTGCACGATACACGTACTTCGTTTCTTTTTAGAGTCCAAATAAATAATAAATATCTAACTGCAAACTATTTTTTGATAGTACTTGGGAGTGTGAAAAATGCCCATTAAATTTAAGGTGCATTTGTCATACGGAAAGTAGTTTTGATAACATTTTCAGAACTGTCTCAAAATAAAATATTCTTTTGGAGGACTAAAAGGCGTTAATGTAATAGTGTTATTAATTAATTATTGAGTTACCGTTCGCAAAATATAATAAACTTACCACAATGAGCAGAACATTTTACTTCAAAGAAGTTTTAACCGGATGTGGATAACCATGTATCTTGTGTTAATTTTGTTTTAAGTATATTGGTAGTGAATTAATTATTGTTTTCAATCTTTGTTAATTATAAGAATTTATTTAGACTTACATTTTTCATAATTACAATATTTTCAATTTCATAGGTGACACATTGAGTTAATTCTTGGGAGGATCTTTTCTCACATGAATTGCTGCAATTTCAACTACTTATTCGTTGCTCTCAAGTAGCGGAAGTTGAGGACAATTGGACTGTGTTCTATGGCACACAAATTGAAGAAATCGACTCATCTTTATTGTTACTGGACTTTTATCATATTAAGATAGTTTTAAATAATTCAATGCGTTTAGTTAATGTATATCTTGTTAGCTTGTAAGAATTTTTTATTTGTTGGCTCCTTTTGTGTGTCTTCAAGATTTGCTTCCCGTTTTGCTCGAGAGAATTTATTTGGAAGAAAGTCTTAAACATCTCTTCATCATTGAAAGGTGATGTTTCATTTTTCAAATAATTATAGATTTGTCATTAATTTAAAGAAAAACTTATAGATGCAGGCGTACTTTATTTTGAGTAAACAAACGGTAACAAGGTTTAGAAAATAGACCTTTATATTTCTTAGACGTTATGTCTTTGTAGACCTAAAGTTAGCTGAAAACAGCAAAGGTCACTTGTGCTGTGCACGAGTCCTTGCTGTTTTAATCTCTTGTGTTAGGATAATTCTTAAGATCTCATGTACACACATTTTTGGCTTCATTTTCTTATTTGTTTGATTTTTAAATATTTTTGCGGTAAATCAGTACTTTATTGATTAGCATTACATTTTCATATTTTATTTATTAAATCAAATTCTTAATAACATTTAAAAAAAAATTAAGTCAACAATTTCTTTTCAAATTAATTTATTATCATTATTTTATTATTAAAATTGTTAAATATATTTGAAGTAAAACATCATTATCAATAATAATCAATTAATAATTGCATTTAAATAACTTTTTTTGGAAATATTAATTTATGGTAGTTAAGAAAATAAAAATTTAAATTCAACAAACGCACACAACCCATATAATTACATAAGGTGGGACAAGTATTAAAATGTGTATAGACAAAAATAAACTAAAAGGGTTGTTTTGCTTTATAATAAGTTTTAAGATATAACGTCTAAGAAATATCAAGGTTTTTGTTGTGACACACAAGGAACCTTTTATTCCAAAATGCGAAGCAGCAGCAAAGGTATTGTAAAATGAACTACATATTTCTTTTCCACACACTCGCAACACATATACACATTCTATAAAGATAGCTTTGTTAGTGTTTTTTAATTTGTGTTTATAATTTATTATTGCTAACTATTCTAAATTATATTTAACAATAATCAAGTACCACCTTTATTTAACTTAAATATTTTACTAGTTTAATCTTTATTTTAATTGTTTAGACATTTATATACTTGGGATTTCATTTGTTTCATCTTCATTCACAGTTTATTTTAATAAATATCTTTCTTCTTAATCTTTTCCTTCACTGCATGGGGTAGTCTGTATAGCCTGTTACGACATCCATTTCTTCCTTGGTCTTTCCACTTCGCATCGTCTTATCTCTTGCCATTCTTTTGAGCTTATTACACGAATTTTCTTTGTGTCTTTTTATTTCTACTTTCAAGTTATATATATTTAATTCTCATCTAACATCGGCATTATTTAATCTGTTTTGTCTTGTGTAGCCTTTAACGCTTCGTAAAAATTTCACTTCTGCTGCTTGTATTTGTGATTCCTTTTTCTTGGTGAGGGCCCATGTTTGGCTGCCGTATAGTGTACTTGGTACTGCCATGGTTTAATAAACCTGACTTAAATTCTACAAAACAAATATCTTGCATGTAATTATTTATTAATAACTGTTAATACTGTACCTACGATTTAATGATTTGTCTCAGTTTTTTCTTATTATCTACTTTCTTCACTACCCTTTTTGATTTAACTTTATTATTGAAAAGTTCATCACGCCCAGATAGGGCTCCACGAATTAAAAAATGTTGACAAACTGTTTCATGTCAAAGTCGTGTCAAAAAAACAATACAATTTAATTTTTCCCACAGGACAAAAAATCCCATTTGTTCAAATGCGAACGAAGTAGACAACCTCTACGGTCGTGTTTGAAATAATAGCGGTATTTTTTTAAACTTGCAAAGTTTAACCCCTGTATATTAGATGGCGCTAGTTGTGTTATTTGATGTTAAAAATAATTCCCACTTGTAATGTCAGTTTAGTTTTATTTTTATAAACTCGAACAATTTCAAGATGTAAATAATTAACAATTTTCGGTTTGAGTTCATATTGTAAGGCCACCACTGCAATGTACAGAAATGTATGTAGGTCGTTTATTTTGTATTCCAGGTTTGTAAATTAGACAATATCAAGTATCAAAAACACCTTGTTCGGTACTTTGAGATTTCCAGCTGATTTTAAAGAACCAGCCTATTGGTAATACTTATTGTGGAGGATTTTAATTATTTATAATTAAGGTATAATTAATTGTGTTTTTCATTTTTTTGCAGAGAACAGTCGTGTTGAAAAATCCTTTCGGAAGCCAAAGTGGATTCTTACAAGTACCTTTGGTTCTTCTTCACATAAGGCAATTCAGAAGCAGTTGCAGTCCTATCATGTTGATAGTATATTAATGCGTCGATCAAACCTCCATAATTTACATTTACATTTGCATTTGCATTTAAACGATATAAAATGGATGCAGTTTTTTATTATTTATAAGTTTTTAAATTGTAACAAATTGTATATCTTTTTCTGTTAATCTAAGACAACATTAAGTGCTCCGACGCGAAGGGTTTTAGTCTTTGATTAAAACTTTTGCCTTGTTGGATTCATACATTGGTTACCCTTCACATCGGACCACATAATGTTTGGTGAATGATGGGGTGTTCTAAGATTGTGTAGTCTTAAAACATCCCATCAAGGGCTGTACTATGTTGTAAATAAATTTGAGTTTTATGACGAATGTTTCTAATTAGTTGTAAAGGCGTTAAGTCCAAGGGGATGTAAGGGGAGATTTTTGCCTTTGTCAATTGTAAACATTCATTACTCTTCACATCGGATGACATAATATTCAGTAATATTCAGTGGAGGTGTTTTAAGGTTCTGTAGTCTTAAAATATCCCATCAAGGGCTGTACTCTGATGAAAACTTATTTGAGTTCTCTGATAAGTAGATTAATTACATGTAAAGGGGGATGTAAGGGGATGTTGGAAAATAAAAAAACTATTTACTACCTGTTGTTTCTTTTATCATTAAGAATGGAAGGGGAACGTGTCAACTCGTAACAGGGGCATAAAAGAAAAATTTTAAATTTAATTTCGCAAATCGCGACTGACAGTCGGCCGAGTCGGCCGAGTCGGCCGAGAGGTTATCTTAGAGATTTTTTAAAAATTTCTTTTCTTTGAGTTGTCTGGGAATGTGATCGCGATATCCTACAGTCATTCGTCATTCGTCATTCGTCTCGTTCGGCTCGTTGCTCGTTGGATTTTTCTTAGAGATTTTTAAAAATTTGTTTCTTCGACCGGTATGGGAATCGAACCCGAGACCATTTGAACAAACAACCGATCTCTAGCCAACTGAGCTATGGCGTTGTTATACGAAGTAAGTGTTTCAAACCTTATAAAGTACGAGTTTAATTTTAAATTTATTTTTGGATGTTTAAGTGTACTTCTGTTAAGTAGCTTAATTACATGTGGGGATGTAAGGGGAGATTGGAAAATAAAAAAAAAACTATTTACTACCTGTTGTTTCTTTTCTCACTAAAAATGTAAGGGGAATGTGTCAACTTATAACAGGGGCATAAAAGAAAAATTGTAAAATGTAATTTCGCAAATCGCGACTGACAGTCGGCCGAGTCGGCCGAGTCGGCCGAGGGTTTATCTTAGAGATTTTTAAAAATATTTTTCAAATCAGGAGTATCCTACGGTCATTCGTCATTCGTCATTCGTCTCGTTCGGCTCGTTGCTCGTTGGATTTTTCTTAGAGATTTTTAAAAATTTGTTTCTTCGACCGGTATGGGAATCGAACCCGAGACCATTTGAACAAACAACCGATCGCTAGCCAACTGAGCTATGGCGTTGTTATACGAAGTAAGTGTTTTAAACCTTATAAAGTACAAGTTCCTATAATATTAATTTAAAATTTATTTCTTACAAATAATGTATTCTTTAAAAATTTTGACTTTTATGGGAATCGAACCCATCGAACCATACACCGTCGGATCAAACATCGACCTTGCTCTCCACTGAGCTACCACGGTCTTTTAAAAGTCTGTATTTTAAATCGTTTAAATGAGTATGTTTAAATACTATTATTTTAAAAATTATTTTTTAATGTTTAAGTAGTTAGATGTAAAAGCCCACCTGACTCTTGCTCTTGCTCTTCCTCTTGCTCTTCCATTTAATTATTATTAAAATTCTGGTAACAATAAAGAGTCTTTATTATACCTATATAATATTTCGTACAAGTTTTTTTACAGAGTTTAAATTTAACAGTTAAGAAGTTTGAATCACACATTTTTGAAGTTCGCGGCTTCAGAAATATTTAATTCAAACTTCTTATCTGTTTTCAATTATACATTAATAATATAATTATTTTTTTTATATTAATTTAATAATTAATTAATTAAAATAACCAAGTTTTAATATAATAAAAAGTTGCAACCCTTACGATTGTTTTTATTGTAATGAATTAAGAAGAAATCTTATGGGTAATGTGTAAACTAAGAGTAATTTGCACGTCAATCTTGGGATTGCAACTTTTTTTACAATTACATTACATTACAATTACATACTATAAATAAAAAGGAAAAGGAAGGTGTTTTAAGTGTGTGTGAAAAGATAAAATAATAATATGGGGGTGGAGTGGCGTTATTTTATAAAAGTAATAATAAATAAAAGTTAATTGACCTTCAAACTGCTACATAAATCAAAGGAAGACAACAAAGAAAGTATGTATTTAAAAGATAAAGAAGTGTAATATTAAAAATATTAATAATACAAATTAGAATTACAAAGAGAGGGTAACTTTAAAAGAAAAATTGTTAGTGTAACACTTAAAACAAACAATTGAAAACAATTTTGAATACAACTGAAATTGGTAATTACGTTTTTAAACGGAACGTTTTCATTAACAAATCTTAAAATGATAAAAGCCACGCAAAAATGAAATTTAAAGTGTGTCTCAAAAGTACTCGCGTTACTCTAATTTATAAAATGTGTATATGTGGAGTGTGTGTGTGTGTTTGTGTGGAAAGAACATGTGGATTTCATCTTACCATTAGTGGATCTTCGATCCTTACCCCATATTTGAGGGCGCATTATTCCTCTGTGTGTCAGAGGCCATAATAGTTCTTAGATGTTGTTTCTTAATACTTAACTTAAATTAAGCCAACCCCTCTTTATTTTTACATTTTCTAATTACAAATATCATAATTCTTTCCCCTCACTCTGCGATGTGTATTGTGTTTAATTTAAAATTTGATTGTACTTTTTTAATATTAAGATTTCTTTTAATAAGTTCTTTACTGAATATAAATTTATATTAATTTCAAATGCTTACTGAAAAAGTCTACTTTCAATTCAAAGAAGACAATTTAGAAAAATAAAAAAATCCAAAATAATCAAAAGTATTTTAAGATGGTAGTGTGTAATAAACTTATAAACTACCCTAATACAATGGGTCAAACAGTGGGGCCCCCGTGCACAGCACAGGTAGCCACGACTGTCTTCAGCTAAGAGGAAACAACATCTAAGAAAATACCATGCCTTAGTTACATACCGTATTATACATTTTCTTTAGTTAAAACGATTTCAAATAAAATTACTGTTCAAATTACAAAAACTAAACTTGGGTCTTTTTCGACTTCATTACATATAACGCCGACACACAAAGACACAAATAGTTTCAAAAAAACAACTTACTAACTAACAATAATGTTAAATAAAAGTATAATAAGTAGTACAACTACCCAAACTTAATTTTAAATTCGATTTTGAAATTGTGCTCTGGAAATGGTTATCCTTCTTCAGCATAGATGATCTCTTCAATTGGTGTTTCTTGCACGATAGACTAAGGATTCTTCACTGACGATTTTGGGAACGTCAATTAAGTGGTACACTGCTTCTATGGAGACATTGGAGTGGCCCATGCGAGAGAAGATCTTCGGAAGAGTTGAGCCAAAGTGCCAGCTGAAAATATTTTAATTCGTAAAAATCTAAATCCAAATAAATTCCAATAATACACTATCATTACTTGAATGTTTTGGACCCCCCGTTCCGTGTCCACAAATGTAGAAATACTCTTTAATTTTAGAATAAAATCAGTGATGTAAAAAATAATTGCTACTGTGTATTTTCTTAAAAAATTGCAAAAAAACCTTAATAATTAAAGAAATAGAAAACGTGTTGTATAATAAAATGCAGGGGTTTTAATTAAGCCAAAATCATAGCAAATAAATTAATTTTATAATCAACTTAGTAGAACAAGGACTAGTTAGAAAGTTACTTCTGAATTTTTATTTGAGAGCGAGAGCGCCAGGAACTGACACCGGCTATAGTTATTAGGGGTACGTAGGAACATCCCCTCGCAATATAAAGCAATTTTATTTTTTTTATTTTTTTCCAAAATAACATGGGTTAAAACCCATCGATTTTGAATTTTCAAAACGTTTTCCCAAAGCTCTGGAATAGCACGCCTACGGTTTCTTAGGCCTATCCGAAGCCAAAAAGGCTGCCAAATCCGATTCTGAATAGTTTTTAAAGATCCGTCCACAAATAACGGCGCTACAATTTTTTGAAAGTTCAAAATTGGCTCAAAATGAGCTCTAAAAATAGCAAGTTTTTAACTTCGAAAAATTAACGTCGCACCCTATACATATTATACATGTATCTTATGTAAAAAAGCCTCACGATTCCGAATCCGTGTCGTTTGTAATGATTGGATCGAAAATAAGGGCGCTACGATTTTTTTTGTGAATCAAGGGGTACGTATTTCTATTGATTTAGTTTGTATCGAAAATTTTTATTTTAGAGGGGAAGCGCGGGGAAATGACACCAGTTATAGTCACTAGGGGTACGTAGGAACGTCCCCTCGCAATATAAAGCAATTCTATTTTTTTCATTTTTTATCAAAAATACATGGGTTAAAACCCATCGATTTTGAATTTTCAAAACGTTTTCCCAAAGCTCTGGAATAGCACGCCTACGGTTTCTTAGGCCTATCCGAAGCCAAAAAGGCTGCCAAATCCGATTCTGAATAGTTTTTAAAGATCCGTCCACAAATAACGGCGCTACAATTTTTTGAAAGTTCAAAATTGGCTCAAAATGAGCTCTAAAAATAGCAAGTTTTTAACTTCGAAAAATTAACGTCGCACCCTATACATATTATACATGTATCTTATGTAAAAAAGCCTCACGATTCCGAATCCGTGTCGTTTGTAATGATTGGATCGAAAATAAGGGCGCTACGATTTTTTTTGTGAATCAAGGGGTACGTATTTCTATTGATTTAGTTTGTATCGAAAATTTTTATTTTAGAGGAAGCGCGGGAAATGACACCGGTTATAGTCACTAGGGTACGTAGGAACGTCCCTCGCAATATAAAGCAATTCTATTTTTTCATTTTTATCAAAATACATGGGTTAAAACCCATCGATTTTGAATTTTCAAAACGTTTTCCCAAAGCTCTGGAATAGCACGCCTACGGTTTTTAGGCCTATCCGAAGCCAAAAGGCTGCCAAATCCGATTCTGAATAGTTTTAAAGATCCGTCCACAAATAACGGCGCTACAATTTTTGAAAGTTCAAAATTGGCTCAAAATGAGCTCTAAAAATAGCAAGTTTTAACTTCGAAAAATTAACGTCGCACCCTATACATATTATACATGTATCTTATGTAAAAAGCCTCACGATTCCGAATCCGTGTCGTTTGTAATGATTGGATCGAAAATAAGGGCGCTACGATTTTTTGTGAATCAAGGGTACGTATTTCTATTGATTTAGTTTGTATCGAAAATTTTTATTTTAGAGGAAGCGCGGGAAATGACACCGGTTATAGTCACTAGGGTACGTAGGAACGTCTCCTCGCAATATAAAGCAATTCTATTTTTTTCATTTTTTATCAAAAATACATGGGTTAAAACCCATCGATTTTGAATTTTCAAAACGTTTTCCCAAAGCTCTGGAATAGCACGCCTACGGTTTCTTAGGCCTATCCGAAGCCAAAAGGCTGCCAAATCCGATTCTGAATAGTTTTTAAAGATCCGTCCACAAATAACGGCGCTACAATTTTTTGAAAGTTCAAAATTGGCTCAAAATGAGCTCTAAAAATAGCAAGTTTTTAACTTCGAAAAATTAACGTCGCACCCTATACATATTATACATGTATCTTATGTAAAAAAGCCTCACGATTCCGAATCCGTGTCGTTTGTAATGATTGGATCGAAAATAAGGGCGCTACGATTTTTTTTGTGAATCAAGGGTACGTATTTCTATTGATTTAGTTTGTATCGAAAATTTTTATTTTAGAGGAAGCGCGGGAAATGACACCGGTTATAGTCACTAGGGTACGTAGGAACGTCCCTCGCAATATAAAGCAATTCTATTTTTTCATTTTTTATCAAAATACATGGGTTAAAACCCATCGATTTTGAATTTTCAAAACGTTTTCCCAAAGCTCTGGAATAGCACGCCTACGGTTTCTTAGGCCTATCCGAAGCCAAAAGGCTGCCAAATCCGATTCTGAATAGGTTTTTAAAAATCCGTCCACAAATAACGGCGCTACAATTTTTTGAAAGTTCAAAATTGGCTCAAAATGAGCTCTAAAAATAGCAATTTTTTAACTTCGAAAAATTAACGTCGCACCCTATACATATTATACATGTATCTTATGTAAAAAGGCCTCAGGATTCCGAATCCGTGTCGTTTGTAATGATTGGATCGAAAATAAGGGCGCTACGATTTTTTGTGAATCAAGGGTACGTATTTCTATTGATTTAGTTTGTATCGAAAATTTTTATTTTAGAGGAAGCGCGGGAAATGACACCGGTTATAGTCACTAGGGGTACGTAGGAACGTCCCCTCGCAATATAAAGCAATTCTATTTTTTTCATTTTTTATGCAAAATACATGGGTTAAAACCCATCGATTTTGAATTTTCAAAACGTTTTCCCAAAGCTCTGGAAGAGCACGCCTACGGTTTCTTAGGCCTATCCGAAGCCAAAAAGGCTGCCAAATCCGATTCCGAATATTTTTTAAAAGTCCGTCCACAAATAACGGCGCTACAATTTTTTGAAAGTTCAAAATTGGCTCAAAATGAGCTCTAAAAATAGCAATTTTTTAACTTCGAAAAATTAACGTCGCACCCTATACATATTATACATGTATCTTATGTAAAAAGGCCTCAGGATTCCGAATCCGTGTCGTTTGTAATGATTGGATCGAAAATAAGGGCGCTACGATTTTTTTTGTGAATCAAGGGGTACGTATTTCTATTGATTTAGTTTGTATCGAAAATTTTTATTTTAGAGGGGAAGCGCGGGGAAATGACACCGGTTATAGTCACTAGGGGTACGTAGGAACGTCCCTCGCAATATAAAGCAATTCTATTTTTTTCATTTTTTATCAAAAATACATGGGTTAAAACCCATCGATTTTGAATTTTCAAAACGTTTTCCCAAAGCTCTGGAATAGCACGCCTACGGTTTCTTAAACCTATCCGAAGCCAAAAAGGCTGCGAAATCCGATTCTGAATAGTTTTTAAAGATCCGTCCACAAATAACGGCGCTACAATTTTTTGAAAGTTCAAAATTGGCTCAAAATGAGCTCTAAAAATAGCAAGTTTTTAACTTCGAAAAATTAACGTCGCACCCTATACATATTATACATGTATCTTATGTAAAAAAGCCTCACGATTCCGAATCCGTGTCGTTTGTAATGATTGGATCGAAAATAAGGGCGCTACGATTTTTTTTGTGAATCAAGGGGTACGTATTTCTATTGATTTAGTATGTATCGAAAATTTTTATTTTAGAGGGGAAGCGCGGGGAAATGACACCAGTTATAGTCACTAGGGGTACGTAGGAACGTCCCCTCGCAATATAAAGCAATTCTATTTTTTCATTTTTTATCAAAAATACATGGGTTAAAACCCATCGATTTTGAATTTTCAAAACGTTTTCCCAAAGCTCTGGAATAGCACGCCTACGGTTTCTTAAACCTATCCGAAGCCAAAAGGCTGCCAAATCCGATTCTGAATAGTTTTAAAGATCCGTCCACAAATAACGGCGCTACAATTTTTGAAAGTTCAAAATTGGCTCAAAATGAGCTCTAAAAATAGCAAGTTTTAACTTCGAAAAATTAACGTCGCACCCTATACATATTATACATGTATCTTATGTAAAAAGCCTCAGGATTCCGAATCCGTGTCGTTTGTAATGATTGGATCGAAAATAAGGGCGCTACGATTTTTTGTGAATCAAGGGGTACGTATTTCTATTGATTTAGTTTGTATCGAAAATTTTTATTTTAGAGGGAAGCGCGGGAAATGACACCAGTTATAGTCACTAGGGGTACGTAGGAACGTCCCTCGCAATATAAAGCAATTCTATTTTTTCATTTTTATCAAAATACATGGGTTAAAACCCATCGATTTTGAATTTTCAAAACGTTTTCCCAAAGCTCTGGAATAGCACGCCTACGGTTTCTTAGGCCTATCCGAAGCCAAAAAGGCTGCCAAATCCGATTCTGAATAGTTTTTAAAGATCCGTCCACAAATAACGGCGCTACAATTTTTTGAAAGTTCAAAATTGGCTCAAAATGAGCTCTAAAAATAGCAAGTTTTTAACTTCGAAAAATTAACGTCGCACCCTATACATATTATACATGTATCTTATGTAAAAAAGCCTCACGATTCCGAATCCGTGTCGTTTGTAATGATTGGATCGAAAATAAGGGCGCTACGA
Source organism: Sinopyrophorus schimmeli (assembly GCA_036325965.1). Classification (NCBI taxonomy): domain Eukaryota; kingdom Metazoa; phylum Arthropoda; class Insecta; order Coleoptera; family Elateridae; genus Sinopyrophorus; species Sinopyrophorus schimmeli. The sequence goes on from JARFIZ010000398.1 coordinate 264,052, forward strand.
TTTTTTTTGTGAATCAAGGGGTACGTATTTCTATTGATTTAGTTTGTATCGAAAATTTTTATTTTAGAGGGGAAGCGCGGGGAAATGACACCGGTTATAGTCACTAATGGTACGTAGGAACGTCCCCTCGCAATATAAAGCAATTCTATTTTTTTCATTTTTTATCCAAAATACATGGGTTAAAACCCATCGATTTTGAATTTTCAAAACGTTTTCCCAAAGCTCTGGAATAGCACGCCTACGGTTTCTTAGGCCTATCCGAAGCCAAAAGGGCTGCCAAATCCGATTCTGAATAGTTTTTAAAGATCCGTCCACAAATAACGGCGCTACAATTTTTTGAAAGTTCAAAATTGGCTCAAAATGAGCTCTAAAAATAGCAAGTTTTTAACTTCGAAAAATTAACGTCGCACCCTATACATATTATACATGTATCTTATGTAAAAAAGCCTCAGGATTCCGAATCCGTGTCGTTTGTAATGATTGGATCGAAAATAAGGGCGCTACGATTTTTTTTGTGAATCAAGGGGTACGTATTTCTATTGATTTAGTTTGTATCGAAAATTTTTATTTTAGAGGGGAAGCGCGGGGAAATGACACCAGTTATAGTCACTAGGTGTACGTAGGAACGTCCCTCGCAATATAAAGCAATTCTATTTTTTCATTTTTATCAAAATACATGGGTTAAAACCCATCGATTTTGAATTTTCAAAACGTTTTCCCAAAGCTCTGGAATAGCACGCCTACGGTTTCTTAGGCCTATCCGAAGCCAAAAGGCTGCCAAATCCGATTCTGAATAGTTTTTTAAAAATCCGTCCACAAATAACGGCGCTACAATTTTTGAAAGTTCAAAATTGGCTCAAAATGAGCTCTAAAATAGCAAGTTTTTAACTTCGAAAAAATTTAAAGTCGCACCCTATACATATTATACATGTATCTTATGTAAAAAAGCCTCAGGATTCCGAATCCGTGTCGTTTGTAATGATTGGATCGAAAATAAGGGCGCTACGATTTTTTTTGTGAATCAAGGGGTACGTATTTCTATTGATTTAGTTTGTATCGAAAATTTTTATTTTAGAGGGGAAGCGCGGGGAAATGACACCAGGGTTTTAGTCACTAGGGTACGTAGGAACGTCCCCTCGCAATATAAAGCAATTCTATTTTTTCATTTTTATCAAAATACATGGGTTAAAACCCATCGATTTTGAATTTTCAAAACGTTTTCCCAAAGCTCTGGAATAGCACGCCTACGGTTTCTTAGGCCTATCCGAAGCCAAAAAGGCTGCCAAATCCGATTCTGAATAGTTTTTAAAGATCCGTCCACAAATAACGGCGCTACAATTTTTTGAAAGTTCAAAATTGGCTCAAAATGAGCTCTAAAAACAGCAATTTTTTATTTTCGAAAATTAACGTCGCACCCTATACATATTATACATGTATCTTATGTAAAAAAGCCTCAGGATTCCGAATCCGTGTCGTTTGTAATGATTGGATCGAAAATAAGGGCGCTACGATTTTTTTTGTGAATCAAGGGGTACGTATTTCTATTGATTTAGTTTGTATCGAAAATTTTTATTTTAGAGGGAAGCGCGGGAAATGACACCGGTTATAGTCACTAGGGTACGTAGGAACGTCCCTCGCAATATAAAGCAATTCTATTTTTTCATTTTTATCAAAATACATGGGTTAAAACCCATCGATTTTGAATTTTCAAAACGTTTTCCCAAAGCTCTGGAATAGCACGCCTACGGTTTCTTAGGCCTATCCGAAGCCAAAAGGCTGCCAAATCCGATTCTGAATAGTTTTTAAAGATCCGTCCACAAATAACGGCGCTACAATTTTTGAAAGTTCAAAATTGGCTCAAAATGAGCTCTAAAATAGCAAGTTTTTAACTTCGAAAATTAACGTCGCACCCTATACATATTATACATGTATCTTATGTAAAAAGCCTCAGGATTCCGAATCCGTGTCGTTTGTAATGATTGGATCGAAAATAAGGGCGCTACGATTTTTTTGTGAATCAAGGGGTACGTATTTCTATTGATTTAGTTTGTATCGAAAATTTTTATTTTAGAGGGAAGCGCGGGGGAAAAGACACCGGTTATAGTCACTAGGGGTACGTAGGAACGTCCCTCGCAATATAAAGCAATTCTATTTTTTCATTTTTATCAAAATACATGGGTTAAAACCCATCGATTTTGAATTTTCAAAACGTTTTCCCAAAGCTCTGGAATAGCACGCCTACGGTTTCTTAGGCCTATCCGAAGCCAAAAGGCTGCCAAATCCGATTCTGAATAGTTTTTTAAAAATCCGTCCACAAATAACGGCGCTACAATTTTTGAAAGTTCAAAATTGGCTCAAAATGAGCTCTAAAAATAGCAAGTTTTTAACTTCGAAAAAATTTAAAGTCGCACCCTATACATATTATACATGTATCTTATGTAAAAAGCCTCAGGATTCCGAATCCGTGTCGTTTGTAATGATTGGATCGAAAATAAGGGCGCTACGATTTTTTGTGAATCAAGGGGTACGTATTTCTATTGATTTAGTTTGTATCGAAAATTTTTATTTTAGAGGGAAGCGCGGGAAATGACACCGGTTATAGTCACTAGGGTACGTAGGAACGTCCCTCGCAATATAAAGCAATTCTATTTTTTCATTTTTATCAAAATACATGGGTTAAAACCCATCGATTTTGAATTTTCAAAACGTTTTCCCAAAGCTCTGGAATAGCACGCCTACGGTTTCTTAAGCCTATCCGAAGCCAAAAAGGCTGCCAAATCCGATTCTGAATAGTTTTTAAAGATCCGTCCACAAATAACGGCGCTACAATTTTTTGAAAGTTCAAAATTGGCTCAAAATGAGCTCTAAAAATAGCAAGTTTTTAACTTCGAAAAATTAACGTCGCACCCTATACATATTATACATGTATCTTATGTAAAAAAGCCTCAGGATTCCGAATCCGTGTCGTTTGTAATGATTGGATCGAAAATAAGGGCGCTACGATTTTTTTTGTGAATCAAGGGGTACGTATTTCTATTGATTTAGTTTGTATCGAAAATTTTTATTTTATAGGGGAAGCGCGGGGAATTGACACCAGTTATAGTCACTAGGTGTACGTAGGAACGTCCCCTCGCAATATAAAGCAATTCTATTTTTTTCATTTTTATCAAAATACATGGGTTAAAACCCATCGATTTTGAATTTTCAAAACGTTTTCCCAAAGCTCTGGAATAGCACGCCTACGGTTTCTTAGGCCTATCCGAAGCCAAAAGGCTGCCAAATCCGATTCTGAATAGTTTTAAAGATCCGTCCACAAATAACGGCGCTACAATTTTTGAAAGTTCAAAATTGGCTCAAAATGAGCTCTAAAATAGCAAGTTTTTAACTTCGAAAAATTAACGTCGCACCCTATACATATTATACATGTATCTTATGTAAAAAGCCTCAGGATTCCGAATCCGTGTCGTTTGTAATGATTGGATCGAAAATAAGGGCGCTACGATTTTTTGTGAATCAAGGGGTACGTATTTCTATTGATTTAGTTTGTATCGAAAATTTTTATTTTAGAGGGAAGCGCGGGAAATGACACCGGTTATAGTCACTAGGGTACGTAGGAACGTCCCTCGCAATATAAAGCAATTCTATTTTTTCATTTTTATCAAAATACATGGGTTAAAACCCATCGATTTTGAATTTTCAAAACGTTTTCCCAAAGCTCTGGAATAGCACGCCTACGGTTTCTTAGGCCTATCCGAAGCCAAAAGGCTGCCAAATCCGATTCTGAATAGTTTTTTAAAAATCCGTCCACAAATAACGGCGCTACAATTTTTGAAAGTTCAAAATTGGCTCAAAATGAGCTCTAAAATGCAATTTTTAATTTCGAAAATTAACGTCGCACCCTATACATATTATACATGTATCTTATGTAAAAAGCCTCAGGATTCCGAATCCGTGTCGTTTGTAATGATTGGATCGAAAATAAGGGCGCTACGATTTTTTGTGAATCAAGGGGTACGTATTTCTATTGATTTAGTTTGTATCGAAAATTTTTATTTTAGAGGGAAGCGCGGGAAATGACACCGGTTATAGTCACTAGGGTACGTAGGAACGTCCCTCGCAATATAAAGCAATTCTATTTTTTCATTTTTATCAAAATACATGGGTTAAAACCCATCGATTTTGAATTTTCAAAACGTTTTCCCAAAGCTCTGGAATAGCACGCCTACGGTTTCTTAGGCCTATCCGAAGCCAAAAGGCTGCCAAATCCGATTCTGAATAGTTTTAAAGATCCGTCCACAAATAACGGCGCTACAATTTTTGAAAGTTCAAAATTGGCTCAAAATGAGCTCTAAAATAGCAATTTTTAACTTCGAAAATTAACGTCGCACCCTATACATATTATACATGTATCTTATGTAAAAAGCCTCAGGATTCCGAATCCGTGTCGTTTGTAATGATTGGATCGAAAATAAGGGCGCTACGATTTTTTGTGAATCAAGGGTACGTATTTCTATTGATTTAGTTTGTATCGAAAATTTTTATTTTAGAGGGAAGCGGGGAAATGACACCGGTTATAGTCACTAGGGTACGTAGGAACGTCCCTCGCAATATAAAGCAATTCTATTTTTTCATTTTTATCAAAATACATGGGTTAAAACCCATCGATTTTGAATTTTCAAAACGTTTTCCCAAAGCTCTGGAATAGCACGCCTACGGTTTCTTAGGCCTATCCGAAGCCAAAAGGCTGCCAAATCCGATTCTGAATAGTTTTAAAGATCCGTCCACAAATAACGGCGCTACAATTTTTGAAAGTTCAAAATTGGCTCAAAATGAGCTCTAAAATAGCAATTTTTAACTTCGAAAAATTAACGTCGCACCCTATACATATTATACATGTATCTTATGTAAAAAGCCTCAGGATTCCGAATCCGTGTCGTTTGTAATGATTGGATCGAAAATAAGGGCGCTACGATTTTTTGTGAATCAAGGGGTACGTATTTCTATTGATTTAGTTTGTATCGAAAATTTTTATTTTAGAGGGAAGCGCGGGAAATGACACCGGTTATAGTCACTAGGGTACGTAGGAACGTCCCTCGCAATATAAAGCAATTCTATTTTTTCATTTTTATCAAAATACATGGGTTAAAACCCATCGATTTTGAATTTTCAAAACGTTTTCCCAAAGCTCTGGAATAGCACGCCTACGGTTTCTTAGGCCTATCCGAAGCCAAAAGGCTGCCAAATCCGATTCTGAATAGTTTTAAAGATCCGTCCACAAATAACGGCGCTACAATTTTTGAAAGTTCAAAATTGGCTCAAAATGAGCTCTAAAATAGCAATTTTTAACTTCGAAAATTAACGTCGCACCCTATACATATTATACATGTATCTTATGTAAAAAGCCTCACGATTCCGAATCCGTGTCGTTTGTAATGATTGGATCGAAAATAAGGGCGCTACGATTTTTTGTGAATCAAGGGGTACGTATTTCTATTGATTTAGTTTGTATCGAAAATTTTTATTTTAGAGGAAGCGCGGGAAATGACACCGGTTATAGTCACTAGGGGGACGTAGGAACGTCCCTCGCAATATAAAGCAATTCTATTTTTTCATTTTTATCAAAATACATGGGTTAAAACCCATCGATTTTGAATTTTCAAAACGTTTTCCCAAAGCTCTGGAATAGCACGCCTACGGTTTCTTAGGCCTATCCGAAGCCAAAAGGCTGCCAAATCCGATTCTGAATAGTTTTAAAGATCCGTCCACAAATAACGGCGCTACAATTTTTTGAAAGTTCAAAATTGGCTCAAAATGAGCTCTAAAAATAGCAATTTTTTAACTTCGAAAAATTAACGTCGCACCCTATACATATTATACATGTATCTTATGTAAAAAAGCCTCAGGATTCCGAATCCGTGTCGTTTGTAATGATTGGATCGAAAATAAGGGCGCTACGATTTTTTTTGTGAATCAAGGGGTACGTATTTCTATTGATTTAGTTTGTATCGAAAATTTTTATTTTAGAGGGAAGCGCGGGAAATGACACCGGTTATAGTCACTAGGGTACGTAGGAACGTCCCTCGCAATATAAAGCAATTCTATTTTTTCATTTTTATCAAAATACATGGGTTAAAACCCATCGATTTTGAATTTTCAAAACGTTTTCCCAAAGCTCTGGAATAGCACGCCTACGGTTTCTTAGGCCTATCCGAAGCCAAAAGGCTGCCAAATCCGATTCTGAATAGTTTTAAAGATCCGTCCACAAATAACGGCGCTACAATTTTTGAAAGTTCAAAATTGGCTCAAAATGAGCTCTAAAATAGCAAGTTTTTAACTTCGAAAATTAACGTCGCACCCTATACATATTATACATGTATCTTATGTAAAAAGCCTCACGATTCCGAATCCGTGTCGTTTGTAATGATTGGATCGAAAATAAGGGCGCTACGATTTTTTGTGAATCAAGGGGTACGTATTTCTATTGATTTAGTTTGTATCGAAAATTTTTATTTTAGAGGGAAGCGCGGGAAATGACACCGGTTATAGTCACTAGGGGTACGTAGGAACGTCCCTCGCAATATAAAGCAATTCTATTTTTTCATTTTTATCAAAATACATGGGTTAAAACCCATCGATTTTGAATTTTCAAAACGTTTTCCCAAAGCTCTGGAATAGCACGCCTACGGTTTCTTAGGCCTATCCGAAGCCAAAAGGCTGCCAAATCCGATTCTGAATAGTTTTAAAGATCCGTCCACAAATAACGGCGCTACAATTTTTGAAAGTTCAAAATTGGCTCAAAATGAGCTCTAAAAAAAGCAAGTTTTAACTTCGAAAAATTAACGTCGCACCCTATACATATTATACATGTATCTTATGTAAAAAGCCTCACGATTCCGAATCCGTGTCGTTTGTAATGATTGGATCGAAAATAAGGGCGCTACGATTTTTTGTGAATCAAGGGGGACGTATTTCTATTGATTTAGTTTGTATCGAAAATTTTTATTTTAGAGGGAAGCGCGGGAAATGACACCGGTTATAGTCACTAGGGGTACGTAGGAACGTCCCTCGCAATATAAAGCAATTCTATTTTTTCATTTTTATCAAAATACATGGGTTAAAACCCATCGATTTTGAATTTTCAAAACGTTTTCCCAAAGCTCTGGAATAGCACGCCTACGGTTTCTTAGGCCTATCCGAAGCCAAAAGGCTGCCAAATCCGATTCTGAATAGTTTTAAAGATCCGTCCACAAATAACGGCGCTACAATTTTTGAAAGTTCAAAATTGGCTCAAAATGAGCTCTAAAAATAGCAAGTTTTAACTTCGAAAAAATTTAAAGTCGCACCCTATACATATTATACATGTATCTTATGTAAAAAGCCTCACGATTCCGAATCCGTGTCGTTTGTAATGATTGGATCGAAAATAAGGGCGCTACGATTTTTTGTGAATCAAGGGGGACGTATTTCTATTGATTTAGTTTGTATCGAAAATTTTTATTTTAGAGGGAAGCGCGGGAAATGACACCAGGGTTTTAGTCACTAGGGGTACGTAGGAACGTCCCTCGCAATATAAAGCAATTCTATTTTTTCATTTTTATCAAAATACATGGGTTAAAACCCATCGATTTTGAATTTTCAAAACGTTTTCCCAAAGCTCTGGAATAGCACGCCTACGGTTTCTTAGGCCTATCCGAAGCCAAAAGGCTGCCAAATCCGATTCTGAATAGTTTTAAAGATCCGTCCACAAATAACGGCGCTACAATTTTTGAAAGTTCAAAATTGGCTCAAAATGAGCTCTAAAAATAGCAAGTTTTAACTTCGAAAAATTAACGTCGCACCCTATACATATTATACATGTATCTTATGTAAAAAGCCTCACGATTCCGAATCCGTGTCGTTTGTAATGATTGGATCGAAAATAAGGGCGCTACGATTTTTTGTGAATCAAGGGGTACGTATTTCTATTGATTTAGTTTGTATCGAAAATTTTTATTTTAGAGGGAAGCGCGGGAAATGACACCGGTTATAGTCACTAGGGTACGTAGGAACGTCCCTCGCAATATAAAGCAATTCTATTTTTTCATTTTTATCAAAATACATGGGTTAAAACCCATCGATTTTGAATTTTCAAAACGTTTTCCCAAAGCTCTGGAATAGCACGCCTACGGTTTCTTAGGCCTATCCGAAGCCAAAAGGCTGCCAAATCCGATTCTGAATAGTTTTAAAGATCCGTCCACAAATAACGGCGCTACAATTTTTGAAAGTTCAAAATTGGCTCAAAATGAGCTCTAAAATAGCAAGTTTTTAACTTCGAAAATTAACGTCGCACCCTATACATATTATACATGTATCTTATGTAAAAAGCCTCAGGATTCCGAATCCGTGTCGTTTGTAATGATTGGATCGAAAATAAGGGCGCTACGATTTTTTTGTGAATCAAGGGTACGTATTTCTATTGATTTAGTTTGTATCGAAAATTTTTTTTTTAGAGGGAAGCGCGGGAAATGACACCGGTTATAGTCACTAGGGTACGTAGGAACGTCCCTCGCAATATAAAGCAATTCTATTTTTTCATTTTTATCAAAATACATGGGTTAAAACCCATCGATTTTGAATTTTCAAAACGTTTTCCCAAAGCTCTGGAATAGCACGCCTACGGTTTCTTAGGCCTATCCGAAGCCAAAAGGCTGCCAAATCCGATTCTGAATAGTTTTTTAAAAATCCGTCCACAAATAACGGCGCTACAATTTTTGAAAGTTCAAAATTGGCTCAAAATGAGCTCTAAAATAGCAAGTTTTAACTTCGAAAAATTAACGTCGCACCCTATACATATTATACATGTATCTTATGTAAAAAGCCTCACGATTCCGAATCCGTGTCGTTTGTAATGATTGGATCGAAAATAAGGGCGCTACGATTTTTTGTGAATCAAGGGTACGTATTTCTATTGATTTAGTTTGTATCGAAAATTTTTATTTTAGAGGGAAGCGCGGGAAATGACACCGGTTATAGTCACTAGGGTACGTAGGAACGTCCCTCGCAATATAAAGCAATTCTATTTTTTCATTTTTATCAAAATACATGGGTTAAAACCCATCGATTTTGAATTTTCAAAACGTTTTCCCAAAGCTCTGGAATAGCACGCCTACGGTTTCTTAGGCCTATCCGAAGCCAAAAGGCTGCCAAATCCGATTCTGAATAGTTTTAAAGATCCGTCCACAAATAACGGCGCTACAATTTTTGAAAGTTCAAAATTGGCTCAAAATGAGCTCTAAAATAGCAAGTTTTTAACTTCGAAAAAATTTAAAGTCGCACCCTATACATATTATACATGTATCTTATGTAAAAAGCCTCACGATTCCGAATCCGTGTCGTTTGTAATGATTGGATCGAAAATAAGGGCGCTACGATTTTTTGTGAATCAAGGGGTACGTATTTCTATTGATTTAGTTTGTATCGAAAATTTTTATTTTAGAGGGAAGCGCGGGAAATGACACCGGTTATAGTCACTAGGGGTACGTAGGAACGTCCCTCGCAATATAAAGCAATTCTATTTTTTCATTTTTATCAAAATACATGGGTTAAAACCCATCGATTTTGAATTTTCAAAACGTTTTCCCAAAGCTCTGGAATAGCACGCCTACGGTTTCTTAGGCCTATCCGAAGCCAAAAGGCTGCCAAATCCGATTCTGAATAGTTTTAAAGATCCGTCCACAAATAACGGCGCTACAATTTTTGAAAGTTCAAAATTGGCTCAAAATGAGCTCTAAAAATAGCAAGTTTTAACTTCGAAAAATTAACGTCGCACCCTATACATATTATACATGTATCTTATGTAAAAAGCCTCACGATTCCGAATCCGTGTCGTTTGTAATGATTGGATCGAAAATAAGGGCGCTACGATTTTTTGTGAATCAAGGGGTACGTATTTCTATTGATTTAGTTTGTATCGAAAATTTTTATTTTAGAGGGAAGCGCGGGAAATGACACCAGTTATAGTCACTAGGGTACGTAGGAACGTCCCTCGCAATATAAAGCAATTCTATTTTTTCATTTTTATCAAAAATACATGGGTTAAAACCCATCGATTTTGAATTTTCAAAACGTTTTCCCAAAGCTCTGGAATAGCACGCCTACGGTTTCTTAGGCCTATCCGAAGCCAAAAGGCTGCCAAATCCGATTCTGAATAGTTTTAAAGATCCGTCCACAAATAACGGCGCTACAATTTTTGAAAGTTCAAAATTGGCTCAAAATGAGCTCTAAAAATAGCAAGTTTTAACTTCGAAAAATTAACGTCGCACCCTATACATATTATACATGTATCTTATGTAAAAAGCCTCACGATTCCGAATCCGTGTCGTTTGTAATGATTGGATCGAAAATAAGGGCGCTACGATTTTTTGTGAATCAAGGGTACGTATTTCTATTGATTTAGTTTGTATCGAAAATTTTTATTTTAGAGGGAAGCGCGGGAAATGACACCGGGTTATAGTCACTAGGGTACGTAGGAACGTCCCCCCAAATAAAAAATTTTATTTTTTATTTTTATCAAAACATGGGTCCAAATCGATTTAAAGTTTTCAAATCTCAAAATAACGCGCCTAATTTTTGAACTTCAAAATGGCCAAAAAGGCTCAAATATTTATAAATACCTTAAAACTCACTTATGAAAAGGTTTTTAAGGTTTTTTTAAATTTTTTTGAGGAACTGGGTGACCTAAAATTTTTTTTTTAAAGGTAAACCTTTATTTAAATTTCCAAGACGTTTACTCACAAAGCAACTATTTAACCAATAGATTTTAATCAAATGAAATAAAAATTTATAAATACCTTGAAAACTCACTTATGAAAAGGTTTTTAAGGGTTTTTTTAAATTTTTTTGAGGAACGTGGGACCAAAATTTTTTTTTTAAAAGGTAAACCTTTATTTAAATTTCCAAGACGTTTGCCACAAAGCAACTATTTAACCAAAGATTTTAATAAATGAAAAAAAATTTATAAATACCTTAAAACTCACTTATGAAAAGGTTTTTAAGGTTTTTTTAAATTTTTTAGGAGGAACTGGGACCAAAATTTTTTTTTTAAAGGTAAACCTTTATTTAAATTTCCAAGACGTTTCCACAAAGCAACTATTTAACCAAAGATTTTAATAAATGAAAAAAATTTATAAATACCTTAAAACTCACTTATGAAAAGGTTTTTAAGGGTTTTTTTAAATTTTTTTGGAGGAACGTGGGACCAAAATTTTTTTTTTAAAGGTAAACCTTTATTTAAATTTCCAAGACGTTTACCACAAAGCAACTATTTAACCAAAGATTTTAATAAATGAAAAAAAATATTTTATTTTTTAGGGGAAGGGGGAAATGACAATTATTTAGGGGTACGTAGGAACGTCCCCTCGCAATATAAAGCAATTCTATTTTTTCATTTTTATCAAAATACATGGGTTAAAACCCATCGATTTTGAATTTTCAAAACGTTTTCCCAAAGCTCTGGAATAGCACGCCTACGGTTTCTTAGGCCTATCCGAAGCCAAAAGGCTGCCAAATCCGATTCTGAATAGTTTTAAAGATCCGTCCACAAATAACGGCGCTACAATTTTTGAAAGTTCAAAATTGGCTCAAAATGAGCTCTAAAATAGCAAGTTTTAACTTCGAAAAATTAACGTCGCACCCTATACATATTATACATGTATCTTATGTAAAAAGCCTCACGATTCCGAATCCGTGTCGTTTGTAATGATTGGATCGAAAATAAGGGCGCTACGATTTTTTGTGAATCAAGGGGTACGTATTTCTATTGATTTAGTTTGTATCGAAAATTTTATTTTAAGGGGAAGCGCGGGAAATGACACCAGTTATAGTCACTAGGGTACGTAGGAACGTCCCTCGCAATATAAAGCAATTCTATTTTTTCATTTTTATCAAAATACATGGGTTAAAACCCATCGATTTTGAATTTTCAAAACGTTTTCCCAAAGCTCTGGAATAGCACGCCTACGGTTTCTTAGGCCTATCCGAAGCCAAAAGGCTGCCAAATCCGATTCTGAATAGTTTTAAAGATCCGTCCACAAATAACGGCGCTACAATTTTTGAAAGTTCAAAATTGGCTCAAAATGAGCTCTAAAAACAGCAAGTTTTTAACTTCGAAAAATTAACGTCGCACCCTATACATATTATACATGTATCTTATGTAAAAAAGCCTCACGATTCCGAATCCGTGTCGTTTGTAATGATTGGATCGAAAATAAGGGCGCTACGATTTTTTGTGAATCAAGGGTACGTATTTCTATTGATTTAGTTTGTATCGAAAATTTTATTTTAGAGGGAAGCGCGGGAAATGACACCAGTTATAGTCACTAGGGGTACGTAGGAACGTCCCTCGCAATATAAAGCAATTCTATTTTTTCATTTTTATCAAAAAAACATGGGTTAAAACCCATCGATTTTGAATTTTCAAAACGTTTTCCCAAAGCTCTGGAATAGCACGCCTACGGTTTCTTAGGCCTATCCGAAGCCAAAAGGCTGCCAAATCCGATTCTGAATAGTTTTAAAGATCCGTCCACAAATAACGGCGCTACAATTTTTGAAAGTTCAAAATTGGCTCAAAATGAGCTCTAAAAATAGCAAGTTTTAACTTCGAAAATTAACGTCGCACCCTATACATATTATACATGTATCTTATGTAAAAAGCCTCACGATTCCGAATCCGTGTCGTTTGTAATGATTGGATCGAAAATAAGGGCGCTACGATTTTTTTTTGAATCAAGGGGGACGTATTTCTATTGATTTAGTTTGTATCGAAAATTTTTATTTTAGAGGGAAGCGCGGGAAATGACACCAGTTATAGTCACTAGGGTACGTAGGAACGTCCCTCGCAATATAAAGCAATTCTATTTTTTCATTTTTTATCAAAATACATGGGTTAAAACCCATCGATTTTGAATTTTCAAAACGTTTTCCCAAAGCTCTGGAATAGCACGCCTACGGTTTCTTAGGCCTATCCGAAGCCAAAAAGGCTGCCAAATCCGATTCTGAATAGTTTTTAAAGATCCGTCCACAAATAACGGCGCTACAATTTTTTGAAAGTTCAAAATTGGCTCAAAATGAGCTCTAAAAATAGCAAGTTTTTAACTTCGAAAAATTAACGTCGCACCCTATACATATTATACATGTATCTTATGTAAAAAAGCCTCACGATTCCGAATCCGTGTCGTTTGTAATGATTGGATCGAAAATAAGGGCGCTACGATTTTTTTTGTGAATCAAGGGGTACGTATTTCTATTGATTTAGTATGTATCGAAAATTTTTATTTTAGAGGGGAAGCGCGGGGAAATGACACCAGTTATAGTCACTAGGGGTACGTAGGAACGTCCCCTCGCAATATAAAGCAATTCTATTTTTTTCATTTTTTATCAAAATACATGGGTTAAAACCCATCGATTTTGAATTTTCAAAACGTTTTCCCAAAGCTCTGGAATAGCACGCCTACGGTTTCTTAAACCTATCCGAAGCCAAAAAGGCTGCGAAATCCGATTCTGAATAGTTTTTAAAGATCCGTCCACAAATAACGGCGCTACAATTTTTTGAAAGTTCAAAATTGGCTCAAAATGAGCTCTAAAAATAGCAAGTTTTTAACTTCGAAAATTAACGTCGCACCCTATACATATTATACATGTATCTTATGTAAAAAAGCCTCACGATTCCGAATCCGTGTCGTTTGTAATGATTGGATCGAAAATAAGGGCGCTACGATTTTTTTTGTGAATCAAGGGGTACGTATTTCTATTGATTTAGTTTGTATCGAAAATTTTTATTTTATAGGGGAAGCGCGGGGAATTGACACCAGTTATAGTCACTAGGTGTACGTAGGAACGTCCCCTCGCAATATAAAGCAATTCTATTTTTTTCATTTTTTATCAAAAATACATGGGTTAAAACCCATCGATTTTGAATTTTCAAAACGTTTTCCCAAAGCTCTGGAATAGCACGCCTACGGTTTCTTAGGCCTATCCGAAGCCAAAAAGGCTGCCAAATCCGATTCCGAATAGTTTTTAAAGATCAGTCCACAAATAACGGCGCTATAATTTTTTGAAAGTTCAAAATCGTGCAAAAAAGGTGTCCTAAAATTGCAATTTTTTATCTTCGAAAAATTTACGTTGCGCCCTATACATAATTTACATGTATCTCATGTAAAAAAGTCGCAGAATTCCAAATCCGTGACGTTTGTAACGATTGCATCGAAAATAAGGGCGCTACGATTTTTTTTGTGAATCAAGGTATATTTTTTTGATTTATTCTCTTGCAATATAAAACAATTCTATTTTTTTTATTTTTTCCCAAAAAAACAGGTACTAAAACCCATGTTTTTATATAGGGGTTGATATATTACGTTAAATGCTTTAGCTCCCAAAAATATTTTCGAAAAAAAAAACAGTCAAATTTTGCATTAATACATTTTGAAAAAGAACACATCTTCATTAGTGGATGCAATATTTCAAAAATCTATATAAAATTAATTTTTTTAAACTTTTGTGTGTAAGGGTAGTCATTTGTTATTAAATAATTTCATCTCCAATTAATTCAACGCATTTTTTTCCAATCAAAAGGGAAATTACAAAGAAAAACGTACCTTCTTCCTGATCTTTCGAAACTGAATGAACCATTAACATAGCACCAAGAAGTCTTAAGCCACGACGAACTTCCACAACTCCTCCCCAAAGCCCATCCACTTTCGAGCCAAAATTGAACGAAACGTGACCTTTTCAATCCCAAAAAATACAAGTTTCGGGCGCCGAAGAAGCAGAAGGTCAACACCTACCATACACGGTCGACCAGGTGCATATAAACATTACTAATGGGTTCAACTTATGCATCCATTCTTGCAGTCTTCGTCTTGATGGTATTCTTGACCTTTGCCGGAGATAAAGTGAACGTTCGGTCAGTTTCCGCCACCTGCGTCTTCGATTCCAACCAACCAGAACCTATTTCTTCACTCTCTTATTCCTCGGCAACCTGCTGAAGTCGATGCCGGCTGAGCATGCCTTTTAGTTCCGTAATTGTTGGCGTTAACGTATCGCCCAGTTCTTCTCCCGTTCGTGGTCCGAGTCCTCCACGGACTTTGGTTCGGTGAAAAGTCCTTTTGGAACGCCGCCTGCGGAAATCGGAGTGCTGTGAGAACGTTTAGTGCCCTTTTGTGGATTATTTAAACCATCAAAACGGATTTACTCAGGAGTACCACGAGCCTCATCAGGTTTGCTACGCTAAAATCAAGGTATTTGGTCTTTTTCGTACGAAACAATCGTCAAAAAATGTTGGTTTCTTCGTGTAACGGCCCGAAAGGCTTTTAAACGCGATAATTCTGATTTCGACCAAGAGATGGGGGTGGGTGAACGAAAAAGCTCTTTTTACGATAAGTTTGGGGTGACGTCGCATTTGGTAATTAAGTGCGGCCCCTAGAATAATCGTAAATTGGTTGTTTTTATCGCGTTAAATTAGGAAATTTTATTGTTTTTAGTATGGCAGCACTTTGTTGACGTACTGAATTAAAATCAATCGATGTTTGACCACTTGAGGGCCGTAATAGACTATTTTGGACCAATTGTGAACTGTATTTTAAATTTTCTGTCACAATGTTAGGTTATGTTTGATACAATCGATGATTTGCGGTGTGGCAACGATGTAGCATCTCGCACTGTGACGTCATCCCATATTTATCGTAAAACAACTATAGATTGATTAATAAATGAAAGAATTTGAATTTTGGGGGAGGCCTTTTAGGCGAAGGAGGAATTGATTTGGGGCTGGAGGCTCTTCGACTAATATTTCACTATTAATGTTCGTTAAGCGTGAGATCGGTTTCGTTAATAAGCGCTAAGTAATTATTGGGGGGAAACTCGATATGCAAAATTTAAATTACAAGAGACCTAAGCGACAGAATTTAAAAGGCATTCATTTTATCGTCTAACTCCCAACCTGCTTATTACCTGTAATAAATTATATGGAATCAAGTTCTGCAGACGGACACTTCAAACGATATGATCTTCAAAGTACGTAGGTCTAAATTCTTCGATTTTATTTATTGTTTGCGTTTCTTATTAATTTCAATAAATAATTAAGCGAGGTCGAGTTAATCGTCGCCTTAAAAAAATATTTGGGCCGTCCAGGTTGTGCGAAGTCATTCTTCTTTCTTCCGTGCCCTAGGTTTTCAATTCAAAAAATTTAATTTAGTTTGGTAAATGTCGATTTTGTTCCAAAAAATGTATTTTAACCATAGCAATGAGTGCGAGCGAGCGAAAAGATACGACAAACTCATAAGTACGAGTGAGAGGGAACGATTAAATTTATTCTACGGATTTTTCGTCTAATTTTTTGGCTTAAATTATTGTGAATCGTGCTTAAAACCGAGTGCGCACATTCGAGCTCAAAGTGGCACATTCCGATCTCGGGAAAATGAAGCGCGCCGCTCCGCGTCGCGCTTCATTTGCCTCCCTCGCTCGGAAATGTGCCACTTTTCGCTCGAATGCGCACATCTTCGTATTCGACTATATTAATCTTCTATTTTTTAATTCAAAAAATTAATTTAGTTTGGTAAATATTGATTTTGTTCAAAAAATGTATTTTTACCATAGCAATGAGTGCGAGCGAGCGAAAAGATACAACAATATCATAAGTACGAGTGAGAGAAAACGATTAAATTTATTCTACGAATTTTTCGTCTAATTTATTGGTTTAACTTATTGTGAATCGTGCTTAAAACCGAGTGTGCACATTCGAGCTCAAAGTGGCACATTCCGATCTCGGGAAAATGAAGCGCGCCGCTACGCGTCGCGCTTCATTTGCCTCCCTCGCTCGGAAATGTGCCACTTTTCGCTCGAATGCGCACATCTTCGTATTTATTGGATTTGTCTATATTAGCCTTTTTTATTTCAAATTAAAAACTTACATATTTTATTTCCAAAAAGTTGTATTGTTTATTTTTCTAAAATAACCGTTCAAAAATATGGTGCTTCTGGTATAAATACAGTGTTGTAATTTTTCCAAAAATTAGAGTTATAATTTGCCTTTGAAAAAATTCGAAGCATTTCTTGGATTTAAATGTGTACATTTAATCGAGGGAATACGAATACATTCCAAAATGGATTATTCAAAAATTTGCTATGCAATTTTGCTAAATTTAAATAAGGACTTAGAATGGTCTTTTGGATTTCTGTTTACAAAATTTCGTGTAAATAAATTAAACGAAAAAAGAGCTACAATTTTTTTTCTAAAAACTAAAAGTTCGTTCAATTAAAACCTATCAATTTTAATTTTTTTGTCATAATTAAAATTGTTATTGTTGATCGATGACTAAAGGGCGTTATAGAATGTAAGTTTTACAAATTCGACATTTAATTTTTTTATTTTAATTTAAACAAATATTTTGATTGATGGAAAAAAGCCCAAATACCTTATAACATATGCATGGAAATAGGGCCATCCAGGTCTTCCTTGGCTCCCACAGGAAAATTCGCACACACACACACACAAACCAAAATACGTGCTTTCACTTTGAAAATTTCGAGTTGAATGACTCGCTCAGGCAAACAAGCAGGTAAATTTCTTATCGCAAAGAATTTGCAAGGTCGACGTATTATTCAAGCACTTTTAAAAACTGCAGAAATTTCGCTTGCGATGAGAGGGAGCGAGAGGCAAAGGGTCGAAAATAAATTTGAGGTAATATCAAAATTAACCCCTAAGCCAAGTTCGCACGCTGCTAACCGCATAAAATTATTAAAACTAATTTTTATTGCGTTTTTGCTTTTTCGATTTGTTTAAATAAATTTGGGCCTTTGATTTTTGCGGGTGCCACTTTGAAAAAAATGCGGTTTCTAATATTTCGAGACGGCCCAATGTGATTTAATGTGCGTCCACTTTGGAGCTTCAAATTTCTTGTGTTTTTGGAAATTTTATTAATCGGTTTAGAAATATAAAATCAACAGACTTTCCCCTATAAACAAAAATCAAAATATGCCCTTTAAAAAATTAATGTTAAGCCCACATCATTAATTTAATTACACCTTTTTTGAGTATTTTAAATGCCACAAATATTATTTTTATTTAAGCCATTTTTTTAGTGGCAAACTATTTTAACTCGATGCATCTTTTAAAGCCCTTAATACCTCATTAACGAAGACCAAATTCTTAATTCTATTCGAATAAAATCCAAATAAAAGCAAGGCCAAATACAAAAGTCACGTACGGTAGAAAGTTATTTATCGAATTTGATAAAACTGCAAATGTAAAAACCGTTTCAGATATCGTTCGAAGCCAAATTTTTATATAACGACGACGTTGAATCATACAATTTAATTGAATCGTTTTTACTTTTAACAAGCCATAATTAAGTTTATTAATTAAATCCCATCTGATCCCTTTAAGTAAAATAATTTAAATCCTAAATCCCCACAACACCAATTTTTTTTTTTAATTTGAAAGTAACCCAACTTTAACCAGGCACATATTTTAATCGTAATTTTCAAAAGTGGCCCTTTGGTTTATATTTAAATTTTCAATAATTAAATAACAATAAGTTTTTAATGGAAGTATCTTATGGACTTAGTGCGACATCTGTAATTTAGCTGGCTTACACATTTACAACAAAATAAATACAATAATTACACTTCTAGTTAAAATTAATAATTGTGAATTGTGCTTAAAACCGATTCGTCTTAAAATAGCAATATTTAAATCAAAAAATTACGAAATTCCCTTTTAAGACTAAAGAAAAATAGGCACGTTAATCATTTAATTCAATGTAAATAAAAGTAGAAAATGCATATACATTTCTATGAATAGGATGTACAGTGAAACCTGGATAACTGGGATCTCAAGGTACTTAGAATTTTTTTTCACTTCAAAAAGTCATCCATTTACCTATTGTCCTAAACAGTCAGGTTTAAAATGGCAGTTGTCGCATTTACAAAGGGCCCCACTAAGAAATTAACCTATTTTCTTTTATAAAAGAAAAAAGCATTCAATAAAAATGTATATAGAGAAAAACCTGTCTTAACGGACACCCCCCTTTAATAGACAATTTTAAAACATTTTAGGCCTTCTTCTCGGCGAACACCCCTCTTTGATGCACAAAATCGTAGTTCTCGCGAGTATCCTTCGGAGAAAGGTTTTACTGTAATCCATAGTACTTGTATTATTTTTTTTTGAATTTGATAAAATCTCAAAAGTGAAATCTCGTATAAAAGGGTTTATTAATTGTCATTAATAGAAGTATTTTGATACAAAAGTGTCGGAACCTCTCAATAGTCGACATTTCTGTCTTGCGCAGGGCCCATTTAACCAGGTTTCACTGTATCTACCTTTTGTATCGTAGCCACGCAGTAGCTTTTGATGAAAATAAAACCCAAACACTATATAATGTTAAAAAAATTTATTTTTGGGGTATAGCAAACCCCCCACCTAGTATAGCATGTGACATTTAGTCACCTAGTATGCGGAAGGTTAACCCCTTGACATACAAAAAAACCGAATTTGACGGGTCCGAAAAAAACTATTAATTTGGCTCAACTTAACTGTTATGAGCATACACAAATAACATAAAATAAATAATTAATAGTTTTAAATATTTTGAAATATGTAGAGCAGTGTTTCCCAATCTTTTTTTAACATTCCCCACTTGAGTCATTCAAAAATTTTGATGCATATAATATATAACATATAAATATTTTTTTATATTTAAAAATTGAATTATTCCATAAATGAAGCCTAATTACAACTTGTTCAAGACACAAGATTTAGGTTTTAGCAAGAAATCACTAGGAAATTATTAAGAAAAAGAAACAATAAGTAAATTTTAAAAACATAAACTAAAAATTATTTTTATATCGATAGCTCGAATTTTTGATAACGCGAATTATTTTTAGTTTCTCTTCAACTTCGACCTATCGAGGTTTGACTGTATTTAATTTTATAAATTTAATATTTCTGAACAATTAAGACAATTTATTTATTGAGTTTTCTCAATATTAATTTTATTTGCGTCAATTAATGATCTTCAAAGTTTTTTTGAAAAACCACAAATTCTGAATTTACTCTATTTGAGTTTTCTGAAAATACATAATAATTTTTTCATCAAAATTTCCTTTTAAATTTACCGAATAAAGTTTTGTTTTATTCAATTTGTGTTATACAAAAAAAATTGATAATTAATAATTTCTAAAGTTCTTAAATATATTTAAAAAAATTTCCAAGTTATTAATTTATTTAATTTGAGTTGTCTAAAAACTTAAAATAATTTATTTTTCGAGTTTACTTTAATAATTTTGCTAAATGTTTAAAACTGAATTTCATTCTATGTAAAAAAAAACCGGTGCGTGTACTTATGGGCCCACGTTAGAAGTAATACTTCTTTGGCGCGATTAAATTAAATATAACAACGCGCTATGTTGCGCTTGTGTATAGCTAAACCAGTGGTTATCAAACTATATGTTACTGCCCATATGTCGTTTTATTTGAATACATTGCTATTTCCTTTTTAAATCCAAAAAGTAATTTAAACAAATTGAATAAATGCGAAGATGTGCGCGTTCGAGCGAAAAGTGGCACATTTTCGAGCGAGGAAGCAAATGAAGCGCGACGCGGGCGGCGCGCTTATTCCGAGATCGGAAATGTGCCACTGAGCTCGAACGCGACACTTAAGCATTATTAGCAATAATTTTGTCAACGAAAAATTAATAAATAATTTTTGTCATTCCCTCTCACTCGTACTTATGAGTTTATCGTATCTTTCGTTCGCTCCCACTCATTGCTATAGTAAAATACGTTTTTGAATATATAATCGATATATTTAATGAACTAAATTAAATTTGTTGATTGAAGAGAAACTTTAATTTACAAAATTCAATAAATACGAGGATGTGCGCGTTCGAGCGAAAAGTGGCACATTTTCGAGCGAGGAAGCAAATGAAGCGCGACGCGGGCGGCGCGCTTCATTTTCCGAGATCGGAAATGTGCCACTTTGAGCTCGAACGCGCACACTCGGCTTTAAGCGCACTTTACAAAACTTTATTTACTCTCTGAACAATTCGCAATTAAATATTACAGAATTATATCAATAACAAAATTCCCAAATCGCCAATTTTGTGCCTTTTAATAAAATTTTTCGGAACATAAAATTGAATACAGTTCTTGACGTCTTAGAGACGTCAAAATCTATACATATAAATAAAAATAAAGTGTCTACGGTCAATAATAAATTTAAAAAAAAACCGGAGCAAAAGGCAAAAAAAAAATGGAGTGCAAAGCCGTTTTACAAGAATTTTCTCAAACGAGTACCCACGCAGCTAACTTTGAATTTCATCTCACGAAATCCGCTCATGCGGATCTTTCCATTTGTTTATTTTATGTGCGTTTTTTTTTGCGATTTGTGCGCTTTATTTTTTATTTCGAAAAATTCTAACGCGGAGCGCGCGCGGGGGACGGCGGCCGGCTCGGAGTAATTAATTCGGAATAATTGCGTTCGGTGTGAGAGAATTGTCGGAGAGGCTCTATTTTATGTTTCCGGTCGATTTGCGGTTCTCAAAAGTTCGTACTGACTTACACGCCTTTGTTTAACGGTTCTTCGATATTAATCTTAATTGTTATTGTAATTCGCGTCGAGACCCGGAGCGAGGAAAGCGGGGCGGGCGATCTGCTCGAGAATTTCTGGAGGAGAGGCGCGCGAACCCTTTTTTTTGGGTTTTTTTGGATTTGCGAGATGAGATCTCTGGAGCGTAGGATACGGTAGTTGTAATTAATGTGGTGTGAATCGTGAAGAGATAGGAAGAACACGGACAGGTGGTAATACGGAGGCGTGAATCTAATCAAACACCTGACTTTGAAAACACGATGCTACTAAACTAATGCCCTTGTACCCATCTTCTTTATTACCTTCGGTACTTGGGGTCGCAAAGATTAACTTCGTAGGTCAACATCTTCAGCTAGTTGTGCCGTTTGAAAGAAGAAGACGACTCGCGCACTGGAAACCAGCTTCTTCTGGTCGAATTTATTGGAACACATCTTGATTTGCATAAAATTGCGGGTCGTTCAATTAAGATTACCGTAAGGTAGCTTATTTGTGGAGAAATCTTCGAACACTGTTTATGTTTGAAAGACCTTTTGGTATGGGATTAAATTAAATAACTTGGAGAATACTAAATTGTTGTTGGTGTCGTTTTTGTTAAAAGATGGTTAGTTGTGGGGTACTTGGACTATCAAATAATTAGATATTAAATTTTGCAAAAGTTGCGACGTTTCATTTTCGACATCTTCAGGGAATTCGAAAAACAATATTCTTAGAAACCGTTGAACGAATTAAAATTACATAATATTTAGTTTTTCTTACAAAACAATTGTTAATTTTTAGATTTTGTTGGGAAAGTGATGGAAATGTAATAATCACCCCTCTGGTTTAAAAACTGATTGAAAAAGGGCTTAATGATAATTGAGTAAAGTTAAAAAATAAATATAATTAATAAATTATTGGTTTTGGTTACAAAATGAAACTTTTGAATAATTGTGGCTTTGTTAATTTTTGGAATTTTTTGAAAAAAGGACCGAATTGTAACAATGATACTTTTTGGATTAATGCAAAGTCAAAAAGCTAAAGAATACGCAAAAAAGGTTAAAGGATAATTTAAATTATTGGTTTTATTTACAAAAAAAAAATTATTTAGTAAACTATGGAATTTTTTAAAAAAAACTTAATAGAATTGTCATTTTGGTTTAATAGTGACTTAAGAATTTTTAAATAAATTTGAAAAAATAATTAAATTACTAAATTATTGTTTTTTCTTATAAAATGAAAGTTTAAAAAAATTGTAAATTTCTTAATCTTTATAATTTGTTGAAAAACTGACAAAACTATAACGATCAGGGTTTTTGGTTTTATTTTGGACCAAAAAAGCCAAAGGATACTATCCTAAAGTTATAAAAATAATAAAACTACTAAATTATTAGTTTTACTAGCAAAATAAACTATTTAAAAAATTTGTGGCTTTGTTGATTTTTGGAATTTATTTCGAAAAAGGACCGAATTATAATAATAATACTTTTTAGATTAATGCAGAGTCAAAAAGGCTAAAAATACGTAAAGAAGGTTAAAGAATAATTTATATTATTAAATTATTGGTTTTACTTACAAAAAAAAATTATTTATTTGTTAAACTATGGAATTTTGTTAAAAAACTTAATAGAATTGTCATTTTGGTTTAATAGTGACGTAAGAATTTTGAAATAAAGTTGAAAAAATAATAAAATTACTAAATTATTGTTTTTTCTTATAAAATAAAAGTTTAAAAAAATTGTAAATTTCTTAATCTTCAGAATTTGTTGAAAAACTGACAAAACTATAACGATCAGGGTTTTTGGTTTTATTTTAGACCAAAAAGGCCAAAGAAACTTACCTAAAGTTAAAAAAAATAATAAAACTACTTAATTATTAGTTTTACTAGCACAATGAACTATTTAAAAAAATTGTATCTCTGTTGATTTTTTGAAATTTTATTCGAAATTAATTTCCACCTTTTTCAAGTTAGGAATTACCTAAAAAGGCGTTAAGTTAATTTGTTAAATCAATAAAAAATACAAGATTATATAATTATTAGTTTTTTTTTGGAAATACATCAGTTTAAAAAATTCGCAATTTTGAAAAAACCGATTGAAAAGTAACATAATTTCAATATTTAGACTTTTTGGCTTAGGGTCGATTCCGAAAAACTTAAATTGCTTTCGTTAATTAAAAGCCACGCTTTTTTACGAAATACAACTTTAATTATTCATAAGTTTGTTGTTAATTGTGTCCAAGGTTTGTTAAAATTGTATTTTAATTAAAAAAGCGTTTAAACTAATTAGCAGCTAATTAAATTAACTTACAATTAAACATTATGATTAAACGCTTCCATAATTTTTTTGAATTTGATATAATTTTTTTTTTATTGCCTACAATTAAATCATTTTGACGATACTGTCTTAAGGCGCCATTACCCGAGCTTTTCAACGTCCAACTCGATTTTGGTACTAATTTAATTATTTCGTCTACACACCATATTTTTTTGGGACCGTTTAAAGGCCTATTTTTACCGATTTCAAAAACGTATAAACGTGCAGAAATATTCCCAAAAATAAAATATCTTTTTTTAACATTCCCCACCCAAGTCATTCTAAAATTTTGATGCATATAATATATAACATATAAATATTTTTTTATATTTAAAAATTGAATTATTCCAAAAATGAAGTTTAACTACAACTTGTTCAAGACACAAGATTTAGGATTTAGCAAGAAATCACTAGAAAATTATTAAGAAAAAAAAAACAATTAGTAAATTTTGAAAACATAAACTAAAAAATATTTTTATATCGATAGCTCGAATTTTGATAACGCGAATTATTTTTAGTTTCTCTTCAACTTCGACCTATCGAGGTTTGACTGTATTTAATTTTATAAATTTAATATTTCAGAACAATTAAGATAATTTATTTATTGAGTTTTCTTCAATATTAATTTTATTTGCGTAAATTAATGATTTTCAAAGTTTTTTGAAAAACCACAAATTCCGTATTTACTCTATTTGAGTTTTCTGAAAATACATAATAATTTTTTCATCAAAATTTTCTTTTAAATTTACCGAATAAAGTTTTGTTTTATTCAATTTGTGTTATACAAAAAAAATTGATAATTAAAAATTTCTAAAGTTCTTAAATATATTTTAAAAATTTCCAAGTTATTAATTTATTTAATTTGAGTTGTCTAAAAACTTAAAATAATTTATTCTTCGAGTTTACTTTAATAATTTTGATAAATGTTTAAAACTGAATTTCATTCTATGTGAAAAAACCGGTGCATGTACTTATGTACGCACGTTAGAAGTAATACTTCTTTGGCGCGACTAAATTAAATATAACAACGCGCTATGTTGCGCTTGTGTATAGCTAGACCAGTGGTTATCAAACTATATGTTACTGCCCATATGTCGTTTTATTTGAATACATTGCTATTTCCTTTTAAATCCAAAAAATAATTTAAACAAATTGAATAAATGCGAAGATGTGCGCGTTCGAGCGAAAAGTGGCACATTTTCGAGCGAGGAAGCAAATGAAGCGCGACGCGGGCGGCGCGCTTCATTCGAGATCGGAAATGTGCCACTGAGCTCGAACGCGCACTCGTTTTAAGCATTATTAGCAATAATTTTGTCAACGAAAAATTAATAAATAATTTTTATCATTCCTCCCACTCGTACTTATGAGTTTATCGTATCTTTTCGCTCGCTCCCACTCATTGGTATAGTAAAAATACGTTTTTTGAATATATAATCGATATATTTAATAAACTAAATTAAATTTGTTGATTGAAGAAAACTTTAATTTACAAAATTCAATAAATACGAGGATGTGCGCGTTCGAGCGAAAAGTGGCACATTTTCGAGCGGGGGAAGCAAATGAAGCGCGACGCGGAGCGGCGCGCTTCATTTTCCCGAGATCGGAAATGTGCCACTTTGAGCTCGAACGCGCACACCCGGCTTTAAGCACACTTTACAAAATTAATTTACTCTCTGGACAATTCGCAATTAAATATTACAGAATTATATTAATAACAAAATTAAAAAATCTCAATTTAAGAGTGGTTCACAATTAGCCATTTTCACTATTTTTTATTTGTTTCTTCGAACACCCCCGCTTAAGCTCTCCAAACAAAAAAGGGCAACACTTTAACGGCTCAATTCGCAAAAAAGAAAAACAAACATCTCGCTACGCGAAAACGGAAACGACAACAAACACCTCGTTAAAAGAAAAACGCGAAAAGAAACGCGACAAAGCCGTTTTTCCTCAAACGTCTCGTTTACCTCCGAAGGCAGCATTGTGCCCCGGCTTATAACTTGAGCAATTTCCAAAGGCACAACCGTAAAAGGTATCAGATGAAGCTCTCGAGTAAATTTTAGTAACAATGCTCTGCAGAAGTTGTTAAACTACTTAAGATTGCATCGAATTAGGTATTAGACTATTCTCCTAATCCTTTAGATTATCCTTTAACGGGGCTCCGCGCAAATTTACGACGTTTCCTCCTTTCATTAAGTGCCTCCAATTAATTTTTTCTCGTCCGGGGCCCTTCTTCGGAAATCAGCAATTGACGAGATTACATGCCTTCGGCCCTTTCGCCTACGTGTTGTTGTCCTCTCCAATGAAGACGGTTTAAAATAATTTCGGACGGATTAACCGGATATTGTCTTAATGCCGGGGATCGATGCTTTCGTCGAACACGTCACATTATTAACGTGATAAATGCCGACAAGAGCGGCCATTAGTCCGGTCCTGCACCAACGATTTTCTGCGAATTCGAGACGAAATTTTCCGATGTTTTCTTTCGATTTAGTCGGCCGAACGAGACCGGTGCGAGTCTTGTTTTGTTGAATTCTGAAGACTGGTATTACGGCCGAGCAGCTGGCTGGTTTAAACAAGGATTAAAGTGGTGTTAGTGCAACTCATTAATTGGCTAATTAAAATTCCTTCGCTCCTGTACCAAGGTCTATTAATAGTTAAGACTTTAAAGGGCCTTTAATCCGTCGCCTTAAAGGATTTGATGAACAGCTACCAACAATGTATTGTTTTGATGGCTTTCGTTTCCTTACGTTTTTGTTCGAGTGTTGTCGGGTCGGCCAGGAAGTCATTTTTGGTTTTTTGGCTTTTTTGGATTTTAATCAACTCTAAATGTACTATTTTGATCGTAGAAGGGAGCTATATGGTGACATCAGTTTCCAATCGAGTTCCAAAAATTTTAGACGTGTTGCTAAAGATGTGTGAGGCCGAGCGTTGTCATGGTCAAACATAATTATCCACTTTTGGCTGTTTATCTTTGATTGCTTCCTTTGAATTGATTAGTTGGTGACAGTAAACATTGGAATTGATGGTTTGGTACTTTGGAATCAGTTCAAAATGCACAATAGCTTCACAACCTCAACCAAATTGAACGCAAGATGTTTTTTATTGGTGCAATTCAGCTTTTGATGGGGTCGTTTAGTTTTATCATGCTTGGACCATGATCATTTTCGATTAATATTATTGTAGACTACCCATTTTTTATCACCAGTGATAATATATTGATCTGGTGAATTCTACGCCAAATCGGCCACTTTTTTAGGTTAGTCCTTTAAATTTTTCTCAAAATTTTATGTTTGGTAGTTTTTCTTATGGTCCATGTGTCGCAGCCGTAGCATAGAGCCGACTCCACCATTGCCTTTAATTCACTTTTCATTATTTCATATTGGGCTGCCTCAAAATTCCAAAAAACCCAATTTTTTTACGCGAGACTCACAAAAATTGAAGGTCTTAATTTATTTAAACAAATCCAAAAATTAAATATAGAGGTAGAATTTATTTTTAATAATTTTACGTGGTATTCGCTGCGTAAAATAGAATAACGATTTAATTTGATTTATTCTCTTAATAAATATATTTTTTTAAATAAATTAATAATAATTAATAAATTAATTAAATGTGCGTATTTTATCAGTCAACTTTGCTGCGTTTAAATTTAAATTCAAAATGTTAGTCAAAAATTTCTTATCGAGCCTTGCTATTGCTTTTAGGCCTTCACAGAAAAAATGGTAGATCCGCATCCCTTCGACAAATTTCACTGATTTTTTTTCAAGGGTAAGCCAAAGGATCAAGTATTATCCGCTTAAAAATTTACTCAAACATCACCCAATTTACCAAATTTAATTTTTTTTCGTTAAATTAAAAACTTGAATGTTTTTGAAACTTTCAAGTAGCCTTTATCAAAAAAATCATAACTCAAAGTTGCCTTAAGGCATTTTGACAAATTTTATTTTAATCGTGAGCGAAAAGCCCAATATATAAGCCTTTTAAAAATTAATTAAGCTCTCGTTGCTAAATTTTTCAAAAAAACGTCAAATTGTTTGCGAATACAAAAAAATGAGTTAAAATTCAGGACTTTTTTAGCAATCCCTCAAAATATTCAAAATGACACAAAAAGTTTTTTAGAAAAGTTGTTTAAAGCAATCCAAAAAATATTTTAAGAAAATTTTGGCGTGCGGTCAGGGGGGGACTAAGTAACATTTTAATTTTGTGGCACTTACTTTTTTTTTAAATCACACCTATTTTATTAAATCAAAATCGTATAATTAAACTCAAAAATAAATAAACCGAAATTATTTCCTCTCAAAAATTGCAAATTGCAGTTTAAGCCAGTTTTTCGAACAAATAATGATGGGTTTTTTTTGGTAAAGGTTTAAGGGTGGGGCGAAACGTGCCGCGTCTCCTCCACTGGGTTATGGGAACGCATAAAGCATGCATTTTTCTCGAAAAACTAATTTCGCATTAAGTGGAGAGGCGGCAAAATGAAATTGCGGTTGCGTGATCCCTAAATTGCAGGTTATCTCGCCTCATACTGCACTCGATCGAAATTCAAAAAAGTAAAAAAAAATCAAAAATCAAGTAAACGAAGAAAAGAGCGCCCGTTCTCCTCTCGTCCTCGTTTCTTCTTTGCAAAAAATCGAGCCCATTTAAAAATTCCTTAGGTTCTCTCGAAACAAACTCGCGCAAGAAAAATCGCAATTAATGCGCCGTAAATAATGCAGATATTAATCCGATGTGACAACTTTATCGTTACGTTATTAATAAAGATATATTTTCTGCCATAAATTGCAAATAAAGGCGTTCGATATAAAAATCGAAGTCCGCGTACGATTGTTGCGCTTTTTGCTTTTGCGACGGTCGTCGAAAAATAAATTAATTAAATGCCTAACGAGCTCCTTCCGTTTGCAAAAAGAAACCCCCAAAAAGCCAAATTGTTTATAATAAAAATTTCTCTTCCGAAGCGAGCGCAAAAAACGGTCTAGACAGCAGTCGAGACGACTTTTCTTCCACAATTTAAAGCCATTATTACATGTTTCGAATTACCGAAGTCTCAAGCGGACGGTTAGAATTGTCAAATGCACAAATTTCGATTTAAATTGCCATCGACATGGATACCACGGTGCGAAATTAATTTGATTGGTCGATGGGGCGGCCATTAGGAAAAGGCGCGTTTTTTTAAAATTTGATTTAATAGTTGCGTTTAAATTATTTTGATTTTTTTTTAAATTAAATTTAATAATAGTTGCGGTAGTACAAACGACCTAGTTAAGTGGCCTAAGTACGATTGGACGAATGTTCACCCCTCCCAATAAATCCAAAAAATCAAATAGTTGCGTATTACTTTACGTGGAAGTTGAGGTGTCTCGTTGGGGCACTAATGAGACCAAAAATTTTTGCGTGGGTTGACCGCGAAGACGTTGAACATTTTTTACGTTCGTTATTTAATTTAATTTCTGTCGAATTAAATCGAACTCTTGGCCAGCGAACGATTTTTCAAAATTAAGCCAAAACGCTCTAATTAATTTCTTCGCGTTTATTATTTAAAGGAACAAAGATCTGATATAATCCGCCTTAGCCAACAATCTGTACTTGTCTCGGATAATTCTCAGATAAACAACAAACCATAATTACGCTTATGATGCAAAAGGAACAAAGCGACTTTTGATGAATGAAGCAAAACGACGCCGATAATTAATATTTTTGTTCTCTTTGTAATTCCGAGAGAAACCAAAAGTGCAAGTGGCGATTCGAAAAACGTCCAGCTTCCCAAGGAAATTATTTTGAGATTTATTTTTTTTTTGAATGAAATTCTCGAGTGCCGGAGCTTCGGTTATTTTATTGCGTAATTTTCACTTTGCTGGTGGTCGTCTTTAATTTAGAGGCCTCTCCTAATAATTTTGATTTTTTTCAGAAAATTTATAGGACGTAAACGGTGTGTTTATGATAAGTGCTTCTCTGCAGCCTCGAGGTCCTTTTTTACGTTAATAAATAAAATCAAAACACCTTCGAGCAAACGAGAAAGTAAAAGTTTTTTGAACTATTATTTTTTTTTAAATTGATTTTTGATTTTCCAGCATCCAGTTTTATGTATAAAAATTTGGTCGAGCTGAAAACGATTGCTTTACGTGTTTTTATTTTTGAAAAATTGAGTGCCAAGCTTCAACACACCCATAAAGTCACGATTTCTTAACGAGCCATCAGAAATTACGAAAATAAATAATCAAAGCCTGATAATTTATAATGCGAGAAACGCATTTCTTTAATAGCCTTCTTTAGTTTTTTTAAGTTTGCTTTTATTTATTTTTAATGCGCGAAGCTTAAAATTGGGCTGGGAAACTTTTCGAGGCCCGCAGATTTGAATACTCAAAGATTTCATATTTCGAGTGTCCGGGGGTGAATTTTAAGGGATCATACAAAAACTTAATCAAAAAACTCATTATTAAAGCCAGTAAATTTAATTATATTAATTTTTTCAATTAAATACCGTGTTTATTTATTTGAATTGCAGATTCGACGTGTAGCTTGGGTAATTTCGCAACAGATGCCGCTCTAAATCCATAAAATTATTAAAATGTAGATAAATATTTGTAATTCCTTATTGTAAACAATTTCGAACGACAAACTAAAGTTATAAACATTTTATTAAGCCAATTTTAAAAATTCGGCCGAGAATTCCGTCAAAGAATGAACTTGTTCTTAAAATTAAATTTTAGATCGTGGGATTCAATTTGGATTTACGACACCTTCTAATCTCGCAATCCGATCCCATAAAAATAAATAAATTTAATTGTGCCATTCCTTAATTACCTCTGGAAATCTATTCGTTAGGAAAATCAAGAAGGATTCTTTTTTTTTTTGGTGTGTAATTAATAGAGTGCCTTTTTCGGTAAGTAGCCCTTTTTCGAAGCCGCTCAAAAAAAAAATTGAAAAACCAAAGTTTATTTGAATATTTCACCAAAGCAGATAATAAATTTAAACACATTTAAATTTTTAATTGACTCCTACAAATTTTTTTTTTCGGATTGAGAACGTAAAAATTTATTATCTTACTTTTGGCTCTTAATTAAAAATTTGATTCGATTAAACGTAATTAAGTTTTACGAAAGGAATCGGTTTTGGTTGTTCGATTTTACAATTTCCTATTTTTGACCAAGTTGGCGTAGAATTGGGCCGAATCCTTCGGGGTTCGTGGCAAATTCGGGTCGGAGAAGTTCACATAATACAAGCCAAATTTTAGCCTGCAAGAAAAAAACATAATTGGCAGGAAAAATGCGTGCGTGTCCTTGCGCGAGAAGTGATACTTCTTTGGCGCGCCCAAATCAAATATAAAAACGTGATACGTTGCATTTGGTCGGCCGAAAGAAGTACAACGTCAAAAATAATTTTTTTTGGGGGTAATTACGTGTATCCGCTGTTCCACTCGAAGCTGTCCATCAAGGACCAAATGTTATATCCAATCATCTTCACTTTATCCGTGTAGATGGCGTCTAAGGCACTCGAAATGTAACCCTATTTTTTTTTCAAATTAAGTAAAATTGGCAGACAAATCAAAATCAAAAAACCTTCAAGTACTGGATCCTGTCCTGGTCGTGTTGGGGCTCGGGATCGGGATAACCGTTTTCGGTAACATAAATACTGGGATTTTGGTAATTCTTCTTGATCCAGACCAACAGCTTTCGGAAGCCCCACGGCACGTCCTGAAACGAGCCCGAACTCTCAAAGTCCAATGGCAAAATCGCAAAAAGCTCACCCTGAAGAACCCAAACCCGGACCAACTCTCGTTCTGAAAGGTGGCAACCCTGGCGTCGTTCTCTTGGGACGTTTGCCCGATGGGCGCGGGCGGCTCGTCCTTCGCCAAAATGGTCGAATAGTGATTGAGGCCGAAGTAGTCCGAGGTGCCCCAAATCAAACTGATTTCTTGCCTCGTGAACTGGGGCAGCCTGGATTTTTTGAAGCCCTCGTCTTTGCTCCTTTGGGCGACCAGTTTTTTGACCAGCGCAGGCCAATCCCCAGTTTTGCCATAGATTGGGTTCATGTACAGCCCACACTTGAAAACAAAAAATTGGTCAAGGTTCCATTTTTTTGGGCGAATTGCATTTTTTTACTTGGAACTGGAGCTCACGGTTGGCCGCGTCCTTGTCTTGGGTGGAATTGGTGGCCGGCTCGACCCATGGGCACGAGAAAACAATTCCGACCATTCCTTGAAAAAGATCATCAAGAAAAAATTTTTTTTGGCAAAGGTAGTGAACTGACCCTTTTGTTTCCTCTTGAACTCCGTCTTGTACATTCTGTACATTTTGGCGTGGA
The DNA here is from genome assembly GCA_036325965.1 of Sinopyrophorus schimmeli. Classification (NCBI taxonomy): domain Eukaryota; kingdom Metazoa; phylum Arthropoda; class Insecta; order Coleoptera; family Elateridae; genus Sinopyrophorus; species Sinopyrophorus schimmeli. The sequence goes on from JARFIZ010000398.1 coordinate 296,264, forward strand.
TGATGAGAAGGTTGTAAGTGCACCGGTAGTCGCCGATGCCCGAAGAATTAATGCCCGGAGCGAAAATGCCGGTCCCGTATCCGAAAAGGCAGATCTGCTTGGGTTCGTTGAACGTCGCCCAAAATTTCACCCGGTCCCCGAATCGCTGGAAGAGAATGCGGGCGTAGTTCAAAAAGGGGTCGACGACGATGGAATTGGTGAAGCCGCCCAATTTCTGTAGGTCCACGGGCATGTCCCAGTGGTACATGGTGACCATGGGGGTGATGTTTTGGGCGAGGAGCGCGTCGATCAAATAGTTGTAGTGGGCGATTCCCTCTTCGCTCACGTTGTTCGAGAAGCCCGAGGGGAGGATGCGGGGCATCGAGATGGAGAAACGATAGATTTTGACGTTGAGTTTTTTGATGAGTTCGATGTCCTCTTTGATTTTGTGGTAGGAGTCGCAGGCGACGTCGCCGTTGCTGTGGTCGGTTATTTTGTCGGGTTGGTGGTGGGTGAAGGAGTCCCAAATGCTTTCGCCTTTATCTAAGAAAATTTTTTTCGTATGGGAAAAATGGCGATTGGTGCAAGAAATTGGAAATATATTTAGAAAAAGTAGGGTTAGGGCAGTGATTTTCAAACTGGGAGAGATTGGAGATGTGGTTCCCCGTAGTAATACGGTTTTGTGACTTTTAATTCAAAAATTTTAAGTAAATTAATTATTTTTACCATAGCAATGAGTGCAAGCGAGCGAAAAGATACAACAATCTCATAAGTACGAGTGAGAGAAAACAATTAAATTGATTCTACTGATTTTTCGTCTAATATATTGGCCTAAATTATTGTAAATCATGTTTAAAACCGAGTGTGCACATTCGAGCTCAAAGTGGCACATTCCGATCTCGGGAAAATGAAGCGCGCCGCTCCGCGTCGCGCTTCATTTGCCTCCCTCGCTCGGAAATGTGCCACTTTTCGCTCGAATGCGCACATCCTCGTATTTATTGGATTTGTCTATGTTAGCTTTGTTTATTTCAAATTAAAAACTTACATTTTCTATTTCCAAAAAGTTGTATTGTTTAATTTTCTAAAATAACTGTTCAAAAATATGCTGTTTCCGGTTTAAATACAGTGTTGTAATTTTTACAAAAATTGGAGTTATAATTTGCTTTTGAAAAAATTCGAAGCTTATCTTGGATTTAAATGTGTACATTTAATCGAGGGAATACGAATACAGTCCAGAATAGATTATTCAAAAATTTGTTATGCAATTTTGATAAATTTAAATAAGGACTTAGAATGGTCTTTTGGTTTTCCGTTTATAAAATTTCGCGTAAATAAATTAAACGAAAAGGGAGCTACTATTTTTTTTCTAAAAACTAAAAGTTGGATCAATTAAAACCCATCAATTTTAATTTTTTGTCATAATTAAAATTGTTAATGTTGATCGATGACTAAAAGGCGTTATAGAATGTAAGTTTTACAAATTCGACCCTTAATTTTTTTATTTTAATTTAAACAAATATTTTGATTGATGGAAAAAAGCCCAAATACCTTATAACATATGCATGGAAATAGGGCCATCCAGGTCTTCCTTGGCTCCCACAGAAAAATTCGCACACACATACACACACGGACACACACCAAAATACGTGCTTTCACTTTGAAAATTTCGAGTTGAATGACTCGCTCAGGCAAACAAGCAGGTAAATTTCTTATCGCAAAGAATTTGCAAGGTCGACGTATTATTCAAGCACTTTTAAAAACTGCAGAAATTTCGCTTGCGATGAGGGGGAGCGAGAGGCAAAGGGTCGAAAATAAATTCGAGGTAATATCAAAATTAACCCCTAAGCCAAGTTCGCACGCTGTTAACCGCATAAAATTATTAAAACTAATTTTTATTGCGTTTTTGTTTTTTCGATTTGTATAAATAAATTTGGGCCTTTGATTTTTGCGAGTGCCACTTTGAAAAAAATGTGGTTCCTAAGATTTCGGGGCGGCCCAATACGATTTAATGTGCGTCGACTTTGGAGCTTCAAATTTCTTGTGTTTTTGAAAATTTTATTAATCGGTTAAACATCTTCTAAAATAACAGGACCGTATCTTTACCAGAAACTAACTTACGATTTTTTTAAATATTTCGTTATTAATTTATTTACTCCCAAGAATTCAAAATTTTCTAATCAAGTTCTGCTTTAGGGAGGACACCCCTAATTTTTTTCTGAATTTCTAATAAGCTTATTAAACATCCTCTAAAATAACAGGACCGTATCTTTACCAGAAACTAACTTACGATTTTTTTAAATATTTCGTTATTAATTTATACACTCCCAAGAATTAAAAATTTCCCAATCAAGTTCTGCTTTAGGGACAACACCCCTAATTTTTTTTTGAGTTTTTAATAAGCTTATTAAACATCCCCTAAAATAACAGGACCGTAACTTTACCAGAAACTATCTTACAATTTTTTTAAATAATTTCGTTATTAATTTATACACTCCCAAGAATTAAAAATTTCTCAATCAAGTTTTACTTTAAGGATGGCACTCTTTTAGAAATATAAAAAAACAGGCTTTCCCCTATAAACTAAAATATTTTGATTTTAGCCTTTTAAAAAATCAATGTTAAACCCACATAATTAATTCAATTACACCCTTTTTTAGAATTTTAAATGCCACAAATATTATTTTTATTTAAACCATTTTTTTAGTGCCAAACTATTTTAACTCGGTGCATCTTTGAAAGCCCTTAATACCTCATTAACGAAAACCAAATTCTTAATTCAATTCGAATAAAATCCAAATAAAAGCAAGGCCAAATACATAAGTCACGTACGCTAGAAAGTTATTTATCGAATTTGATAAAACTGTAAATGTAAAAAGCGATCGAGATATCGTGCGAAGCCAAACTTTTATATAACGATGACGTTGAATCATACGATTTAATTGAATCGATTTTACCTTTACAAACCATAATTAGGATTATTAATTAAAGCCGATCTGATCCCTCTAAGTAAAATAATTTAAATCCCAAATCCCTACGTTAAAATTTTTTTTTAAATTCAAAAGGAACCCAATTCCAACCAGACACATATTTTAATGGTAATTTTAAAAGGTAGCCCTTTGATATATATTTAAATTTTTAATAAATTAATAAAAATAAATTTTGAATGCAAGGCTCTTATGGACTTAGTGCGACACCTGTAATTTGACTGACCTAAACATTTACAACAAAATAAACACAATAATTACACCTCTAGTGCCATCTGTCTTTTAAATAAAATAACTATTAAAATATAACAAATAAAAACCAAAATGCAAAGGCCATTTCAATTTAGATTTACAAAAAGAAATTAGTGCCTTCTTCGTCCCTCAATTTCAAAATAATTAAACCTAGAAAAATGTGCGAAGCTCCCCAAGTGCCCAATTTAGATTTTTTTTCTTCGAAACAAACCACATCGAAGCCCAATAATTAAAATTCAAAAATCGCACGTTTTAATTATACAACCCTCTCCTCCAGTAAATCCTTAACCATATCATCCCCCATTCCAATCCAAGTTCCTCAAAAAATTCATCAATTCAAGAAAATCAAAAAACCAAAACACACAGCTTGAAAACCACTAGTTTAGGGGCTGCTTTTTGTAAAACTTACGTCCTTCTTTCCAAGCTCCTTCAATTTGATAGGCGGAAGTCGAGATTCCGAATAGGAAATCCTTGGGAAACGCTTTTGTATTTTCCTGGCTAAAAATCGCAATAAATTTCGTAAAATTCTTCGATTAAAAAAAAAAAGAATAGGAAACAAACTTACCTTAAAACCGAGATGAGGTTGATCGCCAAAATAAAAATTTTTCTCATCATTTTCACAACCGATTTGAGGACCAAATGAAACCAATTAAAAAAAACCATATATTTAGAGTTTTGATGGAAACCTTGTCCTCTTTTTCTGTGTGGAAACTGTCGTAAACGGATTAAAACTATTTGTTCGTTGAAAAGCTGAAATGTTTGTTTTTTGCAAAAAAAAACACACTAAACTAATTGTTTCTAACAAAACGAAATGGTTTAATTATTAACAAATTGAAATGTTTGCTCGTTAAAAAAATTTCTTTATTGAAAAAAAATGCGTGCTTATGGTGTCAACTTTTCAACTGGGCATTTCGTAGGCTTTTACTGTTAATTATATGCTTTTGATTAATATGCATAAACGGCTTTATCGTACTAAGCCTTACTTAATTTTCTTTTTCGTTTTTTGATTACTTTAATGAGGACTTATCGAAACTCACGTTGTACGCTCTAATCGCTTAATTAAGTCTAAAATATTATTTATTTATTTTAATACATAAAACAAACCGTATTATTTAAACACAGTATTAGGCTAAATTAACAACTTTGTCGCTTTTGCTCTAAGAAAAAAATTGGACGACTGTACTCGTTCAATTCTTGCGCAAAATTAAACCTACAACCTTCGATCTTTGATCACTTGCGTGTAAAATTTCGCCGACGCCTTGGGCACCCTTTCCAAATTTGGGTCCGAAAAGTTGACGTGGTGCAACCCAAATTTCAACCTGCAATTTCAAAAAAACCAATTTTTTCCTTATTTTTAGTCAAATTACAAAAGGACGTACGTAAATCCACTGTTCCACTCGAAACTGTCCAACAAGGACCAAACGGTGTACGCTTTGATCCTCATATTGTCGAAATAGATGGCCTCCAAAATCATCTCCAAGTGGTTCTAAAAATTTTCGGAAAATTTAAATTTATCCAAAAATTAATTAACACGAACCCTTAAATATTGGATGCGGGCCGTGTCGTTCACAGGGTCGGCATCGGGATTCCATTTTCGGTAATAAAAATCTTAGGGTTGTTGTAATTAATTTTGACCCAGCTCAGCATCTTTCGAAACCCCCAAGGCACTTCCTTTAAATTAAATCGCGGCCATTAGGACGTCGAGAAAACGATCAATAAAAAAAACAACCTTGAAGGGTTCTTTGCCGGGCCACTCGTCCTCCTGCCAGGTCTCCACCCTTGCGTCCTTCTCCTGCGAAGGCGTCCCGAAGGGCTCCTCTTTGCGTCGCGCGTCATATAAGTCGTGTAATAGTTAATTCCGAAAAAATCCGAGCTGCCTTGCAGGGACAAGACCTGCTTGATGGTGAATCGGGGCAGCCTCGACTTGTGGAAGCCCTCCTTTCGGCTCCTTTCGTCCACCGTTTCGCGCACCACGGCCGGGTAGTCGCCGAACTTGCTGAAAATTGGGTTGGCATATAAGCCGCACTGAAAAAAATTTTTTGTAATTTTTTACTTCGCTTTTTATGCTTAAAACGCACATCAAATTGCATTTTGCGCTCGGCAGCCTCGACGTCCTTGAGGGCGAGCGTCTCGGGTTCGAACCAAGCGCACTCGACGGTAAACCCGACGAGCCCTAAAATTATGATTTTTTTCAAAAATGTATTTAATGTTGATAAAACGCAAGTACCGTGCTGTTTGGGCCTAAAAAAAAGGTTATAGGTGTGGTAGGTTCGCGCGTGCGCCAAGAGCAAGTGGTGCGTGCACAGGTAGTCCCCGATGCCGGAGGACTCGATGCCCGGCGCGAAGGTGGCCCGCCCGTACCCGTACAGGCAGATCTGCTTGGGCTCGTTGAAGGTGATCCAGATCTTCACCCGGTCCCCGAACTTGTGGAAGAGGAAGCTGGCGTACTCCTGGTACCAGTCGACGAAGGAGGGGTTCGCGAGCCCCCCCAATTTTTGCAGGGGCACCGGCAGGTCCCAGTGGTACATGGTCACCATGGGGATGATCTTGTTGGCCAGGAGCTCGTCGATCAGGTTGTTGTAGTAGGCGAGGCCCTCCTCGTTGATTTCGTTCGTGAAGCCGTTGGGGAAGATGCGCGGCCAAGAGATGGAGAAGCGGTAAAAGTTGACTTTGAGGTTTTTTAGTAGGCGGACGTCTTCCTTGTATTTGTTGTAGCTGTCGGTGGTGGTGTTGGCGTCGCTGCCGTCTTTTATGCGGAAAGGGTTGTTGTAGATGAATTCGTCCCAGATGTTGGGGCCTTTTCCTGAAGACGTTTTGGTTTTAATTAATTTTTTTTGCTAAAAATATAATGGTTACCGTTTGAGCTTGCTGCACCCTCGACTTGGTACGATGAGGAGGCGGCTCCGAACAGAAGCCCTTGTGGAAATTTGAGGGAGACGTTTTGGCTGTTCGAAAAAAAATAATAAACGTGATAGGGAATTAAAAAAAAACAATTTTAAAAAAATTGTGGAGCTTCGATATCAAGCTTTACTTTTTAAAATAATTAAATTAATTAGTTCCAGTTCTAAGTACAGTAGACCTCCAATTATCCCAAGAAAAAAAATTGTTTTATTAAACCAGCACTGTACAATTATTTTAGGAATTTTTTTTTAAAGAAATTAACCGTTTTTTTTTTTAATTAATAGAATGTTTGGTTGTTGGGATCGTGTCGGGTTCCACTCGATCCGGATAATTGGGGTTCTACTGTACTTAGAAATCGAATTTTGAGTTTTAAAGACGTTTGCGGGGCTCACAATTGGCAGATTGGTTTCACAAAGGGCTACTTTATTTAACCTTCGGTATGGTAGAACTAAAGCGAACAATTTTTTTTGTTAAAACGGGACGTTTGGTAATCGAGCTTAAAACCAAGTGTGCGTATTCGAGCTCAAAGGGGCACATCTTCGTTTTATTGCAATTTTGTAAATTAAACTTTCTTTACAATCAACAAATACAATTTATTTCAGTAAATATTGCTTATATGTTTGAAAAACGTATTTTTACCATAGCAATGAGTGAGAGAGAGCGAAAAGATACAAGACACTCATAAGTATGAGTGAGAGGGAATGATAAAAATTATTTACCACTTTTTCGTTACCAAAATTATTGTCAATCGTGTTTAAAATCGAGTGTGCGCATTCGAGCTCAAAGTGGCACATTCCGATCTCGGGAAAATGAAGCGCGCCGCTCCGCGTCGCGCTTCATTTGCCTCCCTCGCTCGGAAATGTGCCACTTTTCGCTCGAATGCGCACATCTTCGTTTTATTGCAATTTTGTAAATTAAACTTTTTTTACAATTAACAAATACAATTTATTTCAGTAAATATTGCTTATATGTTCAAAAAACGTATTTTTACCATAGCAATGAGTGGGAGGGAGCGAAAAGATACAAGAAACTCATAAGTATGAGTGAGAGAATGATAAAAATTATTTACCACTTTTTTGTTACCAAAATTATTGTCAATCGTGTTTAAAATCGAGTGTGCACATTCGAGCTCAAAGTGGCACATTCCGATCTCGGGAAAATGAAGCGCGCCGCTCCGCGTCGCGCTTCATTTGCCTCCCTCGCTCGGAAATGTGCCACTTTTCGCTCGAATGCGCACATCTTCGTTTTATTGCAATTTTGTAAATTAAACTTTCTTTACAATCAACAAATACAATTTATTTCAGTAAATATTGCTTATATGTTCAAAAAACGTATTTTTACCATAGCAATGAGTGGGAGAGAGCGAAAAGATACAAGAAACTCATAAGTATGAGTGAGAGAGAATGATAAAAATTATTTACCACTTTTTCGTTACCAAAATTATTGTCAATCGTGTTTAAAATCGAGTGTGCACATTCGAGCTCAAAGTGGCACATTTCGATCTCGGGAAAATGAAGCGCGCCGCTCCGCGTCGCGCTTCATTTGCCTCCCTCGCTCGGAAATGTGCCACTTTTCGCTCGAATGCGCACATCCTCGTGTTTATTATATTAGTATAATTACCGTGCGCTCTTTCGAATCATAATTTTTTATTTAATTTTAATAAATATCGTTTTTATATTCAAAAAAATGTATTTACTATAGCACTGAGTGGAAGGGAGCGAGAAGATACGATAATCTTGTAAATGCAAGTGAGAGGGAACGATTAAAATTATTCGATTAATTTTTCGTGTAATGGATTGGTATAATTTATTGCAAATAAAAAAAAATAATTATGAGTTTTTGGATTTAAAAATTAAATTTGTTAAAATTCTTACCCCAGAACCACAGTCAGGCCCGTTAGCAACCAGACACCTTTTATCACCATTTCAATTTTAGTATTTCAAAAAAAATACAATCGTTCCCAACTTTTCGCACTTTATATACTTTATCGTAAAGCAATAAACATAATTTTTCGCGATAACAATCAACAATCTTTAATCCGCTCGTTGACAATGTTTATTAAGGCGATGTTAACGTTCGCATAAAAATCCACCTTAAGCCTTAGTTTTCAGTGAAATCACAACATCAAAGGTTCAAATTGCACTTTAAATGTGTTTTTATAAATTCGTCTTTATCTATTTTATCGATTTTAATGTAACAAATCGCGAAATCGGCGACGAAGTCGATTTTCGAAGGGGGGTCTCTGCGGGTTCGAAATCGAAAAAAGACTGGCGTCGTTTTGCGTTAAAATTTAATCGAAAATGTGGGTGAAACGATTTATCTTTCCGCATATCTCATTTGTGACGGTTGAATTAATTGTAATTTTGTAAACTGACCGAAAAATTGCACCAAATTAATAATAATTCAAGGCTCCTTTCACTTTTGCTATTATTAACTTAGCTGCTTCGTCTTCTTCGCTGTTTTTTTCGCGAAAATGCAATTTTGAACGGTTTGGGCAAAATAGTTTTGAGAAGTTTTGCTCTATTTTGAATTGTTTGAAATTTTTTGGATGAATTAGCAAAATAATTGATTCAAAGCGTCAAGTTTCATAAGCGGCCTTCTGCAAAAGAAAAAGGAACCAGGAAATTTATTTATTTATCAGTTAAAAATAACGTTGGCAAACAGGAAATTAACAATAAATTAATTTCGCAATTTTTGGGAATTTATTTAAAAATTAAGCGCGCATAAAACGAGACGATCCCACCTTTTCGTTTCGCTTCGTTTCCAAACAAATCCATCCAAAATAAATTATTAAATAAAATTCATTTACTAAATTAATTTATAAACGTTATAAAAATTCGGGTAGTTGTCTAGTTTGAATAATTTTCTTGTAAAAGTCGGCCGAAGCCTTCGGCCGCCTCGTCCGCTCCGGATCCGTGAAGTTGACGTGGTACAATCCGAACTTGGTCCTAAAAAAAATTTTTTTGTAAATAAATAGGCACGAGTAAATCGCCCAAATAAAAATAATCACATGAAACCGGACCCCCATTCGAAATTGTCCATCAGGCTCCAGACAGTGTACCCCTTAACTTTGACGCCGTCTTCGTAGACGCTTTCTAATACTGCTTGCAAAATTTCCTAAAAAAAAAATTTATTGCCATTGCAAATTGAAATGCGTCAAAAAATTAATAATACATACGTAAATGTGCTTGATCCGATCTTGATCGTCATAATCTTCGGCAACCGGAAACCCGTTCTCCGTGATGTAAATGTCGGGGTCGGCGTAGGCCTCCTTGATGTGCTTCAAGAGCTTTTTGACCCCCCACGGCACCAGCTGGAAGATTAAAAGGCTTTAAGGTCCCCTCAGAACTCAGTTCCAAACCGTCATCTTCTATTAAAAAAATATACAGTAGAATCTCGATAAGTCGAAGTTGAAAGAAAACTAAAAATAATTCGAGTTATCGAGGTTCGACTGTGTATCGGTTCGGTTCCCGTTTCCGTTTTTTCAAATGTACTAAGGACTTCGAACCAAAAAGCGAAAAATCGTTATTTTTTGCGATAAAGAAATCTGAACCGACCCGAAAAAATTTTCGACTTATTTCTGAAACAAATATCGGTTTTTTTTCGATTTTTTTGGGTTTTGAAAAAGATTAATTTTTTTTTAAAGTAGTTTACCCGAAAAACGCTCAAGGATCCTGCGGGCCAGCGCGGGTCCTGCGACAAAATCACATTTTCGTCCTTTTCGACGTGCGGGGTGCCGATGGGGTGAGGGGGTCGGTCTTTGACGTACTGGGTCGTGTAATGATTAAGGCCGAAGTAATCGGAAGTGCCTTTGATCCTCGATATTTCGTCCTTCGTAAATTCGGGAAGCCGGGACCTGGAGAATCCTTCCAGGCGGCTCCTGTCGGCCACGCTTTTTCACCACTTCGGGGTAGTCGCCCTCAGGGCCAAAAATCGGATTCATATAAAGCCCAAACTGCAATCAAAACGCTTTAATTACGTTCGATTAATTTTTTCGATGGTCTAACCTCAAATTCTCGTCTCCGAATAGCGGCTTCTTGGTCTTCGGGTCCTTCGGGCTCGCTCCATCTGCATTCAATCGCAACCCCAATTTTTCCTAAAACATTTATTTTAAGAAGCTCGATATTTCGGTTCCACATGAAGTAGAAAAGATTCATTTAACACAACAAATGAGTATTCGTAATTTGCATTGCAAACTCAACGAAAAAAGGTCTTTTTTAAAACTAATCATCACTGGTGATGAAAAATGGGTCACCTACAATGAAATTAATCAAAAACGATCATGATCCAAGCGTGGCGAACTGGTAAAAGTCTATCGAATACGAAGATGTGCGCATTCGAGCGAAAAGTGGCACATTTCCGAGCGAGGGAGGCAAATGAAGCGCGACGCGGAGCGGCGCGCTTCATTTTCCCGAGATCGGAATGTGCCACTTTGAGCTCGAATGTGCACACTCGGTTTTAAACATGATTCACAATAATTTAGGCCAATAAATTAGACCAAAAATCAGTAGAATAAATTTAATCGTTCCCTCTCACTCGTATTTATGAGATTGTTGTATCTTTTCGCTCGCTCGCACTCATTGCTATGGTAAAAATACATTTTTTGGAACAAAATCGATATTTACCGTACTAAATTTAATTTTTTGAATTGAAAAATAGAAGATTGATATAGTCAAACTTGACGAATGCGAGGATGTGCGCATTCGAGCGAAAAGTGGCACATTTCCGAGCGAGGGAAGCAAATGAAGCGCGACGCGGAGCGGCGCGCTTCATTCCGAGATCGGAATGTGCCACTTTGAGCTCGAATGCGCGCACTCGGTTTTAAGCACGATTTACAACAATTTAGACCAATAAATGAGACAAAAGGCTAGTTAATTAATTTTAATTGTTCCCTCTCTTTCGCACTTACGAGATTGTCGTATCTGTTCGCTCCCTTCCACTCATTGCTATGGTTAAATACGTTTTTGAACATAAAATCGATATTTACTAAACTAAATTAAAAAAGTTTTATAAAACTGATCAATAGTGTGCCTTCGCCCCTCCCCAACCCGTTAGAAATGTATCTAATACATCATATTTTAAAATAAATGTCGTTTCGAAAATACTAACATTATTACTCGCGCGGTGTATTTCAGGTACCAAAGTCACAACAGTTCAAACTTCGACAAATAGCCCACTTTTATAACCTCCAAATTAATACTTCAGGTGCCCATCGCACTCTAGAAAGACTAAACAAAGGTTACATCTGGGTGTACAGTAGGGTGGTTGTTAAAAATTAAATTTTTTCCGACGCCCCAAGAAAAACATTTTTTTTTAACGAAAAAATACGGGAAAATTTTTTAAAATTTTTTTTACAAAAATAACACGTGCCACAAGACAATATAAGTTCATTTTTTGATCAAAAACGTAGTTTTTTGTAAATATCTCTTAAAGTATACAGATGTGAGAAAAAGTTATAGGAGTATTTTGTGGGAAATTCAATTCTCTACAAAAAAGGTCTTTTCCATTGTCTTTATAAAATTCATATTTATAGAGATATCATAGAGATATTAATAATAAAATTCTTAACTTCATATAGTCAATATTTTAAGACCCTCAAACGGCATTCTTTTTTAAATATACATATATAATTTCGTAAATACTATAATGAATTCTATTTGTTAAAAAAAAAATTAATTTCAGAAAAAATGACATTTGTAGGTCTTAAAATGTTGACTATATGGATTTAATTAATTTTTTATTGAAAATATCTCCATAAATATAAATTTCATGAAGAAAATAAAAAAGACCTTTTTTATAGACAATTGAATTTCCTCCAAAATTGTTCCTATAACTTTTTCTCACATCTGTACACTTTAAGAGATACTTACCAAAATCGACTTACCTTTCTGCCGCGGCCTGAACTCTTCGTCGTACAAATGGTAAATTTCGGCGTGCGCCTTGAGCAAGTTGTGCGTGCACAGGTAGTCGGCCACCCCCGACGCGTTCACCCCCGGCGCCAGCCGCCCGACCCCGTACCCGAACCTGCACACCTGCTTCGCCTCGTTGATCGTGATCCAGAACTTCACGCGGTCCCCAAACTGTTCGAAGACCACGCGCGCGTAGTCGCTCAGCCATTTGGCGATCTGGGGGTTGGCGAAGCCGCCCAGCTCTTGGAGGTTCTGCGGCAGCTCCCAGTGGTAGATGGTCACCATGGGTTGCACGCCGATCTTGAGCAGCTCGTCGATCAGTTTGTTGTAGTACTGAAGACCGAGGGGGTTGATGCGGTTGGGGAAGCCGGTCGGCAGGATTCTGGTCCACGATAGGGAAAATCTGTAGAATTGCAGGCCGAGGTTTTTGATCATTTTGATGTCTTCGTCGATTTTGTGGTAGGAGTCGCAGGAGATGTCCGCGTTGCTTTGGTCGGCTATCATCGAGGGGGCGGTGTGGGTGAAGGTGTCCCAGATGTTAGGCGTTTTGCCTATGGATCAAACGGTTAGGGGTTTTATTTGAAAAAATGAAGAATTGGAGGTTACCGTCGACGTCCCATGCGCCTTCCACTTGGTGGGACGAGGTTGCAGCCCCCAAGAGCAGGTCGCCGGGCAGTTTTTTGTAGCTCTCGCATTGTGTTCTGAAAATCAATTTTTTTTAAAACAAAATTAAATTAAATAAATAAAGAGAAATGCGTTACCTTACGAGAATCGAGACGAAGGTTATGACGATTAATTTTCGAGACATCACAATCATCATATGACTGAAAATAAGTGGATTCGGATTGAACTCGGGTTTTATCTGAATTTATCAGCTGTTTGGCAACACATCGTTTTATTAATAAACGAAACGATTATTTATTTGTACCGTTCGATTCCATTTGCGTAGAGGATTTAATTGGTTACGAAGACGATACTCGCGGCTCGATTTTGGTTTTTACTTTTTTTTAGACGTGACGTCCTTCTGCTGCAAATTGCCCAAAGATGTGGACGGTCCCAAGGATTTCCACCAACGTAAACGTGTCTTTCGTTTAGAAATTAACCTTTTTTTTAAAGTTAACCTACATTTTGTGGCGTTTAAAATTAGGCAGGGCTTTTCGCCGGCTGTGGTGAGGCATGGGAATTTTTTGGTGGCCTCAGGAACGGGTTTTTATTTTTAAAAAAATTTTGTGCACCCCTGTGTGCGTTTTTTTCTAATGTAAAAGACCCTTTAAATCATATCTCTTGACTCTGACAGGAAAAAAGTGGGTTGCAAAGTTTTTTGTGGGTAAAACATTTTTTTGGGGTTATTAGAGAATGTTATATTATTCTAAAATTAATTGTGGAGCCCCCCCTAAATGATTTTTCTTATGTGGACGTGCTCAATTTATAGTTACGAATAAAATTTGGTGTTTAATATACATTTTTACAGTTTAAAAAATTATGATGGGGGTTTGAAAGCCCTTTTAAATGAAATATTTTTTTAGGGGTATAAAAAAACGTGTTATTATTTAAAGAAAAATTGTGGAACCCTCTTTTACGTTTATTTTTTTTTAAAAGGCTTTAATTTTGGTTTTGGACGAAATTCGACTTTTACAAAACGTTTTATTAATTTAAAAATTGAAAGAAAGCTACTAAATGGCGCTTTTTAGTTATAGAAAAAATTACGGGGTTTAGGAATCTTTAAATTATTTTTAAAAAAATTGTTGTGCACCCCTGTGTGCGTTTTTTTCTAATGTGAAGGACGTTAAAGGACCTTTAAAACATATCTTTTGACTTTGACAAGAAAAAAGTGGGCTGCAAAAATTTTTGTGGCTAAAACATTTTTTTAGGGTTATTAGAAAATGTCATATTATTCTAAAATTAATAGCGGAGCCCCCCCTAAATGATTTTTTTTATGTAAACGAGTTAAATTTTTAGTTAAGAATAAAATTTGGTTTTTAATATACATTTTTACAGTTTAAAAATTAAGATACGGGTTTGCAAGGCCCTTTTAACTGAAATGTTGTTTTAGGGTATATAAAAAAATGTTTTATTATTTTAAAAAAAATTGTGGAACCTCCGCTTACGTTTATTTTCTTTTTTTAAGACTTTAATTTTGGTTTTTAACAAAATTCGACTTTTTGAAAACGTTTTATTAATTTAAAAATGAAATAAATTTACCAAAAGGGGTTTTTTAGTTATAGAAGAAATTTATGAGCTTTAGAAATTTTTAAATTATATTTAAAAAATTGTGAACTTATATATATGCATTTTTTACTTTTTAAAAGCCATCGATTTTGGTTTAAAAATAATTTTCCCTTTTAATGCATATTTTTCGCGCTGAAAAATAAAATTTTGAGTTCTACGGGCATTAGTGCATCACCAAAATTTTAGAAGAGCTTCAAAAAATATCAATTTATTTTTAGAAAAAATGTGGAGCTTCTCGTTTTAAGATACACAACGGTTTTTTTGATTTTTTTTTGATTAAGAGCGATACCTTTTATTAAACGAATTAAAAACGAAATACTGTTAGTTGTCTGTAGACCAAAAAATTTAATCAAAATAAAGTTTTACGTCTCTTCGCTTTCCAAAACCAATTTTTTCGAGCTCAACAGATCCTTGTAAAATTGTGCGGAGCGCTTGGGAACCCTGGGCCGTTCCGGATCTGTAAAATTTACGTAATACAAGCCGAAGTTGATCCTAAAATAATTCGAAATTAATAAATTTTATGCAAATAATCATAATTGAGAAGTTACGTGTAGCCACTGATCCATTCGAAGTTGTCCAAAAAGGTCCAAGCTGTGTACCCCTTGATCTTAAGCCCGTCTTCTTTAATGCCATCGATCATGGCCGAGATTGCGTCCTTCACGTAAAAAAAAATTAAAATGTTTTAGAAACTAAAAAGAAAATAGGCGGTACCTGAAAAAATTTAATCCGAGTTTTGTCTTCGAAGCCCTCTTCCACCGGAAAGCCATTCTCGGTGATGAAAATCTCCGGATTTTCGTAGGTGTCTTTGATATAATTAAGCGCCTTCCTAAATCCCCACGGAACCGACTAAAAAATTTAAAAATCAGAAATTAACAATTCAGGAGCGGACTCAACGATTTTACTCGAAAATAGTAATAGGAACCTGTAATCCACTTGGGATCCTGATGGGTTTCGACCATCAAGTCATTCTCTTGAGATGGTTTACCAAGGGGGGCAGGTCTCCCGTTTTTGACCAAAACCGTCGTGTAATGGTTCATCCCGTAAAAGTCGCTGGTGCCCTTTATGTAGTCGATTTCTTCGGCCGACAAAATCGGCAGTCGAGATCTGACAAAACCTTCTTCCAAACTTCGATTTTCCACGGCCCTTTTGAGCAGATCGGGAAAATCGCCATTTTTGTGAAAGACGGGGTTTGCGTACAGCCCAAACTAAAAAAAATTGCGTTTAACGTGCGCAAAAAAATTTTGTCTGCAGATTTTACATCGAATTGTCTTCGACGTTCTGCGGCCTCGACGTCTTCGGCCCGATTGGTTTGGGGCTCGCTCCAGGACGTTTCGATGGTGATCCCTATTGTGCCTTTACCAAAAAAAAATTAGTAGATTACCATAAACCAAAAATAACCGGTACCTTTTTGTTGGTCATAATAATTGTTTTTGTACAGATGATAAGCTCTGGCGTGCGCCTTTAAGAGGTTTTTGGCACACAGATAAGAGCCGAGGCCATCGCTGTTGACCCCGGGGGCAAACTCTCCCAACCCATATCCAAATTCGCAGATCTGCTTCGGCTCGTTGATCGTGATCCAGTGCTTCACGCGATCCCCAAATTTGTCGAAGACCACGTCGGCGTACTTCGCGAACCATTCCTCCACGTGGGGGTTGGCCCAGCCGCCGAGCTCCTGAAGGCTTTGGGGCAAGTCCCAGTGGTAAATGGTCGCCATGGGAATTATGTCGGCGTCGATCAGGGCGTCGATCAAGCGGTTGTAGAAATCCACCCCCGCTTTGTTGATTTTATTGGGGAAGCCGTTGGGGAGGATGCGGGACCAAGCGATGGAAAAGCGATAGTAGTCCACCCCCAAATTTTTCAGAAGGGCCACGTCTTCCTCTATGCGATTGTACGAGTCGCAGGCGACGTCCCCGTTGGTCCTGTCCGCCACCCTTTCGGGAAAGGTGTGGGTGAAATGGTCCCAGACGCTCGCGCTTTTGCCTTCGGGGGGCGAAAAAAAAATTAGGAAATTGGGGACGGAATTGAAAACGTACCGTTCGTGTTCCATTCCCCTTCGGTTTGGTACGCGGACGTCGCGACGCCCCAGAGGACGTCTTCGGGGAGAGGTTTGACGATGGTCGAGCTCGTTGGTGCCCTGAAAATTTTTTTTATTGCAAATAAAAAATTCCTTGTACTAAAAATCTATTTAAAGATGTGCAACGTTCGGAAAACTAATTTTTTCTTCAGGGACAAGGTTAATAAGTTCGTTTACAATTCGGTTCGCATCAATGAAATGCAATTTTGTATTTTTAAGGATGACATTACATTCGAAAGGATTAAAATTTATTTCGGATCTTTCCCAACGAAAAAATTAGAAACGATGCGCCTCGAACTTTATTCCGTCTGCTGCGAGCTCAAAATCGTTTTCCTTTTCGCGTTTCAAAAAATTCATATCTGCAGATTTATTTTTCGTGATAACGAACTTAATTTTTTAAATTGCAACGAGAAGTGGTTACGTTTTAATTGCGCTCAATTTTTTTTGAAAATGCATCAAAATTTATTTTCTTTGTTACCAAAACTAACTTCCCAAAAATCAAAGTCGGCTTTTTTCAGGTCAGATTCGATCTCTTTCACAAGCCAGCATTGATTTTGCCAAAATCGAATTTAATTTCGATAATTCTTTTTTGGAAATTAGTTTTGAGGTCGAAATTCCATTTAAGACGCAAGGGACTTACAGAATAAGGGTAGTTCCGAAAATTACGAGCGCACACAGCACTTTCTCCATGTTTTTCGATCGATTCCCCGCGAGCCGATGGAGCTCTACTAAACTCAAAAGCGATCGCTCTATTTGACGATGTTTTTCGACGGCGATAAGCACAGATTTTTTCTCGTTTTGTAGGTAAACTAGAAAACTGACAATGTCCGTGACGACATTAGCACCACAATTAGACGAGATGACTTCTAAGTATTCACTTTTACATTTTCCACTTTTATATCGGCATTTTTGAGGAATTCAAGGTTCGAATAACCAGTTCGAGTGCTTAAATTATTTTGTTTTATTTTCGTAATTAATTGTTCAATTACGTAATTGATCAGATTACGGTTTTATTAGTTCGTGAGCCTACGAAGAACATTTTTTTTTGGGCGGCGTGGCGTGGGTTTCGGCGCACCTGGGGCGCGGGCCAAATTTGCCGCCCCCCTTATTTAAGTTTTTAATCGAAAAGGCTGCGAAATTTACCGAAATACCGAAATTATGAAATTTTGCCGTCCCCCACCACGCTACGCCGCTGATTTTTGCCATTCACATCGGTTCAACTACTTTTTTGGCCTGGAAATTGTAAAAAAGTAAATTTGGGCCTTTTGGATCGTAACCATATTTTAATTAACAAAAAAAATGTTTCTAATCTAAACTTTACAAAATCAGACACAGTTCACCTAGCTCCCCCCGATCGTATTCTTCTCCAAGAGATTAAAAAAAAGGTGGCTCGTCAGAAAGCCAACTTCCAGATCAAAAAAAGGCCCCCGAGCAGGGCGTAAAGGGAAGGGAAGTGTTTCGGGCTCGTATTTATTTGCAACTCTTTGGTTTCGATTAAATTTTTATAAAAGGTTGCCGAAGATTTCGGGGTTCGGGTTCTTGCGGGGTGGGAGAAGTCGACGTGGACCAGGCCGAATTTGTTTCTGCGAAAAAAAATATTTGTAAATCGATTTTTGGGCCAAAAATTGTTTGTACCTGTAGTTTAAAGTGTACCAATCAAATCCGTCCAGAAAATCGGAGATGGTGTAGGCCGAAATTCTGACACCCTCTTCGAGCCGTCAATAATTCGTTCAAATAGAGCTA
The DNA here is from genome assembly GCA_036325965.1 of Sinopyrophorus schimmeli. Lineage (NCBI taxonomy): Eukaryota > Metazoa > Arthropoda > Insecta > Coleoptera > Elateridae > Sinopyrophorus > Sinopyrophorus schimmeli. Next base: position 314,335 of record JARFIZ010000398.1, read on the forward strand.
AAAAAATTTTTTTAATGTAGAATTGACCAAGAAAAACAATTTACTTTGTGATAATTAATTCGGGCTTGGTCATCGAGTTCTCCTAAATCTGCAAAACCGTTTCCTGTGACGACGATTTCGGGGTCGTCGTATTTGGTTTTGAGCCATTTTAGCAGTTTTTTGAAGCCCCAAGGCACCACCTCAAAATTTTGAATAAAAAATAAACGTTTTCGATGAGCAAAGCAAAAAAAATACTTTTGTCGATTCCGTAGAGCCGAAACGCCATTCGTCTTTGGACCAAGTCTTCACCTGGTGATCAGTCTTGTAAGAAGTACCATTTCCTTCAATGTGGTTGCTTTCTTCGGCCATCAAAGTCGTGTAATGTGCCAAAGCCAAAAAGTCGGCGGTCCCTTTAATATAACCAATTTCTTCTTTGGTAAGCGAGGGCAGCCTGCTCTCAAAAAAGCCTTCTTCTTCGCTCTTGTTCTTCACCCAATCTTTCATGATAGTTGGGTAATCGCCGTTCGCCCCAAAAATGGGCTCTGCGAACCATCCAAACTGTATTTTTGAATTTTTATCATTTTTGACTAAAAAAAAAACAAATGGAAGCTACTCACTGAAAAATCGAGCATTCTTAGGGCCGCTTTTTGGTCGCCTGCTTCGAACCAAGTCCCACCCAAAGCAATACTAATTTTTCCTTCAAAATCAAAACTTGGTTACCAAAAATCTTCCAATTAAAAAAAAAGAACCAAACCTTTTTGGCTCCCTCTGAAAAAATCGTCGTACAAATGGTAAACGCGCGCGTGCGCCTTCAAGACGCTGTGCGCGCACATATAATCCCCAATCCCGAAGAAGATCTTCCAGGAGCGCCGAGTCCCTCGCCGTACCCCCTCAAGCACATCTCCTTCGGCTCGTTGAAGGTGATCCAGTGCTTGACGCGATCCCCAAAATTTTCGAACAAGATCTTCGCGTAGTCCTCGAACCAATCGGCGACCAAGACGTTCGAGAACCCGCCGAGGTCTTCGACGGCCGTCGGAGTGTCCCAGTCGAAGATGGTGACCATCGGAGCCACCCCGTTTTCAACTAACAAATCGATTAGATCGCTATAGAACTTGATGCCCTTTTGGTTTACTTTGTACGAAAAGCCCGTGGGGAGGATGCGGCTCCAGGAGATCGAAAAGCGATAAAAGTTGACGCCGAGGTGCTTCAGGAGCGCCACGTCTTCGACGTGCTTGTGGTAGTGGTCGGAGGCGACGTCGCCGCCACTCAAATTGTTTTTGTGCACGTATCGGTCCCAGATGTTCTCTCCTTTGCCTGGAATTGAAAAAAAAATGATTTTTGTTCGTTTTGGGGGAAGCGCAACGGTACCGTCTGTATCCCACGCGCCTTCGGTCCGATACGCGGACGACCCTACGCCGAATTTGAAGGTCTCCGGAAAGCGCTTCGTTGACAGTCGACAAGAGGCACTGAAAACACGTTTTGGTTGCTTTCGCTTTAATTTTGACGAATTGTTTACCTGTGAAATGCGATGAAAATGGCGGCGGTGACGAAGAGACAGGTGTTGGGTGCCATTTTTCCGGCGGATTTGTGCTGACGCTGCGTCACACTCGATCGAAACTAGTTTATAGCACTAATGCAACGAGAAATTAATAAACGCCGTTTATATACCTGGGTAAATAATAATTAATATGACCGGGTTTTTTCATTAAGGTGACGGCCACTCTTTTTTTATGCGAATCGAAAACGTTCACTTAGGTTCGAATCGTTTAATGCTTTTAATTTATTTATTTCGATGGACAAATTCCATTTTCTTATCTTTCCGAAGCTTATCTCGGCTCAATTTTGTAATTTAAACAATAATATTGTCGTAGTACTAAATTAATTATTTTTTCTTGTCGATTTAAAAAAGAAAACTGTAATTAAGTGTTGCGTACAAAGGGTTTTTGGTATTAAAACAATTCTGGTTAACAATACAATTATATCCAATTAAAAAAAATCGAATTCCCATTTTAAAAAAAAAACCCACCAAATTTGAGTCTAGGAATTTTCCTTATTGGGATGTTAGTTTTGATATCAAAGGAAATTAAGTTTGATTTAAAAACAAACAGCGTTCTGTTTTTAATTCGGAGCAATTTTTTGTCACAACAAAACCTGTTAATTTACTTTAAAAAAAAACAATTTTTTTTTTAAGATACACTTAATTGAGTTCAAAGACGCACAGGCAGGCACGTCAGGACCTTTTTTTAAGGCGCACGCTTTACAGATCGTCCACGCGCTTTTTCTCTCTAAAACCAACATTTTTGGATTTTAATTTAAAATCGTTTTAACACGCTCAGGAGAAGGACATACGTCTTTATGGGCGGCCCGAAATTGGCCCCTTTGTCGACTGCAAAACTGGCCTCGGCCTCTTCGGGGATTTTTCGCGATTTGATGAGTTCCTTGTAAAAAATCGCCGAAGCCTTCGGGGTCCTGGTCCTATTCGCGCTTTGGAAGTCGACGAAGTAAAGGCCGAAACGTATCCTAAAATAAAAATGTAATAAATAAAAAAAAATAAATTGAAGGTACATCAAAACGGGAACTTACTGATAGCCCATTAGCCATTCGAAATTATCCATTAAGGACCAAGCCGTGTACCCTTTCACGTTTATTTTGTCTTCGTGGATCGCGCTTAGGGTTGCATTAAGATATTCCTGAAATTAAACCTCTAATACGAATTTACAAAATTAAAAAAAAAGTATTTGGTACCTTAAAATAAGTGATTCGTGCGAAATCGTTAATTTTGTGGCCGTCGCAGGCCCCATTTTCGGTGATCCAAATCCCGACGTCCCCGTATCGACTTTTGATGTAATTCAGCAGCTTTCTCAGGCCCCAAGGAACAACCTAACCACACTTTTAATTGTAATTCACTTAGAAAAGATCGACAACTCACTTTGAGCCACGGCATGTCGGTCTGGGGCCAATCGGGATCCGAAAAATCCAAGCCCCTGCGATCTTTCGCATAGGAAGGACCCCCAATTTCCGCCTCCTCGACGTTCCTAACCTTAAAGCTCGTGTAATGGTTCAGGCAGAAAAAATCCGAAGTCCCCCGTATCCGTTTAATTTCCTCTGGGGTGAAGCTGGGCAGCCTCGACTCATGAAAACCTTCTTTTTTGCTTCGCATCGCGACCCTATCTTTCATGGTCTGAGGATAGTCGCCCATGGTGCTGTAAATTGGATCTGCAAACCAGCCCAACTGTTGATTAAAAAAAAATTAAAGCGTTTGGGCTTTAAAAAAAAACAAATAAATAGCTACCGTGAAGTCCAAAATGCGTTGGGCCGCTTCCGTGTCGCTTTTCGACGGTGTTGCCGGCTCGTACCAATGGGAGTCGAGGCTGATCGAGATTGAACCTTTTGCCCAAAAAAAAACCCATCAAAATCGGACCTGCAGAAAAAACCGCGCACTCACCCTTCTGTTCGGCCTTGTACAAGTCCTGATAGAGGTGGTAGACCTCGGCGTGGGCCTTGAGAAGGTTATGGGCGCAGAGGTAGTTCCCGACCCCATCGGAATTCAACCCAGGCGCATATCTGTGTGGGGTCGTGTTGTAGTCGCAGGTGAAGCGCGGCTCGTTGAACGTTATCCAATACTGGACCCGATCCCCGAAGTGCGTGAAGGCGACCTTGGCGTAGTCCTGGAACCATCGCACCATGAGGGCGTTGGTGAAGCCGCCCAGCTCCTGCAGGTGCTGGGGGGTGTCCCAGTGGAACAGGGTCACCACGGGCGCGATGCCGTTTCGGCGAAGCTCGTCGATGAGGGCGTTGTAATAGTTGATTCCGTCTTCGTTGATCTTGTTTGGTAGGCCGTTCGGGAGGATTCTGGTCCAGGCCAAGGAGAACCTGTAGAATTGGACGTTGAGGTCCTTGAGGAGACGGACGTCTTCCTTGTAGTTGTGGTACGAGTCGCAGGCGACGTCGGCGTTGGTGTGGTCTTCGACCAGGTCGGGTTGGGTGTGGGTGTAGTGGTCCCAGATGCTCTCCCCTTTGCCTTTTGCGGAAAAAAATTAGTTGGTGGTGCGGGGGGTTAATTTGGAAGAGGAAAGTACCGTTCGTGTTCCAGGCGCCTTCGATTTGATGGGCGGAAGTGGCCGTGCCGAAGAGGAAGTCGTCCGGGAATTGGGTTTCGGCACCCAGGGCACTGTTTAAGAGATTAGGAATTGGTTTACGAAATTTGTGAAAAGTACTTACGGCCCTTTGTGGACGAGGAAGACGAGGAGAATCGCAAGTCGCGTTTTAGACATCTTGTGCTGATATGATTGCGAGTTGTTTTGATGTTTATTTTTCTTATCGGAACATTTCAAGAGCACTGCTGCATTAGTAAATCAATTTATTTCTATTTGCTTTGATTTGAACTTTTTTTTTTAAATTGTTTACGAGAGCAATGTGTTCTGTAGGACAAATATTTGCTTAGCTATTTGTTTTCTTTTTGTAAAGTGAATTGTCGGTCGTGGAATGATATTGGCAACTTTCGTGGACTTTGCCGTTTTCGAAATAGCTCCACATTCATACTTTTGGCCGAAAAAAACGTTTTATGTGTGGGAAAAAAAATTTGAGGTTGGATTAGCCGGAGCCTTGACGGTTTTCGGAGGTTATCGTTTTTACTATGTAATGTTTGTCGAATTACATTTAATTACGTTGAACTATTTTTATCGGACTAGTTTTATGAGTTTGTTGTGATAAGATTTCATAATTGTAATTTGTTAAAATTAGGATTAGATTTTGATCTTTTGTCGTATTCAAATTTAAAACTTTTACGACGGGGTTTCTTTCTTAATTAAGGGCTTAAGCGATTAATTCGCGTTGTACAGTTATTTATTGCCTTTTGAAGGTTTCGCGAAGATCATTTGGAGAAGTATCAAAGTTTGTTTCCGCGGAAATTAATTTTTTTCGCACGGTCTTTGCCATTTGATTTTTTTTAGGGGTCGATTCCAGGCTTTCCCTAATTTTCCGATTTTTAATTTAAAAGGGAAGGGTGGTTTTATTTTTTTCCTAAATTTGGAAACTTAAAAGTTCGTAAAGCAATCAATAAAATTGTTCTTATTGGCGGTTTAAAGCAGGGGTTGCCAAACTATATGTTGCAGCGCCTCGCTTTGAAAGAAAATGTATGGAAAAGCGCGTAAATCGAATACAAAGCCAATAGAGGCATAAATTGCACGGTCGGGTCTATTTTTTTCCGTGTGCGCACGGTATAAAAGTAGGAGTGTGTTATTACGAGGGCTGTTCAGAAAATAATCGAACAGAATTTTTTTAAAAATTATTATTAATATTATTTAAAGTGAACAGGAACACTAAAAGATCTTGGACGTTAACATTGTGATTAATTTGACTTTAATTTTTACTATGGATGCCCAAAAAACGTATTTTTACCATAGCAATGGGTGCGAGCGAGCGAAAAGATACAACGAACACATAAGTACGAGTGAGAGGGAACGATTAAATTTATTCTACTAATTTTTCGTCTAATTTATTGGCCTAAATTATTGTGAATCGTGCTTAAAACGAGTGTGCACATTCGAGCTCAAAGTGGCACATTCCGATCTCGGGAAAATGAAACGCGCCGCTCCGCGTCGCGCTTCATTTGCCTCCCTCGCTCGGAAATGTGCCACTTTTCGCTCGAATCGCACATTCTCGTATTCATCGGGTTCGACTGTATTAATCTTCTATTTTTCGATTCAAAAAATTAAATTTAGTTTGGTAAATATCGATTTTGTCCAAAAAATGTATTTTTACCATAGCAATGGGTGCGAGCGAGCGAAAAGATACAACGAACACATAAGTACGAGTGAGAGGGAACGATTAAATTTATTATACTGATTTTTAGTCTAATTTATTGGCCTAAATTATTGTGAATCATGCTTAAAACAGAGTGTGCACATTCGAGCTCAAAGTGGCACATTCCGATCTCGGGAAAATGAAGCGCGCCGCTCCGCGTCGCGCTTCATTTGCCTCCCTCGCTCGGAAATGTGCCACTTTTCGCTCGAATGCGCACATCCTCGTATTCATCGGGTTCGACTGTATTAATCTTCTATTTTTCGATTCAAAAAATTAAATTTAGTTTGGTAAATATCGATTTTGTCCAAAAAATGTATTTTTACCATAGCAATGAGTGCGAGCGAGCGAAAAGATACAACAATCTCATAAGTACGAGTGAGAGGAACGATTAAATTTATTCTACTGATTTTTCGTCTAATTTATTGGCCTAAATTATTGTGAATCGTGCTTAAAACCGAGTGTGCACATTCGAGCTCAAAGTGGCACATTCCGATCTCGGGAAAATGAAGCGCGCCGCTCCGCGTCGCGCTTCATTTGCCTCCCTCGCTCGGAAATGTGCCACTTTTCGCTCGAATGCGCACATCCTCGTGTTTATTACATTAGTATAATTATCGTGCGCTCTTTCAAATCAAAATTTTATTATTTAATTAAGTAAATATTGATTTTATATTCAAAAAACGTATTTACCATAGCAATGAGTGGAAGGGAGCGAGAAGATACCATAATCTTGTCGATGCAAGTGAGAGGAACGATTAAATTTTTTTGGGCTTAAAAAGAAATTAATAAAAAACAATACTTATTAGATCTACATTCTACCATTTTAGGGGTAACTCTTCAGCTTCGTAACACAATTAATTAATTTTTTTTTAGAACCAAAAACAAACAATTTTCTTTGCGCTCAAAAAATTTACGGCGCCCAAGACCGAAGTCTAATCAAAACCCAAACGAAATTTATTATAATCGAATCGCATAATCGTATAAAAAAAGTCCGCCAAGCGAACTATGCAATTCCGATCTTAAGCGCAGCAGATAAGCTCGCTAAAAGCTGCATTTTATCGCAGATTATGAATACGCAATTTTTTTTAATGGCCCTCTCTGGGTGGTTTTGCTTCTTTTTGCGTTTCGAAAACATTTGTCGGCAATTAGTGCCTCGTTAACGATCTAAATTTATTGGCACTTCTTCTTCTCTTTTTTTTAAACCGAACGCAAAGAAGCTTTCGGGTGCTTGAACATTTCTTTTATTATTTTTTTTTGCGAGCAGGAAAAGCGGATAAACATCAATATTCGACGAAATGCCATCGCATCCTCTCATTAACGAGTTTTACTTCTCCGTTCCGGAGTTTAATAGAATGGTCACCCTCTCGTCTAGACGCCGGCGACGCCGCCGCCGGAGGCGTCGGCACGGCGCCGGTCGCCTGTTGCAAAAGCTCCCAAATCTGCAGGAATTTCGGTAATTCCGCGAGCAGTCGTTTTTCTTCGAATTAATCAAGTCGAAAAAGGCGGTTTATTTCGAAGTTTAACAAGTGGAAATTAGTGGAAAATTCGTACTAAATAGCCCCCAAAGGCAGGTTCGGAATTGAACGGGTGGTAATTCCGGAGTATGTCCGGTTATCGTAGAGGATCTCCTAATGACGCTTTGTCTGTAGCCAATGCTGTTCCGGATTAGGGGTATCTACCACTCTCATCTACCAGTTTTACGTTTGGCTTCCGGCGAAGAGGGATTTAACAGAATTTACTGCTTTTGCGGTTTTATGGCGCTTTTCTTTGTCGCTTATCCGCTAAAACGTAGGAGTCGGAAAAACTGTTCTGCATCCAATCGACAATTTTGAAGGAAAATGGTTTTGAACTCGACTCAATAACGAATTTGTTTCTTTGACACGGGTAAACAAATTTATTAATTCATTAGGTGTTCTGTTATGGTTAATGTGACAACCTACCCGTGAGACAACCATACCCGGTCTCTCCTATCCATTTTTTGACATAGTCTGAGTGATGGGTTTCAGCTCTGTATACCAAAGAATTGATTATCAAGTTTTTTTTGGACGGGTAGCATGAAAACATCGATTCCCATATCGTGAATTGGCGAGCCCATTGCAGCACCTGCCATCTGCTCAAAAAACTATTTTTGGAATTCGAAGAAACTTGACGAAATGCAATTCTGGACGAGCCCAAGTCGAAATTTCGTTCGACCACGTGACGTGTCCCCGCTATTGGGACGTTTGTGCATATCGACACCCAGGAGAACATCTGAAGGATTAATTTTGGGAATCCTCTTGGACTCGAAATTGTTTTGATCCCATAACATCTTGAAGAGGTTTGATGAGTAGGACTTTCGACCTTGTGGACCATGGGACGTAATGGTACGCAGCCCTTGCGAATTTTTGGCATTTTGCACCATTTCGTGGCCGACGATTTTGCACCACAGTCGGATCCAATTACGAACGAAATCGAATCGATCAAACGGAACCGGCTTCCTAGCGCAGATAAGGAGAAGTCAAAGTTGAAGCGCAAGGCGAATAAATCATAACGTCCAAGCAACGAGAAATATAATCCGCGCTATTTCAACACTATCTGGTAATCGCATAAAATTCATCTTAGAAAGTCAAAAGCGTTACTAAAACCGGCGACTAAATTATTAAAACGCACCTGTCGTACCTGCTCGGCCAGCCATTGTCCTGACAATCATACGAACTGGTAAACTTTCGTGCCAACAAAGCGGTTCGCATGATTTATTGCGGACGAGCCTTTTTCGAGAACCGTTCGCTTCGATTTCTCGAAAATTGATCGATCCGCAAATATTTAGAGTTCTGCTCCCTTTCGGACGATTCAAAACGAAACGCGAGCGCGTCGTAAATTTAATCTGGCCGATGATTTATTGCGCTTATAATATATTTAATAATTCCAGAGATTGTAATTTATAACTTTGTAAGTTCGTTGGGAATGTTTCTAAACATGGAAACGGATATAAATAATACCTGGGACGCGACAAGTTTCGTTACACGATCTTTGATATCGGATGAACACTGGTTTACGCCTTTGCAGGTTTGACCTGGAAAAAAAAATTCTAGAGCTAAAAAAAAATTAAGCAATCCTCGCACAGGTTGAAAAATTTTAATTGTGAGATTTTTTTTTATGTAATTTTATTCAGAAAAGGTTTAATTGTTTTTTTTTCGTGTACTTAAAGCTCAAAAGTCGAAAAAGAAAAGAGTGGTATTTTTAAAAGGGAGCTTTTGAAGTCGCACCAAAAAGTAATTGATTTTATACAATGGAGTTTTCGATTTAATTTTTTTCTATGCCCATTTGAGTTAATTTAAAAGTTTCTGAAGATAAAAATCTAAAAAACTTGGATCTGAAAATGATTTAATTGTTTTTCATAAATTTGCTGAAGAACAAGTTTTTTATTGTTTAAAATGGGCGTTATTGATTTAATTTTTTTTATGTTAACTTTGAAAAATTTTAAATTAAATTTAATGTTTTTTAAGTTTGAAAGTGCGATGATTTTGAATTTAAAAACCATTTAATATTATTTTGTAAATGTACTAAAACACAACCTTCCAAAATTAGCCCAGAAATAAATAGGTGTTTTCGATTTAATTTTTTTATGTTACTTTTTGGCAATTTAAAAGTAGATTTTATATTTTATAAGCCTAAAAGTCTGAGAAATTTAAATTTGAAAACAATTTAATTCTATATCGCAATTGTTCTAAAATACAACCCCCCAAAGTTACCCCAGAAATAAATGGTTTAAAATTAGTGTTTTCGATTTAATTTTTTTTAAAAGTTAGTTTTGAATAATTTAAAAGTAAATATAATATTTTCCAAGCTTAAAAGTCTGAAAAATTGAAAAATAAATACCATTTTACTAAAAAAATAACCGTCCCAGAAATAAATTACGGTTTAAAATAAGTGTTTTACAATTAATTTTTTTTAGGTTACTTTATAATAATTTAAAATTTAATTTAATATTTCTTAAGCATTAAAGTCTGCAGAATTTAAATTTAAAAACAATTTTACTATAAAACAACCTTCCAAAGTTACCCCAGAAATTATTTATGATTTAAAATAGGTGTTTTCTATTTTATTTTTTTAATGTTATTTTTTGATAATTTAAAGGTAAATTTAATTTGTTCTTAAACTCAAAAGTCTGAAAAAATTGAATTTCAAAAAAAATTTAATTGTATCCCATAATTTTACTAAATAACAACCTTCCAAAATGACCTCACAAATAATTTTTGGTTTAAATTAGTTGTTTTTGATTTAATTTTTTTAAATGTTATTTCTTGATAATTTAAAAATAAATTTAATATTTCTCAAACAAAAAATCTGAAAAATTTGAATATAAATACAATTTTACTAAAAAAAACAAACGTCTCAAGTTACCGCAAAAATAATTTACGGTTTAAAATAAGCGTTTTCAATTTAATTTTTTTTTCGGTAACTTTTTGATAATTTAAAAGTAAATTTAATATTTCTTAAGCCTAAAAGTCTGCAGAACTTAAATTTAAAAACAGTTTTACTATAAAACAATTTTCAAAATGACCCCACAATCATTTTAGTTTAAATTTGGTGTTTTCGATTTAATTTTTTTTAAATATTATTTTTTGATAATTTATAGATAAATTTAATTTTTCTCAAGTCAAAAAGTCTAACAAATTTAAATATAAATACAATTTTACTAAAAAAAAACGTCCAAAGTTACCCCAAAAATAATTTACGGTTTAAAATACGCGTTTTCGATTTAATTTTTTTTTCGGCTACTTATTCATAATTTCTAAGTAAATTTAATATTTCTTAAGCTAAAAAGCCTGCAAAATTTGAATTTAAAACCAGTTTTACCAAAAAGAAACCACAAAAGCCAAAATTCTGAAGAACCTGAAACTCATCGATTGCATTTCCAAAAATATTCGAGATGCCCCCCTTCAAAGTCACTTTTCAGCAGCACGAAGGTGGGAATCCTAGCCTTTTCCTCCATAAATAAGAAAACCCCATTGAAACGGTAACGACATCGAAAAACAACCATGTAAGCCTTATCTAACCGTAAGAACATTTAACACAGGCGTTTCCCCGCTCCTAATGACGATATAAATAAGTGCGAACGTATGTAACTATTCTGTTATTATATTTTAACAAGCCTTTACCTAGTTCATTAGTGTTAATAACAATCTACTCTCTTCTAATCTCTTCCACTAAATCTCATTGTTCTCTTCGATAGAAATCTCGAATCCGAAAACGAGATTCTTAAATCAACCTACGCCTCATCTTCCATCACGCAACCTTATGAATACTTCATCCCTTCAATTATGGGGTTAAAGAGGAAGCAGAAAGCGTAAAACGCCCACCACTGTTCGCTGCCATATAAATTTCATCCCTCAAGGTGTCCCGCACCCCCGTCGCACTTTAACGAGTATTAAATCTGAGAACGGCCTTTACAACTTTCAAGTTGGCTCGTTATGAATTTACTTAGAACGCTCTTAAAGTTATATTAGTTTTGGAAGATGATAAGTGCCTCTTCTGCATAATCCTCCGACTATATCCTTTCCCTTTGTTCGTTCGAAAAAGGCGCCCGCAGATCCGCGCGCTCCCATTGGCGCGTTGCGGACGCGTAACCCGGCGACGTCATTAGTTTATTTTAAATGTGACCTTTTCGAAGTTTTTGGGCGCGAAGCGCATAGGGGTAAATAGTACAGTTGTTGACCAGTCCACAATGATTGGCCATATTTCAAAAATTATATACAGTCGAAGCTCGATAAGTCGAAGTCGAAGGACGGCAAAAATAGTTTCTTTTTTTGTAAAATAAACGGTAAAACCATCTCAAAAATTTATAACTGTTCATAAGGCATTTAAACATCAATTAGTTTTTAAATCCAATTGAAGTGCCGCCCTCAAAACATTCTTGTAGTATAAACCTTTTATTCGTAGTTAACAATAGAGCTTTTAAAGCATCAATAACACCAAACCGAGCCGTCGTTAATCCTCTCTCAGGTAGAGAATATTTTAGAAAAGTTGTAAAATTTAACTTCGAGTTATCGACCTTTTTACTAATGGAAACTTGAATTTAATGAATTGTAAAACGCTTCGACTAATTAAATAATTCGATTTATTAAATTTCGAGTTTTTGACATAAAAATATTAACGTTGAGATAGGCAAGTCCTAGGGAAACTGGTTCGAGTTCGAGCTATCAAAAATTCGGCTTATAGGCGTTCGACTTATGGAAGTTCGACTGTATATTGAAAAATATCGTTTTTTACGGCTACTAGAACGATAAAAAATTATAAATACATTTTATAGAAATATGAAATTTAATATTTTAATTGTTCAGTTTTAAAAATGCCAATCACTGTACTGTTTACCCCTAAATTAAATTAAATTTTTTGATTTGAAGGAGCGCACTGTAAATCGTACTAATATAATAAACACGAGGATGTGCGCATACCATAGCAATGGGTGGAAGGGAGCGAAAAGATACGAAAATTCTATAAGTGCGAGCGAGAGGGAACGATTAAAATTAATTAAACAGCTTTTCGTCTAATTTATTGGTTTAAATTGTTGTGAATAGTGCTTAAAACCGAGTGTGCACATTCGAGCTCAAAGTGGCACATTCCGATCTCGGGAAAATGAAGCGCGCCGCTTCGCGTCGCGCTTCATTTGCCTCCCTCGCTCGGAAATGTGCCACTTTTCGCTCGAATGCGCACATCTTCGTATTTATGACATTTGTCTAATTAATTCTTTGCTCTTTCAAATCAAAAATTTTAATTTATCGGTTTTATGTTCAAAAAACGTATTTTACCATAGCAATGGGTGGAAGGAGCAAAAAGATACGACAATCTCGTGAATGCGAGTGAGATAAAACGATCAAAAGTAATTAATTGCACCAAAGAAGTTTAACTGCTAACGCGCACCGATTTTTTTATAATTTTCTTAAAACTAACGGGACCAAAGCCAAAAAACCCAAATTTTTTTTTTAAATATCTTCCAAGTCCCCCTTCCCTAATTTTTTTAATTGATTCCGAAAAAAATTGATAACAAATTAAATACGCGAAACGTCTAAAAAACGAAGTCCTCAAATGGCCCCCGTTCAAAAATCAAAATCAAAGCGGCGCAAAGGGGTCGATATGCAAATAAGCATAAGGTTTACAAAATAAAATAACAATATTTCCACATCTAAACACAATTTAAAAGACGAAATCGACAAAAACAGCAATATGCACCCTCTTATTTTCGTATAAAGCCCACACCCCAATCGCTTACATCTCTTTATTTTGCATATTAGGCCACCCTTTCGTGCGCAAAGGCGAGCCAAAAACCTTCGCCCAAATCCCGAACGCGAAATAACCAATTCGGGCGTCAAATTGTAAAAAAACGCACATCATCCCCTAATCTTAATCCAACTATTAAATTGTCGGCTGGGTCGATAAAAAAAAATAAGACTCGGCCCCCACGAAAAAAATTCGCAACGAACAAACGCAAAATTCGAACGGGCTAAATAAAAAAAGGGGGGCCCCAAGCGAAATTTTGGGAGCTTCTGCTCTTCGGACTGATTGCCTAAATTTGCATGCATAGCGAATGGGACGCCTCGTTATTTAGACAATTTATCTTTCGAGTTTCTGTAAGAACATGGCTTTACACTAAGGAAAATCCAACAACTTTGAAAAATTTAAGGCGTTCGCGTATTTATCTCCTTCCCGGGCCCTTCCAAAGGGGGTGAATAAAATTTAGCATCGACTCCTACATTTTATTTCTCATTTCGTCCTTTCCAAAAAATCCAAGTTGGCTCGTTAAAGCTAAAAACGCGATAAATCGTCGAAAATTATGCAAAGTAATTATTAAAAAAAAATCGTGGGTGGTCCTCAAACTGTATAATTATGCAAATGGGCCCTCGAAAAATTTATTTTTATTTCGCGATAGCTTTATCGCGAGCCAGCAAAGCGGGAGCCCCAAAAAAACGTAAGACGCATTAAAAATAAACACTAACCGCCCGATTAATCGCGATGACCAAAAAAAGAGCGGGAAAATGTGTTCGATTTTTGACGCGAACCCGAAAAAACGATAAACGGCCCAATCTTCGCCCGTCTAAATCTGTGCGAAATCAATTTCGGCAACGCTTTCCGATAAATCGCGGCGTACGCCTTTCAAATAAATTAAGCGAGCACGTGTCGGGGGTGGCGAGTGTCGATAGAGCGCCCCCGAAAGTCCCGATTTAGGCGTAAATAGTACAGTGATTGGCCCTTTTAGAAACTGTACGATTAAAATATTGAATTTCATACTTCTATAAAATGTATTTATGATTTTAACGTTTTATATAAAATAAAAAAAATAAAAATATTTGGTTTATCAAAAAACATAGTTATTGGCCATATAAATATAGTAATTGACCAGTTCATGTACAGTGATTGAACTATATTTCTAATTAAGATAAGATTTAGTAAATATCGATTTTATATTTGACAAACGTATTTACCACAGCAATGAGTGGAAGGGAGCGAAAAGATACGACAATCTCGTAAGTGCGAAAGAGAGGGAACGATTAAAATTAATTAACTAGCTTTTCGTCTAATTTATTGGTCTAAATTGTTGTCAATCGTGCTTAAAACCGAGTGTGCACATTCGAGCTCAAAGTGGCACATTCCGATCTCGGGAAAATGAAGCGCGCCGCTCCGCGTCGCGCTTCATTTGCCTCCCTCGCTCGGAAATGTGCCACTTTTCGCTCGAATGCGCACATCCTCGTATTCATCGGGTTCGACTGTATTAATCTTCTATTTTTCGATTCAAAAAATTGAATTTAGTTTGGTAAATATCGATTTTGTCCAAAAAATGTATTTTTACTATAGCAATGAGTGCGAGTGAGCGAAAAGATACAACAATCTCATAAGTACGAGTGAAAAGGAACGATTAAATTTATTCTACTGATTTTTCGTCTAATTTATTGGCCTAAATTATTGTAAATCATGCTTAAAACCGAGTGTGCACATTCGAGCTCAAAGTGGCACATTTCCGATCTCGGGAAAATGAAGCGCGCCGCTCCGCGTCGCGCTTCATTTGCCTCCCTCGCTCGGAAATGTGCCACTTTTCGCTCGAATGCGCACATCCTCGTGTTTATTACATTAGTATAATTATCGTGCGCTCTTTCAAATAAAAAATTTCAATTTAGTTCGGTAAATATCGATTTATGTTCGAAAAACGTATTTTTACCATAGCAATGAGTGGGAGAGAGCGAAAAGATACAACAAACTCATAAGTATGAGTGAGAAGGAACGATAAAAATTATTTACCACATTTTCGTTACCAAAACTATTGTCAATCGTGTCTAAAATCAAGTATGCGCATTCGAGCGAAAAGTGGCACATTTCCGAGCAAGGGAGGCAAATGAAGCGCGACGCGCGGCGCGCTTCATGTTCCCGAGATCGGAATGTGCCACTTTGAGCTCGAATGTGCACACTCAATTTTAAGCACGATTCACAACCTTTTAGACCAATAAATTAGACGAAAGGCTAGTTAATTAATTTTAATCGTTTTCTCTCTTTCGCACTTACGCGATTGTCGTATCTTTTCGCTCCCTTCCACCCATTGCTATGGTAAAATATGTTTTTTGAACATGAAATCGATATTTACTAAACTAAATTAAAAATTTTGTGTGCCAAAAGAAGTATAACTTCAAAAATTTTACAAATTGAAAATTACCAGATTTTTCTTTTTAAGATTACCATAAAATCATTTTAAATTAATGAAAACTAAAAAAATCAAAAATTTTCTTTGTGCGAAAACCGCCAATTTTACTTTTTATTTATTAAAAGCGACTGTACCTTAGTTTTTTTTTGGGAATAACTTTAAAAACTTTTCAGCCTCTAAATCTCTGGAGATCATAGAAGGCTCTTATCGACTTTCCTTGGGAAATACATCGGTTTCCCCCCAACCAACCCTTTGCAGTTCGGAACAACTTTCGAACAGATCTAAAATTCGCAATATTTCAGATCGGTTTGCAGTGCGCATTTTTTTATTCGATTTTTAATTGAAAAAGAGCGTCGAACTCTCTCCGAGCTATCGCACTAAAATTTAACAGCAGTCCTTTTATCGAAAATCGACGTCCTTTTAAAATCAAACTTCGGCTCTATTGCCATACGATTGTTTCGTTTACGATTTGAAGGCGTCGTTAATTTTATCGCGTGCTTTCACTAATGGCCTTAGAGACATTTTTTTCGTTAATATTGCGGAACGTGTCCTTTGAGAAGAAAAATTCGCTTAGGTGTTTGCCGGTTGGGAAATCGAATGTGTGAAAATGTTGTTTTTATGTAAATGTAGGCGAAATAAATTATTTGCTTTTTGATGGCTAACCAAGAATTTTTTAATTATTTTTTAGTTGTATACTAATTATCAGTAGATAATTATAATGCATAAATATGGTCGTTTTCGCAAATTTTGAAAAATGCATATTTTGACGCTTGTTGCTTTGCAATTCTAATAGGAAAAAAATTATTTCTTCGTGTTATAGCTATCCTGGAATTTTTTAATTATTTTTCTGGCTTATAGTAATTAATTTTAAGCAATTATAATGTATAAAACTGGCCGTTTTGGCAAATTTTGAATAATACTTATTTTGGTGCTTTTAGCTTTGAAATTCCAATAGGAAAAAAAATTTTTTTTCTTGTTATACGTAGCTATCCCAAAATTTTTAAATTATTTTTCTAATTTGTAGTAATTAATTTTAAACAATTATAAAGTATAAGAATGGCCGTTTTGACAAATTTTGAAAAACACATGTTATGCTGCTTTTAGCTTTGAAATTCTAATAGGAAAAAAATTATTTCTTTTTGTTATAGCTATCCCGGAATTTTTTAATTATTTTTCTAGTTTATAGTATTTAATTTCAAACAATTATAATATATAAGAATGGCCGTTTTGCCAAATTTTTAAAAACACATATCTTGGTCCTTTTAGCTTTGCAATTCCAATAGGAAAAAAAATATTTCTTCTTGTTATAGCTATACCGAAATTTTTTAATTATTTTTTTGGTTTATAGTAAGTAATTTTAAACAATTATAATGTATAAGAATGGCCGTTTTGGCAAATTTTTAAAAACACATATGTTGGTGCTTTTAACTTTGCAATTCCAATAGGAAAAAAAATATTTCTTTTGTTATAGCTATCCCGGAATTTTTTAATTATTTTTTTGGTTTATAGTAAGTAATTTTAAACAATTATTATGTATAAGAATGGCCGTTTTGGCAAATTTTGAATAACACACATGTTGGTGCTTTTAGCTTTGAAATTCTAATAGGAAAAAATTATTCCTTCTTGTTATAGCTATCCTTAAAGTTTTTAATTATTTTTTGGTTTATAGTAATTACCAATAAACAATTATAATGCATAAGAATGGCCGTTTTGACAAATTTTGAAAAACACTTGTAATGCTGCTTTTAGCTTTGCAATTCTAAAAGGAAAAAAATTATTTATTTTTGTTATAGCTATCCCGAAATTTTTTAATTATTTTTCTGGTTTATAGTATTTAATTTTGAACAATTATAATGTATAACAATAGCCGTTTTAGCAAATTTTTAAAAACACATATGTTGGTGCTTTTAACTTTGCAATTCCAATAGGAAAAAAAATATTTCTTCTTGTTATAGCTATCCCGGAATTTTTTAATTATTTTTTTGGTTTATAGTATTTAATTTTAAACAATTATAATGTATAAGAATGGTCGTTTTGGCAAATTTTGAATAACACATATGTTGGTGCTTTTAGCTTGGCAATTCTAATAGGAAAAAAAATTATTTCTTCTTGTTATAGCTATCCTTGAATTTTTAAATAATTTTTTTAGCTTATAGTTAGTAATTTTAAACAATTATAATGTATAACAACGGCGTTCTAATAAATTTTGAAAAACCTCTATTTTGAAACTAGTAGCTTTGCAATTCTATTAAGAAAAATATTGTTTTCTTTCTTGTTAGTTATCTATAAATTTTTTAATTATTTTTCTGATATATTGTCATTGCTAATAAACAATTATCATGCATAAAAACAATCATTATGGCAAATTTCCAAAATCCTATGTTAACCAATTCGAAGTCCACCAAATCCAACAAGAAAATAATTTTTTTCTTCTTTGATAGCTATCCAGGAATTTTTAAATTATTTTTTCGATTTATAGCAATCAACAATAAACAATTATAATGCATAAAACCATCCATTTTAACAATTTTTTAAAATCACATGTCTTGGCGTTCGAAGCTATTCAATTCCACTAGGAAAACAATTATTTCCTTTTTTGCTAACCGTCCAGAAATTTTTATAATTAATTTTCAGCTGCATTGTAATTAATAATAAACAACAACAATGTGTAAAAACGGCCGTTGTAGCAAATTTCGAAAATATGTTATTTAACGATATTATACACATAGGTGCATAAAATATCGATACCTTCACTCTCTTATTAATGGACCAGTTAAACTTAACTAACCTCATATTTGCAATTAATGATCGAAAGCAGACGATTTATTCCACAACAATTTATACGCCTTGCATCCTTAATTAGCAAACAGGAGCATGTTACATGTCCATTTTAAATTTAATATGCCCATTAAGAATTTTTTTCAAACTCGAAAGGCATCAAATCGGAAAACGCAGCCGAACGGTTATTAAAATTCAAGTGGGCTCTTTTTCGGGGGGACCTTTTAAGAGCTCGTAATTCGACTAACGTTAAGTTAAATGGATAAAATTGATCAGCTTTCAGAAAGCTTTCGAGAACGATATTGTAAAGCTTTAGAATTCGAACAAAGGCACGAAGGAAAACCGATACACTTCTAGGGACTGTATTTTCTCCTTTGTGGGCAACTCCATGCATAGAATTGTCATTATTTTAAACGTCCTTCCCTATGCTCCAGAATTTACAACGCCGCCCTTCGAGATGCCAACCGAAAAAAAACAGTTTTGCCGAATATGGAATCGTACCGGTGCAACCACTGTCAATTTTTTGAAATGACGTGACTACCTGTTTTGCAAATCTAAAAATCAATACTTTGAAGGCTTTGTGAAAAATCAATACATAAACTCCGCCTATTTACTTAAGAATTTTATGGGCGAAAATTTGCCTTAACATATAGGCAACTCGAATACCTCTAAATTTCTAAATTTTGGAAAAAATAAAACAGAAAAGTGTTGTCATTAAATCCAGTTTTTTATGTCCGACCGTTGTATCGCATGAGAACGGCCGTTTAGCCATTTTTTAAAAATCTCGAGTTTTACACAATTTAATTTGGCAATTCTAATAGTAAAAAAAAATATTTCTCTCTCTGATAGCTATGCTGCAATTTTTTAAACATTTTTTGGGGGTATAATAAATAATAACAAATAATTGTATCGCATGAGAGCGGCCGTTTAATCGTTTTTCAAAAATCTCCAATTTTACAAAATTTAATTTGACAAATCTTATAGAAAAAAAATATATTTCCTTCCTTGATACCTACCCTAAAATTTTTAAAACATTTTTGGATGTTATAATAAACAATAATAAATAATTGTATAAAAAAGAAACGGCCGTTTTGCTATTTTTCTAACATCTCGAGTTTTAAGGTATTTAATTTGGCAATTCTAATAAGAAAAAAAATTATTTCCTTTTTTGACAGCTACCCTAGAATTTTTTAACATTTTTTGTATTTATAATAAACAATAATAAATAATTGTATTGCATAAAAACAGCTATTTGACCATTTTTTAAAAATTTTGAGTTTTACAGAATTTAATTTGACAATTCTAATGGTAAAACATTATCTCTTTCTCTGATACCTATCCTGGAATTTTTTAAACATTTTTGGGGTTATAATAAACAATAATAAATAATTGTATCGCATGAGAACAGCTATTTAGCCATTTTTAAAAGTTTTAAGTTTTACAGTATTGAATTTGACAAATCTAATAGGAATATAAATTATTTCTTACTCTGATAGCTATGCTGAATTATTTAAACATTTTTTGAAGTTGTAGTAAACAATAATAAATAATTGTATAAAAAAGAAACGGCCGTTTTGTTATTTTTCAAACATCTGGAGTTATAAGGTTTTTAATTTGGCAATTCTAATAAGAAAAAAAGTTATTTCCTTCTTTGACAGCTACCCTGGAATTTTTTTAACATTTTTCGGGGTTATAATAAACAATAATAAATAATTGTATAGCATGAATACGCCCATTTCTCAAAAATACTAAATTTTACAGTATTTAATTCAACTTCGAAGCATTGCAGACATTGCAAGACGTATTCTTTTACATATTCTATTAAAAACCTTTTTTTTTAATTTAAATTAACAATTACTTTCATTGCTGGGTCAACCAGTAATATTAAACACGGCGAAAAACAATGCTCCAATTTTGATCTACGCCGAACCCGGTTTCAAAAATTTAAACGCGGAACGCGTCCGGAAAAAGTCCTTCGTTCGGTCAATTTTTAGGCAACCTCAGTTTATATCGTTTCATATCTCTACAATTACGAAGACGTTCCCTTCGAATTTCGCCGGCGCTTATGACTAAAAGCGCCCGGAAAAAGTCCCTCGCTCGGTCAACTTTTAGGCACCCACGGCTTATACGGTCTCATACCTAAATTATAAACTTCTCTGATTTAACAAAATCAACAAATTTTTTTCTACAGTATGGTTTTAAATAATTAGAATAGTGATGCATTTGAAACGCAGTAGCCCAAGTTTGACGTGGCGTTAATTAAAATGAATTCAAAACTTACATGTCGAGGTCAGTGAAAAACTAATCGCGATATATATAGACCTTTCAATTTTATACAAGAGTGGTTGGACTTGTTCACCTCATAATACCTGAGAAGGTGTTATCATTGAGGCAGCAGGAATGCTGCTAGTCCGTCAGTGTTTGAGTGCGTATTCCTCCCTGACGGACATGCCAATGTGTACATTTGATCAGTTATGTTAGACTTCTCATGCTGCACTAATACTATCCAGCCCAGGATAATATAAGTTCACCGTGGAAGTCTAAATATGAGGTGACAAGTTCGAACATTTTGTTTTTTTTTTCAAAAAAAAAAAAAATCTTTCCAACTCAAGCAATATTCTCTCTGTACTACAGTAGACCCTCAATTAACTTTTTAAAAGTTAGATTAATAAAATTTGCGCAAATTAATAAATATAATTAAATGGCATTTGTACACAATAAAATACGATTAATTCTGCGTACTACAGTACACCCCCGATAATTTTATTAAGTGTTAATATTTATATAATTTTGCAAAAATAAAAACCACTAATTAAGGGGCGCTTTAACGAAACGAAATACATTTAATTGTGTGTACTACAGTAGACCCCCGCTTACTTTTTTGAGGTGTTAGATTAATAAATTGTTCTAAAATTAAAAATTCAATTAATTGGCATCTTTACACGATAAAATACGATTATTTCTGCGTACTACAGTACACCCCCGATAATTTTATTAAGTGTTAATAATTAAATAATTTCGCAAAAATAAAAAACCACTAATTAAGGGGCGCTCTAACGAAACGAAATATATTTAATTAGGCGTACTACAGTAGACCCCCGCTTACTTTTTTGAGGTGTTAGATTAATAAATTGTTCTAAAACTAAAAATTTAATTAGTTAGCATCATTACATGATAAAATACGATTATTTCTGCGTACTACAGTACACCCCCGATAATTTTATTAAGTGTTAATATTTATATAATTTTGCAAAAATAAAAACCACTAATTAAGGGGCGCTTTAACGAAACGAAATACATTTAATTGTGTGTACTACAGTAGACCCCCGCTTACTTTTTTGAGGTGTTAGATTAATAAATTGTTCTAAAACTAAAAATTTAATTAGTTGGCATCATTACATGATAAAATACGATTATTTCTGCGTACTACAGTACACCCCCGATAATTTTATTAAGTGTTAATACTTAAATAATTTTGCAAAAATAAAAACCACTAAATAAAAGGCGCTCTAACGAAACAAAATATATTTAAATGTGTGTACTACAGTAGACCCCCGCTTACTTTTTTGAGGTGTTAGAGTAATAAATTGTTCTAAAATTAAAAATTCAATTAATTGGCATCTTTACACGATAAAATACGATTATTTCTGCGTACTACAGTACACCCCCGATAATTTTATTAAGTGTTAATAATTAAATAATTTCGCAAAAATAAAAACCACTAATTAAGGGGCGCTCTAACGAAACGAAATATATTTAATTATGTGTACTACAGTAGACCCCCGCTTACTTTTTTGAGGTGTTAGATTAATAAATTGTTCTAAAATTAAAAATTAATTAATTGGCATCTTTACACGATAAAATACGATTATTTCTGCGTACTACAGTACACCCCCGATAATTTTATTAAGTGTTAATACTTAAATAATTTCGCAAAAATAAAAACCACTAAATAAGAGGCGCTCTAACGAAACAAAATATATTTAAATTTGTGTACTACAGTAGACCCCCGCTTACTTTTTTAAGGTGTTAGATTAATAAATTTTTCCAAATTAAAAATTGAATTAATCGGCACCTTTACACAATGAAATACAATTAATTCGGCGCACTACAGTACACCCCCGATAATTTCATTAAGTGTTAATAATTAAATAATTTCTCAAAAATAAAAACCACCAATAAAGCACTGCGCTAACAAAATGAAATATATTTAATTGTGTATTACAGTAGACCCCCGCTTACTTTTTTAAGTGTTAGATTAATAAATTTTTCCAAAACTAAAAATTAAATGAATTAGCATCTTTACACAATAAAATACGATTAATTTTGCATACTACAGTACACCCCCGATAATTTTATTAAGTGTTAGTAATGAAATAATTTCTTAAAAATAAAAACCATTAATTAAGTGGCGCTTTAACAAAATAAAATATATTTAATTGTGTGTACTACAGTAGATCCCCGATTACTTTTTTAAGTGTTTTGTTTTGATCTCTTTATTAGCAACGCTGATTTAATTTATTCGACCGAAAAGAAGAAAATTCGGATGTGGCGCCTTGTATTACCGTCTGTGAAAATATTATATTGGTATTATATAGTTAAACTGCTATCAGTTTTAGTCTGGGTCTGAATTTTTTTTTTGAACACATCTCTAAATTACTTTGACAAATCTATTTTTACGGAAGCAAAAAACAAGGAGGCAAACGAAATGGCGTGCTTCCTTCTTGTTATCGCTGTACCTTTCCTTGGGAGTCAAAATACATCTGTTGCAATCAAAAGTACTAAAGAGGAGCCCCCCGTCGAACCATTAATAACAACTGTCCGTAAGCGCAAGCACAGAATACGAACACGCCGAAGGAAACTTACACGAAAACGTCATTTGTAGATATTAATCAAACTTTTTGTTTTAACGAGCGCTGCACGAAATTAAGATATTTGTTTTTCGGGCTTGATTTATTACGTGTCCATTTTTGTGTCGTGAAAAGCTCGGTTTTTTCGGGGCCCCGCTAAGCGCGAATTTGATTCAATTCGACTAAACAATCGAACCGGAGCTTTGGCGTTTTTTTTTGAGGGGGGGTGGCGAAGGTTCGAGAATTTCCTTCGTCATCTCCCAGATGGAAAACGTCCGTCAAGCGAGCCGTGGCAAAAATCGGGAAAAGGGGGACGTTGTGCCGCAAAAGCGAACGATAATTGTCGCCTGTAATTACAAAGGTCGTTGAGCTTTTAAAGTCGGGAAGGAGCTTTTAAGAAAGAATGTTACTCGAAATTCTTATTGTAATTGTTTCTATCTTTCTGAACTGATAGTTGGGTTTTAATGGGCCGTGCTAATTTATTTTATTTCTGGTTAGATTCTTGCCTTGGCGGTTTCGCTTCGTTTCGAATGGGCGGGCGAAAGAGGGGTTCTTCTTTTTCGCGTTTGGCTTTTAACAAGTCGCACGATTAGTTACGTGATTTTCCGTACAAGGCGATTTTGAAAAAAACAATGCCTCGTTATTTGTAGGGGCTTGTTGTGCTTTTTTTGGGTGGCGTCCGGGTGGTTTCGGTTGCTTTTTTGAACAAATTCGAAATTATCAAGGTGGCCAATTATAAATTTGGCTCTATGAAAAGTTTTGATTAAGAAAGTGAATTAGTTATTGTGAATCGTGCTTAAAACCGAGTGTGCACATTCGAGCTCAAAGTGGCACATTTCGATCTCGGGAAAATGAAGCGCGCCGCTTCGCGTCGCGCTTCATTTGCCTCCCTCGCTCGGAAATGTGCCACTTTTCGCTCGAATGCGCACATCCTCGTATTTATTACATTTTTCTAATTAATTCTTCGCTCTTTCAAATCAAAAATTTTAATTTATCGATTTTTGGTTGAAAAAACGTATTTTACAATAGCAGTGGGTGGAAGGGAGCGATAAGATACGAAAATCTCGTAAGTGCGAAAGAGAGGGAACGATTAAAATTAATTAACTAACCTTTCGTCGAATTTATTGGCCTAAATTGTTGTGAATCGTGCTTAAAACCGAGTGTGCACATTCGAGCTCAAAGTGGCACATTCCGATCTCGGGAAAATGAAGCGCGCCGCTCCGCGTCGCGCTTCATTTGCCTCCCTCGCTCGGAAATGTGCCACTTTTCGCTCGAATGCGCACATCCTCGTATTTATTGAATTTGTCTATATTGGCCCGTCTTTATTTCAAATCAAAAACTTACATATTTTATTTTTAAAAAGTTGTATTGTTTATTTTTCTAAAAAAACTGTTCAAAAATATGCTGTTTCTAGTATAAATACAATGTTGTAATTTTTCCAAATATTAGAGTTATAATTTGCTTTTGAAAAAATTCGAAGCATTTCTTGGATTTAAATGTGTACATTTAATCGAGGGAATACGAATACATTCCAGAATGGATTATTCAAAAATTTGTTATGCAATATTGCTAAATTTAAATAAGGACTTAGAATGGTCTTTTGGCTTTCCGTTTAAAAAATGTCGCGTAAATAAATTAAACGAAAAAGGAGCTACAATTTTTTTTCTAAAAGCTAAAAGTTCGATCAATTAAAACCTATCAATTTAATTTTTTTTGTTATAATTAAAATTGTTATTGTTGATCGATGACTAAAGGGCGTTATAGAATGTAAGTTTTACAAATCCGACCCTTAATTTTTTTATTTTAATTTAAACAAATATTTTGATCGATGGAAAAAAGCCCAAATACCTTATAACTAATGTATGGAAAAAGGGCCATCCTGGTCTTCCTAGGCTCCCACAGGAAAATTTGCACACACACACACACACCCACACACTAAAATACGTGCTTTCACTTTGAAAATTTCGAGTTTAATGACTCGCTTAGGCAAACAAGCAGGTAAATTTCTTATCGCAAAGAATTGGCAAGGTCGACGTATTATTCAAGCACTTTTAAAAACTGCAGAAATTTCGCTTGCGATGAGGGGAGCGAGAGGCAAAGGGTCGAAAATAAATTTGAGGTAATATCAAAATTAACCCCTAACCCAAGTTCGCACGCTGCTAACCGCATAAAACTATTAAAACTAATTTTTATTGCGTTTTTGCTTTTTCGATTTGTTTAAATAAATTTAGGCTTTTGATTTTTGCAAGTGCCACTTCGAAAAAAATGCAGTTCCTAAGATTTCGAGACGGCCCAATACGATTTAATGTGCGTCCATTTTGGAGCTTCAAATTTCTTGTGTTTTTGGAAATTTTATTAATCGGTTTATTAAAAATCCTCTAAAATAACAGGACCGTATCTTTACCAGAAACTAACTTACGATTTTTTTAAATATTTTTGTTATTAATTTATTTACTCCCAAGAATTAAAAATTTCCCAACCAAGTTCGGCTTTAGGGAGGACACCCCTAATTTTCTTTAAGTTTCTAATAAGCTTATTAAACATCCTCTAAAATAACAGGACCGTATCTTTACCAGAAACTAACTTACGATTTTTTTAAATATTTTTGTTATTAATTTATTTACTCCCAAGAATTAAAATTTCCCAATCAAGTTCTGCTTTAGGAGGACACCCTAATTTTTTCTGAGTTTCTAATAAGCTTATTAAACATCCCTAAAATAACAGGACCGTATCTTTACCAGAAAATAACTTACGATTTTTTAAATATTTTGTTATTAATTTATTTACTCCCAAGAATTAAAAAATTTTCCCCAAACAAGTTCTGCTTTAGGGAGGACACCCTTAATTTTTTTCTGAGTTTCTAATAAGCTTATTAAACATCCTCTAAAATAACAGGACCGTATCTTTACCAGAAAATAACTTACGATTTTTTTAAATATTTTCGTTATTAATTTATTTACTCCCAAGAATTAAAAATTTCCCAATCAAGTTCTGCTTTAGGGAGGACACCCCTAATTTTTTTCTGAGTTTCTAATAAGCTTATTAAACATCCTCCTAAAATAACAGGACCGTATCTTTACCAGAAAATAACTTACGATTTTTTTAAATATTTTTGTTATTAATTTATTTACTCCCAAGAATTAAAAATTTCCCAATCAAGTTCGGCTTTAGGGAGGACACCCCTAATTTTTTTCTGAGTTTCTAATAAGCTTATTAAACATCTCCTAAAATAACAGGACCGTATCTTCACCAAAAACTAACTTACGATTTTTTTAAATATTTTCGTTATTAATTTATTTACTCCCCAAAAATTAAAAATTTCCCAATCAAGTTCTGCTTTAGGGAGGACACCCTTAATTTTTTCTGAGTTTCTAATAAGCTTATTAAACATCCTCTAAAATAACAGGACCGTATCTTTACCAGAAAATAACTTACGATTTTTTTAAATATTTTCGTTATTAATTTATTTACTCCGAAGAATTAAAAATTTCCCAATCAAGTTCTGCTTTAGGAGGACACCCTTTAAATTTTTTTGAGTTTCTAATAAGCTTATTAAACATCCTCTAAAATAACAGGACCGTATCTTTACCAGAAAATAACTTACGATTTTTTAAATATTTTGTTATTAATTTATTTACTCCAAGAATTAAAAAATTTTCCCCAAACAAGTTCTGCTTTAGGAGGACACCTAATTTTTCTGAGTTTCTAATAAGATTTTAAACATCCCTAAAATAACAGGACCGTATCTTTACCAGAAAATAACTTACGATTTTTTAAATATTTTTGTTATTAATTTATTTACTCCCAAGAATTAAAAATTTCCCAATCAAGTTCTGCTTTAGGAGGACACCCTAATTTTTTCTGAGTTTCTAATAAGTTTTTAAACATCCTCTAAAATAACAGGACCGTATCTTTACCAGAAAATAACTTACGATTTTTTTAAATATTTTCGTTATTAATTTATTTACTCCGAAGAATTAAAAATTTCCCAATCAAGTTCTGCTTTAGGGAGGACACCCGTAATTTTTTCTGAGTTTCTAATAAGCTTATTAAACATCCTCTAAAATAACAGGACCGTATCTTTACCAGAAAATAACTTACGATTTTTTTAAATATTTTCGTTATTAATTTATTTACTCCAAGAATTAAAATTTCCCAATCAAGTTCTGCTTTAGGAGGACACCCTAATTTTTTCTGAGTTTCTAATAAGCTTATTAAACATCCTCTAAAATAACAGGACCGTATCTTTACCAGAAAATAACTTACGATTTTTTTAAATATTTTCGTTATTAATTTATTTACTCCGAAGAATTAAAATTTCCCAATCAAGTTCTGCTTTAGGAGGACACCCTAATTTTTTCTGAGTTTCTAATAAGCTTATTAAACATCCCTAAAATAACAGGACCGTATCTTTACCAGAAAATAACTTACGATTTTTTAAATATTTTCGTTATTAATTTATTTACTCCAAGAATTAAAAATTTCCCAATCAAGTTCTGCTTTAGGAGGACACCCTAATTTTTTCTGAGTTTCTAATAAGTTATTAAACATCCCTAAAATAACAGGACCGTATCTTTACCAGAAAATAACTTACGATTTTTTAAATATTTTCGTTATTAATTTATTTACTCCGAAGAATTAAAAATTTCCCAATCAAGTTCTGCTTTAGGGAGGACACCCTTAATTTTTTTCTGAGTTTCTAATAAGCTTATTAAACATCCTCTAAAATAACAGGACCGTATCTTTACCAGAAAATAACTTACGATTTTTTTAAATATTTTCGTTATTAATTTATTTACTCCCAAGAATTAAAAATTTCCCAATCAAGTTCTGCTTTAATGAGGACACCCCTATTTTTTTTCTGAGTTTCTAATAAGCTTATTAAACATCCTCTAAAATAACAGGACCGTATCTTTACCAGAAATTAACTTACGATTTTTTTAAATATTTTCGTTATTAATTTATTTACTCCCAAGAATTAAAAATTTCCCAATCAAGTTCTGCTTTAGGGAGGACACCCCTAATTTTTTTCTGAGTTTCTAATAATTATTAAACATCCCTAAAATAACAGGACCGTATCTTTACCAGAAATAACTTACGATTTTTTAAATATTTTCGTTATTAATTTATTTACTCCAAGAATTAAAAATTTCCCAATCAAGTTCTGCTTTAGGGAGGACACCCTAATTTTTTTTGAGTTTCTAATAAGTTATTAAACATCCTCTAAAATAACAGGACCGTATCTTTACCAGAAAATAACTTACGATTTTTTAAATATTTTCGTTATTAATTTATTTACTCCCAAGAATTAAAAATTTCCCAATCAAGTTCTGCTTTAGGAGGACACCTAATTTTTTCTGAGTTTCTAATAAGTTATTAAACATCCTCTAAAATAACAGGACCGTATCTTACCAGAAAATAACTTACGATTTTTTTAAATATTTTCGTTATTAATTTATTTACTCCCAAGAATTAAAAATTTCCCAATCGAGTTCTGCTTTAGGGAAAACACCCCTAATTTTTCTCTGAGTTTCTAATAAGCTTATTAAACATCCCCTGAAATAACAGGACCGTATCTTTACCAGAAAATAACTTACGATTTTTTTAAATATTTTCGTTATTAATTTATTTACTCCCAAGAATTAAAAATTTCCCAATCGAGTTCTGCTTTAGGGAGGACACCCCTAATTTTTTCTGATTTTCTAATAAGATTTTTAAACATCCCCTGAAATAACAGGACCGTATCTTTACCAGAAAATAACTTACGATTTTTTTAAATATTTTCGTTATTAATTTATTTACTCCCAAGAATTAAAAATTTCCCTATCGAGTTTTGCTTTAGGGAGGATACCCTAATTTTTTCTGAGTTTCTAATAAGCTTATTAAACATCCCCTAAAATAACAAGACCGTATCTTTACCAGAAATTATCTTACAATTTTTTTAAATAATTTCGTTATTAATTTATACACTCCCAAGAATTAAAAATGTCTCAATAAAGTTTTGCTTTAGGGATGGCACTCTTTTAGAAATATAAAAAAAACAGACTTTCCCCTATAAACTAAAATATTTTGATTTTAGCCCTTTAAGAAATCAATGTTAAACCCACAAAATTAATTCAATTACACCCTTTTTAGTATTTTAAATGCCACAAATATTATTTTTATTTAAGCCATTTTTTTAGTGCCAAACTATTTTAACTCGGTGCACCTTTTAAAGCCCTTAATACCTCATTAACGAATACCAAATTCTTAATTCAATTCGAATAAAATCCAAATAAAAGCAAGGCCAAATACAAAAGTCACGTACGCTAGAAAGTTATTTATCGTATTTGATAAAACTGCAAATGTAAAAAGCGTTCGTGATAACGTTCGAAGCCAAACTTTTATATAACGACGACGTTGAATCATACGATTTAATTGAATCGATTTTACTTTTAACAAACCATAATTAGGATTATTAATTAAAGCCGATCTGATCCCTTTAAGTAAAATAATTTAAATCCTAAAACCCTACCTTAAATTTTTTTTTTTAAATGCGAAACGAACCCAACTCCAACCAGACATATTTTAAACGTAATTTTAAAAAGTTGCCCTTTGGTTTAAATTAAAATTTTCAATAATTAAATACAAATAAATTTTTAATGGAAGGCTCTTATGGACTTAGTGCGACACCTGTAATTTGGCTGACAAACATTTACAACAAAATAAATACAATAATTACACCTCTAGTGCCATCTGTCTTTTAAATAAAATAACTATTAAAATATAACAAATAAAAACCAAAATCCAAAGGTTATTTTAATTTAGATTTACAAAAAGATATTAGTGCCTACTTCGGCCCTCAATTTCAAAATAATTAAACCTACAAAAATGTGCAAAGCTCCCCAAGTGCTCAACTCAGATTTTTTTTCTTCGAAACAAACCACATCGAAGCCCAATAATTAAAATTCGAAAATCGCACGACCCAACCACAGAACCCTCTCCTCCAGTAAATCCTTAACCATATCATCTCCCATTTAACACAAATCCAAGTTCCTCAAAAAAAATCATCCATAATCGCCAATTCAAAGAAATCAAAACACCACCATCATCACGTGTTAACGCCCGATTTATGGCGCGTTCACATTCAACCTACCGATAATTATAAATCCGCAAACTGCAACTTACGCTCCGACAGATTTATTTCCGACGCAAATAAAGAGCCGAAGTACAACACAGGAAATTCAACATATTCCAAAGACTTCCATAATTTATAATGGCAATAATCCAAAACACAGTTGCGCCCATAAATCTCTAAAAAGAACAACATAATATTTTTCCGGCTCATTAATCACGCACCACTCAAAACGGAAGAGCAAAGAAACCAACCGTCCCCCTTTCGAAATTAACACAAGAGCATTAATTTTCGATATCGAATTGCTTTATTTAAATATTAAATTACCTCCAATGATCGATGCGCCCCGGCCTCCCCGGACTCCCTTCAAACCTCACCCCAAACCAAGAAATTTAAATGTTCGAAGTGAGAGGGGTGCTGCTGTGCGTGTGTCAGCCCGAAGAATTCTTACACGGATACCTGAAGGACATAAGTTTGTCTTACGAATACCTAAGGCCTTGCTAATAATAATTCCGGGCACGCGGAGCCGCATTGACGATCAGACGTGGCCCGGATTATCGATGTCTCGACTAAAGAGGAGAACGCGAAGAGAACTTCATTCCGATACGATAAAGGCGAGCTTTGGGGCTGAAAACGAGACCCAACTTCGATTAAGAAATTTCCAAGTTAGCAGGATTTTCATATTGGACGAGGCGGCTCAGATTTGCATCTAATTTACTCGAAACCAAGCTCTACAATTTTTTTAACGCTCGTGTAAGCTTCCACCGTGTAAATGCGCTCTTTGCGGTAGT
This sequence comes from Sinopyrophorus schimmeli, assembly GCA_036325965.1. Lineage (NCBI taxonomy): Eukaryota > Metazoa > Arthropoda > Insecta > Coleoptera > Elateridae > Sinopyrophorus > Sinopyrophorus schimmeli. Next base: position 345,319 of record JARFIZ010000398.1, read on the forward strand.
AGAAGACCAGGTCGATCCTGTACCTGCCGGCCGGGATGTAAGGGGGGAACTTGGAGGCGTCCGGCGACCACTTGCAGATCACGAAGGTGCCCTTAAATTATTTTTAGTGTGATTCAGGCTCTTCGGGGTAGTGATGAGCAAAGCAAGACCAAGACCAAGTCTTGGTATCGGTCTTGGTCTTGCTGATTTGGTCTTGGTCTTGGTCTTGCACAAATGTTTCTAGTCTTGGTCTTGGTCTTGGTCTTCCTTATTTGGTCTTGGTCTTGCATACTCGGTCTTGGTTTGGTCTTGGTCCTTGGTCTTGCTAGCATAAAGACAGTCTTGATCTTGGTCTTGGTCTTGCAAAAATCCAAGACCAAGACCAAGACTGCAAGACCAAGACCAATTTTGCTCGTCAGTGGTTCGGGCGAGCGGCGGATTTTACCTTTTTCATGGGGCACCTGGTGTAGTTGCCGCATCTGTAGAAATTTTGTAGGCCGAAATCGTTCTTCTTGATGGCCTCGCACAGATTGAACGAGAAACGTATCGGAAAATATCGGTACTCGTTGCTGGCCATCTTAAAAGCTTGTATTTCGATCTAAAAAAATTTAATTAATTTTCGTACCACAAATTGCGTTAATAATTTAATTTAATTTTATAGAAAATTACGGAAACGTCGCCCCCGAAGTCCTTGTTATAAACGAAGGTCATGTTCGTCGCGAAATTCGTACGATTAAATTTGTAATTTTGGGTTTCGGCAAAGCCGACGTACTTTTGGTCCACATTTTGGACCTCCAAGCGTTCGTAGAGGATGCTGTAGTCGTTCTGAGCGTACTAAAATTTTTTTAATTAATCGAGTAAACGCAAAAAAATTAGTTTTTACCGGGGCACAGCCTCCAATCAAAACTGAAGCCAAAAAACCCCAAATCAACATCACCGGAGTCGGTGCAAAATAAATTTCGACTAAATAATTTCGTTTATCTCCATTTAATGGCTCGATTGTTATCTTAATTATTTTTTTCGAAACGAAAAACAAGCAATTTCCTCGACAATAAGTAACAACCTCGCTTTGGTCGATTTGACAAAAAAAAACAACAAATAAATAAAAATCTTGTGTGTGTGTGTTTTTGTGTGTGGTGAGTTGGGTTTACACCAATTAATTAGGGTTATTAATATTTTTAATTGAGATTTCGTTTGGGCGTTTAACAACCAATTTTTGGTGCTGTCATTTTTTGTTAAAGGATTAGAGGACCGGCCTCGGTTCGCAGATGAGGAAATTAATTTGTCCATCGGAGAATATCAATCAATCTAACATGACGTTTTGTTTTTTTTTTCGACAAAAATTTAAGTGAATTGTTTATCCACGCGTTTAAATGACCGGATATTCTGTTAGAACTGTACGAAAAAAAAATAAACAAAGACACGCCTGCAGATGGAACTACGAAAGGCTTACATTATTAGTTGATTTAATAGCCACCTTGTTTTTTTAGGGGTGGTTGGGATTTTTTAATTATTTTTCTAGTTGATTATAAATTTTAAGAAATGGCTTCCATACAGCGGTTTTGTTGAATTTGCGATTTAATTTTTTTTTGTTTTAATATAAGAAGATTCGAATGTGTAACACTTTTTGTCGCTTTAAATAGAGTTCTGCTGTTTTAAGGGTGGTTAATTTTTTATTTATTTTTTCAGTTCATTATAAACTACAATAAAGACTCTCCATAAAATATTTTTTTTAAATTTGCGATTTTGAAAAATTGGGTTTTTGAAAGTAAAAGCAAACACAATTCTTACATTTTTAGTTGATTAAATGCCTGTCATGCCTTTTTAGGGGTAGTTAAAATTTTTAATTATTTTTTAGCTTATTATAAACTTCTAGAAATAACATTTACGCAATAAATTTTTTTAATTTGGGATTTTAAAAAAATTATGATTTTTAAGACCAATACTTTTGCTTAGTTTAATGTCTACCCTGTTTTATAGGTAGTTAGAATTTTTGATTATTTTTCCAGTATATTATAAACTATAATAAAAAAACCTCCATGCAATATTTTCTCCGAATTTGCAAATTTGAAAAATTAAGTTTTTGAACCCAAAAGAAAATGTATTTCTTACACTTTTGCTTGGTTTAATGCCCACCCTTCCTTTTCATGGGTAGTTAGAATTTTTTAATTATTTTTTTGGGTTATTATAAACTATAATAAAGAACCTCCATGCAACAATTTCCGCAAATTTTAAATTTGAGAAATTAAGTTTTTGAATGCAAAAGCAAATCTAATTCTTACACTTTTGATTGATTTAATGCCTACCGTTCATTTTTAGGGGTTGTTAGATTTTTTTAATTATTTTTCCAGTTTCTTATAAACTATAATAAAGAACTTCCATGCAATATTTTTTTGCGAATTTGCAAATTTGAATAATTAAGTTTTTAAATGCAAAAGCAAATATGTATATTAAAGTCATTTAAAAAAATGTTTTACAGACTTGTATAATTTAAATTTTGTAATTTTTCTTTGAAGCACATATGTTACATTCAAAGCACGTTGTATTGAAGCTGCCTATAAGTTAAGGCAAATTTGCGTCCATAAAACGTTAAGTAAAGAGGCGGAGTTTATGTATTGATTTTTCACGAAAGCCGACAAAGTATTGATTTTTCCCGAAGTCTACAAAGTATTGATTTTTAGATATGCCAAACAGAAGTTACATGTTCAAAAAATATACAGTGGTTGCGTTATAAGCAGAAGTTTGTGAATTTAAAAATATGTCTCTGTTTAGATATTCTCATAGAGGAAACTTTGATAAGCTTTAATTATGTTCTCGAAAACGTAATACATATTAGTTTAAATTAATTTATAAGAGATGAAATAAAAAATACAATTAAACAAATATTTGCTTTTTCAATTTTTATGTAATATGTATAATTCTTACACTTTTGCTTGGTTTAATGCCCACTCTTCATTTTTAGGGGTAGTTAGAATTTTTTACTTATTTTTCTAGTTTATTATAAACTATAATAAAGAACCTCCATTCAATAATTTCCGCAAATTTGCAAATTTGAAAAATTAATTTTTTGAATGCAAAAGCAAATGTAGTTTTTACACTTTTACTTGGATTAATGGCTACCCTTCTTTATTAGGGGTATTTAGAAGTTATTAATTATTTTTTTGGGTTATTAAAAACTCTACTAAACAACTTCCATATATAAATCTGTTAAAATTTTCGTATTTAATAAATTGTGCTGTTTTTATACCGACAACCGTTGTGAGCTTTAATTGAACATTAAAAAAATACAGATAAACATATGTAAAAGACATCGCAAGCACACATTTTCCCTACACATGAGAAACGAAAAGAAAAACGTCAACTTCTAAAATTCCAGCTTCCCTTTAAAATAATAGCCAATTTAAATGATAAAACTTGCGACGATAATGCCCCAAGTTTTGAGCAACCGTGATTTACAGAGGTCCCCGGCCCCTCGCGCTTCTCCCCCTTTTATTTTTCTTGTAAATACGATAATGTTCGTTTCAACTTTTTCTCGTTATGCGAAATTTATTCAAAGCGACTTGTTTTATGTCTTTATTAAAATTTTCGCCCCAAACGCAAAAAAGGTGGAGAAATTAGGATGAGTTGCATGTTTTCGCACACCCCCCGCACGAATTTTATCGTTTCTTAAAGCGAAGTGATCAAGCTTAAAATTCAAAAATCCGTTGCGTGAGTCAGCTCCCGTGCGCTCCAGATTTTCGGAGGTGGATGGAGGAGGAAGAAAAAAAAGGGAACGAGATCGAAGTTTTGTGAGAACTCAGCGAATGGAGTCGTCGATAAAATTAAGCTATCAGATTTTGGCGAGAACAAGGGAAAGGTGGGTTCTATCCCGAAGGAGGATTAAGGGTGTAGGGATTTTCGACATAAGTGTCTTTCGAAGGGGGAACTTAAACCGTAATTCCAGATGCGTTTTGGTTTTAAAAACATTTAAACCCACTTTTCGCACTAAAAAAACTCACATTTTTAAATTAACATTTTTTTTAAATAAACAGCGATCTTTTCGCGTTCCGTGCACGATTCAAAATGAATGCGAATCGCTTAATTTTCGTTAATAATAATTATTACGAAAAAAATTAAATAACGATGACTCCTCGCTTCTTTTATCTACCAAAAGGATGGAACTTCGACGGCCCGTTGGAAGGAGGAAGGCAAATTACATAACGAAGTGGCATAGAAAAAGATAAAAGACCGCCGTTCGTTGATCTTTGCGATCAATTTGTATTGTCAAAGAAACAATAAGGCATTTCTTTAACATCAACAAATAAAACGAACACAAAGATTTTATTGATTACCTTCTTCCATTACGAGCAACAAGCAAAAACATTCTATGATTTATTTTGCAGGGGAATTCAATTTTATTGTCGTGCGACTGTCGAGCCTTTTGTGTTCGATTTTAATTGCGAACGAACATTTTGAGGACTGTAGACGTTGGGAGGAGTAGGTGTTGCAGTCGTCACTTTTCTAAAATTAATTAAGGAGTGTATTGCATGAGTTTTAAAATTAATTTTGATTCGTCTGAAGCTTGAGAGTTTTACTAATTTTGTATCGCCGAAATACAGTCGAACCTCGATAGGCCGAATTTTTGGTAACTCGGACTTGTTTTTCTAGGACTTGCCTTTTTGAAACGTTAATATTTTTATAGCGATGAGTCGAATTATTTTTTGTTTTCCTTCAACGTTGACTTATCGAGGTTTCACTGTACCTATATCTAAAAACTAATTTTAACTAGAAGTGTAATTATTGTAAGCCAGCTAAATTGCAGATGTCGCAGTAAGTCCATAAGAACCTTCCATTAAAAACTTATTTTTATTTAATTATTGAAAATTTAAATTTAAACCAAAGGGCTAGTTTTTAAAATTACGTTTAAAATATGTGTCTGGTTGGGGATGGGTTCCTTTCGCATTTAAAAAACATTTTTCAACGTGGGGGTTTAGGATTTAAATTATTTTACTTAGAGGGATCAGATCGGCTTTAATTAATAATCTTAATTATGCTTTGTTAAAGGTAAAATTGATTCAATTAAATCGTATGATTCAATGTCATCGTTATATAAAAGTTTGGCTGCGAATGTTATCTCGAACGCTTTTTACATTTACAGTTTTATCAAATTCGACAAATAACTTTGTGGCGTACGTGACTGTTGTATTTGGCCTTGCTTTTATTTGGATATTATTCAAATTTAATTAAGAATTTATTTTTAATAAGTTTATTAGAAACTCAAAAATAAATTATGGGTGTCCTCCATTAAGCAGAACTTGATTGGGAAATTTTTAATTCTTGAGAGTTTATAAATTAATAACAAAAATATTTAAAAAAATCGTAACTTAGTTTCTGATAAAGATACGGTCCTGTTATTTTAGGGGATGTTTAATAAGCTTATTAGACACTCAGAAAAAAAATAGGGGTGTCCTCCCTAAATCAGAACTTGATTGGGAAATTTTTAATTCTTGGGAGTTTATAAATTAATAACAAAAATATTTAAAAAAATCGTAAGTTAGTTTCTAGTAAAGATACGGTCCTGTTATTTTAGGGGAAGTTTAATAAGCTTATTATAAACTCATAAAAAAATTAGGGGTGTCTTCCCTAAAGCAAAACTTGATTGGGAAATTTTTAATTCTTGAGAGTAAATAAATTAATAACGAAAATATTTAAAAAAATCGTAAGTTAGTTTCTGGTTAAAATACGGTCCTGTTATTTTAGAGGATGTTTAACAAGCTTATTAGAAACTTAGAAAAAAATTATGGGTGTTCTCCCTAAAGCAGAACTTGATTGGGGAATTTTTAATTCTTGAGAGTTTATAAATTAATAACAAAAATATTTAAAAAAATCGTAACTTAGTTTCTGATAAGGATACGGTCCTGTTATTTTAGGGGATGTTTAATAAGCTTATTAAAACTCAGAAAAAAATTAGGGGTGTCCTCCCTAAAGCAGAACTTGATTGGGAAATTTTTAATTCTTGGGAATTTATAAATTAATAACGAAAATATTTAAAAAAATCGTAAGTTAGTTTTTGGTAAAAATACGGTCCTGTTATTTTAGAGGATGTTTAATAAGCCGATTAATAAAATTTCCAATAACACAAGAAATTTGAAGCTCCAAAGTGGACGCACATTAAATCGTATTGGGCCGTCTCGAAATCTTAGGAACCGCATTTTTTTCGAAGTGGCACTTGCAAAAATCAAAAGCCTAAATTTATTTAAACAAATCAAAAAGCAAAAACGCAATAAAAAATAGTTTTAATAGTTTTATGCGGTTAGCAGCGTGCGAACTTGGGTTAGGGGTTAATTTTGATATTACCTCGAATTTATTTTCGACCCTTTGCCTCTCGCTCCCCCTCATCGCAAGCGAAATTTCTGCAGTTTGTAAAAGTGCTTGAATAATACGTCGACCTTGCAAATTCTTTGCGATAAGAAATTTACCTGCTTGTTTGCCTAAGCGAGTCATTAAACTCGAAATTTTCAAAGTGAAAGCACGTATTTTGGTTTGTGTGCGTGTGTGTGTGCAAATTTTCCTGTGGGAGCGGAGGATGACCTGGATGGCTCTTTTTCCATGCATATGTTATAAGGTATTTGGGCTTTTTTCCATCAATCAAAATATTTGTTTAAATTAAAATAAAAAATTTAAAAGTCGAATTTGTAAAACTTACATTCTATAACGCCTTTTAGTTATTGATCAACAATAACAATTTTAATTATGACAAAAAAATTAAAATTTATAGGTTTTAATTGATCCAACTTTTAGTTTTTAGAGAAAAAATCGTAGCTCCCTTTTCGTTTAATTTATTTACGCGAAATTTTATAAACGGAAAGCCAAAAGACCATTCTAAGTCGATATTTAAATTTATCAAAATTGCATAGCAAATTTTTGAATAATCCATTCTGGAATGTATTCGTATTCCTTCGATTAAATGTACACATTTAAATCCAACAAATGCTTCGAATTTTTTCAAAAGCAAATTAAAAGTCTAATTTTTGGAAAAATTACAATACTGTATTTATACCAAAAACAGCATATTTTTGAACAGTTATTTTAGAAAAATAAACAATACAACTTTTTGGAAATAGAAAATATAAGTTTTTAATTTGAAATAAAAAAGACTAATATAAACAAATCCAATAAATACGAGGATGTGCGCATTCGAGCGAAAAGTGGCACATTTCCGAGCGAGGGAAGCAAATGAAGCGCGACGCGGAGCGGCGCGCTTCATTTTCCCGAGATCGAATGTGCCACTTTGAGCTCGAATGTGCACACTCGGTTTTAAGCCTGATTCACAGTAGTTAGGCCAATAAATTAGACAAAAAAATCGGTAGAATAAATTTAATCGTTTCCTCTCACTCGTACTTATGAGATTGTTGTATCTTTTCGCTCGCTCGCACTCATGGCTATGGTAAAAATACATTTTTAGGAACAAAATCAATATTTACCAAACTAAAGTTAATTTTTTGAATTGAAAAAAAGAAGATTAATATAGTCGAACTCGACGAATACGAGGATGTGCGCATTCGAGCGAAAAGTGGCACATTTCCGAGCGAGGGAAGCAAATGAAGCGCGACGCGGAGCGGCGCGCTTCATTTTCCCGAGATCGGAAATGTGCCACTTTGAGCTCGAATGTGCACACTCGGTTTTAAGCACTATTCACAATAATTAATTAATTTAAAATCTATTAAAGTCTTTTAATTAAATGTTACAAAACCGTATTTCTACCAGAAACCAACTTTCTAACAAAAATATATCTTTTCCATTCTTAAAAATGTTTAGAATCACTGTTTTAAAAATAACCACTTATTTTTCTTACATTATTTTCAAAATTTAATTTTCGATTCTAAACTTTCGCACTAAAAAAATCTACAAATATTTGACAGCCCGCAGCGTTACCTTTGAATTAAAAATAAAAAATAAATAGTCCGATTTGCTTAATTACCTAAACGAAAAAAAATTAACAACTTCCTTCCCTTTGTCGCCGAATTTATTACGAACAAATAAATTGGAGTTGCTCATCAGTTTCGAACACGATGTGGCTCTTAAAAATCGTTAGAATTTTTTGGGTCGGTTCACAATTTGCGTGGTGCGCGCTCGCCTTCGAAAAAAACGACTACAACATCACTTACGAAAGGATCGAAATGATCAAGACCAACCCTTTGTACATCCCTTACTTCAAAACGATTAATTCCAAGTACAACCGCACCTACACCATTTCGAACATGACGATCGCCGTAAATAAGGACGTTTGCCTGGAAAAATGCGTGGTGAGGCCGAAACTAATTCTCAAAAATCGTGAAGCGACAAAAAAAATTTTTTTAGGCCCAAGTCCAAGCCTACAGGTTTGCCAGCAACGAATATCGCATGTTTCCCATACGATTCACGTTCAACTATTGCCAGGCGATTAAGAATAACGAGTATGGAATGGGCGAGATCAAGAATTGTGGAAATTTTACAGGGTGTCCCATAAGAAAAGTAACGTTGCGCGCGCCCTTGCGATTCTCTCGATTATTTTTGGCTTGATTTCAGGGGATTTATTTTATATGTAACTACGCGGTGGATTCGTCCAGGTTCCCTCCCCACATTCCCGACGGAAAATATAAGCTCGAATTGAATTTTTTTCAGTTGGACGTCGAATTGTATTCGCAGGCTTTGTATGGCTCGATAAGTCGCACTTTTCATTGATTTTTTCTACAAAATAATTTAATTTTAAGTTAACAGGGCAAAATGGTAATGTACAAATGTCGCTGATTTTACAAAATAAAAATTGTTAGATTCGTGGAAAAAAAATCGATGTTGCAACATGGCTTTTGGTACAAAAAAAAACTAATTATGATTATGTCCGAAACTAATTACGACACAAAAAAAGTTTTATGTAAAAGTTGTAGATTTTAATGCGATGGTTTTGGGTAAAAAAATTCAGGGCCCTAAGCAGTGGCGTTCGACTGGGGGGTGGCTCCCAGCCGAACGCCACCTTTTTTCTTAAATGGCTATCCATAAATTGTTTAACTTTAATCAAGCCTATTTTAACTTGCAATTAATTTGATACAACGCCTTCTTAAAGTTAAAGTTAAAATTAAAAATAAAAAAGTTTTATTAAAAAAAATTTTAATTGTGGGTTGTCGTCTATCGGGCATTGGGGTCTCTCGCAAGCCTTTACAAAAAAAATCGTAGCTCCGCCACCCTCGAGGAATTTCGATGAATTTTTTTTTAATTGAAAGCTAAAAACCCCCCTAAAATCGTATTAAAATTTCACGACGATCCGCTGGCGAAATTTCTTTGAAAAAATTCGCAAAGTTGCTTAATTTTTGGGTTAAAAATGTGGGCCCTTTTTAGAACGAAATCGTCGCTCCGCTGCAGATCGCCCGTTTTAACCCAATTTTTTTAAAATAAAGCCGAACAATTGTTGGTAACAACTTTTTCACAGCTCAAAGCTATTTTTACTCTATTTCCTTATTAAATTCTTCGCGTTTTGAGCCGCTCAAAAAGGCACCGAAGGAACGCAAGTGCATCACTCGCTCTCTGACAGTAATTTAGATTTCTCAAACGTTTATTAGAATAGTTTCTCGGCGTAAGACATGAATCTAAAATGTCTTCGGGCAGAATTGGGAGTAAACGACCGCAACTGAAAGCCCGTCTAATGATTTTTCACCCACACAAGAAAATATCATCTATAATCGCGATTATTCTTTAATGAAGCATTGTCTCGCATTTTTCGAAATTTATTTATTTCGAAATAAAAATATAAATAGTAATAACAAGCGTCGTATTGTTATTGTAATTGGTCTTTGAAAATTTTAGTGTCCAATTGCGCTTAAAAAAAGGCTTTAATTCCTAATTGACTTAAATTAGTAATGTGGTTGCCATGGTTACTTAATTGAACGGCTTCGGATCGAAGGCTGCGAAAATTAGTTGGAGAAGACTTCTTCGAAGTCGCTGCAAAATAAACGAGAACATTCTAAGTACTTATTAAGTTGACATAAATCTGCGTACTTACGTTGACGTTTTAAAACGTAACGCATTGAAAATGTCCATAAACAATGCGAGTTAACGTCCGGAGAAGAAATTCCTTCTAATTAATGACTTTAATTGAGTTCGAGGGCTTTTTTGCTAAATTAATCGAGTTCGCCATCGAAAATAAGTCGCTTCTATTTACTTAGCCCCTTGACATACAATGAAGACGTCATCGTTTAGGGTGTCATTGTAGATTTTGAGGTTTCTAAGACGTTAAGAACTGTATTCAATTTTGTGTTCCGAAAAAAGTTTGTTTTCAACAATAATTTTGTTAAAAGGCACAAAATTGGCGATTTGGGAATTTTGTTATTAATATAATTCTGTAATATTTAATTGCGAATTGTCAGAGAGCAAATTAATTTTTGTAAAGTGTGCTTAAAGTCGAGTGTGCGCGTTCGAGCTCAAAGTGGCACATTTCCGATCTCGGGAAAATGAAGCGCGCCGCTCCGCGTCGCGCTTCATTTGCTTCCCTCGCTCGAAAATGTGCCACTTTTCGCTCGAACGCGCACATCCTTGTTTTCAACGGGTTCGACTATATTAATCTTCTATTTTTTAATTCAAAAAATTAAATTTAGTTTGGTAAATATCGATTTTGTTCCAAAAGATGTATTTTTACCATAGCAATGAGTGCGAGCGAGCGAAAAGATACAACAATCTCATAAGTACGAGTGAGAGAGAACGATTACATTTATTATATTGATTTTTCGTCTAATTTATTGGTCTAAATTATTGTGAATCATGCTTAAAACCGAGTGTGCACATTCGAGCTCAAAGTGGCACATTTCCGATCTCGGGAAAATGAAGCGCGCCGCTCCGCGTCGCGCTTCATTTGCCTCCCTCGCTCGAAAATGTGCCACTTTTCGCTCGAACGCGCACATCTTCGTATTTATTCAATTTGTTTAAATTACTTTTTGGATTTAAAACGAAAATAGCAATAAATTCAAATAAAACGACATATGCGCAGTAACATATAGTTTGATAACCACTGGTCTAGCTATACGCAAGCGCAACATAGCGTGTTGTTATATTTAATTTAGTCGCGCCAAAGAAGTATTACTTCTAACGTGCGTACATAAGTACATGCACCGGTTTTTTTTTACATAGAATGAAATTCAGTTTTAATCATTTAGCAAAATTATTAAAGTAAACTCGAAGAATAAATTATTTTAAGTTTTTAGACAACTCAATTTAAATAAATTAATAACTTGGAAATTTTTTAAAATATATTTAAGAACTTTAGACATTTTTAATTATCATTTTTTTTTTGTATAACACAAATTGAATAAAACAAAACTTTATTCGGTAAATTTAAAAGGAAATTTTGATGAAAAAATCATTATGTATTTTCAGAAAACTCAAATAGAGTAAATACAGAATTTGTGGTTTTTCAAAAAACTTTGAAGATCATTAATTCACGCAAATAAAATTAATATTGGAGAAAACTCAATAAATAAATTATCTTAATTGTTCAGAAATATTAAATTTATAAAATTAAATACAGTCAAACCTCGATAGGTCGAAGTTGAAGAGAAACTAAAAATAATTCGCGTTATCAAAAATTCGAGCTATCGATATAAAAATATTTTTTAGTTTATGTTTTTAAAATGTACTTATTGTTTATTTTTTTTAATAATTTCCTCGTGATTTTTTGCTAAAACCTAAATCTTGTGTCTTGAACAAGTTGTAATTAGTCTTCATTTATAGAATAATTCAATTTTTAAATATAAAAAAATATTTATATGTTATATATTATATGCATCAAAATTTCGGAATGACTTAGATGGGAAATGTTAAAAAAAGATTGGGAAACACTGTTCTACGTATTTCAAAATATTTTAAAACTATTAATTATTTATTTTATGTTATTTGTGTACGCTCATAACAGTTAAGTTGAACCAAATTAATAGTTTTTTTCGGACTCATCAAATTCGGTTTTTTTGTATGTCAAGGGGTTAATTCGAAATTATTACCAAAACGAAGTGTTAATCGTTCGATTGCACGGCGCAACAGTTTTGGAACTTCTGGCCGAGCTCCCTCGCTAACGGACGCCACTTCCTTTATTTTCGTTCTCGGCCAAGTCCGAGCAGAGATAATTAGAAATCGGTTTGAAGATTTTTCTCGCAAGATTTATTAGTTTTTAACACCTGAATTGTCGCGAAGAAGTGGAACTAATCAACATTTTCTATAAAAGGAATTTATCGGTTGTTCAGTCATTTGTAAAATTCTCGTCGAAAAAAAAAAGACGGAGAACACGAGGAAGTTACGGTTTCGTGCATTTCGATCGTTTCTTGCTCGCGCGCGCGAGAGAGAGATGGGCGAATTTTCAATTATTACAAATTCGATTTTTTCGAATAAAAAAAATTGCGTCGAATTTGTTTGTATGGGAAATAATAAATCCGTGGTAATTTCGGAAGTTTTTTCTTCGCGCGGAGGGATCAGGTGCGCGCGGTATTCAATTTGAGCGAACGGCTTAGGAACTTTGTTTTTTTGGGTCGATTCTCGCCCTGCGAGCCGTACAATTTTAGGGGTTTTTTGGCGACGCGAAAGATCCGGGGATTTTATTATTTTTTTGAACGTTGAAAATGCGCGAGATTACGTTGAAGCGTTTTTCTTGATGATTTATTTATTTTTTTTTTAAGTATGAAGCCTGTGTACAAAAAAAAAGGTAATAGCATTTACAATTGTATCTCGCGTTTTATCCAAACATGAATATTCCATCTGTTTTGCATTTTGTATCATAATTTACAACTGCGTTCGCATTCCTGACGAGAGGCACTTTTAGATTTAAATTAACTTTACGGTTGTGCTTAAATTTTGCTCTGCACATTTACGCAATTTTTAGCTCTCACCTTTATTGCGTTTTTTTAGGAATTTAATTTGTTTTTGATTAACGTCGTTTGCGAGGTGGTCGGCCTTTGGGACGCCCGAAAGTGTCGAAAAGGGTATTCGGGGGGGTTGGGTTAAATTTAAAAAAAAATCTTGTTGGTATTATCAAATCCAAAGGGATTAAAAATTATTCATTTATTTTGTTTAATTTAAAAGGTTCTTTATTTAAATTAAAATCTTTTAAACGAGGGGTGGGGGCGCCATTTGAGATTTTTGCTATAAATATAGACATGTGGTTTTTTAACTGAAAATTCTTAGAAAGTAAATTAATTATTCAGAAATACTTAAAAAAATCATAACTCTGTAAATCGAAAAGATATCAATATACCGTGTTAAAATTTCGTTTTCTGAAGCCCTTTTACATAAGTATGGTGATTTTGAGCAAAATATCTCAGCCAGAAATAAATTAGATATTGGGTGTCCAAAAATCGTATCGACTTTTAATATAAAAACAATTAAAAAAATTATAACTCTATAAATCGAAGACATATCAATATGGGGTTTTAAAATTTCGTTTTCTGACGCTTTTTTGCATAAGTCTGGTCATTTTGAGCAAAAAATTTGAGTCAGAAATAAATTAGCTATTGGGTGTCCAAAAATCGTCTAAACTTTTAATATAAAAATATTTTAAAAAATCATAACTCTGTAAATCAAAGATATATCAATATGCGGTTTTAAAATTTTGTTTTCTGAAGCCCTTTTACATAAGTACGATCATTTTGAGCAAAAAATTCCAGCTAGAAATAAATTAGCTATTGGGTGACCAAAAATCCCACATACTTTTAATTTAAAAATAATTAAAAAAATCATAACTTTGTTAATCGAAGAGATATCAATATGCGGTTTTAAAATTTCGTTTTCTAAAGCCCCTTTACATAAGTGTGATTATTTTGAGCAAAAAATTCAAGCCAGAAATAAATTAGATATTGGGTGTCCAAAAATTGTATAAACTTTTAATATAAAATAATTTAAAAAATCATAACTCAAAAAATCGAAGACATATCAAGATGAAGTTTTAAAATTTCGTTTTCTGAAGCCCTTTTTCATAAGTATGGTCATTTTGAGCAAAAAATTTCAGCCAGAAATAAATTATATATTGGGTGTCCAAAAATCGTATCGACTTTTAATATAAAAACAATTAAAAAAATTATGACTCTGTAAATGAAAGACATATCAATATGGGGTTTAAAAATTTCGTTTTCTGAAGCCTTTTTCCATAAGTCTGGTCATTTTGAGCAAAAAATTCCAGTCAGAAATAAATTAGCTATTGGGTGTCCAAAAATCGTCTAAACTTTTAATATAAAAATAATTAAAAAAATCATAACTCTGTAAATCGAAGATATATCAATATGCGGTTTTAAAATTTTGTTTTCTGAAGTCCTTTTACATGAGTATGGTCATTTTGAGCAAAAAAATCTAGCTAGAAATAAATTACCTATTGAGTAACCAAAAATCTCACATACTTTTAATTTAAAAATAATTAAAAAAATCATAACTTTGTTAATCGAAGAGATATCAATATGCGGTTTTAAAATTTTGTTTTCTGAAGCCCTTTTACATAAGTGTGGTCATTTCGAGCAAAAAATTCCAGTCAGAAATAAATGATCTATTGGGTGTCCAAAAATTGTATATACTTCTGATACAAAAATAATCTAAAATTTAACCCTAGATTAAAATAGGTTAACAAGCTCAAAATAAATCTACCCTAAACTCCAGAAATTTAAATAAACTTAAGTAAAACCTTCTTTAATTGATTTAAACAATCCGCCAGGACAGGATTTAGATTTTTTCAAAGATATCTCTACGAATAACGGACCTACGATTCATCTACAAAAATGTAAAGAAATAAGTATCAATTTCTTCAGCTGCCATTTACAAGCTCGAGGTATTGCCATTGAAATTCACATTTTTTTTTTCAAATTCAAAACTATTTGTTCGAACAAGTCTAAGAACATTAATTAAGTTAGCAAGCTGAATAAAAATAGAGACGGTTCGTTATGAATAAAAGGAAATTCCGTCTGAGTCTTGTCATCCACGCATGAATTACAAGAAATGGCTTCTTAACGATCTTATCTCTCATATTTATTGCGTTCAAAACTAAAAATTCTATTCACGTACATCTTCTGCAAGGCTAGAAGAAAAATTCTGACGCTCCAACTTTCGGTTGTTAACTTTTTTCTTTTCTGAATTAAAAACGCGCTCATGTCCCCCTCTTCGGAGCTTCGAAACTCATCAAAAAGGGAAAAAAAACCCGCTTAACTAATTTAATTTCGAGCCGAAAACGAAGTGTAACACTATGCCATTTTCAAAAATCTTGTATGTATTTGTAAAGATTAAGTGGCAACATGGAAGTTGGACAGATGAACCCGATCGACCGACTCTCAACCGGTTATTTTCTGGTATAAAGACCGCCGTTGAGATGTGCATGTCTTTTAGGAGGATGCATCTAGACAACTAATCTTGGTATCGACTTCTCTCATAAACTAACGTCTCTTCTTCTGCTAAAAGGCTGTAAGAAGGTCGTCCTGTCAGCTCGATGACTAACAAACTGCACTTTAATATTTATTCGACCTTCTGGGTTTTCTCTTTTCGGCTCTCCCTCCGACCGGTAGCGGTCGTAAAACCGATAAGGCCCACCCGAAACCGATAAAAACCAAAAGTTGTTTTTTTGCAACTCGACGCCACTTCGCAAATTCGAATGGCCCGCCGATTCGGCCGCCATCATTCGCTCAGTAACCATGGTACCGCGTCGATCAATTACAGGAATTTATTTAATTGTTGTTTTTTTGTAGTTGAACAAAGAGCCAACAGATGACGTTCGAATCGATTAGAAATTAATCAGATTTGAAAATTTTTTGCCGCGTAAAATAAGTCGCGCGTTTTGCTTTTAAATCGAATTTTTTCGGTCGACAATTGATTCTTCACGTTCGTACGAAGAATAACTGTACCAAAATCGAATATAAATCCGCGGTTCGAGTCCGCTAGTGATTTTTTTGCTTTTTTGGAATTAATTAGAATTTTTTGGCTTGTCCGAAGCGTTGTGGGCCGCGCGACTCGGTTGCGTTTCGTACGAAATGGGCTTTCGATGAAAATGTGGTCGTTGCGAAGAGTCGCTTAACGTCGTTTTTGCATAAAAGATGGAAAAAATTAAAACTAGCGGGTAATTAGCGTTAAGTTGTATACATTCCTGTAAAGCATCTAAAACGAATCTCATTTATCCGGATAACACGTTTTTATTCTTATTGCGACCGGTTTTGCGAAATGATTTTATTCAGGTTATTACACTAGCGATGCACAAAAGTGGCGTAGAGGCTCTAATGATAATGGCTTTTATTGTGTGGCACGTTTTAGATTTTTTTTTCGTCGCTTCCTCTAAGCCAGGGGTTCCCAAAGTGCGGCCCGCATGTACGATATATTGTATTTTTATTAACCTGGGGTATAACTAACGTGAACAATTTTTTTCGTTTTATTGCAATTTTGTAAATTAAACTTTCTTTACAATCAACAAATACAATTTATTTTGAGTAAATATTGCTTATATGAACGAAAAACGTATTTTTACCATAGCAATGAGTGGGAGAGAGCGAAAAGATAGAACAAACTCATAAGTATGAGTGAGAGGGAATGATAAAAATTATTTACTAATTTTTCTTTGAATAAAATTGTTGTGAATCGTGCTTAAAATCGAGTGTGCGCATTCGAGCTCAAAGTGGCACATTCCGATCTCGGGAAAATGAAGCGCGCCGCTCCGCGTCGCGCTTCATTTGCCTCCCTCGCTCGGAAATGTGCCACTTTTCGCTCGAACGCGCACATCTTCGTATTTATTGACTTTTGTGCACTAAACCTTCCTTCAAATCAAAAAGTTAAGTAAAATATCGATTATAAGTTCGAAAAACTTATTTTACCATAGCAATGAGTGGGAGCGAGCGAAAAGATACGACAAACTCATAAGTACGAGTGAGAGGAATGATAAAATTATTTACTAATTTTTCTTTGAATAAAATTGTTGTGAATCGTGCTTAAAATCGAGTGTGCGCATTCGAGCTCAAAGTGGCACATTCCGATCTCGGGAAAATGAAGCGCGCCGCTCCGCGTCGCGCTTCATTTGCCTCCCTCGCTCGGAAATGTGCCACTTTTCGCTCGAACGCGCACATCTTCGTATTTATTGACTTTTGTGCACTAAACCTTCCTTCAAATCAAAAAGTTAAGTAAAATATTGATTATAAGTTCGAAAAACTTATTTTTACCATAGCAATGAGTGGGAGCGAGCGAAAAGATACGACAAACTCATAAGTACGAGTGAGAGGGAATGATCAAAATTATTTACTAATTTTTTTTTGAATAAAATTGTTGTGAATCGTGCTTAAAATTGAGTGTGCGCATTCGAGCTCAAAGTGGCACATTCCGATCTCGGGAAAATGAAGCGCGCCGCTCCGCGTCGCGCTTCATTTGCTTCCCTCGCTCGGAAATGTGCCACTTTTCGCTCGAATGCGCACATCCTCGTGTTTATTATATTAGTATAATTTACCGTGTACTCCTTCAAATCAAACACTTTAATTTAATTTAATAAATATCGATTTTATATTCGAAAAACGTATTTACCATAGCAATAAGTGGAAGGGAGCGAGAAGATACGATAATCTTGTCAATGCAAGCAAGAGAGAACGATTAAAATTATTCAATTAATTTTTCGTGTAATTTATTGGACTAAATAATTGCAAATCATTAAGAAATTGCCGTAAAATTAATTTGTTTTGATTTTATTCCGTTTTTTTTGGCCCCCCAAATTTTCGGTAACATTAAATTGGCCCGCCTAAGAAAAACTTTGAGAACCTCTGCTCTAAGCGGATTGCCTACGACAGTGGTTTCCAACCTTTTTGTACCGGCGCCCCTTTGAAAAATTGTTGCGCCCCCTTAATTTTTCTAACAATCTAATTTCATAAATACTCAACTGATATTATAATTTATTTAATTGGCTTCAAAATAATATACAATATTATGTAAAAATATACATAAAAATTTTTTGATACCTATTCGACTTTTTTGGTTTGTATTCGAAAATGATATTTTGGAAACAGCTGCACCCACAGGTTGGAAACCACTGGCCTGCGATGAATAAAGCGCATGAATCCGTTGCAGTTTTATTGCGGCCTTTGCGAATTCTAATAGTGCCACAATTATTATGATTATATGGTCGAAGGGCGGCTTGTGATGAATTAACTGTTAATCGGCCGTCTTGGGCGATGATTTATTGCTCGTTTATTCAATTTTTGCAAGCGAAATGCTAAGCATTTTGGCGCGGAAGTTTGTTTTGCTTTGGCCGGTCGTGGATCGTCTATTTCCGAATGTTATCACTCTTCGGACTTTGCATTGGAGCAGTGTTTCTCAAACTTTCGACATCTGTGTGCCCATTCTGTAATTTTCGTCACCTTGAGGACCTCTCGTTAAAATTTCTAAAATTGAATTCACTTTTTTAAATTTAATATTTTTTTATTCTAATGTTTATTATAAATAATGTTTTGTAAATTATTAACAAGTGTTACTTTATGTGCGGCCCGCCAAGAAATTTTATAATTTAAATTGGCCCGTCGATTAAAAAAGTTGCTCACCCCTGGTTTACATAATAAAACGGCGTTGACAAATACGAGCGCCAAAAGGTCGTTAACAAACGATTAAAAAACGTAGAAACGGTCGATCTGGCATATTTCGAAAATATGTAAATCCCATTTAAAAAATATTAGCTATCCCGAATTTTTGTAATTTAATAATCGTTAATAAACAATTTGCGAAGCATGAAATCGGCGATTTCGGCAAATTTCGAAAATAATTTATTTTATAGCATGGTATAGGGAATTAAATTCGAATTCTACTTAAACATAGAGGGCTTTGCCATAGGCCGCTGCGCTTTTGTTCCCCGCGGCCGCCATTCGAGTGTGTGGTTAATGTCGTGTGCCAAATTGTGATACAACTTTTGCAAATTTAAATAATATAAAATTACCGAGACGTTCTAAAATATGTGTTAAAAGTGCCATTAAATAGTGCCACTTCGATTGATAATAAAAGGTTAGTGGTAACTTTGATATTTAATATGTAAATTGTAAATGATTGTTTGTGGCTGTTTTACATGGGATATCATAGGCCGGCTTCGATGAATGTCGTGTACGAATTCTGTATAAGCTTTTTTTAATTATTTCGTCTATTTAGCTTCCATTGACCATTGCGGGATAAATTGCTATTATTTAGAGGAAAATTTACGCCATATCAAAGATGGCCATATGTTGTATTTGTGCTATTTGTTAGTATGTGAATTTTCAAACGTCAGATGCGAAAATTAAAAATAAATAATTAAAGCAAAAAAGTGTGATTTCAAAGCGATAGCATTAAAGGGTTGTATTTCCTTTATCGACTAAAATGATTTTAATTACTTTACAGATTTGAATTTGGCAGCTTTTTATTATAAAAGCTTTTAGAAAATTTTTTTTACTTAGGTATATTAAAAAGTCGAAATGTTATAAACTTTTTAATTAGGGGTAACTTTAAACGGTTGTACCTTCGATAATAATTAAAATTTATTAAGAACCACTAAAAATACAAATTGTTGAGACTTTTTAACATAAGATCAAGCTTTAAAAAAATTATAATACGATGCGAAAATAAATAAAAATAATTAAAGCAAAAAAGTGGGATTTCAAAGCGATTGCATTAAAGGGTTGTATTTTTGTTATCTTTTTCTTCTTCTTCAGCCATGAAAAAACAATTTACATCTCGTAATTTTTAGGCACCTTAAATATACATAAATTTTTATTTTAACTAACTTGAAATATTTTTAAAAAAGCTTTAAAAAATTAAAATCTACACACTTGTGAGCTTTAGCTAAAGTATTTTTTTTTCTAAATTACCAGCCTTCTATTGAAAAAGTTTCTTCCGCACATTTCAAAAATTCAATTAAGATCTTCCTGAGATCATTACCGATCGATCCGCTCGAAATTTACTAGCGCTGCCTTTAATTAGAACGAACCATAAATTTTTTTCTGTTATAATTTAAATGTGGGAAACCAATTTAAATTTTTGCAGATTAATTCGTCGGCCGCCTATTCCGTGTTCGAAGCCAATCATTATTATTATTATTCCTTAACGGTTTCGCTCGCCAGAGATACAAGAAAGTTATTTATTAAAAGAAAAGATGCAAACGTAATTTGCATGCGAGATTTAAGCGAGACCTATCTTCCGATAAAATAGTCCGGCACTTTGACTTATTGCCTTACGTGCCCTTTTTTAACCTTATGTGTACTAGGTGGGGTATAACTAAAGTGAACAATTTTTTTTTTTTTTTGGTAAAACGGGACGTTTGGTAATCGAGCTTAAAACCGAGTGTGCACATTCGAGCGAAAAGTGGCACATTTCCGAGCGAGGGAGGCAAATGTGCCACTTTTCGCTCGAATGCGCACATCTTTGTTTTATTGCAATTTTCTAAATTAAACTTTCTTTACAATCAACAAATTCAATTTATTTCGGTAAATATTGCTTATATGTTCGAAAAACGTATTTTACCATAGCAATGAGTGGGAGAGAGCGAAAAGATACAACAAACTCATAAGTATGAGTGAGAGGGAATGATAAAAAATTATTTATCACTTTTTCGTTGCTAGAATTATTGTCAATCGTGCCTAAAATCGAGTGTGCACATTCGAGCTCAAAGTGGCACATTCCGATCTCGGGAAAATGAAGCGCGCCGCTCCGCGTCGCGCTTCATTTGCCTCCCTCGCTCGGAAATGTGCCACTTTTCGCTCGAATGCGCACATCTTCGTTTTATTGCAATTTTCTAAATTAAACTTTCTTTACAATCAACAAATTCAATTTATTTCGGTAAATATTGCTTATATGTTTGAAAAACGTATTTTACCATAGCAATGAGTGGGAGAGAGCGAAAAGATACAACAAACTCATAAGTATAAGTGAGAGAGAATGATAAAAAATTATTTACCACTTTTTCGTTGCTAAAATTATTGTCAATTGTGCTTAAAATCGAGTGTGCACATTCGAGCTCAGTGGCACATTCCGATCTCGGGAAAATGAAGCGCGCCGCTCCGCGTCGCGCTTCATTTGCCTCCCTCGCTCGGAAATGTGCCACTTTTCGCTCGAATGCGCACATCTTCGTTTTATAGCAATTTTCTAAATTAAACTTTCTTTACAATCAACAAATTTAATTTATTTCGGTAAATATTGCTTATATGTTCGAAAAAGTATTTTACCATAGCAATGAGTGGAGGAGAGCAAAAGATACAACAAACTCATAAGTATGAGTGAGAGGGGAAAGATAAAAATTATTTACCACTTTTCGTTGCTAAAATTATTGTCAATCGTGCCTAAAATCGAGTGTGCACATTCGAGCTCAAAGTGGCACATTCCGATCTCGGAAAATGAAGCGCGCCGCTCCGCGTCGCGCTTCATTTGCCTCCCTCGCTCGGAAATGTGCCACTTTTCGCTCGAATGCGCACATCTTCGTTTTATTGCAATTTTTAAATTAAACTTTCTTTACAATCAACAAATTTAATTTATTTCGGTAAATATTTTTATTCGAAAAACGTATTTTACCATAACAATGAGTGGGAGAGAGCGAAAGATACAACAAACTCATAAGTATAAGTGAGAGGAATGATAAAAATTATTTACCACTTTTCGTTGCTAGAATTATTGTCAATCGTGCCTAAAATCAGTGTGCACATTCGAGCTCAAAGTGGCACATTCCGATCTCGGGAAAATGAAGCGCGCCGCTCCGCGTCGCGCTTCATTTGCCTCCTCGCTCGGAAATGTGCCACTTTTCGCTCGAATGCGCACATCTTCGTTTTATTGCAATTTTCTAAATTAAACTTTCTTTACAATCAACAAATTTAATTTATTTCGGTAAATATTGCTTATATGTTCGAAAAAAGTATTTTTACCATAACAATGAGTGGGAGAGAGCGAAAAGATACAACAAACTCATAAGTATAAGTGAGAGGGAATGATAAAAAATTATTTACCACTTTTCGTTGCTAGAATTATTGTCAATCGTGCCTAAAATCGAGTGTGCACATTCGAGCTCAAAGTGGCACATTCCGATCTCGGGAAAATGAAGCGCGCCGCTCCGCGTCGCGCTTCATTTGCCTCCCCGCTCGGAAATGTGCCACTTTTCGCTCGAATGCGCACATCTTCGTTTTATAGCAATTTTCTCAATTAAACTTTCTTTACAATCAACAAATTTAATTTATTTCGGTAAATATTGCTTATATGTTCGAAAAAGTATTTTACCATAACAATGAGTGGGAGAGCGAAAGATACAACAAACTCATAAGTATGAGTGAGAGGAATGATAAAAATTATTTACCACTTTTCGTTGCTAGAATTATTGTCAATCGTGCCTAAAATCAGTGTGCACATTCGAGCTCAAAGTGGCACATTCCGATCTCGGAAAATGAAGCGCGCCGCTCCGCGTCGCGCTTCATTTGCCTCCTCGCTCGGAAATGTGCCACTTTTCGCTCGAATGCGCACATCTTCGTTTTATTGCAATTTTCTAAATTAAACTTTCTTTACAATCAACAAATTTAATTTATTTCGGTAAATATTGCTTATATGTTCGAAAAAGTATTTTTACCATAACAATGAGTGGAGAGAGCGAAAAGATACAACAAACTCATAAGTATAAGTGAGAGGAATGATAAAAATTATTTACCACTTTTCGTTGCTAAATTATTGTCAATCGTGCCTAAAATCGAGTGTGCACATTCGAGCTCAAAGTGGCACATTCCGATCTCGGAAAATGAAGCGCGCCGCTCCGCGTCGCGCTTCATTTTCCTCCCTCGCTCGGAAATGTGCCACTTTTCGCTCGAATGCGCACATCTTCGTTTATTGCAATTTTCTAAATTAAACTTTCTTTACAATCAACAAATTTAATTTATTTCGAAAAGTTTTACATAAAATGAGTGGAAAGCGAAAAGATACAACAAACTCTAATATAGTGAGGTTAAAATTATTAATTTTGTTGTTTTTGTTGTGTAAAATAGTGTCCTTCAGCCAGTGGACCCGCGGAAGAAGGCGGCGCGTCGCGCTTCATTTGCCTCCCTCGCTCGAAATGTGCCACTTTTCGCTCGAATGCGCACATCTTCGTTTTATTGCAATTTTCTAAATTAAACTTTCTTTACAATCAACAAATTTAATTTATTTCGGTAAATATTGCTTATATGTTCGAAAAAAGTATTTTTACCATAACAATGAGTGGGAGAGAGCGAAAAGATACAACAAACTCATAAGTATAAGTGAGAGGGAATGATAAAAAATTATTTACCAGTTTTTCGTTGCTAGAATTATTGTCAATCGTGCCTAAAATCGAGTGTGCACATTCGAGCTCAAAGTGGCACATTCCGATCTCGGGAAAATGAAGCGCGCCGCTCCGCGTCGCGCTTCATTTGCCTCCCTCGCTCGGAAATGTGCCACTTTTCGCTCGAATGCGCACATCTTCGTTTTATAGCAATTTTCTCAATTAAACTTTCTTTACAATCAACAAATTTAATTTATTTCGGTAAATATTGCTTATATGTTCGAAAAAAGTATTTTTACCATAACAATGAGTGGGAGAGAGCGAAAAGATACAACAAACTCATAAGTATGAGTGAGAGGGAATGATAAAAAATTATTTACCACTTTTTCGTTGCTAGAATTATTGTCAATCGTGCCTAAAATCGAGTGTGCACATTCGAGCTCAAAGTGGCACATTCCGATCTCGGGAAAATGAAGCGCGCCGCTCCGCGTCGCGCTTCATTTGCCTCCCTCGCTCGGAAATGTGCCACTTTTCGCTCGAATGCGCACATCTTCGTTTTATTGCAATTTTCTAAATTAAACTTTCTTTACAATCAACAAATTTAATTTATTTCGGTAAATATTGCTTATATGTTCGAAAAAAGTATTTTTACCATAACAATGAGTGGGAGAGAGCGAAAAGATACAACAAACTCATAAGTATAAGTGAGAGGGAATGATAAAAAATTATTTACCACTTTTTCGTTGCTAGAATTATTGTCAATCGTGCCTAAAATCGAGTGTGCACATTCGAGCTCAAAGTGGCACATTCCGATCTCGGGAAAATGAAGCGCGCCGCTCCGCGTCGCGCTTCATTTGCCTCCCTCGCTCGGAAATGTGCCACTTTTCGCTCGAATGCGCACATCTTCGTTTTATTGCAATTTTCTAAATTAAACTTTCTTTACAATCAACAAATTTAATTTATTTCGGTAAATATTGCTTATATGTTCGAAAAAAGTATTTTTACCATAACAATGAGTGGAAGAGAGCGAAAAGATACAACAAACTCATAAGTATGAGTGAGAGGGAATGATAAAAATTATTTACCACTTTTTCGTTGCTAAAATTATTGTCAATCGTGCCTAAAATCGAGTGTGCACATTCGAGCTCAAAGTGGCACATTCCGATCTCGGGAAAATGAAGCGCGCCGCTCCGCGTCGCGCTTCATTTGCCTCCCTCGCTCGGAAATGTGCCACTTTTCGCTCGAATGCGCACATCTTCGTTTTATAGCAATTTTCTCAATTAAACTTTCTTTACAATCAACAAATTCAATTTATTTCAGTAAATATTGCTTATATGTTCGAAAAACGTATTTTACCATAGCAATGAGTGGGAGAGAGCGAAAAGATACAACAAACTCTTAAGTATGAGTGAGAGGAATGATAAAAAATTTTTTACCACTTTTTTGTTGCTAAAATTATTGTCAATCGTGCCTAAAATCGAGTGTGCACATTCGAGCTCAGTGGCACATTCCGATCTCGGAAAAGAAGCGCGCCGCTCCGCGTCGCGCTTCATTTGCCTCCTCGCTCGGAAATGTGCCACTTTTCGCTCGAATGCGCACATCTTCGTTTTATAGCAATTTTCTCAATTAAACTTTCTTTACAATCAACAAATTCAATTTATTTCAGTAAATATTGCTTATATGTTCGAAAAACGTATTTTACCATAGCAATGAGTGGGAGAGAGCGAAAAGATACAACAAACTCATAAGTATGAGTGAGAGGAATGATAAAAAATTATTTACCACTTTTTCGTTGCTAAAATTATTGTCAATCGTGCCTAAAATCGAGTGTGCACATTCGAGCTCAAAGTGGCACATTCCGATCTCGGGAAAATGAAGCGCGCCGCTCCGCGTCGCGCTTCATTTGCCTCCCTCGCTCGGAAATGTGCCACTTTTCGCTCGAATGCGCACATCCTCGTATTTATTACATTAATTTAATGTACCATAAGCTGCTTTAAATCAAAAATATTAATTTAATTTAGTAAAAATCGATTTTTTATTCGAAAAACGTATTTACCATAGCAATGAGTGGAAGAGAGCGAGAAGATACAATGTGTTTTACTTAAACCTATTCGTTATTAATTATTAAAATATATTTCTCATCATTGAACTGTCATAAAGTTCAATTTTGTGGATTTTATTACATTTTATTTTCGGGGTAAGGCAAACCCCACCTAGTATGGCATGTGACATTTACTCACCTAGTATGCGGAAGGTTAAATCTTCGATCAAAAACGCGTCGTTCTTCCATTTTCCATCTTCATCGCGTTTTATTGATTCGCCAAAAAAAAATTCAAATTTTCTAAACCGAAAAACAATCAAAAAAATACAATTAAAAGCGGCTTCGACACTTCCATACAACGATCCGTCATTAATTTAATGGCTTTTAAATCTCAAAAAAAAACAACCCCGCGCTTTTCATCGAGTGCGCCCCTCGACAAAGCTTTTAGCAATTGGGGAAAAAAAATTGAAACGATGAAATTTAACGCGAATACTAAACACGGCCCTAATTAACACGCGAGCCTCGTAAATTTCTCTTGTAAAATAAATTAAGTGCAGCCTTTACAACAATTACTTGCAAAATGTGTGTTTGTGTGTGTGTGTGTGTGTTGTTAGAAAGTTAAAAGGTCGTCTTCGCTTTTCCAAGCAAATCAGGTGCGACGGCACGCGGAGAAGACGGGCGAGGGGCGGGGGGGCACGCATAATTACAAATTAACCTTTCGAGATGTCCTTCTTGCATAAGCTCGAAGAAACAAAGCGCACAAATTGCCTTTCGTCAGTTTTTTTATGGCTTTTCGAAAAACGCGGTTGGCAAGCGTGCGCTTATTGATTCGGAAATTTTGCAAATTGTGGAAATGCCATTTCCTTTGTTTTCCGTGACGCCGTCGGAGGTAGGAAAAACGCAACTGGAAATTCAGAATGTTGTTGAAATTCTGTCGACAGCCGCTTCCGAAATTGGTTTACGAGTGTCCCCTATCCCGAACGGGACGCCCTTTGAATAGTAATGTTGCGGGGGATGGGCGCAAAAAGTCGCCCTTATGCAGGTCTAAGGTTAAGGTTCGTCTGCTTTTCGAAAGCGGAGAGAGAGATGAGAAATGGGCCTGGGACGTCGATACGTTTAATTTCCATTGCGGTTGATTTTGAATTTATATATATGTATGTCGGTTGTTTTATTTGGGGTTGATCGATGTTTATGGGGACGGGTTGGATTTGGAGCGGGAACGATAGGGGAGCGAGGAATTTATTTACTTTTGACCCGTATGGAAAGTTTTCTTTGGGAAAACTTTGCGTGAACAATTTTTTTTTGAGTTCTATTAGTAGGAATTTTTAGTTTTTTGGGTTTAGGGTTACCGACTCATAATTTCTTGCAAAAAAAAACAATTAATTCTTGTGATTATTTACAAAAAAATTAGCTTATCAATTAATTAATTTATTTATTCATTTTAACATGGATGGTTTTTTCGATAATAAGCTGCGTATTGCTAAATCCAAAAAAATACACTTTGACTCAAAAAACCGATCGTAGCGCCCTTATTTTGCACCCGATCATTAAAAACGACCCGGTTTCGGAATCTTGAGACTTTTCTCCACAAGATAAGTGCAAAATCCATATACGGCGCAATGTTAATTTTTCGAATAATTACAAATTGCAATTTTAGGTTCACTTTTTTGCACAAAAATGAACTTTAAAAAAATTGTACCGCCGTTATTTGTGGACGAATCTTTAAAACTATTCAGATTCGTATTTGGCAGCCTAGTAACTATAGCCGGTGCCATTTCCTGGCGCTCTCGCTCTAAAATAAAAATTTTCGGTTAAACTAAATAAATAAAAAAAATGCCCCTCGTCTCACAAAAAAATCGTAGCGCC
Organism: Sinopyrophorus schimmeli; assembly: GCA_036325965.1. NCBI lineage: Eukaryota > Metazoa > Arthropoda > Insecta > Coleoptera > Elateridae > Sinopyrophorus > Sinopyrophorus schimmeli. The sequence goes on from JARFIZ010000398.1 coordinate 372,420, forward strand.
CTTATTTTTGATGCAATCAATGCAAGCGAGACGGATTCGGAATTTTGAGACTTTTCTACATAAGATACATGTAAAATAAGTATAGGGCGCAATGTTAATTTTTTGAGTAATTAAGGGTTGAAGTTTTGGTTTTATTTTATAGTACAAAAATGTATTTTTGTGAAATGTGTTAGATTTGAATTGATTAATGTTTGATATTAATTATAATGTATTATTTGTTATACATAAGTTACTATGGATTATTGAAATTTTAAATAATCAATAAAAAGGAGTTTTAAAATGATGAAAAACAATTCATAAATGAATTTAATAATTTTTCTGAAGAATATCTACCAAATGTATTTTTATCAGTACCGTGGCATGGAAATTATAAAATATAATTAAATAATTAAATATATATAAAATATAATTAAATAATTAAATAGAATAATAATATGCATGAAAAATCAAAAAAAGTTTAGTTGAAAAATTCAAAAATTTTTAATTAAAAAGTAAGTTAGATCAGAATCACCCATTTACTAAACTAAATTTAATTTTTTTTATTTGAAGATGCGTAGGACAAATAGTCAAATGTAATAAAAACGAGGATGTGCGCATTCGAGCGAAAAGTGGCACATTTCCGAGCGAGGGAGGCAAATGAAGCGCGACGCGGAGCGGCGCGCTTCATTTTCCCGAGATCGGAATGTGCCACTTTGAGCTCGAATGCGCACACTGATTTTAAGCACGATGCACAATAATTTTATTTAAAAAAAAATTAGTAAATGATTTTTATCATTCTCTCTCACTCGTACAGTTTTGAAAAACAATAAATGCCACAACTTTCAGCGAATATAAAATCAAAATTGAATCAAATTTTAATTGTTTGATTCATATAAAAATCTAATAAAAACGAAGATGTGCGCATTCGAGCGAAAAGTGGCACATTTCCGAGCGAGGGAGGCAAATGAAGCGCGACGCGGAGCGGCGCGCTTCATTTTCCCGAGATCGAAATGTGCCACTTTGAGCTCGAATGCGCACACTCGATTTTAAGCACGATTCACAATAATTTTATTAAAAAAAAAATTAGTAAATGATTTTTATCATTCTCTCTCACTCGTACAGTTTTGAAAAACAATAAATGCCACAACTTTCAGCGAATATAAAATCAAAATTGAATCAAATTTTAATTGTTTGTTTCATATAAAAATCTAATAAAAACGAAGATGTGCGCATTCGAGCGAAAAGTGGCACATTTCCGAGCGAGGGAGGCAAATGAAGCGCGACGCGGAGCGGCGCGCTTCATTTTCCCGAGATCGGAATGTGCCACTTTGAGCTCGAATGCGCACACTGATTTTAAGCACGATTCACAATAATTTTATTCAAAAAAAAATTAGTAAATGATTTTTATCATTCTCTTTCACTCGTACAGTTTTGAAAAACAATAAATGCCACAACTTTCAGCGAATATAAAATCAAAATTGAATCAAATTTTAATTGTTTGTTTCATATAAAATCTAATAAAACGAAGATGTGCGCATTCGAGCGAAAAGTGGCACATTTCCGAGCAAGGGAGGCAAATGAAGCGCGACGCGGAGCGGCGCGCTTCATTTTCCCGAGATCGGAATGTGCCACTTTGAGCTCGAATGCGCACACTCGGTTTTAAGCATGATTCACAACAATTAATTTATTTTTCAGACGGCTAACTTCATACTATGGAATTTTCGGTAGCTGTGCGCGCGCAACATTCGTTACCTGCTAAAATTTCGCTCTAATCGCACCAAAAGAAGTATAACTTCAAAAATTTTTTCTACCCTCTACAAAATCAATTAAAAATGTACAACTATCATTATGATTCAATATAAAAAAATTAGATGTACGCGTCAAAGCCTGTCTCAGCTTGCTACTAATATATTATGCATGCACTAATTTTGGTTTAATTTTATAGTACAAAATATTACGTTAAAAAAATTGTAGCGCCGTTATTTGTCGACCGATCTCTAAAAAATATACAGATTCGGATTTGCCCGACTTTTTAGCTTCCGATAGGCTTAAAAAACCATAGGCGTGCTATTTGAAATTTTTGAGAAAAACGCGTTCGAAGAGTCCGACTTGTAATTATTTTTTTTTAAATTTCCACTTTGAAAAATCGTAGCTCGGTTATTTGTGACCGGATCTTTAAAAACTTTAGAGATTCTGAAAGCCCGTTTATATGAGCGTAAGATGAGTGCAAAAAATTGACTAGTGCCAATGTTAAGACTGGGAGAAAAACGCGCGCGAAACTTTCAAAATGTAAATTTTGGCAAAATTTTTAATTCTCAAAATCCTTTCACTCTAAAATTAACTTAAGTCGCCCCTTAAAAAAAACCATGTCGATACATAAAATGCGTCCGAACCAAAAACTTTCGCCCAACATCAAAAACCAAACAACATCGAAATCGAAAACGAGAAAACCGCAGGAAAAGCCCCAAAGAAAAGTCGTGCCCGATACTTTCTGAAGAAGTTTAGCGAGTTATTTAAAGTTGCGGATTCGCCCCGAATGCAAATGAAATAAACTGATTAAAACGTAGTCGAAAGGAGAAGAAGAGCAGCCCCGTCGGGCTTGTCACTTCTTAATTCAATCAAACCCCTTGCAATCACATTAGGCGACCATTTTGTTCGGTAGGTATCTCGGATAATCCCGGCTCCATTGTCTTTTAATTCATTTCTAATTAAAACTGCGCTCTTTAATTACACACGGCCCCCCGAGGTCCATTTCCGACCGCCGAACCGCCCCCTTCCGTTTTTCCCGAAAAATAAAAATACGTGGACGGCGAAAAAAATTCGAAAGACGAAAACCAATTTAGCAAACCAAAAAATTTTATTTACCACAAGCAAAGATCGAATTAAATGATTAATTCTCGGCGATTTTTCTCGTTAATTAAAATTGCTCGATTATTTTCTTTTTGGTGCTTATCAATTAATTTAATTTACGAAAAATAATGATGGGGGGCAAATTGGAGAAGAACGGGGGTCGAAATCGCGAAATATCATTTGGTCGTCTTCTCCAACGGCATGCGCACCTAAAGCAACTCCACGTGGTCCTTCGGAGCAACTCCTCGTTCCTTTTAGCAGGCTATCCGTCAGTTAAACGCGATGCTTTTTGGAGTTCGGTCGCCGAACCACGTCTCTTTCGCTTTTCTACGCGCTTACCGTTTTTTTGCATCGGGCTTCCAAGGGCCCCCATCTCCAATTCGGCGGCCCATTTTCATTATTTTGTGTTTCGGCCCTGTGAAGTTTTAATTTCTGTGTTTGGAAAGTGCCATCGCCTTTCGATTACTAATTAAATTTTGTGTGCTTTGTTCGTCGAAAAAAGAGAAATAAAACGAGAGGTGAACAACTGGACAGATGCCAAAGACAAGTTTCGGACTCATCATTTAACTCGTTTTTGATCCTTAATTGGATTTAACGTCGTTAGTAATGGATTAATGCAATAGCTGCGTAGAAATTCCGAAGGTTTGATTTTTTTTGAGTATTTTTTTGCCGCCCAAAATTGATCGGAAGAGGATGTTGTGCCGCAGGGCCGAAAATTATCGGGCCGAATGCGTTTTGCGCTATCGCAACGGCCGGGGAAATTAGTGTCCTGTTATTTATCGCTTTGTTACGGTCAACCCGATATTATTTTGCGGCCAAAATCGCTTAATTTATCGGCGGCAAAGGTGGCCCTCTAATTTTCGAATTTAATCGCGTTAGATACAGGGTGTCTCGTTTCCTCTTCGAAAAAGGGAGAATTTTCATGGGGTTTTTGCAATTTTTTGATGAGCAAACGAATTAATCGAAAAATTGTACACTCGAAATTTTTTTCTGCGCTTTATTTAACTTCGAGCCCATTTTTGCGAAAATGAAAACTTAGAAAACATTTTACGTTTAAAAAAAGATGAATTCTCATGAGTTAGCGTGCAATTTTTTGATGAGCAAACGAATTAATTTTTTAAGTATCGAAAATCTGTACACCCGAATTTTTTTTCTGTGTTTTATTTAATTTCGAGCCTTAGAAAACATTTCCTGTTTAAAAAAAAGCGTATTCTCATAAGTAGCCGTGCAATTTTTTGATGAGCAAACGATTTAATTATTTAAGTATTGAAAACCTGAGCAATCGACTGCTTTATTTAACTTTGAAATGACTTTTGCTAAGAGTGAATCTTGGAAAAAATTTTTTCTTTAAAAAAAAGAGAATTCTCACAGGTTGCTCTGCAATTTTTTAATGAGCAAACGCATTAATTTGTTAACAATTAAAAATTCGTACGCCCATGTTTTTCTACCTGCTTTATTTAACTTTAAAATTATTTTTGCGAAGCTTAAATCGCAGAAACACTTTTCTCAAAAAAAAGGGGAAAATTCTCATGAGTGGCTCTGCCATTTTTCGATGAGCAAACGAAACGATTCTTTAATAATAGAACTGCGGCAATTTTGAACTTACTACAAGCGTGGTTACCGGTCAATTAGACCTTTAAGAAAAATTGGCCTTTTAACAATTAAATATTTATTGCAACACATTTAATGCTTTCGAACAGTTTTGAAAAACAATAAATGCCACAACTTTCAGCGAATATAAAATCAAAATTGAGTCAAATTTTAATTGTTTGATTCGTATAAAAATCTAATAAAAACGAAGATGTGCGCATTCGAGCGAAGAGTGGCACATTACCGAGCGAGGGAGGCAAATGAAGCGCGACGCGGAGCGGCGCGCTTCATTTTCCCGAGATCGGAATGTGCCACTTTGAGCTCGAATGTGCACATTCGGTTTTAAGCACCATTCACAAAATTTAGGCTGATCAATTATTCAAAAAATTAAATAAATAATTTAATCGATTTCTCTCACTTGCACCTACTAAATTCTCGTATCTTTTTGCTCACTTCCACTCATTACTATAATAAATACGTTTCTTGATCATAAAATCCATATTAACTTTTAATTTTTTGATTTGAAAGTGATAAGATTAATTAAGGTAAATCAATAAATAGGAGGATGTGCGCGTTCGAGCGAAAAGTGGCACATTTCCGAGCGAGGGAGGCAAATGAAGCGCGACGCGGAGCGGCGCGCTTCATTTTCCCGAGATCGGAATGTGCCACTTTGAGCTCGAATGTGCACACTCCACTTTAAGCACGATTCACAATAGTTAATTTATTTTCGAAAAAAATTTAATTAGCCAAACAAATATAACAAAAGCGAAAGTAACTCTGTCTGTCTATCTGTCTATCTGTCTGTCTGTTACTTTTTCACAAGAAAACCACTGAACTAATTTTGATAAATTTTTAATATAGAAATAGCTTGGACCTTGAACAAGGACATGGGCTACTAGTTTCGAGCAAATATAGTAATTCTTCTTATATTTAAAATGATAACAACAATCATCTTGAAGAAGCTGCCTTTACATAATATTATTGGGCCATTTGACCAAAAAGGTCTACTTTTATTTAGTTTTCGTTATAATAAGGCACTGTTTCCGGTTTCTGTTGTCTATTTAATAAAACATTTCTCTGCTGCAATAAATAATTAACGATAGAACAGATCAAATGAATTAACGAAAAGAAAAGAGTATGTGTCTTCTATTAAAAGGAAAAAAATACAATTTAAAAAAAAACAATTATAGGACAGTAATTATGAACTAAAATTAGGAAAAGTCATGTAATATGACCGATTCCGCGGTTCTAGTGTCAAGTATCGAAAATCTGTGCGCTCCCGTTCTTCCTACGTGCCTTATTTAACTTCGAAATTTTTTTCGCCAAGATTAAATCTTAGAAAAATACGCCAAGGCAGTTCTTGACGTGCATAAAACTTGTTAGACCTGTTCGGAAAATATTTGCTGCATTTTATAAGCACGAAAACCGAGTTATTTCTATTTAAATTAGCACGGGCCTTAATTAAGTCGGGGATTTGAATGGCGAATTAAGGGCGCCTCCGACGAATCGGAACGAAACTCGGTCTTGGCTCGGAGAAATATTTTCTCTTCGTCGCAAAAAAGGGCACCTACTAATTTTCGAAATCTAAAAAGAGCATCTCGAAAGTAACGGTTGTTAGTTGAGAGCGAATAAGTATAATCTTGAGGTTGTTATAGAAAATGAACACATTTCTTCAGACACCTTTCTATAATCATGGATCGCTTTTTTGCGAACTTGCTGCCATGCTAGGATAAGCAAAGGCAACGTCGAAATTGATCCGAAAGTCGGAGAAAAATTCAATTTAATTTCTGGCTTGTTCGAAGACCGAAAGGGATTGCATTTATTGGGATTGATTGTTTATGTAGTTTTATTATCTTCAACCGCCCGCCTAAAAAAGCGCTTCTGTGTATGTAACCGCCCGCATTACTAATCTAAATTAATTAGTTCATTAAAGAGCGATTATTTTTTAACGCACCAATAGAGCTTTTAAAAATAAATATTCTAAGCGTGTGGTTTAACGTAAGCGTAACAGGACTGGTACGAATGTGCCTCTGTTTAGTATTAATTTTTATTAGGGAATTTGATTATTTTTAGAGCTCGTCTGGTGTTAACAAGCCATAGAAATTCGAATTTCTAAACAGATTTTAAAAATAATAATTATTAACGCAGATACAACTCTTCAAAGTTGTTGCTTCTGATTGTTTACGAAGTATAGATTTTTCTAAAAAAATCATATTTCTGTTGTTCTTAGAGGGATGTTTATAAAAGCTTCTGGTATTGCATAAAATTTAATGGATTTTAATGTGGCGAAAGCGGAATTTCATTATCTTTGTTGGTTTTCGAAATATTAAGTTTTTTTGATTTTGTTTGGTTAGTTTTATGAAAATTACAAGTTTTGGTAACAAATTGTTTACTACTCGAAAACTAATAATTCGATTTAAATGGGGTTTTCGGCAATCGAAAAAGGACTAAATTTAAGCTAATAGGTGTCTCGGCGATTTTAAAAAAAATTGTTTTTTGGTTTTTTTATAAGCACGAGAATTTTGAAGTTAAATCTGAAACATAAATTCGCCAGTTTTGTATTTCGAATCGAAATGGTATTAAAACTGGTGGTAACATACATAATTGTATATATTTTAATGTAAAAGAATTTGCTTTTAATTATCTTTATTGGTTTTCGAAAAAATTTTTTTTTTTGATTTTGGTATTAAAACTAACTAGCTTCTTTTATGAAAATTACAAGTCTTGGTAACAAATTGTTTATTACTTGAAAACTAATAATCCGATTTAAATGCGGTTTTTGCCAATCGAAAAAGGACTAAATTTAAACGAATAGGTGTCTCGGAGATTTTTGAAAAAATTGTTTTTTGATTTTTTTACAAGCATGCCAATTTTGAAGTTAAATCTGAGACATAAATTCGCCAGTTTTATATTTCCCATCAAAATGTTATTAAAACTGGTGGTAACATGAATAATTGTATATATTTTAATGTAAAAGAATTCGCTTTTAATTATCTTTATTGGTTTTTGAAAAATTAATTTTTTTTGATTTTGATATTAAAGCTAACTGGCTTCTTTTATGTAAATTACAAGTCTTGGTGACAAATTGCTTATTATTTAAGAACTAATAATCGGATTTAAATGGGGTTTTCGGAAATCCAAAAAGGACTAAATTTAAGCTAATAGGTGTCTCAGCGATTTAAAAAAAATTGTTTTTTAATTTTTTTACAAGCGTGCCAATTTTGAAGTGAAATATAAAACTTTATAAATTCGCCAGTTTTGTATTTCGAATCGAAATGTTATTAAAACTCGTGATAACATACATAATTATATATATTTTAATGTAAAATAATTTGCTTTTAATTATCTTTATTGGTTTTCGAAAAATTATTTTTTTTGATTTTGATATTAAAGCTAACTGGCTTCTTTTATGTAAATTACAAGTCACGGTCACAAATTGCCTATTACTTAAGAACTAATAATCCGATTTAAATGGGGTTTTCGGCATTCGAAAAGGGATCAAATTTAAGCTAATAGGTGTCTCGGAGATTTAAAAAAAAATTGTTTTTTGATTTTTTTACAAGCGTGCCAATTTTGAAGTGAAATCTAAAACTTTTAAAAATTCGCCAGTATTGTATTTCGAATCGAAATGTTATTAAAACTGGTAGTAACATACATAATTGTACATATTTTAATGTAAAAAAATTTGCTTTTAATTATCTTTATTGGTTTTTGAAACATTATTTTTTTTTTGATTTTGGTATTATAGCTAACTGACTTCTTTTTGGAAAATTACAAGATTTGGTCACAAATTGCTTATTACTCAAAAACTAATAATGCGATTTAAATGGGGTTTTCGCCAATCGAAAAAGGACCAAATTTAACCTAATAGGTGTCTCGGAGATTTTTAAAAAAATTGTTTTTTAATGTTTTTACGAGTGCCCCAATTTTGAAGTGAAATATAAAATTTATAAAATCGCCAGTTTTGTATTTCAAATCAAAATGTTATTAAAATTGGTGGTAACACACATAATTTTAAATATTTTAATCCAAGGCCCTTATTGATTTGCGAAAAATTATTTTTTTTTGGTTTGGGAATAAAACTCAACCGGTTTCTTCTATGAAAATTACAAGTCTCGGTCACAAATTGCTTATCACTCAAAAACTAATAATGCGATTTAAATGGGCTTTTCGCCAATCGAAAAAGAACTAAATTTAAGCCAATAGGTCTATCGGCGATTTAAAAAAAAATTAATCTTTGACCGTTCCAGCAGCGTGCAAAGATCAAACTTACAAACTCGCTCGTTAAAAGTCAAATAATAACCATCAAAACTTTGACGAACAACTTCGGCCCCAATAATAAAGTTAGAAAATGCATGATGAATATGTAAAATTTTTTTTTACAGCCTCTCATTATGTGTTATAAATTTTATGGGAACTTTTCTCGTTTTGAAGAGGCGAAGGTAAAAGTAATCGGCCATAAACATTTTTATTCGTTTAATAAAAATTAAAAAAAAAATATAGAAAGGAGAGGGATATAAACGTGTAAAAATTTTTGGGATGTGTGCTCGAAAATTTGTGCCGATAAAACGATCGTTAAATTGCGAAATTCGGACTCCTAATCCACGGTCTCGCTTTATTATCGTTCGGATATTAAAATTAAATTTATAAATGGCGGTCGGATTTCGAAGGATTATATCTCCAAATGAAGTGTGCGCCGCGTTTAAATACTTCCAAGCTTTAGGAAAATTATTTATTGCTCCAATAAAACCACCCAAACTAGCTTTCACCTCGAATAAATTATTTAATTTCAAAAATCCACCATTAACGATTAATAACACGTCGTAAATATAATTAATCGTGGATCAAACGAATCGCAGTTCGTTTCGTTTTACAATCATAAAGTCGTTAGAAGCCGAGGAAATTCGACGGAATCGGAATAACCGTCATTAGCCCTGAAAAGCGGGAAAACTTAGGAAAACGATTTTATTAAGGCCGAACACGCTCCATCGCAATAAGTCCAACTTTTCTACGAGCTTTCGCTTCGAATTTGACCCAAAAATAATTCAAATCTGGCGGCCAATTAATTATGCCATTTATAAACAACGTTCCCATGGCAACCCATCGAATCCATATTGTATTAGCAAAAGAGCCCGCGCCTATTCAAAAAGGCCCCCTTCAATAAATTATTTTAATTTTTATTTACGAGTCGGAAGGGGGTGGGGGGTCGCCTTTCTCGCTTCGCCTAATTCGTCATAATTTAAGGGGGCCGTGCCGGCGAAAAATTTGGTTAATTCGAGGGAAACGCAACAAGGAAATTAATTTGGTAATATTCGTCGGTCACGTTTTCTTTTTCTTCGTTTCGAGAGGGGTCACCGTTGGGAGGAGGTACCGGGTTTTTGATATTCTCGTACCGTCCGAATATTTCGTGGCATGTTAAGTAATTTGGGGGGCGTTTCGTTTTCGAAGAATTTGTTGCTACAAGTCGGCCTTGGCTTTATTTTTGTTGCTTATCGTGCGATCGGACCTCCGCTTAAAAAGACGATGGGAAAAAGTCATTGTGTGTGTTGTTTTTTTTTTTAATTTTAATTTTAAATATAATTCGATTTTGGTTTTGTGGGTGGAGTAGAACGTAGCAAAAAAAAACGATTCTACGATTGTCTCTACAATTAGATTTCGAAAAATCACTTTTGGAAACCGAAAAAGTAACGAATTAATCACTTTGAAAGTTTACATCGTTTTTTTGATGGCTGGACGTCGTAAAGAAGCGTTTTCTTGATTGTTTTTTCTCAAGTTTTGCAGAAGCGTGATTAAGCTTCGGTTTTCTGGGAAGTGACAGGTTTACGTTTATATTTTTATTCTTGATTTTAATAAATCATTGCGGACGTCGTGCACACGTGGATGGCTTTGTTGTGGCTTTGGAAGGGCTTTGCTTTTTGTAAAGGGGTGGTTTTGTATACAATTTTATCCCCAATTTATGTGATACAAGATTACTCTAAACAATTTGTTTGCAATCCCATAAAATATTAATAACTTTATTAAATGCGAAGATTATAAAATATTTTTTGCTGAAATTCGTTATTTGTTAGTTTTGTGTTCAGAAGAAACGATATAAATTCTTAAATTTATGTTTACTGTTCAAAAGAAAATTCGTAACTTATTTATACGTGGAGATACGGTTGGAATTTTCTCAGAATTGAATTTTTTAGACTTTTTTACGCAAGGGTAGTTATTCTTGCTTAAATATTTCATTTCCAATTGATTTGGTACAATATTTCTTTTAAATTTTGAAAAATTTATGTTTAAAAATAGAAATACAATTCTAACGGCCTTAATCGTCAGGATATCTTAAAATTTTTTTTAAAAATGAGTTCTGTTGATTTTTTTACGTAAGGGTGGTTAATTTTAGTACATTATTTCATCCCTAATTGATTGCTTTAATTTTTTTCTCAAAATCGTATGGAAATTTGATCAATAAATTGAAAAATTAATTTATAGCAGACTTCATCTCTGCCCTAGCTTTAAAATTTCATCAAATTTTAATTGTAGGGAGTTTTTTGTATAAGGGTGGTTAGTTTCAGGCCATTATTTTATCTCTAATTGATTAGTTTGATTTTTTTCTCAAAATTCGATGAGAATAAGCTGATAAATTGAAAAATAATTTTCTACCAAACTTCATCTCTGGCATAGCTTTAAAATTTTATCAAATTTTAACTGTAGGGAGTTTTTCTGTTTAAGGGTAGTTAGTTTTAAGCCATTATTTTATCCCTAATTGATTGATTTGATTTTTTTCTTAAAATTCGATGAGAATAAGATGAATAAATTGAAAAATAAATTTTACCGGACTTCATCTCTGGCATAGCTTTAAGATTTTATCAAATTTTAATTGTAGGGAGTTTTTTGTATAAGGGTGGTTACTTTGAGGCCATTCTTTGATTCCTAATTGATTAATTTGATTTTTTTCTAATAATTCGATGAGAACAAGATGAATAAATTGAAAATTATATTTTTGACGATCTTCTCTCCGGCATATCTTTAAAATTTAATATTAGGGGCCTTTTTACACAAGGGTGATCAATTTTAGTTAATTAATTTAAATGGCTCAATATATATTTTCTTAAATCGTAAGGTAATTAACATTTAAAAACGGAAAAAAAATTCTCATGGACTTAATTGCTGAGATATCTTAAAATTTCTTGTAAAATGTAAATCTACGAACCTTTTTACATAAGGGTGATGTATGTGAATTAATTATTTCATCCCCAATACAATTTCAACGCAGTTAGAAAAAATGTCTACATTACGAATCAAAAAACGAAGATAATTTTTATTACCGGTTAAGATATCTCCAAAATTATTTCAAAATTAAATTCGCCAGACCTTCGAACGCAAGGGTAGTTATTTTTATTAAAACATTTCACCCCCCAAATAGAATGACAGCACATCATTCGAAACGCCGCAGACGTCTTAGACGTACACAATCGTTTTTATGGTTGCTTCGGAAGGGTTTTCTTTCCGTTGCTCTCAAAAAAAGGGCGGCGGGGGTGGTTTTTCATTAGAAATCGCGGCTGTTTATCAAAGTCTACCCCAACAACTCGAACACAAAGCGTCCTCCTCTTTCTTGACTTTTGACGGGCTTTATTTGCAACCCGACCATTGTCGGCCTTCAAGGAAAAAACAATGCGAAGCTAACACAATGGCGGAAATTCCTGCTTGATTTATGCGTGGCGTCTCCTACGACTACCAACTTCTCAAAAAAAAAATTCAAAAATAAAATAAGACCCGCACGAATATTCGAAATTCCCTCCCGAAAAATTAGCTCTCCCGATTGGTTAAACTCTGGCGCCATCTTTGCGGTCGCTATGGTTACGTTGTTTATTTATGCATCGGAAGCGAGGCGCTGTTTTTAAATAATTTTAATTGCGAATAAAAATTCTTAATGCAAATTGCTTTGCGAGCGCAAAAAATTATAATTAAAGTCGTTCGTTTGTTTTATAAACAATAGATAAGGCGTTAATGAAGTATTGTGTTTGATTTCGAAAACACAAATATTTAATTTCTATCAATTTAATGTCAAAGTCGACCTCGGGCTTTTCGTTGGATTATTTTCTCGTTTCGTGTTAAAATTCCGTTGCATGAATATTTCTTCGACGTATCACATTTGCGGGAAAAAAACAAAGATAGGGTGCAGCCGATAGGGTGGTGGCGTGTCCCGGCATAGTAAGCGTATTTAATTTACGAGTGCTTGCGTTTTGTGCGTAAAAGCATTGACCATTCCGATGCACAAAAAGGGTCAACGGTCAGCCCACCGATTTTCGAATCTGGGCCATCGCTGTCCGGAACCCGTTTTTCGCAAATTTGCTGGTACGTTGGCGCGCGTGGGAAGTATTGGTCATTGGGCCTAATTTGACGCGTTTTGATCTGGCGAAAATCGCTTTTAACCCCTTGACATACAATGACGTCTTGGAGATGTCAATCGTTTAGGGTGTCATTGTAGATTTTGACGTTTTTAAGACGTCAAGAACTGTATTCAATTTTATGTTCCGAAAAAGGTTTTAATTTTGTTAAAAGGTACAAAATTGGCGATTTGGGAATTTTGTTATTAATATAATTCTGTAATATTTAATTGCGAATTGTCAGAGAGCAAATTAATTTTTGTAAAGTGTGCTTAAAGCCGAGTGTGCGCATTCGAGCTCAAAGTGGCACATTTCCGATCTCGGGAAAATGAAGCGCGCCGCTCCGCGTCGCGCTTCATTTGCCTCCCTCGCTCGAAAATGTGCCACTTTTCGCTCGAACGCGCACATCTTCGTATTTATTCAATTTGTTTAAATTACTTTTTGAATTTAAAAAGGAAATATCAATGTATTCAAATAAAACAACATATGCGCAGTAATATATAGTTTGATAACCACTGGTCTAGCTATACACAAGCGCAACATGGCGCGTTGTTATATTTAATTTAGTCGCGCCAAAGAAGTATTACTTCTAACGTGCGTACATAAGTACATGCACCGGTTTTGTTTTACATAGAATGAAATTCAGTTTTAAACATTTTGCAAAATTATTAAAGTAAACTCGAAGAATAAATTATTTTAAGTTTTTAGACAACTCAAATTAAATAAATTAATAACTTGGAAAATTTTTAAAATATATTTAAGAACTTTAGAAATTTTTAATTATCAATTTTTTTGTATAACACAAATTGAATAAAACAAAACTTTATTCGGTAAATTTAAAAGGAAATTTTGATGAAAAAATCATTATGTATTTTCAAAAAACTCAAATAGAGTAAATACAGAATTTGTGGTTTTTCAAAAAACTTTGAAGATCATAAATTTACGCAAATAAAATTAATATTGGAGAAAACTCAATAAATAAATTATCTTAATTGTTCAGAAATATTAAATTTATAAAATTAAATAATTAGATTTTTTTCGTTTTCGAGAAAACGATTTTTTTTTCGAAGTCCGAGTGCGGGGCACAAAATGTTTTTTACCCGAAAATTAATAATTCGATCGAAACGGGGTTGGAAAGCGGTCGAAAAAAATTGAATTTCGGCTGAAAGGTGTTTGGGAATTTTTTGAAAAATTAATTTCGTTTTGACTTGGTCTCGAACCCAAAGTTGCTGTTCACAAATTGTTTATTACTCGAAAACGTTCACCAATCACAAAAAGACTAAATTAAAGCCAACAGGTGTCTCGGCGATTTTTAAAAAAAGAATTTAATTTCAAAATTTTAAGTCGTTTTCTGTGCTTCGGCGTTCGGGTTATCTCTCGAAGAGATCTGTTCAGAAATTTAAGTAATACACAAAATTAGACGTAATTTAGAGTCCACAATGATTTAATTTGAAATTCCAAACCAGTTCAAACGAATTAATTAAGTTAGAAAAAAAAAACGGACAAGTCGTAATGTATTTCATCCAAAGTCTTAATAAGTTGCGACCAGTTTTAATTAAATGTGTAGGAGTGCGTCAATTTTTTATTGAGCCGTTGGTTATAATTTATTTATAGAAGCTCGGACATATTCAATGGCCGAAGCAGTGGTTTCCAAACTTTATGGTAGTGCGGCTCCTTTAAAAAAATTTAATCGTTCCGTTTCCCGCTGTACATCCATTTTTCGCAAGAATTTATTTATTTTAAATTTATTTCTAGCTTAAATTTTTTGCTCAAAATGACCATACATATGTAAAAGGGCTTCAGAAAACGAAATTTTGAAACCGCATATTGATATATCTTCGATTTAAAGAGTTATGATTTTTTAAATTATTTTTATATTAAAAGTATGTGCGATTTTTGGACACCCAATATCTAATTAATTTCTGACCGTAATTTTTTGCTCAAAATGACCACACTTATGTAAAATGGCTTTAGAAAACTAAATTTTAAAACCGCTTATTGATATCTCTTCGATTAACAAAGTTATGATTTTTTTAATTATTTTTAAATTAAAAGTATATGAGATTTTTGGTCACCCTATAGCTAATTTATTTCTAGCTGTAATTTTTTGCTCAAAATGACCATACTTATGTAAAAGGGCTTCAGAAAACTAAATTTTAAAACCGCATATTGATATATCTTTGATTTACCGAGTTATGATTTTTTTAATTGTTTTTATATTAAAATTATATACGATTTTTGGACACCCAATATCTAATTAATTTATGACTGTAATTTTTTGCTCAAAATGACCACACTTATGTAAAATGGCTTTAGAAAACCATATTTTAAAACCGCTTATTGATATCTCTTCGAATAACAAAGTTATGATTTTTTTAATTATGTTTAAATTAAAAGTATGTGAGGTTTTTGGTCACCCTATAGCTAATTTATTTCTAGCTATAATTTTTTGCTCAAAATGACCTATACTTATGTAAAAGGGCTTCAGAAAACGAAATTTTAAAACCGCATATTGATATATCGTCGATTTACAGAGTTATGATTTTTTTAATTATTTTTATATTAAATGTATAGACGATTTTTGGACATCCAATATCTAATTTATTTCTGACGGTAATATTTTGTTCAAAATGGCCATACTTATGTAAAATGGCTTTGGAAAACTAAATTTTAAAACCGCTTATTGATATCTCTTCGATTAAGAGAGTTATGATTTTTTTAATTATTTTTATATTAAAAGTAAGTGCGATTTTTGGACACCCAATATCTAATTTATTTCTGGCTGGTTTTTTTTGCTCAAAATGACCTTTAAGCAGGATTCACAATAATTTATTTATCTTAAAGCTAGTTTTTTAATTAAAAATTACCGAACCGCATTTTTACCACAAAACCAAACTTCTGACAAAAACGTTTATTTTAAATGGATTAAATTATTGTCAACCGTGCACAACGAGCACCGTGCAACTGGCGAAACAAAAAAAAACTACATTTTGGAAATCGCCGGCTTAAACCCACATTTCCAAAAAAAAACGAAACGCATCCGATCGTTCGTAAAGCTTCGTCTTTCGGCTCGAATTTAATATTTGTAAAGCGCTAATCTTCCTAAAGCCATAAACAAGCCGCTGTTTGTACAACTCCAAGCTTTAATCTCAATATTGATCTAGGGCGCAAAGTGTATTGTTTCGGGCGTCTTTAATGTGCGTTAATAAAAGAAAAAATTCAATGGGCCCAAGGTGAGCTCATTTTCGTCTTCGGCCCGCCCGAAATTTCGAATTCGAGCGGCGTTTTCCAATAATAATTCGCTTTCCCACGTTCCCCTGTACCCCTTGTTTATTATCCACAATTCCCTTCGGATCCGGACGGGATAATAAGATATTTCATTTCAAATACCCGTACGCAATAATTTGCGGGCGAAGATTATTTACGTTGCTCATCCGTGCTGGAAGGTATCGGCTTCGGAATCGACGATAAAGCGCGAATTTTATTAGATGCTAATAGTTCGATCGGGCCCATAACTATTATTTTCTTATTATGCACACCTATGGCTTTGTGGACACGATTATTAGATGTGTTTTGCGTTTCGAGGCGCGATTTTATTCGAATTTATCGCCTTTTCGACGCTGGAAATTGAGAGTTTTGTTTGGGGAATTAAATAAAATAGCGATCACTGTCCGTTTTTAATTGGACATAAAAAACGGAGATTTTAATTTACCATTTTTCGCTTAGTCCTCAACGGAATGGCCGTAAATAAACGTTTCGTACCGTGTGAAAATTTTTAGAGCCGATTTTTCGATGTGAAAAACCGAACAATTTAATTGTAGGAAAAAAAGTACCGAAACAGATCCGTTTTATTTTTTTAATTTTTTGTAAAAAGGTCTGAAGTAGATTCGATTTGAATAATTATCGAAAAATAATAAAATCACGTTTTAAATTTGAAAATACACCCATATCTGGCCTTAAAGCGAAAAACCGTATAACGAATCAATTATTTTCATTCAAATCGGACTAGAAATTACTTTGCGAATGCCCTCTGTATCCAATTGGGTTTTAATGGGGCATGCCGAAGAAGCAAATCCCCGTTGGGGCCGGTGATTTTTAACCCGACGTAAAACTAAATTAAATTGATTTCCAATATATTAGATTTACGTGAGTAAATTAATTTATTGCTAACCGGGACCTGCTAGGGCATGCCCTAACGGCACCCGACTGGGATTGCCTCAGTGGGAAATTGTCCCGATGGAATTTAACTTCCGGGTTAGGACCTAAGTAGATACATTTTAGGTGGGGCGCAAATAAGGCAGCCCTGTTTGCACCCGACCGCTTTTTTTTCGCCCGTATAACGAAACATTGCGAAACCAAAAAAGTGCCACAATTAAGTTAGGCGTGTTTCTAGCAACGTGCCGCACAAAAAGCGGCCGTATAGCGAGGTATGGGCGTATAAACCTTTTAGTGATCGAACAGACGAATTTCGGACAGCAACCATATTTTTAAAAATTCAGATAAAACTAATTAAAAATAATTAAGTCGGAGATAAGGATCTCGAAGGTCGATGTAACTCCCGGCGGTCCTAAACAAACATTTCTTTTCCACGTAGTAAAAAATTCGAAATGGACTACGAAATAGCGCTCGGCGCGCCCGACAGAACCGGACAAACAAACAAACGCAAAAGAAATTAACTTTAAATAGCTTTTGGAACATCCGGCGAAGTTTACATTTTTACGATTTGTTTAGAAAGAATGCGCATATTGAAATAATTACTAGACTCAATCTGCCAGATGCCGCGTGACTTACATGGAGGCGACCATCTTGCATCTTCGAGACCGTAATCCATTAAGTTATTAAAGTACAAGCTCGCACTAGTTTAATGTTCTATTTTTGTGCTTTGTCCTAATGTTTAGAAAATCTGTCGCCGAGACAAATTGCTTCCACTGAATCTCTTTAATTAATTAAACGAGCACTAATTTTGATTTATTGCCGGGTATCGGGTGCGTGCTCCCGAAAAAAAAAATGTTGAGAAAATTTTCTGAATGGAAATTAAAAGACTTTGTACTAGGTGGGGTATAACTAACGTGAACAATTTTTTTTTTTTTTTGGTAAAGCGGGACGTTTGGTAATCGAGCTTAAAACCGAGTGTGCACATTCGAGCTCAAAGTGGCACATTCCGATCTCGGGAAAATGAAGCGCGCCGCTCCGCGTCGCGCTTCATTTGCCTCCCTCGCTCGGAAATGTGCCACTTTTCGCTCGAATGCGCACATCTTTGTTTTATTGCAATTTTCTAAATTAAACTTTTTTTACAATCAACAAATTTAATTTATTTCGGTAAATATTGGTTATATGTTCGAAAAACGTTTTTTTAACATAGCAATGAGTGGGAGAGAGCGAAAATATACAACAAAATCATAAGTATGAGTGAGAGGGAATGATAAAAAATATTTACCACTTTTTCGTTGCCAAAATTATCGTTAATCGTGCTTAAAATCGAGTGTGCACATTCGAGCTCAAAGTGGCACATTCCGATCTCGGGAAAATGAAGCGCGCCGCTCCGCGTCGCGCTTCATTTGCCTCCCTCGCTCGGAAATGTGCCACTTTTCGCTCGAATGCGCACATCTTCGTTTTATAGCATTTTTCTAAATTAAACTTTCTTTACAATCAACAAATTCAATTTATTTCGGTAAATATTGCTTATATGTTCGAAAAACGTATTTTTACCATAGCAATGAGTGGGAGAGAGCGAAAAGATACAACAAACTCATAAGTATGAGTGAGAGGGAATGATAAAAATTATTTGCTACTTTTTCGCTGCTAAAATAATTGTCAATCGTGCCTAAAATCGAGTGTGCACATTCGAGCTCAAAGTGGCACATTCCGATCTCGGGAAAATGAAGCGCGCCGCTCCGCGTCGCGCTTCATTTGCCTCCCTCGCTCGGAAATGTGCCACTTTTCGCTCGAATGCGCACATCCTCGTATTTATTGAACTTCATTACTTATTCTTCGCTTTTTCTAATCTTAAATCTAAATTTAGTGTAGTAAATATCGATTTTATATTCAAAAATGTATTTACCATAGCAATGAGTGGAAGGGAGCGAGAAGATACGATAATCTTGTCAATGCAAGCGAGAGGGAACGATTAAAATTATTCAATTAATTTTTTGGTCTAAATTTCTTTTATTTTATTTCATTTTATGTTCGGGGTATGGCAAACCCCGCCTAGTATGGCATGCGACATTTCGTCACCTAGTATGCGGAGGGTTAAAAAGCGGCATTCCGATGGCGTGTTGACGAAAGCAGAAGTTGGCACGAAAATAAACACGAGCAAAGCTCGAAACACCTCACTTCGAAAGCATTAACAAGCGCGTTTCCTGAAACGGTCGTAAATTTCTTCGGATCCTGAAATAGGACGTCCGTAAAGGGCGCAGAAGGGTGAATGGTCTGTCTATATTTAGTTCGGATCGTAAATAAACGGATCGCAGGTGCGGCGTTGAAAGCATCCCGGCGTGCCGTGAGGTATTTCATGGCGAAGAGATGTTGAAGAGGCCCGCCACGTGGTTTTTGATAAGGTTTTTCGGTGCCCTAGGGGTGCGAGTTGAAATCGGACTTTTTTACGACGCAAAAAAATTATTGTAATCGTATGGGAAATTTTTAAAATTTTTTTATTAGAAATAATTATGATTGAAAAAGTCTAGACGAAGAAGCATTAAATTGTTGAATGAGTGGGCGAACGAGTTGCAGAAACTTGCAATTATTAAATGCGAGTTTATCGAATCGGAAATCGAGAAAAATTCGTTGCTGAATCGGGCAAATGACAACTTTTTTTGTGTAATGAAGCGACTTCTGGTTTTTCGTAAAATTTATTGTATTTCTATGGTGGCAAATGATAACTAATTACTTGGTCGGGAAGATATTTTAAAATTGTGGTGAGAATTAAATTTGGGGGCTCAAAGTGCATAAGGGTTGACAGTTTTGACAAAGTATTTCGTCCCTAAAAAGATTGGTTTGGTTTTTTTCTAATTGGGACCTAAAAGTCGATTTCGATTAATCGAAAAAAAAATCGTAAGTCGGTTGAATCGATCCGATTTTCAAATATGTTTTTAAAAATATTTTTTAAGGACTTAGTTACATAGGTGGGGCGATTTTTAGTAAAATATTTCACCCCTAAAAAGAATGGCATTTATTTGTCTTAAATTCATCTTATAATCGACTTTGAACTTTAAGAAAAAAATTGTAATTTACATAATTGACGAGATATCTTAAAATAGTTTTCAAAATTACATTTTGGGGACCACAATATATATGTGTAATAATGTTTAGCAAAATATTCTACCTCAAAAAATAATTGTATTGATTTTCATGACATTGAACCTGAAAATTCGTTTTCAAATTAGAAAATATTCTTATTTTGCGAAATGGACAAAATATTGTGAAACCATTTAGAAAATTAGGTTTTAAGCACTTAGTTACACAAGTGGGGCGATTTTTAGTAAAATATTTCACCCCTAAAAAGAATGGCATTTATTTCTCTTAAATTCGTACTAAAATCGACTTTGAACTTTAAGAAAAAAATAGTAATTTTCATAATTGACGAAATATTTTAAAACAGTTTCAAAAATTACATTTTGAAGACCCAATTATATAAGTGCAGTAATATGTAGTAAAATATTTTACCCCAAAAAAATAATTGTATTGATTTTCTTGAAATTAAGTCTAAAAATTCGATTTCCAAAATTAGAAACTATTCGTATTTTGCAAAATGGACGAAATATTGTGAAACCATCTAGAAAATTTGGTTTTAAGGACTTAGTTACACAAGTGGGGCGATTTTTAGTAAAATATTTCACCCCTAAAAAGAATGGCATTTATTTCTCTTAAATTCGTACTAAAATCGACTTTGAACTTAAAGAAAAAAATAGTAATTTTCATAATTGACGAAATATTTTAAAACGGTTTCGAAAATTACATTTTGGAGACGAAAATATATTAGTGGAGTAATTTCTAGTGAAATATTCTACCCCAAAAAATAATTGTATTGATTTTTTTTAAATTGGGTCTTTAAACTCGACTTTCCACATCACAAAATATTCGTATTTTACGAAATCGCTAAAATAAATTCAAATTATTTAGAAAATTATATTTAAAGATTTTAAATATATATGTGGGGTGATTTTTAGCAAAATATTTCACCCTAAAAAGCACGACGTCGATTTTATTAATTTTCTCGTAAAAACCAACTTCGACAAATCGAAAAAAAAAACATAATTGGCACAATTGATGAACAACTTCAAAATAATTTTAAAATTTTATTTTAGGGGGCCAAATGTGTAAGTGTGACAAGTTTTATCACAATATTTCACCCCTAAAAAGAACGACTTTATTTTCGTTCAAATTGCGTCTTAAAGCTCGACATTTCTAATTAGAAAAAAAATCTTACATTGCTAAATCGATTAAAATTTTGAATTTTTTTTTCAAAATTTGATTTTGTAACTTAACTACATAATTCCGATAAGTTTTTGCAAAATATTTCAGCCCTAAAAATAATGGAACAATTTTCTTTGGACACCACTACAAAATCGCTCTTTCAAGATCAAAAAAAAATTCGTATTTCGCTAAATCGATTACATTTTGTAAAAGGGTTTCTAGTATTTGATTTTGGGAAGCAAAATACATATTGTCTACCAAAATATTCTACCCTAGAAAAGAACGGTGAACATTTCCCTTAAAATCGACTTTAACAAATTTAAAAAAATTCATAACTCGAGTAATCGGAGACATATGTTTAAATCCTCTTAAAAACCAGATTTAGGAACCCAAATTTCATAAGGGTGCCAATTTTTAATAAAATTCCTCGGCCCTAAATCGAATACCGTAAATTTCTCTTAAATTTGCTTTTAAATCAACTTTGAAAAATCCCAAAAATTTATAACTCATTCAATTCAGAGGATTTTTTTACATAGATTTAGAGCTTTCGAATTGAACAAAAGCTTTCAAAATAAAACGAACAGCTTTATTTTTGTAGCCCCATTTCGCCCCCCATAAAAGCGCCCGGCACAAAGTTCGAGCTAAAACCGACTTTCGATAAATTCCAAAAATACACAGAAGCTAAAAAGGGCTTAATTACGAGCTTGTCGGGCGAATGTTAACAAATTGTACCTGCCAATCAGGAAAGCTAGGAATTAGTCCTTTAAGCTCCCGTTTGTATTCGGCAACGTTGATGAACAACGCGCTTTCTTGTTATTCTGGTCATTGATCCTTTTCACTGTGGAAGGCCCTTCACGTTTTCACCATTTTTTTCCTGCGCGCCAAATTCGGTCCTAAAAAGGAGCCCGCCGAAATTCCGGCCGCCACGAAGCGCGGCCCTTCCTCTTCGGAAAAGTTTCGCGGTTTCGATTTTTATTGAATTTATGGGAATGGATTTTTTAATCTTCGTAAATTACGACTTGTGGGAATGCTTTCAAGCCGAACTCTCACAGAAATAACAATCAGAAAATAAGATAAAGGAAACCCGAAGAATTCAACTTTGTACGTTGCGGTTTTTCAGCTTAAAGGAAGCCAATAAATTGTCGGTAATCAAATTATTTTATTTGTTCTGGTGTTACGGTTTCGAAAATTTACGGTCCCGTTAAGACTTCGCGCCAGAAGCCGACGGTCGCGATAAAGATCGGTTCCGAGAGACGAAGACGGCGCAGATTTTCCCAAAAATCCGTTCCTTGATCCCGTTAAAGCGCGTCTCAAGAAAAAAAAATTTAATAATTCTCGATTGGCAGTTTTATTCATTTATTTTTCTTAATTAATTCGAAGCCGAATGTCAACGACCGTGTTTTATTAGCAATCTGGTTATTGGAACTTGTTTGCTTCAACAAATTTAGATCATTTATTAATTACGAGCCTGCTCCGTCGTCTCCATTTTTTTTTTCGAACTGTTACGTTGGCACATGTGCGCGCAAAAATGGGGATTCGAATTTTTTCGGTCGGATTACGGTCGGACGGGCCGGTGCCACGAAGGTATTAACCCCCTTGACATACAAAAAAACAGAATTTGATGAGTCCGAAAAAAACTATTAATTTGGCTCAACTTAACTGTTATGAGCATAAACAAATAACATAAAATAAATAATTAATAGTTTTAAAATATGTAGAGCAGTGTTTCCCAATCTTTTGTTAACCCCATGACATACAATGACGTCTCTAAGACGTCAAGAACTGTATTCAATTTTATGTTTCGAAAAAGGTTTGTTTTCAACAATAATTTTGTTAAAAGGCACAAAATTGGCGATTTGGGAATTTTGTTATTAATATAATTCTGTAATATTTAATTGCGAATTGTCCAGAGAGTAAATTAATTCTTGTAAAGTGTGCTTAAACCGAGTGTGTTCGAGTCAGTGGCACATTTCCGATCTCGGAAATGAAGCGCGCCGCCCGCGTCGCGCTTCATTTGCATCCCTCGCTCGAAAATGTGCCACTTTCGCTCGAACGCGCACATCTTCGTATTTATTCAATTTGTTTAAATTACTTTTGGATTTAAAAGTGAATGGCAATGTATTCAAATAAAACGACATATGCGCAGTAACATATAGTTTGATAACCACTGGTCTAGCTATACACAAGCGCAACATAGCGCGTTGTTATATTTAATTTAGTCGCGCCAAAGAAGTATTACTTCTAACGTGCGTACATAAGTACATGCACCGGTTTTTTACATAGAATGAAATTCAGTTTTAAACATTTAGCAAAATTATTAAAGTAAACTCGAAGAATAAATTATTTTAAGTTTTAGACAACTCAAATTAAATAAATTAATAACTTGGAAAATTTTTAAAATATATTTAAGAACTTTAGAAATTTTTAATTATCAATTTTTTGTATAACACAAATTGAATAAAACAAAACTTTATTCGGTAAATTTAAAAGGAAATTTTGATGAAAAAATTATTATGTATTTTCAGAAAACTCAAATAGAGTAAATACAGAATTTGTGGTTTTTCCAAAAACTTTGAAGATTATAAATTTACGCAAATAATAATAATATTGGAGAAAACTCAATAAATAAATTATCTTAATTGTTCAGAAATATTAAATTTATAAAATTAAATACAGTCAAACCTCGATAGGTCGAAGTTGAAGAGAAACTAAAAATAATTCGCGTTATCAAAAATTCGAGCTATCGATATAAAAATATTTTTTAGTTTATGTTTTTTAAAATTTACTTATTGTTTTTTTTTCTTAATATCTTTTTAGTGATTTCTTGCTAAAACCTAAATCTTGTGTCTTGAACAAGTTGTAATTAGGCTTCATTTATGGAATAATTCAATTTTTAAATATAAAAAAATTTATATGTTATATATTATATATTATATGCATCAAAATTTTAGAATGACTTAGGTGGGGAATGTTAACCCCTTGACATACAAAAAAACCGAATTTGACGAGTCCAAAAAAAACTATTAATTTGGCTCAACTTAACTGTTATGAGCATACACAAATAACATAAAATAAACAATTAATAGTTTTAAAATATTTTGAAATATGTAGAGCAGTGTTTCCCAATCTTTTTTTGACATTCCCCACCTAAGTCATTTTAAAATTTTGATGCATATAATATATAGCATATAAATATTTTTTTTATATTTAAAAATTGAATTATTTCATAAATGAAGCCTAATTACAACTTGTTCAAGACACAAGATTTAGGTTTTAGCAAGAAATCACTAGGAAATTATTAAGAAAAAGAAACAATAAGTAAATTTTAAAACATAAACTAAAAATTTTTTTTATATCGATAGCTCGAATTTTGATAACGCGAATTATTTTTAGTTTTCTTCAACTTCGACCTATCGAAGTTTGACTGTATTTAATTTTATAAATTTAATATTTCTGAACAATTAAGATAATTTATTTATTGAGTTTTCTCCAATATTAATTTTATTTGCGTAAATTTATGATCTTCAAAGTTTTTGAAAACCAGAAAATCTGTATTTACTCTATTTGAGTTTTCTGAAAATACATAATGATTTTTCATCACAATTTCTTTTAAATTTACTGAATAAAGTTTTGTTTTATTCAATTTGTGTTATACAAAAAATTGATAATTAAAATTTCTAAAGTTCTTAAATATATTTTAAAAATTTTCCAAGTTATTAATTTATTTAATTTGAGTTGTCTAAAAACTTAAAATAATTTATTCTTCGAGTTTACATTAATAATTTTTCTAAATGTTTAAAACTGAATTTTATTCTATGTAACAAAAAAACCGGTGCATGTACTTATGTACGCATGTTAGAAGTAATACTTCTTTGGCGCGACTAAATTAAATATAACAACGCGCTATGTTGCGCTTGTGTATAGCTAGACCAGTGGTTATCAAACTATATGTTACTGCGCCTATGTCGTTTTATTTGAATACATTGCTATTTCCTTTTAAATCCAAAAGTAATTTAAACAAATTGAATAAATGAAGATGTGCGCGTTCGAGCGAAAAGTGGCACATTTTGAGCGAGGAAGCAAATGAAGCGCGACGCGGAGCGGCGCGCTTCATTTTCCCGAGATCGGAAATGTGCCACTTTGAGCTCGAACGCGCACACTCGGCTTTAAGCACACTTTACGAGAATTAATTTACTCTCTGGACAATTCGCAATTAAATATTACAGAATTATATTAATAACAAAATTCCCAAATCGCCAATTTTGTGCCTTTTAACAAAATTATTTCGGAACATAAAATTGAATACAGTTCTTGACGTCTTAGAGACGTCAAAATCTACAATGACACTCGCAAAAAAATCGAAAAAATAAGGTACATAGCTATGGCGACCACCCCACCCCCCTTCCTTTTTTATTAGAAATTTTGGCGACGTTTCAAAAAAGCAATTTGTAAAGGTTGCGGGGTTAAATCGCGTCAAATGTTAATTTATTTTAATTCTAAGTGTTTTTACATTGAAAAATGCAAATGGCAGTGTTGTAATAATAAATTTTGTTTGTTTTAGGTGAGTGCTGACCATTTTCTGTGATGGCCCCCCTCGAAAGGTGAGCAGTTTCGAATTTGCATATTGCTTAGAGTTCGGTCGTTTGTTGTTTAATTGCTGCATAAATAAGCGCGTTGCGTAAAAAAAGAATTTAAAAAAATAGTATGTATTTACCACGGCCGAAGAGCCCCCCAAAAATAATTACGTACTTATAATTTTTTTTTCTGCGATTTTTATTGAATGTTGTTTCTTGCTTTTAAAGTTTAAATTTTAATTTCGCGCTTGGCGAAGCGCGAAACGATTTTTTAAATTTTCTTCGACTCTTTCGACGATTAATTAATTGGGCGACGCGAGGAATTTTTTCGTGCCGCACGGAATTAACGATTTCCTTTTTGAAGAGACGCTTAATTATCGAAATTTGAGTAGTAATAATTTTTTGGGAAACGCGAAAGGTCGCATTATTCGAACAGCGTGGACCGATGTAAATTTATTTAAATGTTTAAATAATTTTATAATTAGACAGGTCGTTCGGGCTTAATTGTTGCTTAATTTTGTTAATTTTATACGCGCGGCAACAAAGAAGGAATTTTTATTGTTTGGTGCGCGGGCGTCGTTTTGGCGTTTCGCGCTTTCGGAAGTTGCGAATTTGAGTTTTTGGTTTTTTTTGTTAAAGTCAAAAGTGCGATTAATTGAGGTGCGCCCCTTTGAAGCCGACTGTCGAAAAAAAAATTAAAAACGCCGCAGAAATGCTGGTTTTGTAAATTAATTATTTTTAGGGTTGTTAGTTTTGAGAAATAAAAATAGTTTTTTGGGTTTTTAAACCTGATGGGTATGTGGATTTCGATTTTTTAAAGTTTTTTTTGCAAAAAATCGAGCTGCACGTTTTTGAAAGTTGGTCCTTTGAAGGTTTCATGAGAAAAATAATGATTAAAAATTTTTTAGCAATAGTGTACAGTGAGCCTAAGAAGTAATCAACACCCTAAAAACAGTACTTATCGTAATCGAGCTATTCCAAGAGACAAGTTTTAGTTAAAAATAGTTTTTAAGGAGATTTATGACGCCTTTTATAAGTACAACAAATAATTTTTTCTATTAATTGTTTAAAAATAGTACGATCACTGTAGGCGCTGCTCGAGGGCGTTGATTACTTCTTAGGCCGACTGTACATCTCATTTATTAGGAAATCGTACAATTTTTCAAAAATAAACTTTTATCTCCCGTTCTATAATTTAAAAACGAAAAAAATAAACAAAACGGAAACATGATTGATGCATCTTTTATATTCCCGAAACTCAATTTCGTTTCTTCCATTGTGTCACATTCTAAGAGCCGATTTTCATTTTAGATAAGAAAATTGAACCATAAACTCTAATAATCTGCAATATTATTGATACAAAACCCCTCCCCGCCGCCTTTGTAATTTTTTCGCCCACCTTAAAAGCCTTTCCGACAAAAAAAATTAATTGAACTTTTCGTCTTCGAAAAAATTACCCTCAAACAAAACGTCGGGGAAATTAAATAAATTATACTTGCCCTTATGTAATTCCCAAAAACAACCCCTCTTCGTATCGCAACACCAAACTGTAATTAAATTTGAGAGATGAATCAATATTTGTCCTCTAATTCTCGTTATTTTTATTTCTAAGACGACTTTAGGGGTTGTTTTCGGCCATTTTTTACTTTTCGACTCGTTCGGTTAAAAAGGCAAGCGAAAAAAATTAATTGAATTGTTTTTTGGCGCGACGAGCCTCAAAAAAATCAAATTTTAACGGCGATTCGATGAACGAGCTCGTCGTTCGTCGGCGGGAAAATTCAAAATCGAACCCGAAAGAAATCAATAAGAGGGCAACAGTTGTCCAGGACACTTCGTACCTAAATTCTAATCGTATAATATCGCACGTCAGGCGCGCTTAGTCACCCTGTAACCCTACGTAAAAACCTCCCTCCTAGCACCCCCCTAGACCTCGTGTTACATACAAGAGGGGTTCGCAATGTCTAATCACTCAGTTTATGGAGACTTTTACTATGACCAACAGCTCTTTAAATTCGCTTCCGAGTGTTTGACGAAGCAAAAAAAAGAGCCGCAGTCGAAATCGCAACAAATCGGGCGCGAGCGGTGTCGAAAGTGCGCGCTTTCCGGCCGCGTGCGGAAAAATGGTGGCGTCGCGAAACGCGAGCGACTCAGCAAATGAGAAATGGCTGAAACAAAGGGCCGGGACGGAGGCAGAACAGCACAAAACGTAGATGACAGGTGTTTAATCAGAAGAACAATCGAGCATCTCTTTGTTGGCCGATCTCGACATGAGAGCGTCTGAATCATCCCCCCGCTCGAAGGAGCGATCAATGCGGCCACCCTCCTGCCTCGCAGATCTTCCCATCCCGACGCCGCCGCCCATGGCCAACCTATTCGCGAATTCCCGTTTCGATTTTCCCCGCGCCGCGTACTCCTTCAGGAGGATCTCGTCGACCTTGGCCCGGTCCGGCAGCTTCGAGTCCTCCATCGAACAGTCCCCCTTCTATCGCAGAAAAAACGATTATTTTCGAGGGCCGAGGGAGCAGCAGAAGTACTTCTCGACCGACTCGGACCTGTCGCGGGAGCTGGAGGAGGTGCGGGTGCTGTCGAAGGAGCTGGCCGGGAACCTGGAGGAGCGCGATTCGGGGGTTCCCTCGAGCCAGAACTTGTACTACAACGACCACTACATCTCGGACATCGACGAGAACGAAGAGGTGAAGCAGTTCTGCTTTTCGTACGACGTGTCGGACGGGAAGAGCCTGTCGTCGCTGAAGAGCTCGGACTGCTTGGACGCGAGCCCCCTTTTGGGGAAGCGCGTCCTGAAGACGCCCCAGAGACCGGTCGTGAAGCTCGCCCGAATCAGGTTAGAGTTGTTTTTGATCGAGCAAATTGATTTTGATGGATTTTAATCGAGATCAATTGGGAGGACGGGAGCCGGTTTTTTTTTTGAGGGGGAGGGGGGCTTTGTTTTATTTTTGTCGCGTTTTGCAATCGCATCACGTATAATATTGGATCATTTGTGGGGACCGATTCCGCACAAATGTTTCGGAGAGATTTTTGGTCGTATGGAGTTGTGGGGAGGGAAGGGGGCGTCGTAAAAAGTGGAAACGACGAAAACAGATATCGAATAAAACAAGTTTATAAATTGTTTTTGTTGGGTTCGGAGATTTGCTCCTTTGTATTCGGGAAGCCAGACGATATTCGTTACGTCTTATAAATTATGGAGGACGGAGAAAACGGTTTTTAAATAAAAGCGGGACATCGTATTAAAATCTATGGCGAAATGGCATTTTGCAATTTTAGATAAGGTCGTGCGTTTTATTAACTTTCGTGTACTGGGTGGGGTATAACTAACGTGAAGGATTTTCAAAAAATCAAAAATTTTAATTTAATTTAGAAAATATTGATTTGATGTTCGAAAAATGTATTTACCATAGCAATGGGTGGAAGGGAGCGAAAAGATACGAAAATTCCATAAGTGCGAGCGAGAGGGAACGATTAAAATTAATTAACTAGCTTTTCGTCTAATTTATTGGTTTCAATTGTTGTGAATAGTGCTTAAAACCGAGTGTGCACATTCGAGCTCAAAGTGGCACATTCCGATCTCGGGAAAATGAAGCGCGCCGCTCCGCGTCGCGCTTCATTTGCCTCCCTCGCTCGGAAATGTGCCACTTTTCGCTCGAATGCGCACATCCTCGTGTTTATTATATTAGTATGATTTACGGTGCGCACCTTCAAATCAAAAATTTTAATTTAACTTAGTAAATATCGATTTTATGTTCAAAAAATGTATTTACCATAGCAATGAGTGGAAGGGAGCGAGAAGATAGGATAATCTTGTCAATGCAAGTGAGAGGAAACGATTAAAATTATTCATTTAATTTTTTGTCCAATTTATTGGCCTAAAATATTGTGAATCATGCTTAAAACCGAGTGTGCACATTCGAGCTCAAAGTGGCACATTCCGATCTCGGGAAAATGAAGCGCGCCGCTCCGCGTCGCGCTTCATTTGCCTCCCTCGCTCGGTAATGTGCCACTTTTCGCTCGAATGCGCACATTTCGTATTTATTACATTAATATAATTTACCGTGCGCTCCTTCATATCAAAAAATTTAATTTAATTTAGTAAATATCGATTTTATATTAAAAAATGTATTTACCATAGCAATGAGTGGAAGGGAGCGAGAAGATATGATAATCTTATCAATGCAAGGGAGAGGGAACGATTAAAATTATTCAATTAATTTTTTGTGTAATTTATTGACTAAATTATTGCGAATCATTCAGAAATTGCCGTGAAATTAATTTGTATTTCAATACGGAGTCCGGGTACAGTTGTCTCACGGGTAAGTTGTCACAAACGCCATAACAGCAAACCTAATGAATTAATAAATTTGTTTACCCGTGTCAAAGGAGCCCGAGCACAATACCTCTTTGCGTACCGTAAAAGAAATATATGCGTTCGTTTTTTTTGTACAGTGAAAGTAATTTTTTGTGAATCTGTGTTGAGTCTCGTAAGTATATTTAAATTTTGCATAGTGATATACTTTTTCGTGTATTTATGATGTTTAATATATGCTTCATGATGTCATTCGTATGGTTTCTTAAACGACCATTGATTTAAATTTATTTTGGGAGTTAATTGTCTAAAACTGTTTTGGGGAAAGTTGTCTCAAGTTAACGGGGGCTAGTTGTCACATGTGCAAAGCAACACCATAAATATGTGCGGCCTTTTTTATTGGTTTCTAGGGGTTTTACTACATAAACGATTGGCTGTAATTATATTTGTGTCATTTTTGTTAACATAACCTAAGTTCGTTAGATAGAAGTTACTATTCGCTCACAGCAAATATTTTTTATTTTTTTTAATTATGAATAAGATATTTTTCGTTCCTTTCTTAGGTAAAATTTCTTACAAACAACATTTTACCTTTAATAAAAATAGGCATTTGTTTTGTCGTTTTGTATTTTACTCCAGCCACGGGGTTAAAAGTCACACTTCTTTTTTTTAATAAAAATTATAATATGTTCTCATTAGATAATGCTAGAGAAAAAGTCTTTATTTTTTCTTAAACTAGAATAAATACACTATCTATTGATATATAAATGTCATTGATAAATTAAGACCATGGGCTCTATAAATGCAAAAGAACAAAAATTGTGACTTCTAATTTAATTTACCATAAGAATTAGTCCCAGTTACTATTATATACGACCATTAAAATTAAAGGTACTATACAAGAAGTTCAATAATTTTTATACAACATGTGTCCCACTATAGGCGAATTAACTCTACATAAATAAAACGAGCAAAAACAACACATTTTCCCGAGACCAAATTGCACACTAGGCTCCTAACCTCAATCTACAATAAACACTACACCCATCTCTCAATTTAAACGGTTCAACAAAAATGACAGGCGCACCAACACAAAGTTTGGCAACCACCGTCTTCGAATAAATCGCAATAATCCTTTCGAAGGCGAAATAACGAACAGGGATGATTTAAGGGGCGCGTGTGTGTGTGTGTGTGTGTGTTATTCCGAGGAACGAGAAAATTTAAATAAAAACGCAATCGGATCGGAGGCGGTAAATATTTAAATTTCGCGAGGGGTGGCACTTAACAAAATTTCGAATTCGGGTCCCCAAGCGTGTGCTTTGGGGGGCGGACTTTCGCATATGCCACCTGTAATGCGAAACCCCGTACACAGATTTATGAACTGAATCGCGCCCCCCGAAGGCGAATTTTACGAGCTCAGCTATGTGACAGAGTTCATTTAGATGACGCTTTTACATATGGAACATCCGTATATTGCATATTGCTCCTTCCTCCCATATTGTCTCCGAGCCCGAGGAATTTTCATTTTATCATAACGCGCAGCTGGTGCCCCATCTCCGCCATTTATCAAGCGCCGGGGACGCGAGATGCCGCAAAACGTGGGGGCCTTCTTCGTCGAACGGGTCATCGAGGATCGATCAAAAAAACCAAAAAAGAAGAGTAAGCAAAGATCGTTGTCGAATTGCATAATGACGATATAGTAAACACGTGACTCGAATGACAAAGCGTGACTCGACAACCATCTTCCGGCGGCGGCGAAGAAGAGATCTTCTGGTCGATGCGTTGGCAGCCCGTCGCATGTGCACATTTGCCTTCAGCTTCTTCAACGGCCGAAGACGAGATTGTTAAGTTTATTAGTCGACGAGCTGCTGTTGCCTTGCGAAATTGCTGGCGAAACGATGCCGAAGGAATTTACTGCGCGGCCGGCCCCCCGATTTTATCGCGTAATTAGATTTGTACTTGCGACGATTATTAAATTTTTGTCCGATTTAATTCGAAGATGCGCGCCCGGCCGTGCTGCTCGTTTTTATTGAATTTTTTTCCTGGCCGTTTTCGAAATGAGAAATTTTTTGGGGGGCGCTGAGTTACGTCGACGAGTTTCCCCCCAAAAAGAATTTAAATAATTTTTTGTTGGTTTCGGAGAAGAAAATTAAAGAGACTTTCGGGACCGTTGCTTTTTTTTATATTGATTTTTGAGCGCTTGTAATTGTTTTATTTATTTTTTTTGGAATAACAAAATGTAATCTGAAAAGCTCGAACTAATGGTTTTAAATAAAATTGAATTTTTTACTATAAAACAGTAATTTCGAATTTTTGATTTAGTTAAATTGCAAAAGTTAAAGGGGGTCGTCGAATTGATTTATTTAATTAATTTTTGAGCAGGTCGTCTCCTGTTATTTTCTTTAACAATTCTGAAATTTGAAAAAACAGCTAACAACCCCAAGCTCTTCGCAATTTGTTATTAATTCGGCGATCTCCAAACTGGGGGGACGCGAACAATTTAACAAAAATGTAATTTTCTGTGTTAATATGTTTTTGTGCGCCGTATTAATTTTATAAAATACTCCTATCCCTCCATTTACGCGCTACTTCTTTTGCACGATTTACAAAAATAAAATTCAACAAATTTTCCGAAATTAAATACATTTTTGCCAGAAAAATGGTTCTATCACTATTAATTAAAATATTAAAATTAATTCATAATTAAAAAAAATAAAAAATATTTGCTGTGAGCGAATAGTAACTTAGGTTATGGTAAAAAAAAATAACCTAAATATAATTACGGCCAATCGTTTATGTAGTAAAACCTCTAGAAACCGATAAGAAAGGCCGCACATATTTATGGTGTTGCTTTGCACATGTGACAACTAGTCCCCGTTAACTTTTTCCCGAGATCGGAATGTGCCACTTTGAGCTCGAATGTGCACACTCGGTTTTAAGGTAGATTACCAAACGTACCGAGTGAACCAAAAAAAAAATGTTTACGTTAGTTATACCCCACCTAGTTCCACTGTGAACCACTATATCAGCGCTCGATGAACTTTTTGAAAAGGAGAAAATCAATATAAATTTAAATTAAACATTATTTCGCACGGAAAATGCAGAAAGCTGCACGAAAATAATAAATAATAGATAAACCAAATAAAATTCTTATTTTGGAACAAAATAATTTTATTACTAGGCCATTTGGGGTGATTTTCCCCGGTTTTTCGACCGCTGCACTATATGGTCCATAGTGGTCGATAATGGGATTTCTCGCAAAAACAATTTTTGTTTATTTCAATAGGAAATACAAATCGGCAAGCATACGGTCCTGTACTTCGAGAAATTTGGGGGGGGGGGCTAGTTTTAATAAGATGTCTTCGGCTACTAAGCTATCTTTGTCAGGCTTGCCCGGAAACACAATTTTCTCGCCCCAGTTCTTCTTAAAAAAAATATTGTACTCAAATCTGCAAAAAAAAACAATGTTTTAGCTTGCACTATGGACCGCCAACGTATTTTTGCACTATAAACCATACTTCATTAAATTAAAGATGACCACTATTTTATCAAAGTGGTAGAATGTGGCATAAATCGAAATAAGGTTATGAACGCCTTAAATATCTTGTTAAAAAAAACAATTTCAGTTAAATATTTGATAAAAATGCCAATCAAAATTTTCAGCCAATCATTTACCTGAATTTTAAGTATTTGTAGTTACACCAAAAATACAATTAACAGTTTAACTGTTATTGTCAACATACTACAGTCAAACCTCGATATTATGAACATATTTTTCCGAAAGGTTTTGCTGATGCTAACGAGGAGTGAATTCCTTGTATTTATTAGTATATTATATATATTAGTATAAATACTAATGGGGTATATACTAACAAGGTTTGGTCGTATTGTTTTTATAATTTAGAAAATCCAAAGTTTTCAATTGCATCTATTCCAAAATTATTAAGAACCGCAATCTCATTAAGTTTCAAAAAAAATTTAAGGATACCAACTTTCAAAAGTTGCTCAAAATATTCAAGATTTTATATTGTTGTAAAAAAATGTATTTTTTTAATTGAGATTTTTTTTGACAACTTAATGTTCTCAAGCTCTCATTTGACGCCAAACAGCTAAGTTTTTTAAATTTTTTAACACGTTACAACAAGCAAACGAGTTATAAATTTTTCATACAGTCAAACTTCGATCATATGTCCGGAAGGTTCCGTTCATACGAATGATGAGTTTATACTAACGAGGCTTGACTGTATCTGCACTTAAAAATAGCTCTACCATAATGATAAAGTAGTCAGCAAAGTCAAATTTCCTGTATGGACCATGTCCCACTATAGGCTAATTTACCCTATGTTACTTTTTTCTGTCTAAATCCAAAAATTAATGTAAATAAATTGAATAAATACGAGGATGCGCGCGTTCGAGCGAAAAGTGGCACATTTCCGAGCGAGGGAGGCAAATGAAGCGCGACGCGGAGCGGCGCGCTTCATTTTCCCGAGATCGGAAATGTGCCACTTTGAGCTCGAACGTGCGCACTCGGTTTTAAGCACGATTCACAACAATTTGGGCCAATAAATTAGACGAAAAATCAATAGAATAATTTGAATCGTTCCTTCTCACTCGTACTCATGAGACTGTTGTATTTTTTCGCTCGCTCGCACTCATTGCTATGGTAAAAATATATTTTTTGGAACAAAATCGATATTTACCGAACTAAATTTAATTTTTCGATTTTGAAAGAGCGATGAACAAAGTAGATAAATCTGAGAAATACGAGGATGCGCGCGTTCGAGCGAAAAGTGGCACATTTCCGAGCGAGGGATGCAAATGAAGCGCGACGCGGAGCGGCGCGCTTCATTTTCCGAGATCGGAAATGTGCCACTTTGAGCTCGAACGTGCGCACTCGGTTTTAAGCACCATTCACAATAATTAATTTATTTAATTAAAAGTATATCTACCACGAACCAAATTTCTGTCAAAAATGGCTATTTTAAACAGTTTTCGTTCTTGGAAAATTTTTTCACTTCATAAACCGTGCAAATAGAGGGACATGTCCATTTCATAAAATAACGCACCGCATTTTTAAATGTTAAACCCTTCGTTGCACCCCCCTAAGTTTGGAAATCACTGGGAGCCGAAGGAGATCCTTCATTTTAGACGATTTGCATAAATTCGAGAGCACTCCTGTAAATTAGAGATGGATGCATTTTGGAAATTGAAGGCGGGGAATGATTTAGGGACTCGTAAAAGTCTTCCTCCCCCCGTCTTCTTCCCGTGCCGGCGTTTAATGGGGATCGGTTTCTCTTAGCGCCCAGCCACTTATTATAGTTTAGCTGTAAAATTACTGTGCGCAATAAACTTTGATAAATTTACTAAAATTTACGTTCGAATGTAAGTTGAATTTAATGGGCTTTCGGTTGTAAAATGTTTATTGTACGACAACTAACCTTAAGTTAGGACGTTATCTCCGAAGGCTAACAAAGTTGCTTTCGCGTAATTCGAGTTTAATGAGATTATTTAATTAGTTTGGTGCTTCTATTAATTTTTTTTTGTTCGTAAGAACATATGCAACGATTTAGAGTTTTATGGGGAACGGGTGCTATAAAAGGACGCTTTCAAAGGGGGCATTTCGATTTTTATCTGTTTGTTGGGGGACGAAGTTCCACAAATTAGTGGAGGAGGATTTTTTACACCAGAAAAAAATGATTTAAAAATATGTCATTGCGCTGTTTGTTTTTAAATGTGTTTGATTTAGCACCCTTTAAAAGAACAAAAATACAGCTTTGGTTAGGGTGGACGGGTCTTAATATACCTATATATTTTTTTTGGGGTTTTTATTTTTAAAGGAAAATCTGAATTTTTTGTATTTCGAAAACAATTAACAGAATTCTCAAAAATACTAAGGATACAGCGCCCCAAAATCGGCCTTTATTATTTTCGTATTGGGCTGCTTCGAAAACCTAAGGGAAAATATTTTTCTACAGGGCGATGCACGAAAATCAAAAATCCTAACGTATTCGATCCAATCCAAAAGCCAAAAATGCATTGCGAACGAGAGTTATTAAACGTTTACTGTAAATGTGAACCAGGGATGGAGGCTAGTTTTAATGTAACGTTGCGAAGTGAATTTTGACTATTTCCCTCTCGCTCCCACTCATTGCAAGCGAAAAATCGTGGTTTCTAATGGTTCTGGAATATAGCATTGGCCTTGCAAAAGTCGGGCGATAAGTAAGTTGCTAACTGCGTTCCTATTGGCTAAAGCGTCTCGACGCATCGACTTTCTCCGAATTCACCTGCTCGACTCACCCGAATCGTTAGTAGTCGCGCGATTTTGAAAGTGAAAGCATGCATTTTTGCACGTGCGAGTTTTCCTGTGTTGTGCCGGCGATCGAGGTTGGCGTGGGTGGTCCTTTTTCAATGCCTTTGCCCGGAACTCCTGGATGGCTGATCGGGATATGTTTAAAGGTATTTAAGCGTGTTTTTGTTCATTGTAAATGTTTAAATTAAAATAATCAAGGGTTGGTGTTGCTAAAATTTAATTTATGAGAAGCGCCTTTTGAGCATTGGTCAAAAATAACGAGCCTGCTTGATTATTTTAATTAGAACAAAGCCTTGTTTTTAAATAAATGACGTCACAATGGTTATATAAATGTATTGTGTATCTACACACGTGCAACTTATCGCTTACGACCTTTGGGCATTTGCAAAATTGTTTTATTTGCCTTCAAATGTGTTGGACTTGGCGGGTTGACTTCGTACCTTCCAATCCGTTAGAAGAAAAAAAATTGTAGCTTCGGCCAGGGCGAATAGATCTTAATAAATTTGAAAAAATCATAATTAAAGGCCTTAATTAAATGTGCACTGGAAGCCTAAAAACATACAATTACGGATTTTTTTTAGAAAACGTCTCTAAAGTCGCGTATAACAATTGGCCTTTTCCAAAGAAATTAACTCAAAATTACTCTGGTTAATTAAATTTATTTCTTAAATCGTTCGAGTTACGGAAAAAAGTTTCGAATAAAAGTTGTAGATATTGATGTGGCTTATTCAGAAAAAAAATAGGAATGCAATCTACAGACGGGGGGCCGAGGGGGGTACCAAAGTTACCTTTTTTTAAATGGCAACCCCTACGTTTCTTGTACTCAATCGATTTGTTTTGTTTTTCTGCTTACAATGATATATTATGTTCCTATAGCTAAAATAAAAAATAACGGAGATACTTAAAAAAAACTAAAATTTCGGGTTCGTCGCGTATCGGGCATTGGTCTCTCTTTTAGCCCTTTTTTAAAAAATTCGTAGCTGCGCTTTCGCTGAACGGATTGGGATGAATTTTTTTTTAAACGGAAGCCAAAGGATCGGACTAAGAGCTCATCTAAAACATTCTGGGCTGTTGGCTTCAAATTTTTAGAAAAACACCCCTCCAAAGTGGCTTGTTTAACATACCAATTTTATAACACTTTTGCTTCGATTTACTTACAAGACTCTTTTCTTCTAAAAGTAATAGAGATATAAAAAGTTTCGAATAAAAGTTGTAGATATTTATGTGGCCTATTCAGAAAAAAATTAGCAATGCAATCCTTTTACGGGGCCGAGGGGGGTACCAAAGTTACCTTTTTTTAAATGGCAACCTTTAAGTTTCTGGCGCTTATTCAATTTGTTTTGTTTTCTGCTTACAATGATATACTATGTTCCTATAGCTAAAATCAAAAATAACGGAGATATTAAAAAAAAAACTAAAATTGCGGGTTCGTCGCTATCGGGCATTGGTCTCTCTTTTAGCCCTTTTTAAAAAAATGCGTAGCTCCGCTGTCTCTTAACGGATTTGCGCGAATTTTTTGTTAGACAAAAGCCAAAGGATCGTACTAAAGACTTATTTAAAATTCGGGCTGTTGGTCTCAAATTTGTAGAAAACATCCCCCAAATTGACCTGTCTAACACCACAATTTTTTTTCGATTTACTTACAAGTCTCCTTGTTCTTTTGCTGAAAGCAATAGAGATATAAAAAAAAGTTTCCTACAAAATCTATATATACGGAAGGGGTAAGCACCTACAAAATTTCAAAAATTTAGGCAGTGGCGTACGGGTCGTGGGGTTACTGAATTATTTTTTTTCTAAATTATTTTGTAGGCAAATTGTAGCCCCAAGTCTTCGCCCAAATTCGTTAAGACGCAGTCTTTTTTTAAAAACCACAAATAACAGAGTTAGAAGCCTTTTGATCTCAAAAAATGTAACACTTTTCGATAAGGTTGTACCACATTTGATTTTTTGTATTAATCAAATCACCATCCAACTTTTCGCATATAATTAATTATTTTCTAGCTATTAACAGAGATACCAACGCCTCTATCTTTTACATAACTATATAAATTATTTAATTAAATAAAACCAAAAATGATTTGTCAACGTTTTTCTTAAATTAAACATTTTTAGAACCAGCCCAGTTTGCTGGGCTTAGAACAATCCCTTTATCTCGTGGTGTTTGTTCCAAAATGTAATAGAAAGATTTGAATAAGCAAAACTAAACGCGTCGGGCCCGTTTCGGGGAGGTTTAGAGGTAATTTAATTTAATAAACAAGAAAATTATACTAATAGCTGCCAAGGAGTATCCCGGCTTGTCAGAGAGCCCTTTCAAATTTACAAACTTGACTAATATAGTCAAAACATCAGCCCGACAGCCGAGCTCGTTCATTAATACTTATTATCTTCGTAAATTAACAGACGGACAGATTGATGAGGGTAAAAATAATTCGGAGGGCTGCGCGCCGAAATTTGCAACAACAAATTCGGTTGGGACTTTCGCACAAAAGGGGACGATTAAGTCGTCGGCGGATTTGTTGCTGTTGTTTTTTTTTCGCACGACTTTCGCGAACAGGTTGAAATAATTGCCTTTTATGCGTTCTACGTTTGCGCTTCGAGGTTCTTCGTTTTTTGCAATAAATTATTGTCGCATTACAAAAATTATGCACGCTACGAACTTTAATTGTGTTTCTACATGACACAAAAGCAGTTAATGAAATTGAAGACACTATTACCGCGCTTGATTTAAGGCACGAAGAAATATGTTACCATTTTTTTTGCGCAAATTGCATCCTTTAATGTTGTTCCCTTTCTTTTTGAAGTCATAAAATTTTACGCTTAATGTTCGCTCGTAATAAACGATAGGTGGAGTATTTTTATACAATTTTTTTTCTTTCTCAATTTTTTTATTGCTTTTTGGGATTATAGTAATTAACAATAAACAATTATATAGAATAAAACCGGCCGATTTAGCAAATTTTGAAAATCAGAAGTTTTGGGCTTGAAAACTTAGTAAATCCAATATGATAAAAAATATTTTCTGCTTTGATAGCTATTCGGGAATTTTTTTATTGTTTTTTCCGTTTATAGTAATTAACAATAAACAATTATATAGCATAAAACCGGCCGATTTACCAAATTTTGAAAAATGCATATCTTTCAAATTAAAATTTAGCAAGTGCAATACGAAAAAAATATTTCCTGTTTTGATAGCTATCCGGAAATTTTTTTATTGTTTTTTGTGATTATAGTAATTAACAATAAACAATTATATAGAATAAAACCGGCCGATTTAGCAAATTTTGGGAATCAGAAGTTTTGGGCTTGAAAACGTAGTAAATCCAATATGATAAAAAATATTTCCTGCTTTGACAGCTATCCGGGAATTTTTTTATTGTTTTTTCGGTTTATAGTAATTAACAATAAACAATTATATAGCATAAAAACGGCCGAATTACCAAATTTTGAAAAATTCATATCTTTCAAATTAAAATTTAGCAAATGCAATACGAAAAAAATATTTCCTGCTTTGATAGCTATCCGGAAATTTTTTTATTGTTTTTTGGGATTATAGTAATTAACAATAAACAATTATATAGAATAAAACCGGCCGATTTAGCAAATTTTGGGAATCAGAAGTTTTGGGCTTGAAAACGTAGTAAATCCAATATGATAAAAAATATTTCCTGCTTTGACAGCTATCCGGGAATTTTTTTATTGTTTTTTCGGTTTATAGTAATTAACAATAAACAATTATATAGCATAAAAACGGCCGATTTGCCAAATTTTGAAAAATTCCTATCTTTCAAATTAAAATTTAGTAAATGCAATACGAAAAAAATATTTCCTGCTTTGATAGTTATCCGGAAATTTTTTTATTGTTTTTTGGGATTATAGTAATTAACAATAAACAATTATATAGAATAAAACCGGCCGATTTAGCAAATTTTGGGAATCAGAAGTTTTGGGCTTGAAAACGTAGTAAATCCAATATGATAAAAAATATTTCCTGCTTTGACAGCTATCCGGAAATTTTTTTATTGTTTTTTCGGTTTATAGTAATTAACAATAAACAATTATATAGCATAAAAACGGCCGAATTACCAAATTGTGAAAAATTCATATCTTTCAAATTAAAATGTAGCAAATGCAATACGAAAAAAATATTTCCTGCTTTGATAACTATCCGGAAATTTTTTTATTGTTTTTTGGGATTATAGTAATTAACAATAAACAATTATATAGAATAAAACCGGCCGATTTAGCAAATTTTGGGAATCAGAAGTTTTGGGCTTGAAAACGTAGTAAATCCCATATGATAAAAAATATTTCCTGCTTTGACAGCTATCCGGAAATTTTTTTATTGTTTTTTTGGTTTATAGTAATTAACAATAAACAATTATATAGCATAAAAACGGCCGAATTACCAAATTTTTAAAAATTCATATCTTTCAAATTAAAATTTAGCAAATGCAATACGAAAAAAATATTTCCTGCTTTGTTAGCTATCCGGAATTTTTTTAATTGTTTGTTGGGATTATAGTAATTAACAATAAACAATTATATAGAATAAAACCGGCCGATTTAGCAAATTTTAAAAATCAGAAGTTTTGGGCTTGAAAACTTAGTAAATCCAATATGATAAAAAATATATCCTGCTTTGATAGCTATCCGGGAATTTTTTTATTGTTTTTTGTGTTTATAGTAATTAACAATAAACAATTATATAGAATAAAAACGGCCGATTTGCCAAATTTTGAAAATCACAAATTTTGGACATAAATACTTAGCAAATTTAGTATGAAAAAATATTTCTTGCCTTGATAGCTATCCGCCAATTTTTTTATTATTTTTTCGATGTATAGTAATTAACAATAAATAATTATATACTATAAAAACGGCCGATTTGGCAAATTTCGAAAATTACAAATTTGGGACGTTAAAAACTTAAAAAAATTCGCCATTACTTAATTCTTAATTTTTGAACTATAGTTCATTAAGAAAAAAGTTTTCTATGACAAGGGGGAATGCACCCCTAATATGTGAAAAATTTTATATTAATTTTTTTGTATAAAGGCATAGTGTAGAAGGTCCAATAAGTTATACATTTTTCGATTGAAATAAAATCCTCATTGCTTTAATTTTAATTTATGTACTAAATTTTATTAAAAAAAAATTAATGGAAAATCGTGTTAGAATTCTCGTTATTAATTTGATTTAACTTTTATAATTTATTTGATTTTACTCCTATTTGGATTAACATAAAAGACAAACAAGGCAATGTCTAAAAAAAACTCAATTGCGATCGAAAAATGTTCTCATTGTTTCTTCGCACTCAGAAAAAAAGCATGTTTCTCCAAATCTTCCCTCTTCGACATTAAATCATCCCTAATTAAATTTCCAACCGTTCCAACAGGAAGGAACCGAGAACTTTATACCCCAAAAAATTAGATAATGCTGCCACAAAAGCCATTCCGAGTAAATTCGCTTTATGGGAAAGGAAATTAAATAAGCAAGTGACCACCCCTTATCTACAACTTAGAAGCTGTACATTATCGATTGTGCGCTTTCGGCGCCCGAAAAGGGGTTGTTCGAGGCCCTCGAAAAAATTTCCTTCGTTAGATTTATGATAAAGCTTTCGGTGTAACTTCGGCAACCTATAATCTCGTCATTCAACTCTTAAGGACGTCCGCCCCACCGGCGAAAGCCTCATATATTAAGGGATTACATTCGGGGATGGTGTTTTATAAGTCGAAATTCTTTTGTGGCGCCCATCCCTTAAGCGCGTCTTTGTCGAAACTTCGAAATGAGTTAAACACGAATTTTCTTAATGAAAATCGCCCTTCGCGCCCCCAGAGCCGAAGGTTAACACTGATTGATGGCCGTTTCAACAGTTTTTTTTCTAAAAAAGGGGGCGGCTAACGCCCTCTCAAAATAATTTTGAGGAAAACTCGAATTAATTGCGGGGGGGTGTTTTCTTCGAAGCCGAATTAAAATATGTTGGGTGCGAGCGAGAAAGGGCCATAGGGGGCGCGCGGGGGCGAAAAGGACAGACGCGCCCCGACCGTAATTTTCTCATATGTGCAGAGAGATGAATATTTGCCGGCATTCGCTCCGACAACGACCTCGTTTACACGAATACAAATTACGTTAATTATTCATCGTGCACAACGTATACCTGCGTTACGTCCTTATTATTATCCTGCGAATTGCGGCGGGGGCTTTTGCATAAACCATCCCGCGCGTTCCATTAACCCGAGCCGCCCCCTCTTCAAAGGTCGCCAAAATTTTAATAATTAAATCTCGTCCGAATTCGAAACGTCGCCTTTTCGTCGCCGAAAACGCGCTTTTTTGGGCGGCACTGCGGAAACAGCAAGCCGAACGCGCGCGGGGGGCGCAAAGATAACAACGTTACGAGTGCGCCCCATGTGTCACTCTCTTATCTCCCGTATCGACGATTAGATTACCGTTTTTCTCCGCAAAACGTATCTTGGAAAGCACGTTTGCGCCCTTTCGTGTTTATTTCGATCCGGGGGCGGCGCGGCGGGGGGCTAAAACGGAAATTTAATAAACGCAATTAAATTCGATATAAATTCGGTAGAGCGACGTGTGTGTGTTTTGTTGTTTTTTTTTCGTACTTTGTGAACGGCGCCTGCATCGGCGTCCGGCGTCCTCCCGGTCGTCGTCACCGTGGCAACCGGCTAGCTGGCACAGAGATCTGATTTATGCAGTTTTTATTTTTGTTATACATAGTAAGAAGTGCGTTTGCTTTTTGCTTTTTTTTAATTTAAATTTTGCGAAATGTTGTGGTTAGTGTTGGGAACGAAGGAGGGCTTCCGACGTGCGTGCTCTTTTTTTGAAAAAAATTAATTTAAAGAGCGCGAAAGGGCAATAAAACGTTAAGTGACTGTTTTACTTTGAAGTCTAACATTTCCAAGTATAATTAGACACTTAATATATCTTTTAAAAGTGGCAACCACCTCCAAGTTTAATTAGAAAGGGAAGATGTGTCTTTAAGTGGAACGCTAATTAGATTTTTTTATTTTGGGACGAGCGTTCGGCTTTTCTTTTTGATTGCTTCGGAGATTTGTGGGGGGCGATTTTTTTTTTGGGTTTGGTAGCGCGAGAATGTTTTGGAGAATTTTGGCAAGAAATTAATGCGGGTGGTTGATTTCATTTTGTTTTTTTTGGGGAAGAAAATTAGTTAAATTTGTTAAATTGTTTTAAATTTTTTAATATTGCCATTTTGAATTTACGACAAGTCAAAAAAATAGTTACTTTTATATGTAAAATTAAAAATCAAGATAGATTTATTTTCATCGAGCTTTTGGGGGTTGTTTTGGGGAATGTGTCTCTGTTAAGGGTGGAGGTGTTTTTGATGGTTTTAAATATCTAATTTTATTTAATTTTTTATCTTTGCATTGAGGGCAAAATTAATAATTTTTGTCGCCGAAGACTTCTAGAAAAAAATTGTTATAAACAAAGTTTTGAATTAGTTTTAAATTAGGGTTCGTATTATACAATTATTTTTTTTAAACTAGTGAAGTTATACTTCTTTAGGCGCGTGGAGAGTGAAAATTAAAATTAATTCGGTAAATATCAATTTTGTTCCAAAAAAATGCATTTTTACCATAGCAATGAGTGCGAGCGAGCGAAAAAATACAACAATCGCATAAGTACGAGTGAGAGGGAACGATTAAATTTATTCTACAGTTTTTTCGTCTAATTTATGGGCCTAAATTATTGTAAATCATGCTTAAAACCGAGTGGGCACATTCGAGCTCAAAGTGGCACATTCCGATCTCGGGAAAATGAAGCGCGCCGCTCCGCGTCGCGCTTCATTTGCCTCCCTCGCTCGGAAATGTGCCACTTTTCGCTCGAACGTGCCCATCCTCGTATTTTTTACATTCCTCGACTTTGTTCATAGCTTTTTCAAAATCAAAAAATTAAATTTAGTTCGGTAAATATCGAATTTGATCTAAAAAATGCATTTTTACCATAGCAATGAGTGCGAGCGAGCGAAAAGATACAACAATCGCATAAGTACGAGTGAGAGGGACCGATTAAATTTATTCTTCAGTTTTTCCGTCTAATTTATTG
This sequence comes from Sinopyrophorus schimmeli, assembly GCA_036325965.1. Taxonomy (NCBI): domain Eukaryota; kingdom Metazoa; phylum Arthropoda; class Insecta; order Coleoptera; family Elateridae; genus Sinopyrophorus; species Sinopyrophorus schimmeli. The sequence goes on from JARFIZ010000398.1 coordinate 416,907, forward strand.
GCCTAAATTATTGCGAATCATGCTTAAAACCGAGTGGGCACATTCGAGCTCAAAGTGGCACATTCCGATCTCGGGAAAATGAAGCGCGCCGCTCCGCGTCGCGCTTCATTTGCCTCCCTCGCTCGGAAATGTGCCACTTTTCGCTCGAACGTGCCCATCCTCGTATTTTTTACATTCCTCGACTTTGTTCATTGCTTTTTCAAAATCAAAAAATTAAATTTAGTTCGGTAAATATCGATTTTGATCCAAAAAATGCATTTTTACCATAGCAATGAGTGCGAGCGAGCGAAAAGATACAACAATCGCATAAGCACGAGTGAGAGGGAACGATTAAATTTATTCTACAGTTTTTTTGTCTAATTTATGGGCCTAAATTATTGCGAATCATGCTTAAAACCGAGTGGGCACATTCGAGCTCAAAGTGGCACATTTCGATCTGGGGAAAATGAAGCGCGCCGCTCCGCGTCGCGCTTCATTTGCCTCCCTCGCTCGGAAATGTGCCACTTTTCGCTCGAACGTGCCCATCCTCGTATTTTTTACATTCCTCGACTTTGTTCATTGCTTTTTCAAAATCAAAAAATTAAATTTAGTTCGGTAAATATCGAATTTGATCTAAAAAATGCATTTTTACCATAGCAATGAGTGCGAGCGAGCGAAAAGATACAACAATCGCATAAGTACGAGTGAGAGGGACCGATTAAATTTATTCTTCAGTTTTTCCGTCTAATTTATTGGCCTAAATTATTGCGAATCATGCTTAAAACCGAGTGGGCACATTCGAGCTCAAAGTGGCACATTCCGATCTCGGAATGAAGCGCGCGCTCCGCGTCGCGCTTCATTTGCCTCCCTCGCTCGGAAATGTGCCACTTTCGCTCGAACGTGCCCATCCTCGTATTTTTACATTCCTCGACTTTGTTCATTGCTTTTCAAAATCAAAAATTAAATTTAGTTCGGTAAATATCGATTTTGATCCAAAAATGCATTTTACCATAGCAATGAGTGCGAGCGAGCGAAAAGATACAACAATCTCATAAGTACGAGTGAGAGAGAACGATTAAATTTATTCTACAGGTTTTCGTCTAATTTATTGGCCTAAATTATTGCGAATCATGCTTAAAGCCGAGGTGCATTCGAGCTCAAAGTGGCACATTCCGATCTCGGAAAATGAAGCGCCGCTCCGCGTCGCGCTTTATTTGCCTCCTCGCTCGGAAATGTGCCACTTTGAGCTCGAACTGCCCATCCTCGTATTTTTACATTCCTCGACTTTGTTCATTGCTTTTTCAAAATCAAAAATTAAATTTAGTTCGGTAAATATCGAATTTGATCTAAAAATGCATTTTACCATAGCAATGAGTGCGAGCGAGCGAAAAGATACAACAATCGCATAAGTACGAGTGAGAGGGACCGATTAAATTTATTCTTCAGTTTTTCCGTCTAATTTATTGGCCTAAATTATTGCGAATCATGCTTAAAACCGAGTGGGCACATTCGAGCTCAAAGTGGCACATTCCGATCTCGGAAATGAAGCGCGCCGCTCCGCGTCGCGCTTCATTTGCCTCCTCGCTCGGAAATGTGCCACTTTCGCTCGAACGTGCCCATCCTCGTATTTTTACATTCCTCGACTTTGTTCATTGCTTTTTCAAAATCAAAAAATTAAATTTAGTTCGGTAAATATCGATTTTGATCCAAAAAATGCATTTTTACCATAGCAATGAGTGCGAGCGAGCGAAAAGATACAACAATCTCATAAGTACGAGTGAGAGAGAACGATTAAATTTATTCTACAGGTTTTTCGTCTAATTTATTGGCCTAAATTATTGCGAATCATGCTTAAAGCCGAGTGTGCACATTCGAGCTCAAAGTGGCACATTCCGATCTCGGGAAAATGAAGCGCGCCGCTCCGCGTCGCGCTTTATTTGCCTCCCTCGCTCGGAAATGTGCCACTTTGAGCTCGAACGTGCCCATCCTCGTATTAGTCTTTTTTTCACTAACGGCTATCTTCATAATATGCGCCCGCAACTTTCGTTGACCCTCAAAAATTTGACTCGCGCCTGCCAGAAGAAGTATAACTTCAAAAAATAGAAACGAAAAACTTATTTATCCGCCGCAAAACTTAACACTTCGCAAAACTAAACGGTTTCGTTTTCGAAAAAAAAAAGTAATTGCGTTCGCCGACGACGGGCCCTCACCGAAACGTGTAATATTAAATAACTAAGGGCGTTTCGGCGAAAATTAAATATGCAAATAAGCAGCAGGTTGTGGATCGTCGATTTTCGAACGAAACTCTCCACGAACCCTTTTCCGTCGAACGAGCCCTTCGCGCGCCCAACAAAGAGGAAGGTAAACGTCGCCCAAAAGACGTGAAGCAAGAAAATTTTATTTAAAGCGGGGTGGTACGTTTTCATTACCGATTCTCTTAGCTCTAAAGCTTACCACAAAATTTAATTTCGATGGACGTGACCGGGATACGTGACTATGACGAATGTCTTCCATTTATATTTTTGGAAAGGCGCCCTTTTTGTAAATTGAGACGTACGAGCCGCTTCTCGATTTAATATTATACTATTTTCAACTTGACAAAGAAAAAAAAACAACGCACGCCACAAGCCAAAAAAGAGGCGAGCTTGAAGAAGCTTTGTGTTTTATCGATACCCCAAAAACCCCCCCAACCCCAACCCCAATTATTTCGCCGTTTCTTTCATCCCCCAGAACTTATATTTATGTCCGACAAATAACAACACCCGAATACTAATTGGGAACTTTTAAGGGTTAAGAATAGACACGAAGCTTCTTCCCAAAAGAAACTCCTAATTTTGGGCGGCGGAGGGGGGAGGGGGGAGGTCGAAGTCGGAAAGCGTGACGGCTCCAAACGTGGGAGCAAAGAAAGGCAGAAGTCACTGACATTCAAACTTTAACGAAATTTTATTTCCCAAAGGATGCAACGCGACGTGCGCTTTCCTTTTTTGCCCTTTTTTCCGCAAAAATACTTCGACTCCGCGAAAGCGCTCGTCTTCGAGCACTTAAAATATTAACATCGATCCGGAAAATTAAAACAAGCCCGTTTTAGGAAGTGGCACTCGTTTTTTTCGTTTTTCGCGAGGGGTAATTTTTAAGGGTTTCTTCGAGTTATTAGGAAGACGTCGCTTCCAGAGACGTTGTTCATTAAATTTGGCGAGGAGTCATGAATATTTGAATATCTGTCAGGTTATATTCCATTTTCGTAAAAGATGAGACGTCGTTTTTCAATGGGAAACGACAAGGGATGTCTGCACGCCCCCGTTTCCCGACTTTCAATATCTTTATTAAGGGTTGAAAGTTTTTTTAATCGGCTCCCATTTTTCTTTGGACGTCTTCGATCTGAGAATTTCGTTTTTGGGGCGCAAGCACTTCATTAATGCTCGTTAAGGTGTTAATTTTGTTTACTTCTGAAAAAAAAACGTGCTCAGCGGAAATAATTACGATTTAGGACGCAGCCACGAGCTGTAGTTTTATTATTTTATTGTTTGAGGAACTTAGAAGAATTTTCTGCGCTAATGATTTTTTAATTTGCTTCCAATAAGGAAGAAACGAGTCCAAGAATTTAATTTGTAAAGGAGTTTTATTAGAAAACGTCTGTACGATTGGCTTCGTATTAAATGTGTCGGCATTTTTGCGACGCGTCGTTATGCGTTTTGCTTAATGGCGCGATTTTGTGCTTAAGATTTAATCGTTTCCGAGGAAAAAATGGAAAAAACCGATTTGGAGAAACTGTTTCCTTATGGAGAGGGTTTGACGCGATCGATTTGCTTTTTAATTGTGTTTTTTGAGAGATTCGATGTACAGTACTACCTCTGTACGTTGCGACCTTCAGAATCGTGCGAATTTGCCTGTTTGTTTGATCTTCGCTCAATCGTAAGATCCAAAAAAATTATTCGGTGGCTATCAGAAGCCTTTTATTGCTGCCCAAGATTTTGACATTAAATCTAATAACGAATATTTTGTTTTAACTTCTTGACATACAATGACGTCTAGGAGACGTCAATCGTTTAGGGTGTCACTGTAGATTTTGACGTCTCTAAGACGTCAAGAACTGTATTCAATTTTATGTTTCGAAAAAGGTTTTAATTTTGTTAAATGGCACAAAATTGGCGATTTGGGAAGTTTGTTATTAATATAATTCTGTAATATTTAATTGCGAATTGTCCAGAGAGTAAATTAATTCTTGTAAAGTGTGCTTAAAGGAGTGTGGGTTCGAGTCAGTGGCACATTTCCGATCTGGAATGAAGCGCGCCCGCGTCGCGCTTCATTTGCTTCCCTCGCTCGAAAATGTGCCACTTTTCGCTCGAACGCGCACATCTTCGTATTTATTCAATTTGTTTAAATTACTTTTTGGATTTAAAAAGGAAATAGCAATGTATTCAAATAAAACGACATATGCGCAGTAACATATAGTTTGATAACCACTGGTCTAGCTATACACAAGCGCAACATAGCGCGTTGTTATATTTAATTTAGTCGCGCCAAAGAAGTATTACTTCTAACGTGCGTACATAAGTACATGCACCGGTTTTTTTTACATAGAATGAAATTCAGTTTTAAACATTTAGCAAAATTATTAAAGTAAACTCGAAGAATAAATTATTTTAAGTTTTTAGACAACTCAAATTAAATAAATTAATAACTTGGAAAATTTTAAAATATATTTAAGAACTTTAGAAATTTTTAATTATCAATTTTTTTTGTATAACACAAATTGAATAAAACAAAACTTTATTCGGTAAATTTAAAAGGAAATTTTGATGAAAAAATTATTATGTATTTTCAGAAAACTCAAATAGAGTAAATACAGAATTTGTGGTTTTTCAAAAAACTTTGAAGATCATTAATTTACGCAAATAAAATTAATATTGAGAAAACTCAATAAATAAATTATCTTAATTGTTCAGAAATATTAAATTTATAAAATTAAATACAGTCAAACCTCGATAGATCGAAGTTGAAGAGAAACTAAAAATAATTCGCGTTATCAAAAATTCGAGCTATCGATATAAAAATATTTTTTAGTTCATGTTTTTAAAATTTACTTATTGTTTTTTTTTCTTAATAATTTCCTAGTGATTTCTTGCTAAAACCTAAATCTTGTGTCTTGAACAAGTTGTAATTAAGCTTAATTTATGGAATAATTCAATTTTTAAATATTAAAAAATATTTATATGTTATATATTATATGCATCAAAATTTTAGAATGACTTAGTTGGGAAATGTTAAAAAAAATTGGTAAACAGTGCTCTACATATTTCAAAATATTTTAAAATTATTAATTATTTATTTTATGTTATTTGTGTATGCTCATAACAGTTAAGTTGAGCCAAATTAATAGTTTTTTTCGGACTCATCAAATTTGTTTTTTTTTTGTATGTCAAGGGGTTAATATACGTTTTACTTACTTTTACATACGTAGGTACTTATAAACCTTCACACTAATACCTTGACCGAAACTAGTTTTTATACTGCTTCTCCGAATTTTACGAAGGTACCCAAATTCTCGTAACATGTAGAGGTAGTACTGTACTTGTCTTTTTTTTTTGGTGAAGTGCTTAGAGAAACCAAGTTTTTAAAAATTTAAGTTACAAGTCTTACAAAAAAAATCTTTAAGAAATTTTTATATCACAACCTGCTTTTTTGCATGGCGAATTATATTAGGGGTTGGGCACTTTGTAAATTATTTGGGTACAGTTAGGGTGTATTAGTGCAAAGATTAAGTGGGTTGATATTACAATTAAAATTGGGCCTTTTGGTCATTGAAATAAATGGTACGATTCTACGTCATTGTTATATAAAAGCTGTTAGTAACGTTGCCTTCGAGTGATATGTTCTACGGTTTTTACATTTACAGTTTTATCAAATTCGATAGATAACTCTGTGGCGTACGTGACTTTGGTATTTAACCTTGCCTTTATTTGAATTGAATTAAAAATTTTGCCGTTAAATGAGTGTTTTAAGACGAGCACTGATTTGTAGTTGTTTGGCCTTAGAAATGGGGTTGAAACAAAAATTATATTTGCGACACAACGTTGAAAAATTGCGGATTTGAAATGTTTTTGGTTTTTGGAGATGTATCTATTAATAAGGAAATTAAAGGCCTTTAAGATCGAAATGGGGATATGATGCAATTGAGGAACGTGGCTATTTGGCCGTGGGTTTAACGGCAATTTTTTTAAAGGGACACTATTTATTTTGGTTTTACTTCCTAAGGGAATGTTTGAATTTTTTCTATTTCTAAAGCAATTAACAGAATTCTCAATAATACTGAGAATATAGTGCCCCAAAATCGGCTTTATTATTTTTGTATTGGGCTGCTTCAATATCTTAAAGGAAAATATTTTTCTACAGAGTGTTGCACGACAATCAAAAATCCTAATGTATTCGATCAAATCCAAAAGCCAAAAATGCATTGCGAACGAGAGTTATTAAACATTTACTGTAAATGTGAACCTGGGATAGAGGTTAGTTTTAATGTAACGTTGCGGGGTGAATTTTGACTATTTCCCTCTCGCTCCCACTCATTGCAAGCGAAAAATTGCGCCATTTAAAGGTTCTAGAACATTGCATCGGCCTTGCGAAAGTCATGCGACGAGTTGTTGCTATGTGCATTCTGATTGGCTAAGACGTCTCGGCGCATCGATTTTCCCCGAATTCACCTGCTCGGTTTACCCGAGCCCGTTAGTAGTTCGGCGATTTTCAAAGTGAAACCATGCATTTTTGCACGTGCGATTTTTCCTGTGTTGTGCCTGCGATCGAGGTCGGCGTGGGTGGCCCGTTTTCAATGCGTTTCGGACTCCCGGATGGCTGATCGGGATATGTTTAAAGGTATTTAAGCGTGTTTTTGTTTATTGTAAATGTTTAAATTAAAATAATCAAGGGTTGATGTTGCTAAAATTTAATTTATGAGAAGCGCCTTTTGAGCATTGGTCAAAAATAACGATCCTGCTTGATTATTTTAATTAGAACAAAGCCTTGTTTTTAAATAAATGACGTCACAATGTTTATATAAATGTATTGGGTATCTACACACGTGCAACTTATCGCTTACGACCTTTGGGCATTTGCAAAATTGTTTTATTTGCCTTCAAATGTGTTGGACTTGGCAGGTTGACTTCGTGCTTTCCAATCCGTTAGAAGAAAAAATTGTAGCTTCGGCCAGGGCGAATATATCTTAATAAATTTGAAAAAAATCATAATTAGAGGCCTTAATTAAATATGCACTAGAAGTCTAAAAACATACAATTACGGATTTTTTTAGAAAACGTCTCTTAAGTCACGTATAACAATTAGCCTTTTTCCAAAGGAAATTAACTCAAAATTACTCTGGTTAATTAAATTTATTTCTTAAATCGTTTGAGTTACGGAAAAAAGTTTCGAATAAAAGTTGTAGATATTTATGTGGCCTATTCAGAAAAAAATTAGCAATGCAATTCTTTTACGGGGGGGCCGAGGGGGGTACCAAAGTTACCTTTTTTTAAATGGCAACCCCTAAGTTTCTGGCGTTCAATCAATTTGTTTTGTTTTTCTGCTTACAATGATATACTATATTCCTATAGCTAAAATCAAAAATAACGGAGATACGCAAAAAAAACTAAAATTAGGGGTTTGTCGTGTATCGGGCATTGGTCTTTCTTTTAGCCCTTTTTTTAAAAATTTGTAGCTGCGCTTTCTCTGAACGGATTCGGTGAATTTTTTTTTAAACGATAAACAAGGGATCGGACTAAAGGCTCCTCTAAAAAATTTTGGACTGTTGGACTCAAATTTGTAGAAAATCATCCCCCAACGTCACCTGTCTAACAGCCCAATTGTTATAACACTTTTCTCTCATCCCCTTACAAGACTCTTTGTTTTATTCTGAAAGTAATAGCGAAATAAAAAAAAGTTTCCTACAAGATCTATATATACCGAAAGGCTAAAGGCACCGACAAAATTTAAAATATTTATGCAGTGCCGTACGGCTGGGGGGGTCACCGAATGATTTTTTTTCTAAATTTTTTTGCAATCAAATTGTAGCTCCAAGTCTATGCATAAATTTGTTAAGACACAATCTTTGTGCCAAAACCAAAAATCAAAGAGTTACCAACCTTTTTAACTAAAAAAATGCCAGATCACTTTTGTATAAATCAAAACACTGAAATTCCATAGTTCGCCTAGCTTCCACTTACCTTAACAAACAGCCTCGCCTAAGTCTTATCGAATTATTCGAAGAAACGCGTCCGTAAATCTTTTTAATTGCTCTTAATTAAAAGTTTGATTAATTTCCGATCTGGTATGATGGTTTTTCTTCGATTTCTTAACTCTGGCTTCTTTAGAAAAACAACTTCGGTAAATCCGGTTAATTTGAATTTGAGCGAGCGACGATCGGGGGCCGAGGGGGGGACCACCCAATTAAATTTAGACGCTTTTAATTAAATCTTAGGATTCGGTGGCTTAGAACAAACCTATTTAAAATATTTGCAGGGGAATTCTTGGAGTTCCGAAGTCTGGAAACGAATCTCGATAAACGGGTGCGGTATTGTGTAACTTAGTCATTAACTTATATTAATGTTAAGGCCTCGGTATTTAGCTCTTGCCTTCGGCATTTAACAAGATATTCTCCTACCTATTGTTTAGAAAAGCTCGAGAGCTTTCGGGACACAATGGAATTACGTCTAACAAAAGAGGATTATTTGTATACTCAATTATTTGTTTATAAAAACACTGATTCAATGGCTGCGGCTTATTTTCTAGAAGTTTACGGCTTACGAAGACTCAAATGTCGGCGTTGATGGCTTTTTCGATTTTGATAATTAATGGGGTTCTTTCAAAAATGTTGTTTTTTGTTTATGTTACTGGGGTGCTTCTTTTTGAGTTATAGTGCGAAAATCTGTACTGAAATACTTTTTATTTCGACTTATTGAGGGATGCAGATTTCGAGTTATCGCGGTTCGACTGTAATTTATTAAAAAACCTGTAGATTTACATGGTAAATAGATGGTCGAATTTTAAAATCAACTTAAAATTAAAATTTTGGGTTCAAAGGGTGTAACCATGGGCAATTTGGCACTAAAGTTATTTACTTTATTTTTTTCTGGGGCGCTTTTAATGCCCCTTACGCATTGCCCGAGTTTTAATTCAAAATTCGTTGCAGTTCCACGAGAAAATAATAAAGTGCAAAATGGAGTAGGGCCACCTGTTGTACCTTGGATTTTTTTTTACTTGTAATTTTTGTTTTAAATTGTATATGTAACAATTTGTTGATAAAATGAATTGCATCGTAGTGGGGCACTAATAAGGCATACATCACAAAATATTCGATAGAATTACCAACCGTTTACTTAAATTGCTATAAGATTTAAAAATTAGTGGATCTATGGCCTAGGTACAACACAGGTGATGTACCTTGGCTCTATTTGCATTAAGCAAAATAAAAGCCATTGTTGTATGAAAACTATATATTTATTTTTGGATTATAAGAACTACTAATGTTCTTCTTTGAGATGACACTAAAATTGTTTCAAAAATTAACAAAACTTTTCTCGTATACTAATATTTCACATACTTAATGGTTAACTTAGCAAAAATTTAAATTTTTTGTTAAACTTGCGAGGCATATTATCTGAAGCAAAATAAAAAAAAAATAAAAAATTAATAAGAAAGGTATTTCTAAATTTTTATTTATTGCACGTCGATCTTAGTGCCAAGGTACAACTTATTGACGGTGACCGAGGTACAACACACCGACCCTCGATGTTTAAACTCAAAAATAAAATTAAAGATTATGCTGTGCAAAAATCGGACCACTACTATGCCAACATTAATAAATAATCTTTCTATTACTATGAGTCATTTGTTATTAGGTAATAAAAATCAATAAGATATTTAAGTAAAAAAAATATAAAAAGACTTACTTTTTTTCGATTTGAAATTTCAATTGATCTCATACATTAACAAAGTACATTGGCCAGCTGCTGCTAACTTTACGTTAATGACTGTCAATGTGGCATTTGAAATATCGAAAATGATGGGTCACGAATGCCCGCAAATATATAAAAAAAAAATAAAATTGCCCTAGGAACAAAAGAGCCCAGGTACAACAGGTTCCCCTAATTTTTATTTTATGAACGGATGAATCGATTTCAATAAAAATAATATATGTTGTAGGTATTATTAAAATGCATCTAGGAAAAAATTAAGAAGTTTGCAAAATCGTGGCAACTGCAAGAAAAAAATAATATAATTTAAGCTCGATTACCAAACGTCCCGTTTTAACAAAAAGTTTTGCACTGAATTTTAATTATAAGTTGAATGCAGAGGTCAAATATATTTTTTTCGTGTTATAGAGAGAAAATCTGTACTGAAATACTTTTTATTTGGACTTATTGAGGGTGCCGATTTTGAGTTATCGAGGTTCTACTGTAATTGAGAAAAAACCTGTAGATTTACATGGTAAATGGATGGTCGAATTTTAAAAACAACTTAGAATTAAAATTAAGGGTTCAAAGGGGGTAACCATGGGTAAATTGACACTAAAGTTATTTACTTTATTTTTTTCTGGGCGCGCTTTTAATGCCCCCCACACGTCGCCGGACTTTTAATCCAGAAATCGTTGCAGTTCCAGAGCAAAATAGAATAATTTTTATGTTATGAACGGACGAATCTATTAAAAAAAAATAATATGTGGTGTAGGTATTAATAAAACGTATTTTGGAAAAAATTAACAAGTTTGTAAAATCGTGGCAACTGCAAGAAAAAAATAATATAAATTTCAAGAGTGTTGTCGGGGGTCGTGGGGGCTTTGGCACCGCTCTAATTGCTTTAGAATCTGAATAATGTTTGCTTTGAACGAGAGGAGATTCATCGAATGCGAAGATGTGCGCGTTCGAGCGAAAAGTGGCACATTTCCGAGCGAGGGAGGCAAATGAAGCGCGACGCGGAGCGGCGCGCTTCATTTTCCCGAGATCGGAATGTGCCACTTTGAGCTCGAATGGGCACACTCGGATTTAAACACGATTCGCAAAGATTTTGTTCAGAAAAAATTAGTAAATGATTTTTATCGTTCCCTCTCACTCGTACTTATGAGTTTGTCGTATCTTTTCGCTCGCTCGCACTCATTGCTATGGTAAAAATGCATTTTTTGGAACAAAATTTAAATTTTTGGTTTTGAAAGAGCGATGAATAAAGTAGATAAATCTAATAAATACGAGGATGTGCGCATTCGAGCGAAAAGTGGCACATTTCCGAGCGAGGGAAGCAAATGAAGCGCGACGCGGAGCGGCGCGCTTCATTTTCCCGAGATCGGAATGTGCCACTTTGAGCTCGAATGCGCACACTCGGCTTTAAGCACGATTCACAATAATTAATCCACTTTCTAAGAGTTTTCCGAAGCTCCTTGACCCCCAAAAAAATTCCTAAAAATTATATTAATTTTTTTTGTGCGGTTTCCATGATGTTACAAACTTCTTAATTTTTTCCAAAATGGGTTTTAACAATATCCATCGCATATATAATTTCTATTAATGTAAATTCACCTTTTTATAAATTAAAAATTTTTTTTTGAATGCGAATTTTGATTATTTTCCTCTCAAGCCTCAATTTTAGGTTAAAAAAAATTTAAAAATCCTCTCAAAATAAAAAAAATAAGCAAACATCTTTCGGGGGCCCATTGTCCATGCTTTTGCCTTCCCAACCACACCCTTTGCCAATTTTTCGACGGAACAAAAAAAATCGTTTTAAACGCAGCACCCCTCCCGTCCCTCGCACTTCTTTCCACCCGCGAAAATCGCAACCGCCAAGAACCAATTAAATAAACATTTATGCGCATCGCCCGTCGCACAACAACAAAATAAAAGACTTCATCGGCGGGCCGTCGAGAACAGAAGTCTAACAAGACAACGTCAAGATAAAGACAAAGGCCTTTCAGCCGAACGGAAAATCTGATATTCCTCTTCTTCGCCGATTTGCGCATCAATCATGGCGGAGCACTTCTCGATGAAAGATGCCCTCTTTAATAATAAGGGACGCGCAGCAGAAGAGGCACCGTCAATATTCACGCCGTCTCGGCACCTGAGCGTCTGCGAAAGGGGCCGAGACATGCCAAGGCTAATATTTCACATCCCTTACGCTTGTCAACGGTGCCGAGATCCGACATCAATCACGAGGGATACAAGATTAGAGATTACACCCTTAATATCAACAAAAAGAATCCGTCCTCGTTACATTCGCCCATCCATCCATTTTACTTTGCATAATTTCTTCGATTCTTCGTTTCTTCGCCCGTCTCCCTACCCCCCCCTTGATCGCGGACTTTCGAAATTCGCTGCGAGGCCCTTCGACATAGTTTCGCAACTTGCCGCCGAGATTCCTCCAAATTAACAGTTTGTAAGATTAATTAATTTTCGCTCGCAAGCGCGTGGGGGTGGGTGCGCACTTTTCTAATTTAATTGCGAAATTCGGGCTTCGCATAATTGAAAACGCCAATTCGGCTTTGTAAAAACTGCGAAATTAATTTCAATCGCAAAAATTAATTTTACAAAGTCGCGAATCGCCCGAAAAAAAATTAAATAGGGGTTGTAAATGACGTATTTTGGAACGATTTAGTGCTGCGTTGCCAGATTTATTTTTGCCAGTCGTAAACAAATAATTTTGCGTACGGTTAACGTTCGCTGCAAGATCAGCATATTGTTTTTAAGCGTTAAGGGTCGTAGATAAGCACCCCCACGAGATTTTCCTATGTAAATGCAAGTTTTAGTAATTAGATTGAAGAGATAAGCGTGCACGCGCCCGCCCTTCTCGCCTCTCCAGCGCCCTTCGATGTTTGTTTAAGGAAATCGGTCGGAGAATTTTTGATAAACGTTAACCCTTTCGGAATTGAATCGAATTAACAACTTTTTTGGGCAATAATTTGCAAAAAAAATTTATCGAAGAAGTTAAGCGGAAAAGCTTCGAATTTATTTATTTTATTTTAAGTACTTTTCTTTTGTGAAAGGGCCAATTTAAATTTTGCAAGTCGCGATCTGATTTTTTTAATAATACACTCTGGTGCTACAACATTGCAGTAGCACCAACTACAGTGAAAAAATTAAAAGTTACTACAAGCTGCGGTTCAATTTAGTGCAACTGCAGTAAACTAATATTTTAGAGCTTCATGTTAACAATGTGACGTAGTGCCATCTGTTGTTGTCTAGCTAATATCTACGCACGACTATTGTACTTTTCGGGTACCTCAATAATCCACGAGATGGCGCCACAAAAAAAATTGTATTTGTGTGTAAAAATTATTATTTGTAACCACAACGACATTCGTCACAATTTTTCAGTAAAAAGGCCCCACAATTTATTTTCCGCGACGTAAACAGCGCTCGTTCGTCGAAACCATAAAAAAAAACATTAATTTTTAATATACGAATAATTTTACGCAATTTCCATACCGCGAAGCGGAAGAATTCGAGGAATGCGTAGCCGAAGCGTCCGAAAAAGCTCAATTTCGAGCGCTTCGCCAAAAACGCTAATTGATTTCTTGTTTTAGTCGAAATTATAGTCGAAACGACCATTTAAAAAATCCATTAAAATTCAATTCCGCTCGAAAATTTCAATAATTTTTGTGGCCCGACACAAATTACGGCGGGGCGCATTTTTAATGCACTTTCGTAATTAAAAACCGAAGACGCGCGCGCCCGTTATCTTTATTTTGCGCTTGTAAAACAAGAAAAAATTTTTTCGGCCGCCGCCGAGCGGGAGGGGCGCGCTTGAAAAACGAGATTCAATTTGTCGACGGCGGAAATTCACTTTTTTTTTATGTCTGTTCGAGGACGATTTTTGCGTTCGTAAAAGGGAACGATAAGGACGCTCTAGATGGATCCCGAGATTAAAATTTATCTCGGTTCGGAAAAAAAACGTAGTCCCGGAATTTGCATAAGAAAAGCCGCCCACAGGTGCAATAAAACAATAACGGGGGTAATAACGAGAAGGATAATGTGTACATGCAATAAGCACATTAAAACCGAGTATTAGATTAGCGATTCGGGAAGAAGGTGTTGGAGGGGGGTCGGAGGGCCGAGAAGGGGTCCTTGAGGTAGCGGGATAATAACGCACCTCATGCGGATATATGCTAATACGTGTTCCTGTTTCCTGTTCGGAGGGCAATTTAAAGCTCGTTGTACACTCGTTTAGTAAGTTTTGCTCCCTTTTCAAAGACCCGAAATTAAGCTCTCGGAATGATTGCGCCATCTATTTTCGTATAATTAAAAGAGCGAGGGTGCAATTGGCCTTTTTCCTTTTTGGAAATGCGTTTTAAGAGGTGGAGATCAGTGGTTTCAAACTTTGTGTTCCGGGGAACACCCTGTAAATCGAAATAGTAATTTTTGAGGTTATATTTTTTTCGTAGGGTCAAATTTTAGGAAGCAATGGAAGTTGCGCGCGCACAACTAACGAAAAGTCGGTTTTTGAAGTAAAATATCTATTATAAGTTTGAAAAACGTATTTTCACCATAGCAATGAGTGGGAGCGAGCGAAAAGATATGAAAAAGTCATAAGTACGAGTGAGAGGGAATGATAAAAAATAATTTATTAATTTTTTGTGAATAAAATATTTGCAAATCGCGTTTAAAACCGAGTGTGCACGTTCGAGCTCAAAGTGGCACATTCCGATCTCGGGAAAATGAAGCGCGCCGCTTCGCGTCGCGCTTCATTTGCCTCCCTCGCTCGGAAATGTGCCACTTTTCGCTCGAACGCGCACATCTTCGCATTTATTGACTTTTGTGTACTAACTTTCCTTCAAATCAAAAAATTTACGTAAAATATCGATTATAAGTTTGAAAAACGTATTTTTACCATAGCAAATGAGTGGGAGCGAGCGAAAAGATACAATAAACTCATAAGTACGAGTGAGAGGGAACGATAAAAATAATTTACTAATTTTTTGTGAATAAAATTTTTGCAAATCGCGTTTAAAACCGAGTGTGCACGTTCGAGCTCAAAGTGGCACATTCCGATCTCGGGAAAATGAAGTGCGCCGCTCCGCGTCGCGCTTCATTTGCCTCCCTCGCTCGGAAATGTGCCACTTTTCGCTCGAACGCGCACATCTTCGCATTTATTGACTTTTGTGTACTAACTTTCCTTCAAATCAAAAAATTTACGTAAAATATCGATTATAAGTTTGAAAAACGTATTTTTACCATAGCAAATGAGTGGGAGCGAGCGAAAAGATACGACAAACTCATAATTACGAGTGAGAGGGAACGATAAAAATAATTTACTAATTTTTTGTGAATAAAATATTTGCAAATCGCGTTTAAAACCGAGTGTGCACGTTCGAGCTCAAAGTGGCACATTCCGATCTCGGGAAAATGAAGCGCGCCGCTCCGCGTCGCGCTTCATTTGCCTCCCTCGCTCGGAAATGTGCCACTTTTCGCTCGAACGCGCACATCTTCGCATTTATTGACTTTTGTGTACTAACTTTCCTTCAAATCAAAAAATTTACGTAAAATATCGATTATAAGTTCGAAAAACGTATTTTTACCATAGCAAATGAATGAGAGCGAGCGAAAAGATACAATAAACTCATAAGTACGAGTGAGAGGGAACGATAAAAATAATTTACTAATTTTTTGTGAATAAATTTTTGCAAATCGCGTTTAAAACCGAGTGTGTACGTTCGAGCTCAAAGTGGCACTTTCCGATCTCGGAAAATGAAGCGCGCGCTCCGCGTCGCGCTTCATTTGCCTCCCCCGCTCGGAAATGTGCCACTTTTCGCTCGAACGCGCACATCTTTGCATTTATTGACTTTTGTGTACTAACTTTACTTCAAATCAAAAAAATTACGTAAAATATCGATTATAACTTCGAAAAACGTATTTTTACCATAGCAAATGAGTGGGAGCGAGCGAAAAGATACGATAAACTCATAAGTACGACTGAGAGGGAACGATAAAAATAATTTACTAATTTTTTGTGAATAAAATATTTGCAAATCGCGTTTAAAACCGAGTGTGCACGTTCGAGCTCAAAGTGGCACATTCCGATCTCGGGAAAATGAAGCGCGCCGCTCCGCGTCGCGCTTCATTTGCCTCCCTCGCTCGGAAATGTGCCACTTTTCGCTCGAACGCGCACATCTTCGCATTTATTGGTATTAATTTTCACACGTGGTAATATTTAATTCGGTCACGCCCAAGAAGTATTACTTCCAAGTTCGTTTTTAATTTTTAATTGCAAAAATCGGGTGTCTCTGGGCCGCCTTTGCGCACGAACTTTCTTTTCCGCACGTGTGTCCCACTTTGGGACTTTTTGTTCGCCTCCTCCGCGACGGGCGATTCGGATTTGGGTGAACGGTGCCCGCTTTTATTTTTTACGCGCGTCACAAAAGGCGTTTCGGAATATTTAAAGTCCGAAGAAGGTTTAGCTCAGTTTCTCGAAGTACCACTTAAAAACTGGTTTATTTATTGGATGAAGTTGTTTTGTTGGAATAAAATTTTCAGGTTAATCAACCCTACCTGTGTACCTTTTTTTTTTTTGGTTTTCTAGTTTTACAAATGGAATTAAAACGCGTTACATTTAAACGATGGAGTTTTATTGAAAAGGCCGTCGTACACGTTAATTTTTCGAAATTGTCCGTGGAGGACGACCTTTAAATGAACAATTTAGTAAAGGCGAATGTCAACGATCGATCCTAACTGTTTTTTTTTTCGTAGATGAATTTTGACTCGAGCTCTTCTTTTTTATGAAGATTTATTTGAATTTAATTAAGACAGGTTTGTGAGCTTTTTTGTCCTTTTGATGTTGCACGTTTGTGGCGTGAGATGTACTTTTGTCGAAAATTCTTTTGTGACGTTTAACGTGTTTTAGATGGCCACAAAAATGTTTTCCGAGCCTGCTAAGATTTTACTTTCAACGCGCCAAAAGAAGTACGACTTCAAAAAATTATTTAAATTAATCCGAAGCAATAAAAGTGTCGGAAAGAAGTTGGCCAAGATTTTTTCTGTCGAAAGAGAACCATATAAAAATAAATCATCTACGCCAATGCTCATTTTGGAAATCTATAAAGTTGTTAAATTTAATCTAACGGTTTTATGGCGGAATAATTTGATACTTGGTCCTGTCGGGATCGGGCCATAATAAAATGGTTTGATGTAATTTTTTTGAAGAGCGAATTTTTGAGTTTTGACAGACAAAATGGAGTATTGAATAAATTCTTTAAAGTTCAATGCTATTTACTTTATGAATATTAGATAGGGCTACCGGAATACGAAGCTTCCATAATAAATTTGTATGCTAAATAATTTTTTATTCGGTTTTCAACGTATTTTTTCTTGTAATAAATCTTAATGGCCGCACATCTCGACGAATACCAATTTTTTGTACCGTAAGATCCTCTCGAGTTATTTTATATTCGAAAATAAGAAACGTTGATGATCTTTTCGCGAATAACATTTTTGTGTCTTAACCCAAATTGAAAAGTTACACAAAATCGAGCCCGAAAAGGTTTTCGAATAAAATTAATTCCTCAAGTCAGACAAAGAGAGAAGTTGTTGAGTTTAAAAAGTAGGAAAATTTATCAACACAACAAAAAAACATCTCACCCATTTTCGGTTGTTTATTATTTTTTTTTTTTTAATTTTTAATTAGGGCCAATTTTATTTTTGTGGTTTATACCAAGCGTGAAAGTCGGATGAATTGAAATCTGTAAAGAAAATTAAAAAATTTCGATTGTTAGCCGAGATACACCCTCGAAAAAGCGAACCCTCAATTTATACAAATCGAGCTTCGAAATTAAAAACTTGATTTAAGTTATTAATTTTTTCTCGAAATTTTTAAATTATAAAGGTATTATTTTTTTGGTCTAACCAGTGTCTAAGGGTCTAAGGAATTCAAATCTGTGAAGAAAATTTAAAAAAATGGATTATTAACCGACATACACCCTTTGAAAGTTTACTCCTAACTTTATACAAATTGAGATGTGACACTAAAATCTTTGTTTTGCTTATTAATTTTTTTCTCGAAATTTTCAAATGGTAAGGGTGTCGTTTTTTAAATTTACCCAAGGCTTAAAAGTCCGAGGAATTCAGATTTCTAAAAATAATTAAAAATATCACACTATTAACGGAGATACACCTTTTAAAATGCAACCCTTAAATTTATACAAATCTAGGTTTGGGATTAAAACATGATTTTCATTATTAATTTTTTTCTTGAAATTTTCAAATGGTAAGGGCATCATTTTTAAATTTACCCGAGGCTTAAAAGTCCGAGGAATTCAGATTTAAAAAATAATTAAAGAATTCGCACCATTAACGGAGATATACCCCTTAAAATGTAACTCTTAAATTTAGACAAATCCAGCTTTGAGATTAAAACATGATTTTTATTATTAATTTTATTCTCGAAATTTTCAAATAGTAAAGGTGTCGTTTTTTAAATTTACCCGAGGCTTAAAAGTCTGAAGAATTTAGATTTTTAAATAAAATTAAAAAATTCGCACCGCTAACGGAGATACACCCCTTAGAATGTAACCCTTAAATTTACACAAATTTAGCTTTGAGATTAAAACAAGATTTTATTTATTAATTTTTTTCTTAAAATTTTCAAATGGTAAGGGTGTTATTTTTGTAAACTATTCAAAGCTTACGAGTCTGACGAATTCATATTTATAAAAATAATTAAAAAATTCGGACTTTTATCGAAAATACCACCCCTTCAGGTTTCCCCCAAAATAATTTCAGATCGAGCTTCGACAAAAATAGTTGGGCGAACTATTTTTTTTAAAGGCTCGTTTAAGGGCGATCTTAAAGGGTCATATCTTTGCTAATAGTCGGAATTTTTAGTTTTCTTTCCAGATCTGCATTCCTCGGACTTTTGAATTTCAAATAAGCCACAAAAACAACACGTTTACTAATTGAAAATTTGGCGAAAGAAATTACTAAAGATGCGAATATTTATTTTTATCCATAATTCGCATATTTATAAAATCTTAGGTGTGTCCATGGACAGTTATAATTTGTTTAAATCTAAAAATGCGCGATAAAATTAAATCCTGACACCTCTCCGCTACTTTTGATTTAAATCGCAGGTGGAGATGACCTTTCAAGGCTGCCTACTTCTCAAATCGCCAAAAAAAATCATATATTTTTTTTAATATGACTTAAGCAAGTCGCGACTTAAACTTGGGGATTTAAATCGAAAACTGGTGTAACTCGTCTAGGCAACTGCTTCTACAACTTGCCTTGTATTGTGGGTTGCAGAACCTCTTCAAGGCGCTCGCAGCACTCGCAACTCCTTAAATTTTCTTTTAAAAGTGCCACAAAAGTCTTCCCCGAGTGCTTCGATCAATTAAAAAAGGTTTTACTCGGGCTTATTTCGAGTAATGAAATAAGGCCAATTTAAATTGGTTTTATTTTAGGATTTAGGTGGAGATGAATAATTTTCACAATATGTTATCGATCATTGGAAAGAATTATACTTAATTGCGAATTTTTTTGAAAATTAATTTAAATTGCGTTTAAAAAAAAAATAGTGCGCCAATACCCGTTTGAAGCGTTGCATATGTGAAGATTTGTTAAAAACAATAATAAATCCATAAGCAGGTGCTCATTAAACAAAAAAAAAATGGCTTTAAAAAACAATTAAAATATAAGTCACACATGACATTTTATATTTGCTGATTTTGATTTAATTTTTTGAGCTGAAAAAGAGAAGATTACTATCGAAAAATTCGACGAATGTGCACATTCGGTTTTAAGCACCATTCACAACAATTAAATTACCTTCAAAGAATTTTCAATTAAAAATTCTAGGTCTGTATTTATAAAAGAAGTCCCAAATGGCTAATTACGCATTTTTGAACAAAATTATTAATAAAAAAGAACGTTACTCTGGCGGACCACTTCAATCAATTAAAAAAAGTTTTATTCGGGTTCACTTCAAGTTTTGAAATAAATCAAATTTAAATTGTCTTTATTTGGAGCTATTTCAATCTAAGGCCAAACTTACACTAAAGGTTTAAATGTGCGAAGATAAATCTCAAATTAAACTATTCTTGTAGGTCTAAAAATTGTGTTCAACAATTTTACTAATTTCTTTTTTTTTGTTACAGGTAAGCTTCTGAATTATATTCTTCCGCCCCCTTAAGACGACTTCCACCCCCGCAAAGTGAGTGGAAATTTTTTTTTAAACGACCACACAAACATAATGGAGCAAAGGGCCATTAGCAACGCTTTTTACGAGCAATCAGAGCAAACCCTCGATCGACAGAAATTACAGAGTTGCTCTTCGTTCTTCTTTTGCCTTTCACAAACGTAATAAACATTTAAATCGAAAAATCTTCGCGGACACTTTAATAACACGTACCCACCACGTTTCACATCTGAAATTAGAGCTGAAGGCCTTAATTTATTTCGTCGGTGATGACGTCTGAAAAGAATGATTACGCGAAGCTAATGGAAACGCATTCTTCGCGTTTGACTTTTTTTTTAAGCACGCCGGACCCGGGCTTTTTCAAAAGAGGACATTTAAAGCCTCGAAAAAATTTTTTCGCCGGTTCCGAACCATTAACTTCGGTGTTTTACCGCTTCCAAATCGAGAAATTAGCTTCGCTTAATTGAACTTTTTTTTTCGTCTCACAATTTTTGGAATGATTTGATGGGAAACGGCGGCGACCACAGATTTTCTCAATTAGAAAAAAAAAAATTAATAAGTGGTCGCTTTGATTTACCTCCGCGAAGAAAAGACCGTGAGAATCGTCCTCTTCCTTTTTAAATATTTGTTCTTTGGAAGAATTTACCGCCCGTGTAATTACGGCCTTAGACTTTCACGAAAACGATCTTCGAAATTGAATAAGACTTGCACAATTATTAATCATTAGCTTTATTTAATGGGCGCTTACACAGAAATTTTAATTCCGAGCCTAAGATTGGACGAAACGCGACCTTCGG
The DNA here is from genome assembly GCA_036325965.1 of Sinopyrophorus schimmeli. Lineage (NCBI taxonomy): Eukaryota > Metazoa > Arthropoda > Insecta > Coleoptera > Elateridae > Sinopyrophorus > Sinopyrophorus schimmeli. The sequence goes on from JARFIZ010000398.1 coordinate 437,834, forward strand.
CTCGGCTTAGAACGGAATCGAAATTAATTTTTGGGATTATTTAAAAGTGTAATCGATATACCTTTTTTTTTGTGGGTTTCGAGAACGTGGTTTGGGTGCGTTTATTTCTCTGCTTTGTCATCGAGCATAATTCGTTTAATTTGCCAAAAGAAGGCCACATCGATTTATTTAACGATCATGTCTCGGTAGAAAAACATTTTTAATTATTTTTCACTTTTATTTTTTTTTAAAATTGTATGGTATATGCAACAATTTGTTGGTATTGGAAGAAAAACGCTTTTAAAAAGGTTAAAGGGCCCGGTTCGGTCTGGCGTTGCTTTTTTTTTGAGGGCTTTTGAAAACGGATTCTTTAAAAAGTTCTGAAATAAATCGAATTAATTTTTTTTTTTTTTTTGGTATTTGTGTTAGGAATACGGATCTGTAATTTTTAAGTAAATTAATTTGTTGTGAATCATGCTTAAAGCCGAGTGTGCGCGTTCGAGCTCAAAGTGGCACATTTCCGAGCGAGGGAGGCAAATGAAACGCGCCGCTCCCCGTCGCGCTGCATTTGCTTCCCTCGCTCGAAAATGTGCCACTTTGAGCTCGAACGCGCACATCCTCGTATTTTTTGAATTTAACAGAAAATTTGCAAGATATAGTTTTTTCAATAGATTTTGTATTGTCTTCGATTTACACGTTTTTCGCCCCCCAACTGATCTACTCCGTATTTTGAGAAATAGATGGGCAGTAAAGAGGCGTCCAAAAAATTGTTTATTGCTAATTACAATAAACCCAAAAAATTTTAAAAAAATTCGCGGGTAGCTATCAAAGCAAGAAATAATTTTTTTAATATAGGATTTACTAAGTTCTTAAGTCCAAAATCTGTGATTTTCGAAATTTGTTAAATCGGCCGTTTTTATGGTATATAATTGTATATTGTTAATTACTATACACCGATAAAATAACAAAAAAAATTTCCAGATAGCTATCAAAGCAGAAAATAATGTTTTTTCATATTTGAATTAGTTTTGAAGTTCAAAATTTGTCATTTTCGAAATTTGCTAAATCGGCCGATTTTATTCTATATAATTGTTTATTGTTAATTACTATAATCCCAAAAAATAATAAAAAAATTCGCGGTTAGCTATTAAAGCAGGAAATAATTTTTTTCTTATTGCATTTGCTAAATTTTAATTTGAAACATATGAATATTTCAAAATTTGGCAAATCGGCCGTTTTTGTGCTATATCATAGTTTATTGTTAATTAGTATAAACTTAAAAAATAATAAAAAAAATTAGCGGATAGCTATTAAAGCAGGAAATCATTTTTTTCTTATTGCATTTGCTAAATTTTAATTTGAAAGATATGAATTTCTCAAAATTTGGCAAATTGTCCGTTCTTGTGCTATATAATTGTTTATTGTTAATTAATATAAATGGAAAAAATAATAAAAAAATTCCCGGATAGCTATCAAAGCTGGAAATAATTTTTTTCATATTGGATTTACTAAGTTTTCAAGTCCAAAATTTGTGATTTTCTAAATTTGCTAAATTGGCCAGTTTTATTTTATATAATTGTTTATTGTTAATTACTATAAACTCAAAAAATAATAAAAAAATTTGCGGATAGCTATCAAAGCAGGAAATAATTTTTTTAATATTGGATTTACTAAGTTTTCAAGTCCAAAATCTGTGATTCTCGAAATTTGTTAAATCGGCCATTTTTTTAATATATCATTGTTTATTGTTAATTACTATAAACTTAAAAAATAATAAAAAAATTCCCGGATAGCTATCAAACCAGGAAATAATTTTTTTCTTATTGCATTTGCTAAATTTTAATTTGAAACACATTAATTTTTCAAAATTTGGCAAATCGGCCGTTTTTGTGCTATATTATTGTTTATTGTTAATTACTATAAACTTAAAAAATAATTAAAAAAATTCCGGATAGCTATCAAACCAGGAAATGATTTTTTTCTTATTGCATTTGCTAAATTTTAATTTGAAAGATAAGAATTTTTCAAAATTTGGCAAATTGTCCGTTTTTGTGCTATATAATTGTTTATTGTTAATTACTATAAACCGAAAAAATAATAAAAAAATTCCCGGATAGCTATCAAAGCAGGAAATAATTTTTTTCGTATTGGATTTACTAAATTTTAATTTGAAACATATGAATTTTTCAAAATTTGGCAAATCGGCCATTTTGTGCTATATAATTGTTTATTGTTAATTACTATATACCAAAAAAAAAAAAAAATTCGCGGATAGCTATCAAAGCAGGAAATAATTTTCTTCGTATTGGATTTACTAAATTTTCAAGTCCAAAATCTGTGATTCTCGAAATTTGTTAAATCGGGCGTTTTTATGGTATATAATTTATTATTGTTAATTACTATAAGCCGATAAAATAATAAAAAAATTTCCGGATAGCTATTAAAGCAGGAAATAATTTTTTTCATATTGGATTTACTAAGTTTCCAAGTTCAAAATTTGTGATTTTTGAAATTTGCTAAATCGGCCGGTTTTATTTTATATAATTGTTTATTGTTAATTACTATTGACCCAAAAATAATAAAAAAATTCCGGATAGCTATTAAAGGAGGAAATAATTTTTTTCTTATTGGATTTGCTAAATTTAATTTGAAAGATATGAATTTTTCAATATTTGGTAAATTATTCGTTTTTGTGCTATATCATTGTTTATTGTTAATTACTATAAACCCAAAATATATTTAAAAAATTTGCGGATAGCTATCAAAGCAAGAAATATTTTTTTATCATATTGGATTTTCTAAGTAATTCAGATAAATTTAATAAATACGAAGACGTGCGCATTCGAGCGAAAAGTGGCACATTTCCGAGCGAGGGAGGCAAATGAAGCGCGACGCGGAGCGGCGCGCTTCATTTTCCCGAGATCGGGAATGTGCCACTTTGAGCTCGAATGCGCACGCTCCGTTTTAAGCACGATTCACAATAATTAATTCGCTTTCTTACTTTTCGTTGCCCGAAATAAGCGGCTTTACTGTTTAATTTTAATATTAAAAAATATAAAGTTGCCCTAGGTACAAAAGGACCGAGGTACCACAGATTCCCCTACACGTATATTTATCGATTTATAATTATGAGTTATTTTTTGAAATTTATCAAAAACGATAAGAGAAATAAATGTAGTAATTAGCTTTCTTTTTTTTCCATTGAAATTTGCTCTAGGTACAAAGGGACCAAGGTACAACAGGTTCCCCTGTAAATCTGACCTATTGCACGCCTTTAATCGATCATATCTCCTTTCGGAGCGGGTCAAAGAAATCGATTTTTTCAACGAAATAAATCACACTTGCCTCAATTTATTTTAAATTTCGTCAAATGCGAAAATTATAAAGTCTCGCACGTGTAGATCTTTCGCAACGATTAAGCTCTTGCACGAAACTTTTTTCCGCGTCTCTTCGAAACCGAAGAAGTCGTCCGAAGATTTATGATTAATTCATGGCGGCCTGCTGGTCTCTTCATTTTCCATGTTCTAGACGCAAAATGGCCACGGGAACTATTTCAAACGGCCGCCCAAGAATCCAGAATGCGTTTTAATGCATTTAAAAGATCTATGCAATAACTATATTTAGCATAATTAGAGATGCCAACGAAATTCCATTAGGGTTACAGTTACGCGCGCAAGAAGGTCGATAAATCGCTAGCGCGGATGATCGATGCGCGATTTCTTCCATCGGTACCAATAAATGTAATTGCGGAGAGGCATAACCGCGCAAAAACTAGTACTTATTAAGAACTAATCCGGAGTTGTCGATCGTTCGCAATTTCGCATTTACATTTGCGCACCGGTTCTTCGACTTTACTGTTGTTGCATGGCTGAAAATACGGTAACACTTGCGTTCTTCGGCCGCGCGTGGCGAATCCGCAAAAATTCGACAAGAAGTTGCCAAAACGACAATTTTCGAACTCGGAATAGGCGATAACTTTAATGCGCGCGAGATTTATTAACATTCCAGGTGCCGACTTACATTAAGAAAATTAATTAATCATCCGAGCTCTTCTCGAAACAATAAAACGGTAGTTAAAACAAATTTTAGCTCTTTAATGGGCGCGCATTAAATTTCCGACACAATTCTAAAAGGTGCTTTTAATTAGTATCGTTATTAATTGCTCTCGCGAAGTGACGATTCCTCCGCGCGTTTTTTTTTTTGTAATGGACGGCCGGAATTCTGGTCGTGTCGCGCGCGCAAAGCCAAAAATTCGCCATAAAAGATATCTCTCTAAAGCAGACAAGTCGTGTATGCGTTTAATTTGCGATGATAGTGTTATAAACAAGGGTTGTAAAAAGTTTACGAGGGTTTTCATAGGGGTTTATAATTAATTCAAACGCTTACACTACTACAATCAGAAGATACCAATTTCGAGGAGCTTTCGTTCGTGGAAAAATGGTGGCCGACGGGAATTTGTCCCGTTCGTCTTAATTTGTCGAAATTTTGACGGTTTTTGAGTCGGGTCGTGGTTTTTTTTAAACAATGTTAGGGCCGAAATTGAAATTATTTGGGGTCGAACAATTTTTTGGAGGTTATACTTCTTTTGTGAATAACACCGTTCTATTTTACTGTAATCCTACAGAAATATAGATCGTTGAAATCGAAAACAATTAGGCTTTTAATTAGAGCAAAAATAAATTTTGGTTCCCATTTAAAATAACAAAGTAGGTGCCGAAATGGGGACAAATAATGGTCCTAAATTTTTTTTGGCTTCACCACCGTAGAGTACGCAAAAAAGTACCCCAAAAATGTTTTTACAGAATTAATTTATCTCAATTATTAAAAAAGTTAAAAAATGGACCTTTTGACAAATTAATAATGTTTATTCTTTTGCGAATAACGCCGTTCTTTTTAAAATACCCCCCGACAATTATATATCGTTGGAATCAGAAAACAATAAGCTTTTCATTACTGGAAAAATAAAATAGGGTTTCTATTTAAAATAACAAAGTTGGTGCCGAAATGGGGACAAATAACGGCCCTAAATTTTTTTTGGCTTTGCCACCGCAAAGTGCGCAAAAAAGTGCCCGAAGAAAGTTTTTACAGAACGAATTTATCTCCACTAATAAGAAAGTTAGCGAAAAAAGTTTTTCGTGAAAAACCGTCCATTTTGGTGAAAAACCCTTCTCAAGTGGAAACCCTTTTTATTTTTGAAAATGGTCTTTATCAAATATCTCCGGCGTCTTTAAAGATTTTCCTAGACTGTTTGGTATCGTTGGAATCGCAAAAGAATAACCTTTTTAATGAGCGCAAAAATAAATACAGCGCCTACTTGATTTAACGAAATTAGAACGGCCGCCGACGCAGTTAATGTCCGAATAAAAATTTTACTTTACCATCGTAAAGAGCGGAAAAAAGTGCCCTAAGAAAGTGTCTTTAGATTTAATTTATTTTAACAAATAACGGAGTTACAGCTATTTAAAACTATTTAAAGCTCAATGTGTTTGAAAACCGGGACACTAAAGCAGTTTTTTCAAATAGTTCTTTCTTTTTAAATAACACCGTTACTTTTTATGCATTTTCACAAACAGTTTGGTATTATTAGAATTGCAATAAAATTTTGCTGATCTTATGCGTAGAGGTATTAATTTTAATCGAGCCAAAACGGCACTTTAAAGTCCATTAGTTTGTTTATGAATTCACTACCGTAAGGTACCCAAAAAAGGTACATTTTATCTCAATTTAAAATCTTACTTTTATTGAAAATAGATTTTTTTTATTGCTAAATTTAAATGTTAATGGGCCCAAACTGCAGAAGATTATATTTTGGATAATCCTCCGAAATTTTTTAGTTACTTTACAGATTTGAATTTCTCAAATTTTTGGATTTTAATTGGGCCATAAATGTAAATATCTTTACGTTTGAAAATGGCCAGGAAAAAATTAAAAGGGACGTTTTTCGTATTTAACCAAATTTCGACAATTTTGATTTTTATTGGAATTTTTTTAATTGCTCTGCTGATTTGAATACCTTAAACTTTATATCTATTACAAATATAAGGACCATTTCATCAAAAAATTTAGAAAAAAAATTAAGAAACAGAACGACTAAAAGTAGGGACAACTCTGTCGGCCGATATCTCGATTAATAATCCACCCCACGAAATCACTTTAAAAATTCGACATCTCCGCACTTTGACGGCCCAATAAAACCCAAAAAACGGGGCCCCTGCGAGCCCAAATCGCTAAAAAATAAGACCGACCGAAAGCGGCGCGCCGCCTCGTGCCCGTGAATTATGTCCTCCGGTCAAGCCAGCCCCGGGTGCATTTTATGGCTGCATTCGGGGGTGAAAACTTTTAAAAGGGGCGCGATAACAATTTAATATATCGCACATGCTAACGAGCTTCTGAATAATCTGATTTTCACTTTTAATTAATGCCGCCCATAAATTAGCTTGCGGTTTTTGCTTCTGAGCGCTTACACCGCCCCGCCGCCGCCGCTGCCGCCCTTATTTTTTACATTTTTATTACCGTTTTTTTTTGCAGATAATTTAAATCCGATTTGTTAAATTAAATTGTTTAAGGGAAAAAAATCAAATTCTTAAGTCGCACAAATTGATCTTGTCTTTACGGCCTGTCACCATGGTTACCATAAATCAAAATGGTCGTGTAAGGGCTCAGAAGTAAACGAAAGGAGTAAATAAAAATGTGAGGGGAGTAATTTAAGGGCAATAAAACAGAATGTTCCCCAAGGTGTCCGGCTTTCGGCGAAAGTCAATGGAAATAAATCGAAGCTTTCTCGGATTCACTCAGTTTTCGCAAACGAAAACGATTTGCAGGGCCATAAAACGTTTCCTCGTAAAACAACCCCTAAGTACTACCCTTGTACTTTGCGCTAAAGGTTCGGCCAGTTTGTCTTCGCGAAAAATGGGGGGTACATAATTTTTTTATTCATTACCTTCGAATTTACGAGGCCGGCCGTAATTTTTACGAGGGCCCTTTGTTTTTATTATTATTTTTGCGTTAATGGCCTTTGTGCTTGGGCGAAAGGCGGACGCGGCGACGGCGCCGAAGAGGTGGCATTCTGCAATTAAAGCTGGAAGCCGGGTAAAAGGCGATTGCGATATCATTAACAAATATTTCTTGAGGAAATCGTGTGGCGATCTCAAATTGGTTTTACAGTGCTTTTAACACCTTCGGCTTCGGATGCCAATTAAATTAGAATTATGTTACTTTCGTTTCGCAAAATGGCGGATAAATCATTGCTAAATGCGGCCCATAAGCGTTCGTGACCTTATTTTTAGGTATTTGACTAAAACGCTCGATTCTTGCGTAAATCAAGTGTTTATTGCTTTGGTGTTATTTGTTTGTGAAGAATGCAAGCTTGCATTTGATTCTAAAAGTTAAAAAAAAGAATTGTTTAAGAATTTTTTTTGTATAAGTACACACAGCAATCGTTGCGAATTTTTCCAATGAACTAGACTTTAATTTGTAATTTTAAATGAAAATTCTTTTAATTTTTTGTTTTTAAGTGCCCAATAGATTTTGGGGCGGTCGTACACCGGGAAATTGTTTTAAAAAAAATTCTTTTTCGAAAGGGAAAATGTTTATTTTGATTTTGGGAGAGCTTTAGTGTGGGAGGTCAAAATTCTAAGCGATTAATTAAAATAAAAATAAGGCTCTTGCGGGGAAAGAAATAAGGATTGTTTTTTGTTTAAAAAAAACTTTAAATTAAATCTTTGATTTGAGGTAGAAAAAAATCGCAAATTTGGAAAAAACAAATCAAACACTTAGCACAAATGAGAAAATAGATACTTTCGATACATGTGCGTAAAGTTTGAATTTAACAAAAAAATCAAACTTTCTCACCGGGCATTAAAAAAAATAATTTTGAAAAAACTGATTGTTTTATTAAATTAATTGTGAACGTTTTCAATTAGGAAATAGTCAAATTGTATCGTGGCTTTTCAAAAAGCCACTCTATCGTTGTTTGAAAATTTATCTCAATAACTGAGATATTTATGGGACGGCTTAAAATTGTGTTAACGACCAAATTGAAATTTGTTTCTCACTAATAATTCACTAATTACAAGTTAATTGATTTTATCTGATCGATTTTAAGGGCAATTCGTTCGATTCGCGTTTAATTTCGACAAAAACGTAATTTCTATTCGAAAGCAATCTTTATTTCTATTCGTCGGAATTTTTAAAGGCTTGGGACAATCGAAATTTAGCAAAATAAAGCATCGACAATGGGAAATTTACAAACAATTATAACGGCACAGGAGCTTCGTGTCTTGTTACCTCTTAGAATCGTTGTCGGAAATAAAATATAAACACCTAAAGTCTTTTTACTCGTAAATTCCTTCGAGAAATAGTTGAAAGATGAAGGTGTGTTGCTAAACTAGCACTAAAAAAAATACAACGCCAAGCAGAAGTGTAAAATTACGAGGGGCAACTTTTAAAAGCGATGCACTTGCAACAAATCCATTGTATTCGCTTTTGTTGTTTTTGTATTTGTTGCATTTCTGGTCCAGAATTGTTTTTTTTTTCTATTTTGCTAAATCGATAAATAATTAATTGCTAGTACGATTTTTTTTTATTAAAAAAGATGGTGTTATTTTTTTTTTTTTGGTCTTCGCCGACTCAAAATTGTTTTTCGACAAAGGAATTTCGAAGGGCAGTTAGGTTCGCTGCGAATGTACCTACGTGCGGATCTTTATCGAGATGTTTGCAGATGGGAATGCTGTAGAATAATTAGCAAAGCAGCACTTAAAGAATTTTTAATCGACAACTCAACAACAATAAATAAAATACTTTTAGCTGGCCGCAATTCGCTGACCGTTAGATTGAAATTGCTTTTTAGATAACGATCTTGTTTGTTCAATTTTTATTTTTTTGTATTGCTCGAAATTGTTTTTTTTTGCGCCTCTTTCGAGGCTCGCGGAGGCCGTTTCCGCACCGGCTCTCCGGAGGCAGCGGGTCTTCGATTTTATGTGCGCTAAAAAATTGTTTGTTAAATGTGACAATTTTGGGGGTTATTTTATATCTCCCTTAAAAAAAAATATAGAATCTCCAAATTTATTTTACAGAGTCTTTAGACTATAAACAATAACCTGTATGATTATTGTTTAATATAATTAACAATAACCATGTTAAACAATTTTTCAAAGTTGTTAAATGAATAGCAAAAGCATAAGGGTGAATGTATTTATATCTCCTTTAAAAAAAATATAGGATCTCTAAATTTATTTTACAGAGTCTTTAGAATATAAACAATAACGTGTATAAATGTTGTTAAATATAATTAACAATAACCGTGTTAAACAATTTTTCAAACTTGTTAAATTAATAGCAAAGGCATAAGGGTGAATGCATTCATAACTCTTTTAAAAAAAAATATAGAATCTCCGAATTTATTTTACAGAGTCTTTAGACTATAAACAATAACGTGTATAAATGTTGTTAAATATAATTAACAATAACCGTGTTAAACAATTTTTCAAACTTGTTAAATTAATAGCACAGGCATAAGGGTGAATGCATTCATAACTCCTTTAAAAAAAAATATAGGATCTCCGAATTTATTTTACAGAGTCTTTAGAATATAAACAATAACGTGTATAAATGTTGTTAAATATAATTAACAATAACCGTGTTAAACAATTTTTCAAACTTGTTAAATTAATAGCATAGGCATAAGGGTGAATGCATTCATAACTCCTTTAAAAAAAAATATAGGATCTCCGAATTTATTTTACAGAGTCTTTAGAATATAAACAATAACGTGTATAAATGTTGTTAAATATAATTAACAATAACCGTGTTAAACAATTTTTCAAACTTGTTAAATTAATAGCAAAGGCATAAGCGTGAATGCATTCATAACTCTTTTAAAAAAAAATATAGGATCTCCGAATTTATTTTACAGAGTCTTTAGAATATAAACAATAACGTGTATAAATGTTGTTAAATATAATTAACAATAACCGTGTTAAACAATTTTTCAAACTTGTTAAATTAATAGCAAAGGCATAAGGGTGAATGCATTCATAACTCTTTTAAAAAAAAATATAGAATCTCCAAATTTAGTTTACAGAGTCTTTAAACTATAAACAATAACGTGTATAAATGTTGTTAAATATAATTAACAACAACCGTGTTAAACAATTTTTCAAACTTGTTAAATTAATAGCAGAGGCATAAGGGTGAATGCATTCATAACTCCTTTAAAAAAAAATATAGGATCTCCGAATTTATTTTACAGAGTCTTTAGACTATAAACAATAACGTGTATAAATGTTGTTAAATATAATTAACAATAACCGTGTTAAACAATTTTTCAAACTTGTTAAATTAATAGCAGAGGCATAAGGGTGAATGCATTCATAACTCCTTTAAAAAAAAATATAGGATCTCCGAATTTATTTTACAGAGTCTTTAGAATATAAACAATAACGTGTATAAATGTTGTTAAATATAATTAACAATAACCGTGTTAAACAATTTTTCAAACTTGTTAAATTAATAGCAAAGGCATAAGGGTGAATGCATTCATAACTCTTTTAAAAAAAAATATAGAATCTCCGAATTTATTTTACAGAGTCTTTAGACTATAAACAATAACGTGTATAAATGTTGTTAAATATAATTAACAATAACCGTGTTAAACAATTTTTCAAACTTGTTAAATTAATAGCACAGGCATAAGGGTGAATGCATTCATAACTCCTTTAAAAAAAAATATAGGATCTCCGAATTTATTTTACAGAGTCTTTAGAATATAAACAATAACGTGTATAAATGTTGTTAAATATAATTAACAATAACCGTGTTAAACAATTTTTCAAACTTGTTAAATTAATAGCAAAGGCATAAGGGTGAATGCATTCATAACTCTTTAAAAAAATATAGGATCTCCAAATTTATTTTACAGAGTCTTTAGAACTATAAACAATAACGTGTATAAATGTTGTTAAATATAATTAACAATAACCGTGTTAAACAATTTTTCAAACTTGTTAAATTAATAGCAAAGGCATAAGGGTGAATGCATTCATAACTCTTTTAAAAAAAAATATAGAATCTCTAAATTTAGTTTACAGAGTCTTTAAACTATAAACAATAACGTGTATAAATGTTGTTAAATATAATTAACAACAACCGTGTTAAACAATTTTTCAAACTTGTTAAATTAATAGCAGAGGCATAAGGGTGAATGCATTCATAACTCCTTTAAAAAAAAATATAGGATCTCCGAATTTATTTTACAGAGTCTTTAGACTATAAACAATAACGTGTATAAATGTTGTTAAATATAATTAACAATAACCGTGTGGAACAATTTTTCAAAGTTGTTCAATTAATAGCAAAGGCATAAGGGTGAATGCATTCATAACTCTTTAAAAAAAATATAGGATCTCAAATTTATTTACAGAGTCTTTAAACTATAAACAATAACGTGTATAAATGTTGTTAAATATAATTAACAATAACCGTGTTAAACAATTTTTCAAACTTGTTAAATTAATAGCAGAGGCATAAGGGTGAATGCATTCATAACTCCTTTAAAAAAAAATATAGGATCTCCAAATTTAGTTTACAGAGTCTTTAAACTATAAACAATAACGTGTATAAATGTTGTTAAATATAATTAACAATAACCGTGTTAAACAATTTTTCAAAGTTTTTCAATTAATAGCAAAGGCATAAGGGTGAATACATTTATAACTCCTTTAAAAAAAAATATAGGATCTCCAAATTTAGTTTACAGAGTCTTTAAACTATAAACAATAACTTGTATAAATGTTGTTAAATATAATTAACAATAACCGTGTTAAACAATTTTTCAAAATTGTTCAATTAATAGCAAAGGCATAAGGGTGAATGCATTTATATTTCCTTTAAAAAAAAATATAGGATCTCCGAATTTATTTTACAGAGTCTTTAGACTATAAACAATAACGTGTATAAATGTTGTTAAATATAATTAACAATAACCGTGTTAAACAATTTTTCAAAGTTGTTCAATTAATAGCAAAGGCATAAGGGTGAATACATTTATAACTCCTTTAAAAAAAAATATAGGATCTCCAAATTTAGTTTACAGAGTCTTTAAACTATAAACAATAACTTGTATAAATGTTGTTAAATATAATTAACAATAACCGTGTTAAACAATTTTTCAAAATTGTTCAATTAATAGCAAAGGCATAAGGGGGAATGCATTTATATTTCCTTTAAAAAAAAATATAGGATCTCGTAATTTATTTTGCAGTGTCTCGGGACAATAAACAATAACTTGTTTAAATATTATTTAATTTAATTAACCAGAACCGTATTAAACAATTTTCTAAATTCGTTAAACTTATAGGGGTATACATCAGGTCCAAATGCACTTATCTCCCTTTAAAAAAAAATATAGAATCACCAAACTTTTTTTGCAGAGTCGCAGGACTAATTTTCACACCAATTAACTAAAAAAAATTAATTGTGTTAGAAGTAATTACCAAACGCCTCTCTCGTTTTAGAAAACGTACAGATTAGAACCTCGTACGGCAGCACAAAAGTAATAATGGTAAGCGAACGACCATAATATTAAACGTTTAGCTACCCAAAAACGTGTATAATAAATTAAGGCGGAAAGCAAATACAAGTTGCACGAGAATATTTGATTTTCTAATTCTCATCTCGTACACGTAAACATATTATGCAAACAATGTGCATACAGCATGAGCTCGTTGTAATTTTACTTGTGTGCTTCCACCATTAAAATATATAACGCTTAGCTTCGAATTTTATTGCATTCTTATCTAATCTGAACGTCGCCTTTATTCAAATTATTTTTAATTATTTACGACGCGCGCACATAAATGCCCACACAGCCACACATAAAAGCTCCCATTAAAAAGCGACCAATTAAGTTCTCAAAGAAAAATTACTCGGCATTAAAAAATAATTACCTACACGAACCGAAAAACCGAGCGAGCACGTTTGCATTTTTGCCCGGGCCCATCCCGGCCGCCGAATTTGCGCAAAAAAGCGCGGAAAGTGTTAATTGGAAGGGGGCACACGTGCATTTTTTTTCTTCGGCGAAGCCAAGTGTCGACGATTGCAGATGAAATTGTTCGACTCTTGCGTGCCCCATGTCTTTGTTGTTTTCAATTTAGCTTCATTCCGTTCCGCCACAATATCTCATTAGTTACATATTCGAGGAGATAAATGATTATATTGCTTCTTCGCGGAGAGACCTTTCAAGGAGCCGGGAGCTGGGGCTCGCGCACAAAGCGACCACGCGCAAAAAAAAATACAAAAGAAAGCGTAATGACGAAGAGCTTTTTCGAAATGCGACGAGCGGCCGAGTAATTTCCGCAATTACGCCATTTAACTGTATTTTTGCGTGCAACACGTTGGTACTGCTGGAATTTCGAAGGGGGTACTTTTATTTTTGCGAGGACGAAATTGGTCCTTTCGGTAATTAATGCGGAAGGCGAAAAGACGTCGGTGACATTGTAATGAAGAAACGTGGCAACGGTGGAATTTATAGTGAACCCTTAATTTTGACTCTAAGTTGATTTTAAAATTTGATCATCCATTTACCGTGTAAATCAACAGGTTTTTTTGTCAATTACAGTAGAACGGCGATAACTCGAAATCTGAACTCTCAATTAGTCGAAAGAAAAAGTATTTCAGTACAGATTTTCTCTCTCTAACTCAAAAAGAAGCCCCCCCATAACTTACACAAAAAAAAATCATTTCTGAAAGAGCCCCTTCAATTACCAAAATCGAAAAAGCCATCAACACCGACATTTTAGTCATTCTATCAACGAATTGTTACATATACAATTTAAAAAAAATTACAAATGAAAAAAGAACCAAGGTACAACAAGTTCTCCCATAGTTCCATTGGGAAAAGTCATCAATTGTTGTCTTCTCATTAAAAATTTTGATTTTAGAAAATATTCAAATTAAATTTGTCTAGAGCAGGGAATTTCAAACGTTGTTACTGCGGCACCCTAAAAAAAAACTCTTTTTTGGGCGCCTCTGTACTGCGCACGCGTAAAAATTAATATAAATAAATTCCATAAATACGAAGATGTGCACGTTCGACCAAAAAGTCGCACGATTCACAATGAATCCTAAAAAATATTAATCAAAAATTACAAACCCGCATTTACGCACGCAACAAATTGCGTAAAGTCCACTTAATACAATTGGCTTAAGAAAGAAGTATTTGTTTTACGTAAACGAATATCATTTAGTACTGAAAATAAAGATATACGATATATAAATTAAAAAATGCAGCCCTTTAAATTTTTAATTTTATTTCCAAAGATTTATCATAAAAAATTTGGAAATTTTGAAAAAAAAAAATAAATATTTAGGCCCCCTTTTTAATTATAATTTTGAAATTTTATATTTGATTATATCTCATCGGCAATTGCAACTTTTATTTGAAATATTTTTTTCTATTTCCTTTTCTTTAAGAAATAATATAAGTAACGTCTTTCGATTATAAGAAATGGCAATCTAAAAATAACGTTATAAAATCCCAAAGTTGGGAACGCCACACAAAAAAAATTAGCATTTAAATCCCGGAAATTTTGGCAGGAGCATTTACATGGGTCCTTTGGCTTTCGTTTAAAAAAAAATTTAAAAAAATTGAGCAACAGTAGCGCGCGTTACGATTTTTTTTGTAAGAGTAAAAAGAGATACCAATGCCCGAGAAGCGACGAACCCTCAAAATGCTATATCTTTTTATGTGGCTCGTTTATTTTTGATTTTAGCCATTCCTAAGTAACCAAAATTTTTAAAACTATTGATTTAAGCAAGAAAAAAGTATTGAGTCCTATTTAATAAAAATATGACCTTGTTGTGTCATTAATTTTTAAATGACACCCCCTAATTTTTTTAATGTCAATCTAAAGCCGTTTTATTTGGGTGCATTACTTTTTTCTCTTTCAATCTACAAATAAATGTAAAGAAATTTAATAAATACGAAGATGTGCGCGTTCGAGCGAAAAGTGGCACATTGCCGAGCGAGGGAGGCAAATGAAGCGCGACGCGGAGCGGCGCGCTTCATTTTCCCGAGATCGGAAATGTGCCACTTTGAGCTCGAACGCGCACACTCGGCTTTAAGCACGATTCACAATAATTAATCTTCTTCCTGAGAATTTTTCCAAAGCTTCTTGACCCCCAAAAAAAATCCTAAAAATTATATTAACTTTTTTCTTGCATTTTTTCTTTCATGATGTCACAAACTTCTTAATTACACTTGAAAATATGTGGCTTTAAGCACGATTCACAAAAATTAATTTACTTAAAAATTACAGATCCGTATTCCTAACACAAATACCAAAAAAAAAACTTAATTTTATTTATTTCAGAACTTTTAAAGAATCCGTTTTCAAAAGTCGCTCAAAAAAACCATCGCCAGACCGAACCGGGCCCCCTTTAGACTTTTCGAAAGCGTTTTTCTTCCAATGCCAAAAATTACAAACTAAAAAAGGGCGCCAAGGTACAACAGGTTTCCCTACACGCGTGGCTTCTCGAGTGCGGCAGAAACGAAAAATATCGTAGAAAGTCAATTGCGAATGCGAAACACAAACGAGAGAAGTATCTTAATTATAGGCGAGTCTTATTGATTGCAAAGTGGCATAAATCTTGACGCCGGTCGTAATGAATCTTAACAAATAAGGATGGCTCGCTCTGCTCAAAATGTACTTTACCGTAAAAACAGCGCAAGATCCGAAGATAATCCGCTATTTATTTCTCTTGTATTTACACACTAAAATGTCTGTTTTACATTTTAATTAAATTCCCAGGATTTTTATAGGAAAAGCGACTTTCATCTAGACGCGCAAGTAAGGCAGGTCGAGGTCTCGTCGCGCGAATAACTCTTTTGCTTAAAAAGTAATTAAAAAAAAATTACTCAATAAATGAATGCATTAAAAAACATCTAGAACGTGGTGGGATTAATATTTTTTTTAACTCGACGCCTTAACGCCGAACGATCATCGAATTTCGTTCCTATTTAAATTTTTTTATGTTCCGAAAAAGGTTTGTTTTCAACAATAATTTTGTTAAAAGGCACAAAATTGGCGATTTGGGAATTTTGTTATTAATATAATTCTGTAATATTTAATTGCGAATTGTCCAGAGAGTAAAATAATTATTGTAAAGTGTGCTTAAAGCGGAATGTGCGCGTTCGAGCTCAAAGTGGCACATTTCCGATCTCGAAATGAAGCGCGCCGCTCCGCGTCGCGCTTCATTTGCTTCCCTCGCTCGAAAATGTGCCACTTTCGCTCGAACGCGCACATCTGTATTTATTAATTTTTAAATTAATTTTTTCAATCATCAAATTTAATTAGTTCAGTAAATATATCATGTATTTCAAAACTATTTACTTAGCAATATACAAAGCGTAAACTCATGATGAAATATAAATTATTTATTAATTTTTCGTGACAAAATTATTACAAATGCTAACAGTGTGAATTCGAGTAATACATTTCATCTAGAAAATGAACGTTATTTTTTAATTTTAGAACCAATTTTATTTAAATTTTTATATTCTTGAATTAATTAATTATTGTATAACAAAATTAGAATGAAAACAATATTTTTGTAAATTTATAAAAAGGAAATTTTGTTAAAATTAAAGATTTTATGATAAATTTAATAAATAAATAGAATAAATAATTGTGGTTTTTCAATTTGAAATCATTAATTTAGAAATAAAATTAATATTGGAAAATTCAAAAATAAATTATCTTAATTGTTCAGAAATATTAAATTTATAAAATTAAATACAGTCAAACCTCGATAGGTCGAAGTTGAAAAAATATTATAAATAATTGCGTTATCAAAATTCGAGCTATCGATATAAAAATATTTATTAGTTTATGTTTTTAAAATTTACTTATTGTTTTTCTTAATAATTTCTAGTGATTTCTTGCTAAAACCTAAATCTTGTGTCTTGAACAAGTTGTAATTAGGCTTCATTTATGGAATAATTCAATTTTAAATATAAAAAATATTTATATATTTATATATTATATGCATCAAAATTTTAGAATGACTTAGGTGGGAATGTTAAAAAGATTGAAACACTGCTCTACATATTTCAAACTATTTTAAAACTATTAATTATTTATTTTATGTTATTTGTGTATGCTCATAACAGTTAAGTTGAGCCAAATTAATAGTTTTTTTCGGACTCATCAAATTCGGTTTTTTTTGTATGTCAAGGGGTTAAGAAATTTTTTCTTAATTCAAAATTGTCGGTAGTCAAGAAAGTATTTTACTTCGCTCAAGAATATTTAATTTTAATTTTTCATGGTTCGGCGAATAAGCGAGTACACAGCTCGCGAATGTCGAATTTTTCCGCATTTTAATAATCGCGAATAATCGAAATTCGCGAACATCGAAACCGCGAATTTTGAAGGATTACTGTACTTACAATTTACTCTTCGGAAATACAGTCGAACCTCGATAACTCGAATTTCTGATAACTCGAATTATTTTTAGTTTCCCTTCAACTTCGACTTATCGAGGTTTGACTGTATATTTTTGACTTAATTTTAAATAAATAAACGTTAATATTTTTATATCAATAACTCGAATTTCTGATAACTCGAATTATTTTAGTTTCCTTCAACTTCGACTTATCGAGGTTTGACTGTATATTTTTGACTTAATTTTAAATAAATAAACGTTAATATTTTTATATCGATATCTCGAATTTCTGATAACTCGAATTATTTTAGTTTCCTTCAACTTCGACTTATCGAGGTTCGACTGTATATTTTTGACTTAATTTTAAATAAATAAATAGAAATAAGTAAATCGCGCGTCCCCTTAACGAGACGAGTTATGGACGGCTCCCTTTTTCGACGGGGTCGATTTTAGTGCGGGGGCTCTTATCCGAAATTCCATCCCCCACGTCTAAAGCAAATTACTCCCCGATGATGGGATAACATCTATTCATTACGGCATCGAGCTAATCGACGATCGGACGTCATTAGTAACGACCTGCATATTGGCAACTTCGACCCATCTCCAGAGACTCCACTCTGGAGAGGCTTCCCATTGTTCATTGATCGACCAAGTGCCTTCGACTCATAAACAATGTCGCAATTTGCATAATGAAACTTAATCCCGGCCGTTAACTAATTTTTCTCTTTTCTTTCTTGCAGGTAAGCCTACGATAATAAATACGTAACGGTTGGTTTATTATCCCCGGTAGACAAATCTGGAACGAGAACAAGGATCGAATGAGTAACGGGGTAAGCTTGTTTAGCAACTATTCCTTTCTTGTAATTCTTCTGCGTAATTGTTAATTAAATGTATCGACGCAACATTAAATAATAATTACCTGCGATGTAATCCGAATTTAATGTCTCGCTTAGAATTTTTTTTTGTCGGAAAAGAACAGCCACACAGCCCAGCAACAAAGTCAGAACGATAATTATCTCTTTGTTTTCTTCTTCGGTTTTTTTTTTTGGTGCTTCTTTAAACCGACCATAATTAAGCAGAACACGAATCAATTCCTCGTTAACAAATATTACTACACGAACGTATTTAATAAGAAATATTTAAATAAATTTTTTGTGGGCTCTTCGTAAGAGCGCTAAGCGAAGCGCTTTGGGGATTTTTACCTGGCCGACTTTCAGACGCCGAATTTGGGCTTTAAATTGCTCTTCCTCAAAACTAGTAGTCGTAATTATTACCTTCGCGTTGTTCCCCTCGACGGTTATTTTCGAAGAATGTGGATTCGGGTTTGTTAGCTTTGAAAGAAACGAAATGTGGCTTTGCGTTCGATTCGAGTGCGGTGAAATTTGTTTTTGGAAAGGGTCGAATTGTTAAAAAAAAATTGTGGCGCCGTTATTTGTCGACGGATCTTTAAAAGCTATGCAGATTCGGATTTGTCGGACTTTTTGGCTTCGGGTAGGTGCAAAAAAACATAGGCGTGCTATTTGAAATTTTCGAGAAAAACGGCTTCGAAGGGTTCGACTTGTAATAATTTTTTTACAAATTTTTACTTTGAAAAATCGTAGCTCGGTTATTTGTGAACGGATCTTTACATACTTTACAGATTCTGAAAGCCCTTTTATCTGAGCGTAAGATCAGCGAAAAAAATTAACGGGGTCTAATGTTAAGTCTGGGAGAAAAACGCGCTTGAAGCTTTCAAAATGTAAATTTTGCGTATTTTTGAGAAAAACAATTTTTAGGTAATGGATTATCTTTAAATTTTTACGGGAAGTTTTATGGACCCCAAACCAACATATCAGGGAGCCATTCTTCCCTGCTCCCCCTTTAAAACCAAAAATTTTCGAGAAAACTAAATAAATCGAAAAAAATACACTTCAACTCAAAAAATCGATTGTAGCGCACTCATTGTGGATCCGATCATTAAAAATGGCCCGGATTCGGAATTTTGAGACTTTTTCCATAAGATACGTGCAAAATCGGCATAGGGTGCAATGTTAATTTTTCGAGTAATTAAGAGTTGAAGTTTGAGTTCCATTTGTAGCACAATATTTTACGTTAAAAAAATTGTAGCGCCATTATTTGTGGACGGATTTTAAAAACTACACAAATTCGGATCCACCGGACATTTCGGCTTCGGATTGGTTCAGAAAAACATAGGCGTGCTATTTGAAATTTTTGAGAAAATCGGGTTCGAATTGTCCGGCTTGTAATTATTTTTTTAATTACCATTTCAAAAATCATAGTTCGGTTATTTGTGAACGGATCTTTAAAAGCTTTTCAGATTCTGAAAGCCCGTTTATCTGAACGTAAAACCAGGCAAAAAAATGGACAGGATCTAATGTTAAGTCTGGGACAAAAACGCGTTTTAATCTTTCAAAATGTAAATTTTACTAAATTTTTGATTTTCAAAATGCTGAAACTCCACCGTCTTTGCCAATTTCGCCAAATCTTTTCATTTCCAGCCCTTACGCATCGGAATTTCATTATTCTATTTCTCAGAATGTTTTAAATTAAATTTTGAATTGTAGATTAAGTTAAAAATCAATGTCTTTCAAAGTGCAAGATTTTCGTCAAAATTTCAATAAACACCTCAATCTTTTTTGTGCGTTTTTTAGCGGCCACTTCAAGGGCTCATTGCTTCCTTAATAATTGGAATTTTATTAATTGTTTTCGATATTTAGATTCTACCGGTTTTTTACCATAAAAAAAAAGTTAAAACAATTTTTTTTCATAAGCGAAGATGACGATTAAATTACGTCGAGAAATTGATTAATAATTTGCAATTAAAAAAGTAGACAAAAGGACGATGTAGTTTATTTAGTATTTTAATTAAAGGATGATGGCCGAACATTTTAATCAAATTAGGGAGTCGACTCGAGTCTATTGAAATATTAATTATGGATTTATTTAATAACAATATCCAGCTGTTTATTAAAAATTTCTGTTCGTTAACCTGTTTTTTTTTTTACGTTTAAGACTTTCACAATCCTCGGCTTATTAGATTGTAAAGCGCTTTTTTTCTCTGAAAATTATTAAATTAATTTTGACGTTTATTAAAAATTAAATTTTATATTTATTGCGGCTTTGTTTATTAATGTCCGATTAGTACATTTTTTTGGCGACTTCCAAAAATTTCATTTTTACCAGGCAATAATAATTTTGTCGAGAAGAATTTCGGCTTTTAAATAAACATTTGCGGACTTGCTTAATATTTTTTTTTCTAAATCGTAAATTACGAGAATCGGGAAAACGCGCGGGGGATTCGTGTTTAATCTTATAATTGGGAGGAAAAGTGCTCGGAAAGGACGCACACCACCTTTGAATATATCAAAGGCTTACGGTTATCTTAATTAATTAAAGAGACTTGCTTAATGGACGAGAAACATTAAAGCTTTATTTATTTTAAAACAATTATAAGAAATCCGCATTCCTAAAGCGAAAAACAAAGCTTAATATCGTTAGATTTCCTGTTTCAGAATTTTATAATTAGAAGTTTTCGAAAAAAAAAAAGGAACAGATTTCTTTAGTTTTAATTAATAACAATTTAATTTTATTGAACAGTTTTAAGCACGATCCACAATAATTTAATTTATTTAGCATTCACCGAATTTTTTTATTTAATTAAATTTCCAGAACCGTACTTCGATCCAAACAAATTAAATTGTAAGTTGGGCCACTTCTTTTCCCAAATAAATAATTGGTATTTTTAAGAATTATAATAAACACACCTTTGATTGGTTTTTCTTGCGTTAATCTCAAAATTTTCGAATTAAAATCGAATCCCGCTTCAAAAGCGAATTCGAAGACCAAGTCTCGCGCCGCACTTGCGCCTCGCGCCTCGCATAGCACGGTTCCCAGCCTTTCGGACGAAAAATGACGGAAACGGCTTCGAAATAAAATCATAACAAGATTTGAATGGAAGATAAAGGCGGCAGCTTGAAGCCGGAGTGGTGAGGGTACTCAAGCACAAGAAAGAAACTTCCCGCACCACGTCCGCAGTCTTGGCCGAGGTCTTAGCCTTGTTAAGTTGGCGCGCGCGCGTGTGTGTGTCGTGTGTGTATGTCGTGTGCTCATCTTCGTCTCCCATTTTTCTCTTCTGGATCTGCGGCCCCTCGCTCCACCCCCGAAGAATTGGGATTACGCGAGCCGCCCCCCGCCAAAATCACCGGGATCTAGTGCTCGCCGAACTCTTCGGCCCGCCAAAAAAAGTGCGAACGCGCTCTTCGAAAAAAGGAAGAGAGGGTTTGTTGACGCAACAGGTGCTTTAAACGCGACATGTGGTTCTTAACGACCTTCTAAATTTTTTCGTCTTCGCGTTTCGGGGCGAAGCAATTGGCAGGACTGCGTTTGGTTTATTTTTTTTCGCTACAAGAAAAAAATTTCGCCCTTGCGCGAAAGGCGAAAAATTCGGGCGAAAGGAGTCGGGTGCGAACCCTCCGTTACTTAGCAACAAGAATCCAAAATGGTAGGCACTTAATTACGTCACAATTGCTTTTTAAATCGAGTAAATTTGTGTTGTCACACTTTTACTATTTCTTTGCGCGATTAATCTTGTGCACAACCTGTTGTGGCTCGGCCACACCATTTAGAATTTTTCGAAGGCGGTTTTTTCGAGTTGCGAAAGTCCTGCTTTCCGTCCGCGCGCAGAAAGGAAAGTTGTCGCGAAGCGCCCGCCCGAACGAGCCTTTAAAATTTATTGTCGTCGCTCTTCGCGTTGAGCGCTTCGATTTTTGGTTTTGGGGCGCTTTCGAGTTGCCGGTACGATTTAACAAAAAAACAATCCAAAACGGATCCCCGAGCGCGCCTTTCTAAAAGGCGAACAGCCATGTCGAACACCCACTGATTTTTTTATTTCGTTTTTCGAGGTCGACGTTTGTTAATTTTTTTTCGTGCAATCTCGCCGCGGTTATCGTTTTTCGCCTTTTTTAAAGTACCATTTTTTTAAATCGATCGCATCTGGCCGAAATTTCGTGCCAAAAAACGCCAAGCGAAAGATATGTGAGGTTAGGATTTTTTATAAATTGAATTTGAGCGCGGGGAGAAGCAAAAAAAAATTCTACCTGCAGTTCGACGACGCAAAAACATTCTTAATGAAGATTTCTGCACTTGCATCGTCCGGAATCCGCGGAATGTCAGATGTTAAACATTAAATTTCTTGTAGCGAAACGATTCGAAGGCGCTTTTTCCCAAAAGAAGTGAGGCGAAAGTGGGTTTTCGGATTGTCAAGTTTCGATTCTTCGTCGAAGCACCTGTCGCGTGAATAAATTCGATTTTGCGTTCTGTCCGTCTTCGTTAGATGTGCGCGCGTGACGTCACCTGGTCCGCTCGTGGTCGCTTTTCGCAAAAAAAAACATAAATAAGGATAAGAGTGTGCGAGATGTCGGCGAACGTTGTGAAACGCGAAAATGCGAGCTCTTCGGCCAACGTGCTCATGTGCAAGCAATGGTGGAAGGTCTGCTGGATGTACGGGGACCAGGAAAAATATTACAGGCAGCTGTACGCGCGGCAAAGGTCGAAGGACCTGGTGCAGAGGAAGGAATTGACCGTTCTTCCGGACAGCCATTACGAGAACGCCCAGTGCGACCAGGAGGATTCGCGAAGGTTCGACGGCGACGGCGAACCCATCGAAATTAATGAGTAAGTTGAAGAAGGCACTGAAGGTATTGGAAGAAAAACGGTTTTGGGAAGGTTTAAAGGGCTCGGGTCGGTTTTTTTTTGAAAACGGATTATTTACAATGGTCCGAAATAAATCAAATTAAGTTTTTTTCGGTATTTCTGTTAGGAATACGGTCCTGTAGTTTTTAAGTAAATTAATTTGTTGTGAATCGTGCTTAAAACCAAGTATTTTTAAGTGCGATTAAGAAGTTTGTAACATCATGGAAATTCTGCAAGAAAAAAATTAATATAATTTTTGGGAATTTTTTTGGGGGTCAAGACGCTTTGGTAAAATTCCTAGAAAGTAGATTAATTATTGTGAATCGTGCTTAAAGCCGAGTGTGCGTTCGAGCTCAAAGTGGCACATTTCCGATCTCGGGAAAATGAAGCGCGCCGCTCCGCGTCGCGCTTCATTTACATCCCTCGCTCGAAAATGTGCCACTTTTCGCTCGAACGCGCACATCCTCGTGTCTATTATATTAATATAATATACAGTGTGCTCCTTCAAATCAAAAATTTTAATTTAATATAGTAAATATCGATTTTACATTCGAAAAACGTATTTAACATAGCAACGAGTGGAAGGGAGCGAAAAGATACGCAAAACTTGTAAGTGCAAGCGAGAAGAAACGATTAAAATTATTTAACGAATTTTTCGTGTAATTTATTGGCCAAAATTATTGTGGATCGTACTTAAAACCGAGTGTGCGTTCGAGCTCAGTGGCACATTTCCGATCTGGAATGAAGCGCGCCGCCCGCGTCGCGCTTCATTTGCATCCCTCGCTCGAAAATGTGCCACTTTTCGCTCGAACGCGCACATTCTCGTGTCTATTATATTCATATAATATACAGTGTGCTCCTTCAAATCAAAAATTTTAATTTAATTTAGAAAATATCGATTTTACATTCGAAAAACGTATTTAACATAGCAAAGAGTGGAAGGGAGCGAAAAGATACGCAAAACTTGTAAGTGCGAGCGAGAAGAAACGATTAAAATTATTTAACGAATTTTTCGTGTAATTTATTGGCCAAAATTATTGTGGATCGTACTTAAAACCGAGTGTGCGCGTTCGAGCTCAAAGTGGCACATTTCCGATCTCGGGAAAATGAAGCGCGCCGCTCCGCGTCGCGCTTCATTTGCATCCCTCGCTCGAAAATGTGCCACTTTTCGCTCGAACGCGCACATTCTCGTGTCTATTATATTCATATAATATACAGTGTGCTCCTTCAAATCAAAAATTTTAATTTAATTTAGAAAATATCGATTTTACATTCGAAAAACGTATTTAACATAGCAACGAGTGGAAGGGAGCGAAAAGATACGCAAAACTTGTAAGTGCGAGCGAGAAGAAACGATTAAAATTATTTAACGAATTTTTCGTGTAATTTATTGGCCAAAATTATTGTGCATCGTGCTTAAAACCGAGTGTGCGTTCGAGCTCAAAGTGGCACATTTCCGATCTCGGGAAAATGAAGCGCGCCGCTCCGCGTCGCGCTTCATTTGCTTCCCTCGCTCGAAAATGTGCCACTTTTCGCTCGAACGCGCACATCCTCGTATTTTTTAAATTTAACTGAAAATATGCAAGATATAGATTTTTTTCAATAGATGTTGTATTGTTTTTGAGTCACCCCGTATATTGGGAAATAGATGGGCGGTAAAGAGGCGCCCAAAAAAGGTTTTTTTTTAAGGATGCCGCCGCAGTAACAAATTTTGGAATTCCTTGCTCTAGACCAGCTATTCTCAACCGGTGGTTCACGGAGAATTTGTACAAGTCCGCGGACAATTTTTTCTATCCGCGAAAAAAATTCACTTATAAAAAAAAATAACTACATTTTAATTTATAAAATTACGAAATACAAATATTTTAAACTAATTTTAATTCTATGTAATTTATTTACTTAAGTACTTAGGTCTTTAACACCTAGTAAAATTTTGTTGTTAAAAAAATATCACCGGTCCGAGAATTTTTTTACAAATTTTACTGGTCCGCGAGCCAAAAAAAGTTGAGAAACGCTGCTCTAGATCAATTTAATTTGAATATTTTCTTAAACGTATTTTCTAAAATAAATTTTTTTATGAGAAGACAACAATTGACAATTGTTCACTATGGAACTATAAGAGAACCTGTTGTACCTTGGCTCTTTTTTCATTTGTATTTTTTTTTTTTAAATTTCATATGTAAACAATTTGTTGATGAAATAAATTGCATCGTAGTGGGGCACTAATACTTTGTATTTATCATAAAATATTTGAAAGCATTGCCAACCGTTTACTCGAATTGCTATAAGATTTCAAAAATTAGTGGATCTATGGGCTAGGTACAACAGAGGTGATGTACCTTGGCTCTATTCACATTAAGCAAAATAAAACCCATTGTTCTCTGAAAACTATATATTTATTTTTGGATTATAAGAACTACTAATGTTCTTCTTTTGAGATGACACTAAAATTGTTTCATGCTTTCGCAATTGCCTTTTAAAAATCCCGCCGTAAATGAGCCATTGTGATTAGCTTATTTTTAAACCTCCGTAATGGTTGCTCATTAATCGGCCAATCAGAAGGGATTTATTGCTTTATAACCATAGTTACGTTATAAATATCAGATTTTTAAATTAAATGTTTTTTGGAATATTACTAATAATTTATGGAAAATTTGTTTATTGGTACACTTACTAAGTAGGGGAACTTGTTGTACCTTGGCCCTTTTTTCACTTGTAATTTTTTTTAATTGTCTATGTAACAATTTGTTGATAAAATGAATTGCATCGTAGTGGGGCACTAATAAGGTATTCATCATAAAATATTTGAAGACATTATCAACCGTTTACTCAAATTGCTATAAGATTTAAAAATTAGTGGATCTATGGCCTAGGTACAACAGAGGTGATGTATCTTGGCTCTATTCACATTAAGCAAAATAAAACTCATTGTTCTATGAAAACTATATATTTCTTTTTGCATTATAAGAACTACTAAAGTTCTTCTTTGAGATGACATTAAAATTGTTTCAGAAATTAACAAAACTTCTCTCGTATACTAAAATTTCACATGATTAATGGTTAACTTTGCAAAAATTTAAATTTTTCGTTAGACTTGCGAGGTATATTATCTGAAGCAAAATAAAAAACAATAAGACTTTATAACAAAGGTATATCTAAATTTTTATTCATTGCACGTCGATCTTAGTGCCAAGGTACAACTTATTGACGGTGACCGAGGTACAACACACCGATCCTTGATGTTTAAACCCGAAAATAAAATTAAAGATTATGCTGTGCCAAAATCGGACCACTACCATGCAAACATTAATAAATAATCTTTCTATTACGATGAGTCATTTGTTATTAAGTAATAAAAATCAATAAGATATTTAAGTAAAAAGAATATAAAAAGACTTACTTTTTTTCGATTAAAAATTTCAATTGATCTCACACATTAACAAAGTACATTGGCCAGCCTGCTGCTAAATTTACGTTAATGTTTGTCAATGTGGCATTTGCAAGATTGAAAATTATGGGTCGCGAAAGCCCGCAAATATTAATAAAAATAATGTTGTCCTAGGTACGAAGGGACCAAGGTACAACAGCTTCCCCTACTTTAATTAAAAAATTACTTTTTTGTAATAACTCGTTGGCATCAGCTTCATTTATGCAATTCCTTTAAAAAAAAAAACATTTAATCGAAAAATATAACTTTTAATCGACTTCGATCTCGAAAAAATCCAAAAACCGGCTCCGGTACAAATACGTCCCTTGGCCGTTTCGATTTTTTCCCGATTACTAAATACACGACACAAGTACGTACGATAATTTTGAATAACGACAAATTAGAGTTGTAAGCCGTTGTAAAAGGAAGAATAAATAAAATGAATCTTCGACAAGAGACACAAACCTACACAGCAGGTGGAATTATCGTCGATCTAAACTTCGAAACGTAATAGAAATAAATTTTCTATCGATTCTCTCGTTCCAAAAAAAAAAGACGGCCGGACCGTTACGCCACAGAAGCAAAAAAAACTCTCAATTACAATCAATTAGAATATTATTAAAGAGACAGCGAATTTTTCATCGACAGATGTTCCCGAATTCTTTCTTCAAAAATCGACCATTTCTCCTTTTGCATAACGAAATTAATTGTTCGCTACCAAAATTGGCCTTTGGAAAAAATGGCTCTTTTCAATTTCGATAAAATTAAATAATTGCTTCTAATTTAGCAGAAATGGGAATGCCGGGTCCGAAATAAATTTATTAAAATATGCAAAAGACATCAGATGCGACCTCGGTCCATAAATAAAATTTATAATTTCCAATCGCAAAAGTGTGTCAGACTTCTTTTTCGAGCGTTTTCGATTCAAAACTAATTTTGTTTAATGGGCATCGATTTTCCCAGCGTTTCTTTCGATTTCCTGCGCGCTCGATCTTCTCTCGGGGTCACACACGAATTTCTAATTTTTTTAGAAAATGCGTCGGGGCATTTTGCAAAAACACTATTTTGCGGATTGGTTGCGCTTGCTTGTACCATTTCAAACGTTGCCCATTGTTGAGTGGTTGTTGTAGTTTTTTTTTCGCCTTCGTATAAATAAATCTCGTTATGGCCGAGGGGAGAATAAACTCTGAGGAATTTGCGAAATTAATTTTGGGCGACGACAAAGTTTTAGAATCGATTTGTTTTCTTTTGGGAAAAATTGCGTTTTAATTTCTTTAAGGTTAAACGAACTCGAAATTAAACAAAGAAACATGTTTCGGGTTTTAGGAACTGGTTAATTTTTTTGAGGGGCCTTTTATGAAAACAAAACGAGCACAATTATTACAAAAAAATTATGTAAAACGTAACTGCTTACTGTAATTTACTTTATTTCTCACAATTACTCGGCTCTTAGAATTAGTTAAGTATGAAATAAATGTTTTTTAATTAATCTGTTTTGTGAAGACACCAAATCTAATTTTTGACATATTCTTAATAAATGCACGCGCACATCCTCGTGTCTATTATATTAATATAATATACAGTGTGCTCCTTCAAATCAAAAATTTTAATTTAATTTAGAAAATATCGATTTTACATTCGAAAAACGTATTTAACATAGCAACGAGTGGAAGGGAGCGAAAAGATACGCAAAACTTGTAAGTGCGAGCGAGAAGAAACGATTAAAATTATTTAACGAATTTTTCGTGTAATTTATTGGCCAAAATTATTGTGGATCGTACTTAAACCGAGTGTGCGTTCGAGCTCAGTGGCACATTTCCGATCTGGAATGAAGCGCGCCGCCCGCGTCGCGCTTCATTTGCATCCCTCGCTCGAAAATGTGCCACTTTTCGCTCGAACGCGCACATTCTCGTGTCTATTATATTCATATAATATACAGTGTGCTCCTTCAAATCAAAAATTTTAATTTAATTTAGAAAATATCGATTTTACATTCGAAAACGTATTTAACATAGCAACGAGTGGAAGGGAGCGAAAAGATACGCAAAACTTGTAAGTGCGAGCGAGAAGAAACGATTAAAATTATTTAACGAATTTTTCGTGTAATTTATTGGCCAAAATTATTGTGATCGTGCTTAAATTGAGTGTGCGTTCGAGCTCAGTGGACATTTCCGATCTGGAATGAAGCGCGCCGCCCGCGTCGCGCTTCATTTGCTTCCCTCGCTCGAAAATGTGCCACTTTTCGCTCGAACGCGCACATTCTCGTGTCTATTATATTCATATAATATACAGTGTGCTCCTTCAAATCAAAAATTTTAATTTAATTTAGAAAATATCGATTTTACATTCGAAAACGTTTTTAACATAGCAACGAGTGGAAGGGAGCGAAAAGATACGCAAAACTTGTAAGTGCGAGCGAGAAGAAACGATTAAAATTATTTAACGAATTTTTCGTGTAATTTATTGGCCAAAATTATTGTGGATCGTGCTTAAACGAGTGGTTCGAGCTCAGTGGCACATTTCCGATCTGGAATGAAGCGCGCGCCCGCGTCGCGCTTCATTTGCATCCCTCGCTCGAAAATGTGCCACTTTTCGCTCGAACGCGCACATCCTCGTATTTTTTGAATGTAACTAAAAATATGCAAGATATAGATTTTTTTCAATAGATTTTGTATTGTTTTTGAGCTACCCCGTATATTGGGAAATAGATGGGCAGTAAAGGGGGGCCCAAAAAAAGGTTTTTTAAGGATGCCGCCGCAGTAACAAATTTTGGAATTCCTTGCTCTAGACCAGCTATTCTCAACCGGTGGTTCACGGAGAATTTTTACTAATCCGCGGACATTTTTTTCTATCCGCGAAAAAAATTTACTTATAAAAAAAAATAACTACATTTTAATTTATAAAATTACGAAATACAAATATTTTAAACTAATTTTAATTCTATGTAATTTATTTACTTAAGTACTTAGGTCTTTAACACCTAGTAAAATTTTGTTGTTAAAAAAATATCACCGGTCCGAGAATTTTTTTTACAAATTGTACTGGTCCGCGGGCCGAAAAAGTTGAGAAACGCTGCTCTAGACCAATTTAATTTGAATCTTTTCGTAAACGTTTTTTTGTAAAATAAAAATTTTTCATGAGAGGAAACAATTGACGATTGTTCACTATGGAACTATAAGAGAACCTGTTGTACCTTGGCTCTTTTTTAATTTGTAATTTTTTTTTAAATTGCATATGTAACAATTTGTTGATGAAATAAATTGCATCGTAGTGGGGCACTAATACTAGGTATTCATCATAAAATATTTGAAAGCATTGCCAACCGTTTACTCGAATTGCTATAAGATTTCAAAAATTAGTGGATCTATGATCTAGGTACAACAGAGGTGATGTACCTTGGCTCTATTCACATTAAGCAAAATAAAACGCATTGTTCTCTGAAAACTATATATTTATTTTTGGATTATAAGAACTACTAATGTTCTTCTTTTGAGATGACACTAAAATTGTTTCATGCTTTCGCAATTGCCTTTTAAAAATCTCGCTGTAAATGAGCCATTGTGATTAGCTTATTTTTAAACCTTCGTAATGGTTGCTCATTAATCGGCCAATCAGAAGGGATTTATTGCTTTATAACCATAGTTACGTTATAAATATCAGATTTTTAAATTAAATGTTTTTTGGAATATTACTAATAATATGTTAATGTTCACTGGAATTGGACACAATAAAACACAAATTGTTAACTTGCAACGTTTCGTTTCTTTATTGAAACTTTATCAAGCAACTGAAAATTAACAAACTATAACAACAATAACTACAAGTATTTTATAAAATAATATAAATTATAAAATACCTTAACAACACAAAAAGGAAGTTAACCATTAAAACTCAATGTGAACAAAATATACATAAAAGAAATTTAAGTGAAATGGTTTATATCAAAATTAATAAAACTGTAAATTTGCGTTCGGATACTCAAGGCCTTAGTTTAATATATAATGACATCTTAAATAAAATTAAAACATAAAACTAAAATTAATCATAAAATTTAAATCAAAATTATACAACTACAAATAATTTTCTTTTTAGAATCATAGTTACAGCCTTTCATGTAATTATTTAGAATCATAGTTACAATCTTTCATATTTTTTAAAAAAAACTTTCTTTTGACGTATATAATTATTTAGAATCATAGTTGCAATCTTTCATATTTAAAAATCTTTCATTTTGACACATGTAGAATTATTGAGTTTTAATGGTTAACTTCCTTTTTGTGTTGTTAAGGTATTTTATAATTTATATTATTTTATAAAATACTTGTAGTTATTGTTGTTATAGTTTGTTAATTTTCAGTTGCTTGATAAAGTTTCAATAAAGAAACGAAACGTTGCAAGTTAACAATTTGTGTTTTATTGTGTCCAATTCCAGTGAACATTAACATATTATAAGATATTGGACGTGAACATTATGATTAATTACTAATAATTTATGGAAAATTTGTTTATTGGTACACTTACTAAGTAGGGGAACTTGTTGTACCTTGGCCCTTTTTTCACTTGTAATTTTTTTTAATTGTCTATGTAACAATTTGTTGATAAAATGAATTGCATCGTAGTGGGGCACTAATAAGGTATTCATAAAATATTTGAAAGAATTACCAACCGTTTACTCAAATTGCTATAAGATTTAAAAATTAGTGGATCTATGGCCTAGGTACAACAGAGGTGATGTATCTTGGCTCTATTCACATTAAGCAAAATAAAACTCATTGTTCTATGAAAACTATATATTTCTTTTTGCATTATAAGAACTACTAACGTTCTTCTTTGAGATGACATTAAAATTGTTTCAGAAATTAACAAAACTTCTCTCGTATACTAAAATTTCACATGATTAATGGTTAACTTTGCAAAAATTTAAATTTTTCGTTAGACTTGCGAGGTATATTATCTGAAGCAAAATAAAAAACAATAAGACTTTATAACAAAGGTATATCTAAATTTTTATTCATTGCACGTCGATCTTAGTGCCAAGGTACAACTTATTGACGGTGACCGAGGTACAACACACCGACCCTTGATGTTTAAACCCGAAAATAAAATTAAAGATTATGCTGTGCCAAAATCGGACCACTACCATGCAAACATTAATAAATAATCTTTCTATTACGATGAGTCATTTGTTATTAGGTAATAAAAACAATAAGATATTTAAGTAAAAAGAATATAAAAAGGCTTACTTTTTTTCGATTAAAAATTTCGATTGATCTCACACATTAACAAAGTACATTGGCCAGCCTGCTGCTAACTTTACGTTAATGTTTGTCAATGTGGCATTTGCAAGATCGAAAATTATGGGTCGCGAAAGCCCGCAAATATTAATAAAAATAATGTTGTCCTAGGTACAAAGGGATCAAGGTACAACAGGTTCCTCTATATATCGTTGAAATCAGAAAATAATAAGCTTGCAATCTCAATACAAATAAAATTGGGTTCCTATTTGTAATAACAAAGTTGGTGCCGAAATAGGAACAAATAATGGCCCTAACTTTTTTTTTTTTGGCTTCACCATAGTAAAGTACGCAAAAAAGTGTCCGAAGAAAGTTTTTACAGAAGGAATTTATCTCGACTAATAAGAAAGTTAGCAAAAAAAATAAAGTTGCCCTAGGTACAAAGGTACCAAGGTACAACAGCTTCCCCTACTTTAATCAAAAAATTACTTTTTTGTAATAACTCGTTGGCATCAGCTTCATTTATGCAATTCCTTTAAAAAAAAAACATTTAATCGAAAAATATAACTTTTAATCGACTTCGATCTCGAAAAAATCCAAAAACCGGCTCCGGTACAAATACGTCCCTTGGCCGTTTCGATTTTTTCCCGATTACTAAATACACGACACAAGTACGTACGATAATTTTGAATAACGACAAATTAGAGTTGTAAGCCGTTGTAAAAGGAAGAATAAATAAAATGAATCTTCGACAAGAGACACAAACCTACACAGCAGGTGGAATTATCGTCGATCTAAACTTCGAAACGTAATAGAAATAAATTTTCTATCGATTCTCTCGTTCCAAAAAAAAAAGACGGCCGGACCGTTACGCCACAGAAGCAAAAAAAACTCTCAATTACAATCAATTAGAATATTATTAAAGAGACAGCGAATTTTTCATCGACAGATGTTCTCGAATTCTTTCTTCAAAAATCGACCATTTCTCCTTTTGCATAACGAAATTAATTGTTCGCTACCAAAATTGGCCTTTGGAAAAAATGGCTCTTTTCAATTTCGATAAAATTAAATAATTGCTTCTAATTTAGCAGAAATGGGAATGCCGGGTCCGAAATAAATTTATTAAAATATGCAAAAGACATCAGATGCGACCTCGGTCCATAAATAAAATTTATAATTTCCAATCGCAAAAGTGTGTCAGACTTCTTTTTCGAGCGTTTTCGATTCAAAACTAATTTTGTTTAATGGGCATCGATTTTCCCAGCGTTTCTTTCGATTTCCTGCGCGCTCGATCTTCTCTCGGGGTCACACACGAATTTCTAATTTTTTTAGAAAATGCGTCGGGGCATTTTGCAAAAAAACTATTTTGCGGATTGGTTGCGCTTGCTTGTACCATTTCAAACGTTGCCCATTGTTGAGTGGTTGTTGTAGTTTTTTTTTTTCGCCTTCGTATAAATAAATCTCGTTATGGCCGAGGGGAGAATAAACTCTGAGGAATTTGCGAAATTAATTTTGGGCGACGACAAAAGTTTTAGAATCGATTTGTTTTCTTTTGGAAAAGTTGCGTTTTTAATTTCTTTAAGGTTAAACGAACTCGAAATTAAACAAAGAAACATGTTTCGGGTTTTAGGAACTGGTTAATTTTTTTTGAGGGGCTTTTTATGAAAACAAAACGAGCACAATTATTACAAAAAAATTATGTAAAACGTAACTGCTTACTGTAATTTACTTTATTTCTCACAATTACTCGGCTCTTAGAATTAGTTAAGTATGAAATAAATGTTTTTTTTAATTAATCTGTTTTGTGAAGACACCAAATCTAATTTTTTGACATATTCTTAATAAATGCATGAATATACTATTTATTTTGCATGAGCTATGGGGAATGAGTTTATAAAAATTTAGCAAGTTGGAAAACTTAAGGAGCACCACAAAAATTGGGGTTGCTAGTTAAAAAAAGGTAACTTTGGTCCCTCCCGGGCGCGCGCCTATGCGTACGGTCACCAATTTTTTTGTGTAAACTCCTCATTACAATCCTTACGACTTTTATTTAAAACGAAGAGACTTAAATGGTTTAATTAACAAACAACGCAAATAAAAATGTGTCATTTTGGGGGCGCTTTAATAAAAAAATTAAGGATGCGAAGGGGGTGATTTTTTTATGTGCTTTTAGTTTGGTCTTTTATCGGCGTATTAAAAAAAAATTGGACAAATTTGTCAAAAACTAAGGAAGTTATGATTTTTTTTAAAAAAGTTCAAGAGAGATCACAACGCCCGAAACGCGACGAACCCGCAACACTTCTAAAACTTCCTTTTTAGGCAAAATGGCCGTAAGTGAAAAAACTATAAATTTTAAAGCATGTGCCACGTCGAACGGGATGATTTACGATCGAGCAGGATTTATAGATCATAATCTTCGATGATCCATGATGGATCTTTGCTTTTGAATGTCGATAGTTGGCAATTACGCGGACTAATTGTATTTTGCTTTTAGCTTTTGACCTGATTGTTGTTTTTTTTCTTCGGCCGGTAAAACGCGAGGTCGTAAGCGCGAGAGGCTCAAAAACGGATATGGACCTGTTAGAAAAATAAGTTTTAACTATTAACGTCCTGTAATTTGCAGTAATTGTGTTCGAGATTCTCGTTTGGATTTTTTTATTGGGAGGCTCGCTTGTTGAATATCGGTTTTATTTTTATTCGGGGCCGTTAAAGACTTTAACGATATTAATGACCTTTGCATAAAGTTGGCGCGTTATTAAAGTTTCTTTTTATGCGTTTGTCACCTGCAGAGGCTGCGGGTACCATTTTTCGCGTTCAAGTACACGTGTACCCATCGACGGCATTAATATGAATAATATTAAACGGTAGGCCGTTAATGACGTTGTAAATTTTTCTCGCTAAATTTATTTACCTCGTGCCCCTTCGTAGCTATTCAAAACAGAAATAAAACGGGGGGGTCCCCAATTAAATTAATTAAAACGAGAACCATCGGAAACGATCTAAGTCGTCTATTTCCAACCAAAGTTAAAATAAAATTGTTTTTTTTTTGGGGCCAAACGTATAATTCAACGGCCGTGACGAAAGGAAATTCGAATAATTCAAACAAAAACGATTTCCTGAAGGATGACGCCGCAAATTTCGAGACGTACTTAGCGTTATTAATTTTCGAAAGAAGATTTACAGTTATCTTCACCTGCTTCATTGCGAGACAATAAGTTTATTGCGTGCAAACAAGATTTCTAAGTTGCTCAATCATCGGACGTAGTTGCTTTATGATTAATTATTTATTTAGCAACAAATAATTTGTGTTTCTTTCGTTTCTTGGGATGTCTTCAAATGGGGCGACCGGGAGCGACCGAAATTGCCTTCTTTTTTCAAAGGGCGACCCTTAGTTCTTTTAATGCTCGTCGAAAAGCATCGAGTCTTGTGGCTAATTTAATATAAAGTTAAAAATTAAAGGGGTACAAAGCAAAAAACGAAAAATCTTTTCGATTTAATTAATTATTTTCAAAAGTAAAAGAAAAAGTTGCAAATAAAAGTTGTAAGGAGTTGGCACAAAAAAAATTGTGATCGTGCGCATGGGGGGACGGGCAAAGGTACCTTTTTTCAATGGCAACCCCTATTTTTTTTGGTGCTGCCAAAAAGTCCCAAGTTTCAACAACTGCAAGGCGAAAAACAGAAAAAAATGTTTACCAAAGCAGAGTTGCCAAAATATTGATGTAAAAATTAATGCAAGCGGCATTTTTTCAAAAAATGGTAATCAAAATATCGCGGCTAGAAATTTCAGTGAGGCAGTGATTCGGCCCAAATAAGGCATGCCGAATTCGAAACTTGCGGGAAGTGAGGCATCCAAACTAGACCGAAGTTCGGGAAGTAACGCAGTTCCGAGGCTCTGCCTCTTTGGCTTCCCGATTAGGCACTTCAATGGTATGCCGAACTTCGGCAATGCCCTAGATTTGCCAAGTGAAGCTCAACTTTGGCGAACCGAACTTTTGGCACACCATTAGAATGCCTGACGGGTATGAAGTGACGGTAGCCGAAGGTTTGCCGAAGTCGGGCATACTATTGAATTGCCCGACCGGCATGAAATGACGGTAACCGAAGGTTTGCCGAAGTTTGGGATTTACTTGGAAAATCTGCGGCGTTGCCGAAGTTCGGTTTGCCCACAGTGGAATTGATGAGGCGCGAATCGGGCGTGCCTTAGTTAGGCACTTGCCCCAAATTGACTTTTTGACCATGCCTCGCTAAATTTCTAGTCGGGATCTCGTTGTTCATTAAAAAAATGAGTATTGAGGAACAATGTATTACTGATTAAAAAAATCAATACGAAATCTTTATTCTGGCGAAATAAAACCCAAAAAACTAAAATCTAAGGGTCTTTTTAAAAGCGAATTTATTTCAAAGATCCCGTACAAATTTCTCGTCGCGGCCACCTATCTAATAAAGCGTGAAACGAAAGTTTAGTTCCGCTTAGCCTCTTAAGAATTCTTGTTACATTTCATGTTCGAACTGAGGCGTTTAGTGAAGAGGCTTAACGGAGGGACGGATCGCCATTATTTTCAATCACGTACACTCTGAAATGTTGATCTGATCGCTCAAGCTCGAACTAATCTGAGGAAATCATTGAATATGGATACAAAACTGGTTCACTCGAACGCCTTTCCCATTCCCAACGTCTCTTTCTCGCGCGCGCTTTGTCCGAAAAATATATCGGACGGTCAGCGCCTTTGTGTCCTCCGGATTAAGAAATCGGACGACGTCCGCTCGCGGGCGGGCCAAATTTAATTTCGTTAATTTCGAAATGACGCGAGGAAATATGGGCGCGCGCGTCCCCAGAAAAAAATGTCTTAGAGTGCTTTTCGTGATTTAGCGGCGAGGGGAAAGACATTTGGAGTGGTATCGAGAATCGATAAATTTACGTTTGAAGAAGTGACAAGCAAATATTTGTCACTATATATTTCACCTTCTAATCTCGTCGACAGTCGAAGAAGCGTTCAAAGCGATCACATTAACTTGTCACTCCTTCGTGCACCTCGTAAAATGCGCTCGCACACGGCCCTTTTTAGAAAACGCGGACGCGTCGAATTCCTCTCGCGCTTTTTTTTTGAAGTTGTACTTCTTTTGCATCGTGAGAGTAAAATTTTGGTAAGCAACGCATTTAGTTCGGCAAATGTCGATTTTACGTTCGTAAAACGAATTTACCATAGCAATGAGTGGAAGGGAGCGAAAAGATACGAAAATCTCGTAGGTGCGAGCGAGAGGGAACGATTAAAATTAATTAACAAGCTTTTCGTTTAATTTATTGGTTCAAAATGTTGTGAATAGTGCTTAAAACCGAGTGTGCACATTCGAGCTCAAAGTGGCACATTCCGATCTCGGGAAAATGAAGCGCGCCGCTCCGCGTCGCGCTTCATTTGCCTCCCTCGCTCGGAAATGTGCCACTTTTCGCTCGAATGCGCACATCCTCGTGTCTATTACATTAGTATAATATACCGTGTGCTCCAACAAATTCAAAATTTTAATTTAATTTAGAAAATATCGATTTTATATTCGAAAAACGTCTTTACCATAGCAATAAGTGGAAGGGAGCGAAAAGATACGAAAATCTCGTAAGTGCGAGCGAGAGGGAACGATTAATATTAATTAATTATCTTTTCGTTTAATTTATTGGTTCAAAATGTTGTGAATAGTGCTTAAAACCGAGTGTGCACATTCGAGCTCAAAGTGGCACATTCCGATCTCGGGAAAATGAAGCGCGCAGCTCCGCGTCGCGCTTCATTTGCCTCCCTCGCTCGGAAATGTGCCACTTTTCGCTCGAATGCGCACATGCTCGTGTCTATTACATTAGTATAATATACCGTGTGCTCCAACAAATTTAAAATTTTAATTTAATTTAGAAAATATCGATTTTATATTCAAAAACGTCTTTACCATAGCAATAAGTGGAAGGGAGCAAAAGATACGAAAATCTCGTAAGTGCGAGCGAGAGGAACGATTAATATTAATTAACTATCTTTTCGTTTAATTTATTGGTTCAAAATGTTGTGAATAGTGCTTAAAATCGAGTGTCATTCGAGCTCAAAGTGGCACATTCGATCTGAATGAAGCGCGCGCTTCGCGTCGCGCTTCATTTGCCTCCTCGCTCGAAAATGTGCCACTTTTCGCTCGAACGCGCACATCTCGTTTTATTACAATTTTTTAACATTTATTTTAAATTGAAAGAAAGAATGTAAATGCCGCAAAATTAAACGGTTTAGATTGACATTCAAATTGATGAGGTTTATTAAAATTAATAACAACAAGGTCATATTTTGATTAAAATGATAATAATTTTCTTAAATCAATAGTTGTAAATTTTGGTTACTTAGAAATAAAATAAAATAAAGCGGCCAAATTAATTTTTTAAATGTCAATTTTTTGTCGACATTGATCTATTTAATTTAAATAAATCTAACTATGTTTCTAATTTTTATAAATTATTTTAAACAACAAGACTATTTAAATGCCTGAAATTTCCGGATTTAAATGCAATTTTTTGTGTGGGTTTCCAACTTTGGGATTTTTATAACGTTATTTTTAGATTGCCATTTCTTATAATCAAAACGTTACTTATATTATTACTTATAAAAAGGAATGAAAATATTTCAAATAAAAGTTGTAATTGAGATGAGATATAATCAAATATAAAATTTTAGAATTAAATAAAAGGGGCTAAATATTATAAATATTTCAAATTTCCAAATTTTTATGATAAATCTTTTAAAATAAATTAAAAATTTAAAAGGGGTGCAGTTTTTAATTAAATCGTATATCTTATTTTCAGCTAAATGATATTCGTTTACGTAAAAACAAATACTTCTTTCTTAAGCCAATTGTATTAAGTGGACTTTACGCAATTTGTTGCGTGCGTAAATGCGGGTTTGTAATTTTTGATTAATATTTTTTAGGATTTATTGTGAATCGTGCGACTTTTTGGTCGAACGTGCACATCTTCGTATTTATGGAATACTATTACATTAGTATAATATACCGTGTGCTCCAACAAATTTAAAATTTTAATTTAATTTAGAAAATATCGATTTTATATTCAAAAAACGTCTTTACCATAGCAATAAGTGGAAGGGAGCGAAAAGATACGAAAATCTCGTAAGTGCGAGCGAGAGGGAACGATTAATATTAATTAACTATCTTTTCGTTTAATTTATTGGTTCATAATGTTGTGAATAGTGCTTAAAACCGAGTGTGCACATTCGAGCTCAAAGTGGCACATTCCGATCTCGGGAAAATGAAGCGCGCCGCTCCGCGTCGCGCTTCATTTGCCTCCCTCGCTCGGAAATGTGCCACTTTTCGCTCGAATGCGCACATCCTCGTGTCTATTACATTAGTATAATATACCGTGTGCTCCAACAAATTTAAAATTTTAATTTAATTTAGAAAATATCGATTTTATATTCGAAAAACGTTTTTACCATAGCAATAAGTGGAAGGGAGCGAAAAGATACGAAAATCTAGTAAGTGCGAGCGAGAGGGAACGATTAAAATTAATTAACAAGCTTTTCGTTTAATTTATTGGTTCAAAATGTTGTGAATAGTGCTTAAAACCGAGTGTGCGCAATCGAGCTCAAAGTGGCACATTCCGATCTCGGGAAAATGAAGCGCGCCGCTCCGCGTCGCGCTTCATTTGCCTCCCTCGCTCGGAAATGTGCCACTTTTCGCTCGAACGCGCACATCTTCGTGTCTATTATTCGAGTATAATATACCGTGTGCTCTTTCAAATCAAAAATTTTAATTTAATTTAGTAAATATCGATTTTATATTCAAAAAACGTCTTTACCATAGCAATAAGTGGAAGGGAGCGAAAAGATACGAAAATCTCGTAAGTGCGAGCGAGAGGGACCGATTAAAATTAATTTTTCGTGTAATTCATTAACCAAAAACCGAATGCGCACATCCTAGTATTTATATTAATTGTTTACTCGCGGTTATATTTAATTTAGACACGCCAAAGAAGTACAACTTCTAACGCGACCGCTTTTTTTTCTTTTCCGATAAATAGATCGGACATTTTAGGAATTCGGAGACCACACACGGGCCGCCGCCCGATTTCCCGAAAGGAAAAATTCCAAACTATGAAATCGATAATGAGATATGTAAATAATTATACAAAGTCCGCAATTAGTTTTTGAGTTATGCGCCCAAGAAAAAAGGCGGAACGAATCCCTAATGAACGTGGCGAGCTTTAAATCAATTTGGGCTTCGATTCGTAAACGGTGTGTGCGCGTTTTTTTTAATTTTTGGCGAGGTTAGGTTGGAAATCTCTTCGATCCTAATTGGGAGGACGAAGCTCAATCGAGATTTCAGCGTTTTTAATGCGATAAATAACGCTAGAAGTTAGTTAATATCCGTTTAATAAAGTTATAAAATTCTTAAGAGCAAAACTTGATATGCTGCTGATTTTATCGGGAAACTCACTGAGAACGAAGCCAACATAAACGTCTCCGGAGGAATGGAAATTTGAATTATTGCCTTCGTATTTTATTTTGCCGTAATTGGAAATTTTAATTGTTGATAATTGGAGTTTTGTATTCGTTTAAGTGTCCTTATGAATATCCACTGCGCTTATAAATGGTTCAACTTTGCTTTTTGTTGGAGAGCACTTTAAGAGCATTTAATTGAAGTTCGCGATAGATTTTTAATTGATGTGTTTTGGGTAACGACTGTTTTGAAAATGTAGTGGCCGAAGATGAATAATTTTTTGGTGACGATATAAAGAAATTTTTGGGAGGAAGTGGCACCACGATTTCATTTGTATTTAAGCTTAATTCTTGCACAATTAATAGAAAAAAAAATTGTAAAGCATAATTTCTTACTGTAACTTACTTTATTTCTCACAATTACTCGGTTGGTAGGATTGCTCAAGTTATAAATAATTATTTTTCTCTTTGTGGGGACCCCAAAGCAAATTATATGAAATTACATTAATAGATTCATGAGTTCGTTTGTTCTGCGATTTAAAAAACGGTAACCTAGGTTCGCCCCGAGCGGACGCCCATGTGTAGGGTTACGAATTTTTTTTGTGTGCACCCGGCATTGTATTCCCTACAATTTTTATTTTAAACTTTTTTTCGTATCTCTTCTACTTTTAAAAATAATTTAATAAATCGAAGTGATTTAAATGTATTATTAAACTAAAAACATGCGAAAAAAATGCTCGTCTTTGGGGCCGTTTTATAAAAAATTTGGGAATCCGAGGTGGGTAATTTTTGGTGGGCTTTTAGCCCGATCTTTTGTGGGCAGTTTAAAAAAAAAATTGATTAATTTTATTGAAAATTAGCATATGTTCGTATTAAATTTAAAATTGTCAATAAGAATTAAATTGTTATTAAGCTTGATCAGCTAACCGTGATTTTTTAATTATTTTTCGGTTACAGTAAAACAAATAAAGCATTTGCAGCAGATAGTTTTGCAATTTGAAAATCACATTAATTCTGAGAGTAAATTTTTACATAGGTTCAATAAGACATAAATTGTTACTCTTGTGATGCTATCGGATTTTAATTATTTTTAGTGTAAGTAAACAAATAAAGCATTATGAGATAAACGGCCTTTTGGCAATTTTTGAAAATTCATATTTTCAGTTAAATCTTAAATTTCAAAAATTAATTGTTTCTGCTTTGATGCTTATCAGGATTTTTAATTATTTTTGAGTGTACAGTAAAACAAATAAAGCATATGACATAAGATTGGCCTTTGGCAATTTGAAAATCAGGTGCATATTTTCAGTAAAATTTAACAATTTCAATAAGCAATGAAAATTGTTTCCTCTTTGATAGCATCTAGGAATTTTTTAATTATTTTGCTCGTTCTATACGTAAACACCAATAAAGCATATTGCAGCATAAATGAGTCTTTTGGCAATTTCGAAAATACATATTTTGCAGTTAAATCTTAACAATTTCAATGAGAATTAAATTGTTTCTTCTTTGAGGCTCAGGATTTTTAAATATTTTCGGGTAAGTACACAATAAGCATTGCGCGATAGATTTTCGGTCGGCTTTTGGCATTTTCGAAAATCACATATTATGCAGTTAAATCTAACAATTTCATAGAATTAAATTGTTTCTGCATTTGATACATATCTAGGATTTTTAATATTTTTGTTACAGAAATATAAATCAAAGCATTATGAGATAATAGGTCTTTGCATAACTTTACGAAGAATACATATGTTCAGTATAAATTTCTGAACGTTTCAATAAAATTAAAATTTTACTGCTTGATAGCTATCGGATTTTTTAATTATTGTAATTTGTTAAGTAAACTAATAATTGCATTATAAGCAGATAAAGGCTTTTGGAATTTTCGAAAATTCCATTTTCAGTTAAATCAAATCATAGTAAAATTGTTATAACGATTTTTTAAGTTATTTTTGTACATAAAACAAATAGCTTATCAGCATAAACGTCTTTTAGGCTAATTTAAACATCCTATTTTGCAATTAACTTTTAACAATTTCTAAATTTTTAAGCAATTTAAATTATTTTGCTTACTTACATCAGAGAATTGTTTAATTATTTTAGTGTACATTGTATAACAAATAAAATTATGAAGCATAAAATGAATAGTTTTTGCAATTTTAAATATAATAATATCAAGCTTAAATCTAAGTTTAATAAATTAACATTTTACTGCTTGAACTATCGGGCTAATTTTTTAACTTATTTTTTTGTAATATCTAAAATATTTTTAAAAGATTAGTCAATTTGTTGGCAATTTGAAAATCTATTTTCATTAAATTGATGCAACTAGAAAATTGTATTTGTATTATCGCTACAGTCTGTTTAAATATTTTTGGTCGTAATAAGTAACTAATCGAGCATTAGATAAGGTTTGAATTAAATACGTGCAGTATAATTTAACTTTCAAAAAATTAATATTCCTCATCATTGATAATCATTATTTAATTATTTATTTATTTACATTAACCACAATTAAAATTTGTTAAGACGGTTCGCATATTTAAAATCCATAAATTAATTACACCAACTTTCAATCGGTTTAATTTTTCGCACACGGCAATCGTCTACGATTTTAACAGAATTTGTTCTCATCTTCGACGTAAATTGCAGATTCGAAAACGTCTGCATTTAAGATCAGGAGACTAAATAAATTCGAAATTGAATTTCTCGCAATGCTTGTCTTCGAAATTATACGCGCAATTAATTCATACGCAAGTAATAACTTAATTAATTACAATTATGACGGCCCAGAGAATGCGGCTTGCTCAATTAGCATCGTTCACAATTACTCGATCAAATTTATTCGTGGTAAATAAATTTGTTGAAGATACACTATATTTTAATTATATTATGTCAGAGTACAAAAAATTAGATTTTCATGTTAATCGGAAGAAGTTCTTCGACGTCTTTCGAGAACTGACTCGTACGTAGTTAAGTTATTTTCACGATTATATTAATTAGCATTTGAAAAAGAGAAGCTTAATTTATCAACAAATTAATTTATCGATATAATTGAAAAAAATTATCTAGATTGATAATTAACGATAATGTAAATACAGATTGTCTCATTTTAATCGGACATTTTTGCAATTTTATATATTTATTAAATTGATATGAAGTCTTCTTCAGTAAGACTTTCGGTTCCATAAAATAACTCGAAAATTTTATGTTCGGGACATTAAACTTCGTGTCGAGATAAGAATTAAATAATTCTAAAACTGTTTAAGTATAATTTTATTAAAACGGAATTGTTGTTTAAAAATAATTTAATTATTGATTAAAGTTTGAATTTAAATCGATATTGATCGATAGAATTGTCAATAGATTTAATAATAATTTAAATGTTTTTAGGTTTGTAACTTAAGATTGTTTACATATATAATTTGTACTATATAAATAAAATTCGTTCTGCGCAAGATCTAGGCTCGTAATGCATTAATTAAAGTAACTTTCATAAATTAATTTTTGTTTAATAATAATTTCTTTTGATAATCAACAAATTAATTATGATCATGTTAAATGGTGTAATTGTAAAACATGAATAAAGTTATTACATTTATTTCAGCATTAGATAATACTTAGGATCCTTGTTGTAGGAAGATTTATGCTAAATGATCACATACTTCTATGCAGATAAATGCTTCGAATATTTAAATAAAGATATTAAATTGATTTCCGTTCTTTGATAGCTATCCAAGGATTTCTTTAATGTATTTAATTTCAGTTTATAGTAATCGATCAAATAAAGCATTATGTAGCGATTAGATACTGTGTCTTATTGCATTATTCGAATTGAATCAATATGTTTGTCAGATAGAATTTTAACAGATTTCAATAAGAATAAATGGTTCGCTTTGAAAAGCATATCCTATGGATTTTTGAATAATTATTTTTCGAGTGTACAGTAAATCACAATTATGAAAGCATTATGACTAGCGATAAGATAAGCTGGTCCTGTAGTTGGCAATATTTTCGAAAATTCTATAATATTTTGCAGTAATAAATTTTAACGAATTTCAATAAGAATTAAATGTATTATCTTACTTGATAAGCTATCGGAAAATTTTTAAAGTTTATATTTTTCAGATTACTTAGAGTTAAGACAATATTATAAAGCAATTATGACGCATTGAGGATAATGTCACAATTAATTAGGCATATTAAATATGAAATTGGTTCACGATTAGTATTTGCAGAATAAATCTTAACGAGTTTTAGCAATAAGAATAAAATGTTTACGTGCTTCATGATAGTAACGGATTTTTTAATTACATTTTTATCAGTTGATCAGATAGACTATCTACGGATATTGTATTAAATGCTCAATTAATTGCAGCATAAAATTTGGTGTTTAATAGTTTTGAAAGAGTACTGATTTTGAGTTAAATATCTTAAACAATTTCGAATAAGAATTAAATTGTTTCTGATACATATGATAAGATGCGGAATTTATTTAATTATTGTTTATGTGTACTAGTAACAGAAATAAAGCATTATCTGAATGGACAATGCAAGTAGGAACTGGTATTTCTTGTTTACGGCAATTT
Source organism: Sinopyrophorus schimmeli (assembly GCA_036325965.1). NCBI lineage: Eukaryota > Metazoa > Arthropoda > Insecta > Coleoptera > Elateridae > Sinopyrophorus > Sinopyrophorus schimmeli. The sequence goes on from JARFIZ010000398.1 coordinate 482,670, forward strand.
TTAGAAAATTATCTATTGATTTTGCTAGGAATAAATTTTAATATTTCAATAAGAATTAAAGAATTGTTATCCTAAGCATTGATAGTCATAAGTTGCTGGACTTTTTTAATTATTTTATGGTGTACAGTTTAAAACAAATAAATAGCATATAGCATAGATAGGCCATTTGGCAGAATAATTGAAAATCAACGATATTTGTCAATCATAAAGCTTAACAATGCTTGCGAATAAGTAATTAAACATACTTTTACTTATAATGATACCGGATCAGATTAGTTTTAATGTATTTATTGGTGAAAGTTGAACATTCTCATAATAGCAATTATGCAGCATAGATAATTCGGTCCTTTTGGCAAATGTTCTGAAAATTGACATACTTTTGCAGTAAATCTTAACGTTCTAATAAGATAATTATTGTGCTAAGCCTTGAAGCATCAGATTTTCCTAAATAATATTTCTGGTATTACAGCCGTTATATGACGCATTTGTCAAAAGTGAAACAGCATTTTATGCAGATCATAATTTATCCTGTTTGGCTAATTCGAGAAAGTGTGCAACATATTTCAATGCATAGTCAAGATCTTATACGATATTTAATAAGATTTAAAGCTGTGATCTTTTGTCTTTCATATGAATGATTGCTTTAAATTACTACAAGGTTATTTTAAAATTAATTTTAGGACGCCTTTGTACATTGGTAAACAAATACATGCGATTATTTAACATTAGAATGATGCTCTTGTCTAAATTTAATGAAAATCACATATGTTAACTGATAAATCTTAAATGGTTCACATAACGGAATAAATTTTATGATTTAGATACTCCTTGGGATTTGTTCTAAATTAATTTTATGTTAGACTTAAATACAAGTAAAGATTACTGAACAGTTGAATTGTCTTTCAATGGTTAGATTCAAAAAATTAGCTTCGGCAGGCAATAGAATTTTCAAGATTATGAACAAATTAGATTAAAGCTTATTAAATATTGCAACTAGGCTATTCAAACTACAATCTAATTTTATTTAATAATACTCTCTGAAGGATCTAATAACAGCTTATTAGCCTTTTTCCAAATGAAATTCTCAAAAAAATTTCTGGATTAATTAGAAATATTTATTAAGTTTTTGAGCTTATCGGAAGAGTTTGATAACAATTTGACTATTATATTGGCAATTGCATATTAAAAAAACGCTGAATGTAATATCGAGGCAGGATCAAAGTTACTTATTTAAAGGCAACCTTAACTTCTTTGTTTCAAAATTAGTTATAGTATTCCATTAACGTCGATTATATCTTACGTCTAGTAATTAAAATAATAACGGACATTTTAGTAAAACTTAATCGTCATAAAATCGGTGATGGCCTTATTAACCATTCTTACAGAATTACTGTAGCTGACATATGCTGAACGAATTCATATTTTTAAAACGGCAAGTGAAAGTATTTACAATGTAAATGTTTCCATTCAAAGGAACTACGTCTCAATGTTATTAACGAACATTCTTGTGTCAGTTTGATGACCGACAATCCGATTGATAATTTTCGATTAAATGCAATTAGCACGAAGGAAATAATGTTTTCATAAAGTATAGTAAATCTTTAATCGGCCGTAATTAAAAATTGCAAGATTATCTTAGAACAGGTACGAAGTTACTTTTAATAGACCAAGTCTGTTCAATCGAATTCGTTATATCGTTTGTTTAAATGATTTATTGTAATTTATGCTACATTAAATAAATAATTGTAACGTAATTTATATCTAAACGAAATATTCGTTCGTATATGTTGGTTTTTAGGTAGTCTGTTTATGAATAATTTCATGAATGTGCCTTCACGGCAACAATTCGGGATTGTTCTAAGACGATTTACAAGTTTCGTCGATCTCTAAGTCCGGATTAAAATCGAATTCTAACGTGTCTACAATTTATGGAGCACTAAATGTTTTTACATAATTTATAAATCTCGATCGATTTTGAAAATCTATTATTGAATGTTAATTATTGACAATAACGTTTGTTAAATTGAATATTTCGGGGCGTATGCAAAGAAATTCTGAAGTTAAAGTGTGTCGAAGATTGCGATAAATGTTCGAATGTTTTAAGTGTGTTATTGCTGTGAACATTAGAAGTTGGTATTACGATAACTGACTATAATCTTATAAATTTAAATCTAATAGAATCGTACGATATTATAATAAATAAAATGGATTGTTATGTATGAGACCAGTTCGATAACATTTTCATATCGAATAATTAGTGAATCATCGAACAGTTCAAGATTTCTAAATTAATTTTCGAATACGATTAAATGAAAGCATTGCGTTAATTTATCCTGAAATTTAAATTCGAAGTTAATTGTAAATGCTAAATTTTTAAATCTTGAAATTGTAATCATAGGATCTTACAAGTAATGCATCAGTCATATTCAACTTAAAATGGATTAAAGTTACTTTAATACATTTACGTGAAATTTAATTCAAATAATTGCTATGTATGCCTGCTCAGCTTTCGAGCATTCGAGATCTTCGGAAATTCACACCGAAGCAGTATAATACAATTGTTTACGGTTCATTATGACATTAATGATCAGATTAGCTAATTAGTAGAAGTTCGTAGCAATGTAAACGTTAGGTAAGCGTTATCAAGAAAAGTTCATTATTGAAAATAATTTGCTGATAATATTAGGTTTGCAGATTGAAATTGTCATTTGAATCTTGAATATTACAATAATAGATACAATGATGTAGTATCTAGTTAATGAATTGACCTAAGCTATAGTGTAATCTAGACAATGAGATTGCAGTTTGATTAATCGAGATTACATCCAATTAATCGATAAACTGTGATTATTGATTAGTAAATTTTGTACATAGTTAATGCAGGTGACTAATGATTACACAATATCTTAATATGAATATTATAAATTATTTATAATATTTTGAATTAGCGAAATGAATGATATAGTTATGAATGAAGGTTAACTCAAATTACATGTTTATGAACAATCGTTAGGAATTATATTCATCGACATTATCGTGACATTTAATTATTCTTACAAATTATGGACTTATTAGACGATCAAATCTGGATCATTGAACGAAGATAATGACAACGTGCTTGAGTGAACGGAATTGCATCTTAAAGTTATACTAGTTTAATTATACTTGTAAAATGTTATCCTAGAAGTGCAATGATTCGAAATATGTTATTGAGCGATTATGCAAAGTTTCAATTCTAAACAATAGACAAACGAATTTGACTATGAGGACTGTTGAATTAAAGACTGGAATAATTAATTAAAGGATCCTGACAAATCGTTAAATCTATTAAGAATTTTGAATTAATTTAATATTGAATGACAATAATGCTAATGGCATACGTGATGTCTACATTAAACTAATTTTTAATGTAACGTATGTTGTAAATTAAGTTAAATGTTGAAGCTTAGGAAAATTAACTGTAAATTATGTTGATAAATTAATTTAGGACTTTTACTAGTTTAGCAATACATATTGTATTAAACATAGTGTTATAGTAATGATCTTATTAATGTGCGTAATCGATCTATGTGAGACTCGATTTATGTGCAATATGTAATGCTTGGGAATGTATAGTAATTCATAATCGTAAGCGTAAAGGACAGTTCAATATTAATGAATTGCCATTATTGAAGTTAATAAATAACGTAATTAGATTCGAAGATATCAAGTTACGTAAGATGTTAACGATTCAAAGAATTCGAATGATAACTAGTTCATAGTTAATGTATAATTGATGTCAATTGATATTATATGAGAATAATTAGAGCAGTATTGCATACATTTAAATGTTAATTAGAAATTAAAATAATATATTTGTGTCAAATTTACTTTGAATAGTTCATAGCATTTTTGAAACTTGTAAATACATTATAATGCATAATTTATTATATTGTCAGAAAATGGTATATATGTATTATAATAATAGTTGATTAGTATAATTGCATTTATGTAAATGAAATTTATTAACTGTAATGATTGAATGTTAACTTTAAGTCAATTATGAGATCTTTGATTAATTAGATTTTATAATGTGGCATATAATATGCTGTTAATAGTTAATAAATATTTAGCGTATTTAAGTGACAGATATTATAAATTTAAAGTATATTACTAATTCAATTTAAAATTGGTTATGAATATTACTAAATCGACGATTTCATGAATGCTTAAAACGATATTGACTAATAGTGCCAATTTTATACATAAGTAATAAATTTTGTAAAATTATAATCTAGTGTTCAAGATTACTACGATAAAAGGTTAAGTCTGAATTAATGTCTGAATATGATAGATTAAATTGAGAATGTTGAATAGCTGATTAATCAATATAACGATATGTGTCGTAAACCAGACTGCTAATTCAGTATCGGAACTGTACTATCAACGTAAACGAATTCGATACTATCAATCGAGACATTAACTAATCGATTAAACGTACGATCAGAATCGGAATACGTATAATAATTGAAAGTCCGAAATATGACGATTGAACCTTGATTTAGAGATGATTAGAGGCTCGAAAGTTATATGCATCGATACGGATAATTAAATTTCGACTGAATATTACATCAGATTATATTGTTCATGCAAAATAGTACCATTATTCCGAAAATCAATTAGTAAATCTAAAATTTTAGATTTACCATTAGATAATGTGTCAATTGATTGATGATCTAATGAGCATTAAAATTAATGAGTATTTAATAGATCTAGATTATTCAAATATTAACTCGTGAGATGTTATAGATGTTAATTAAATCTAAAGTCGAAGTTAGAAATAGTCAGTAATATGAATATAAAGTCTTACTGTAGAATCATAATTAGTCTGAATTTAAATGTACACTAAGTTATCGAATCAACAGATGGTCAGAATGTTTATAATCGTAAGTATCAATTTGACTCAAGTAACTTGATTAATAATGGAATTAGTTCAGTCAATTCGAACATAGAATGTAATCAGTAACGTCAATTGAATACGTTATGAGTGACGACTGATTTGTTTCTAATTAATGCTGTAATCAGTTAATCTGCCTAATGATAGTATTGTTAAAGATATCGAATTTTCAATTAACAGTGATCTGAAAATTATTGCATTATGTAATATACTAGACTTAGAATTATGGATAATGTTAATTATGCCTATAAATCATAACGTAATCTTATAGTGGAATTATGTAATTGCTAAAATCGTATTACGACTAGGATAATTTGTAATGCAACTAATTCTGACTAAGATGTAGTCAATAGGTATCATTATATTAGATGATGATGACTGCTAAAATGTTCAATTTTGATACGATCTAATGAAAATAATTGTGAAATCTGAGTGTAAATTCTACATCATAAAATATTGAATAAAATGTGACAATTATGAAAGTCATTAGAATCTAGAACGATAATCGAATTTTGATAATTGTAGAAGATGTCATAGACTGATCTATGCATAAAATATTTGATTAAATGATTAGCATTACCAGCAATTATTGCGATTGAATGAATTTCATGATTCAAGCATTATTTCTAAGCAAGTTGATAGACTTTTATGTATCTAGATTTAGATTAAATAAGTTTCGAGTTATACATTTTTCTTAATAATACTTATGAATTACAAGTAATTCAATTAAAACGATTGTAATATGATGCAAATTTTTTATAAAGTAATTAGAAATTATTATTATGCTAATGTTGAAATGCAATTAATGAAATTGAATGTCTAATCTGAAGATTTCATTAACTACATTAGGTATATTTCAGGTAATATTCATATCTCTTAGTATTTAGCGATTATGCAATGAAGATCAAATCTGTATTAATAATTTTATGCTACGTACGTATAACGTTAATTTCGTAAAGAATAGAACATAATCATTTCGCAAACTTTAGATTAAATTCATTTATAGTCAAGATCAAATCATCATGTATTATCGACAATCATTACAATTGTAATGAATATTAATAATATATTTAATGTTCAATTAATTCATTTGATTAATTAAAATATTATTTGTATAATCAATTCATTGAATTTTATCATTGTAAATACTTAAATCTGAAGAGTTTAAATTATCTAATATTTAATTTACATAATATAATTGAGTTAAAGTAATTTTTATATGAATTTTATTAATTATATGTCGATTTAAATTCATGTACTTAGATTTAAAATGAATACATTTAATGATTAGAACTTTAAGATCGAAATAAATTATTTATTGAAATTTCTTGTAGTCATAATTAAATAATTGAATTTGCATATAATAAATTCGAAATCAAGTATGAATAATAATCGAAATGCTTGATGATAATTTATTGTATCAAGATACTTTCTCAATAATCGTATTGTATAATGTGCATAAATTCAAGATATTAGTATATTCGAATATTAATTAGCATCATAAACTGGCCAATCTGATCATTAGATGAATTAATTATATAATGCATGTCACTATACTGATTTAATATCATTTCTAAATCATTAATATTAGAATACTAATTGATTATTGTTCTAACTGACTTTGAAGACGGCTAATTTCAATGGCTGAATTCATTTATCAGCGAATGATATTCTGAATTATTGTATCTGTGTCATCTAGATGTAATAATCATTAATTTTAAATAGTTAAATACATTCGATTCAGAAGTGTCTCTATATTTCGAAATTTGCGAGTTCATTGAAATGCATTATGATAATGACTTAATCATATTTCAGTTTAATTATTGGAATCGTTTAAGTGTTAATCATATATTAATTATTTACTGAATTGCATTAGTATGCCGTATAGAAGTCAATAATTAAGAGTCGATTATTGATTAGCTGATGATTGTACAGTATATTGTTACATATATTCATAATGTTACAATACATATTAAACTGCATAATTGTAATCGATAAATTACATGTATCATTTTTAAATGTCATCATTTAAGCTTATGTCATGAAATAATTTGATAGTATTGCAAGAAATTAATTGGCTTCATAAGTTGAATTCGTAATTAGATATATGTTGAATCATGATCATCGTGCAGATTAATAATCTATTGATAATTTGATTACAGTTAATAAGTTGAAATCATTATGCATTATAATTGGAATTAGTCATAAAGTATTGAACGTCTTCGAAAATGCAATTTGCAAATGAATTTAATTTGAATCTCGAATTAATCGAACGTTATTGACGATTATTATGTACTAATCTAAGAATTTATAGTGACTGGTAGACTAATTATTGCAGCTTATATTGCAAGATCTGATATTATGTAATTGATAGTTTAGAATAACTATGCGGAATATAGTAAAAATTGATCTTTATTGATTTAACATATGTGATAGATCATTCATGATTATCTATGTACACATATATTACTTATCGATATCCAACTCTGAAATATGTTATTGAATTATGAAAATTTAAGTTCACAGTAATTTGTAAACATTCGATAGTTGTAGTAATATGTAAATGTACGAATTTAAATTTGTAGTTGAATATCTTTATGATCAATGTAGTTAAATAGTCTATCTAATTTGCTAATAGAGATCAATCGAATGGATTAATATATTTAGAATGATTTACTTAATTGTTCAAATTTCGGTAAGTATGGCAAGTTTCTGGATATCTTGATCAATTGTACAATATGCTACGTTTTATGAATGCATCTACGCATGTTATGCGATTAAATTGTTAAGGTGAAATTACAATTTAGAATTATTTTGTCTATTAAAGCAAGGAATATCAAACTTTGACATGATTTAAATTGGCTAATTTAGCTGTAATATTGTTTGCAAATTAATATTTTTAATATTGATTTGAAGTTATAATTAGTTTGAATGAATAGATATTTGATTGATGTAAATATTTTAAATTAATATGATTAATTTCTACTTAAATTTGTTGATATTTAGATTTATCGATTAATAGATTAAGTGCATTAAATATCATGAATACTTAATTATACAATTTATACGTATGATTATAATTAAGGGTAATGTTTAAAAGTTTGACAAGTAAATTATTATACAATTATATAGTATTCAAATAATTGTCTTAGAAGATGTTAAAAAAATCTATAGGATTGCAAGTATGGATAAAAGTTATGAAGAATTACTAAAGATTATATATCGATTAATTTGATTTAATAAATGTTGAAATATTGATCCAGATAAAATTAAATCGTTAATTTTTAGAATTTTAATTAATTGCAAATTAATAATGAATTATAATAAATAATTGTTATATTTCAATAATGATAATTAATTTATTAAAAATATTTATTTTAATTACATTTTAGATAGTTACAATTTGAAATATTAAGGTTATATAACATTAGAAATTTACATTACATGTTAACATTATCAACGTTCAAATTTTAAATTAATTTTACTTAGATTTATATTTAAAATATTTATTATATAGAATTCAAAATATTGTACATTAAAGCTTTAAATTAATATTATTAAAATTATTGTTATATGAAGCTTTAACTATTGAAATGTTTTTACATTAATTTGTAAAATAAAATTTGTAATATTAATAATAAAATTTATTTGGACGAATTTAATGATTGGCAATCGGAAAATAATTTCTGGATAAACGTTAATATTAAAAATAAATGTTTTATATTTAATTATTACCAACATTTATAAACATTAAATTCAGTTATATAAAAATTGATTAAAATTTATTATTATATAATCTTAGAATTTTATTAAATTGGAAATATAAGTTAAATTGAAGATAATATTTTAAGAATATTGTAATCTAAAGAATGTGAAGCGAGTACTCATTAGAAAATAACTTAATAGTTAATATTAGTAAATTTAAATAAATTTCTTATTCTATCAAATATTAATTTTTTAATAAAATTGAACATTATATCATTAATCAATTCAGAAATAATGATATAATTAAAGATAAATTATCATTAGAATAACTTTAAAAAATGCAAGTTTAATGAAGTTTTCGCAATCAGATTTAAAAATTATATCAATTAATATATATTAGAATATTAAGTATGATAAATTTTAATTAAAAATTTATTACGATAATTGCATAAATAATGTATAATTTGCATCAAATTCAGATTTTAATAATAAAATTCTTCATTAATTAATTTCATTGTAATTGAATTATTGAATAAAGTTAATAGCAATATTAAATTAGATATTTATTAAAGAATTATGTGCAAGATCATGTTTAAAGTATTTAAATAATTCGTTAAATGTTAGCGTAAATATTAATGATTCTCGAAAAATCGCATATACAATCTAATATTAAGTTAAATTCTGAAATATAATCTAAGAACTTGAATGTATTGATATTTTTATTAGAAATTAGTATCGGATAATTATTTAACGAATTGATGAATTGCAAATATTAGCATACTTAATGTTAAATTCATCAGTATTCATAATATTTAAAAGTTTCAAATTAACTATTCAATTAACGGATCTCAAAATCTTTTATCTAGAATAAATTGTTTAGGAATTTACATATATAGATTTTTTATAGATCTGTAATATTTCATTACGAAGAATAATGCTACGAACGTTGAATACTAAGAAGTATTAGATTATTTACGAATAGATTTAACTTGAATTTAAATAATTTAAATGAATTTTTTATCAAATTATCTTATCATCATTTAATAATTTAAAATAATTATAGTTTAATGGGTATTTGATTACATTAAATCTAATAGATTTCGAAAACTTAAGCCTAACATTTACTTAAATCAATTAAGTAGATTTAACTAGATGATTATGAATCAATTATTATAATTCGATAAATTTTTGTATAATCTTAGATAAAATTATGATTAAGCTTATCGATAATTAAATTATTGAATTATTAGATGTATTAATGTTATTCAATTTAAAATTATTTTAATTTAATCAAATAACATATAACGATAATATAGTCTAAAATATGTCAAAATAACTATACTTAATGGATTACATCATAATTACATTGAATTATAAATTATGTTCATATTTGATATTAGTCGAATGAATTTGAATTAAAAAATTGTATTTAGATCATTGGATCTATTGAAATAATTATAATTTATGTTGTAATTTAATAATTTAAGAGTTAAATCAAAGGCTATTGCTCAATATAATCAATAATGTTCATCAGCTCGATTTATAAATCTTAATCTAGATGTGAAGATTAATGATAAATAGTATAATATTTATTTTAGTAAAATCAGGAGATATTCTGAAATTGGTGTCATAATTGTCAATATATGCGTACATAAATTTATAGTTTATAAATCTTTGCTGTTTGAATTAGTAAATGTTCGAGATTGTCGAATTGAAGATTATCTAATATGAGATGCGAATTAGCTCAAGCTAATCTTGGAAATTACTTATTGAATGTGACTCGTAAATTGATTGTATAAATATAAATTAAGTTAAGATCTTAAAATTATGCTTAATATCTCTAAGAATACGATATTATAATTTTTTGAATGACGATTAAAATATGCATATAGTGAACAGATAAATATTTATCAAAACTTATAATCAGATTGTTATAAAATCAGATTTCTTAATGAAATCAGATAATTATTGTTCAATGACTGATACGGACTATAAATATTGATCGACGACATGTAAATTATTGAAATGCTTCGGTAAGATTGGCAATTTACTGTCAGAAATACTATATTATACAATTTTAAAAATTCATTTTCAACTATGTAATTATTCGGAATTTGTATATTAATTTGAAAGTAGTGCAATTCTGAAAATTTAGTAATTGATTGTATATATGTAAATTTATAGTTCGTATAATAAATATTATTTTAAGAAATTGTTAAATTACTTAGTTCACAATTAAAATGATAGTTAAATGCTTATTTTGAATTTGTTAAATTATATTTCGACTAAATGCTAACATTAGAATCTAATTAGATCCGATTGCGTAATTCGTTATTGTCGACATCACGATGTAAAATATTGAACTTCGAAATCGAAGCAATTCAATATAATCATTTACATTATAGCATAGTTAGTTGCAATAATAGTCATTTTTGATAATTTAAAGCAAAGATTAATAGTCTGTCAAGTTTAAATAATTGTCAATAAGTTAATAGTTAAAAGATAAACAGTTCAAATCGTATTATTTGGATTGATGTATTCAGATTAAATATCAAATCAGCACTTAGTCAATGGCATTACGTAATTTAAAACTATTTCGATTATAATGATTAGCATGTTAAAATTTAGTAATTGCATATTTCATGAAAACTGTATGATCAAATTGTTCGAGCTTTTTCTAACAAACTTGTAGCTATTCGATCTGATTTGAATCGAGATTAATTATTTAATTATATCATAATTTAGTTTATGATTGAAATCATGTAATTATCTAGATTACATAGAAGAATACTTGAGAATCGATGAAACTTGTTTAAACAATTTGTCATGATTCATATAATAATGTCGTCTTTAACATATTTTGTTTAATAGCTCAATTCATTTTAAGATTCAAGATGTCTTGAAATTTGAAATATTAATTTAAGGTAAGTTAAAATTAATACAGAATAATTGTCTAATATAATTTGTATGAAGTTTTATAAATATTTACATAATCTACTATAAACAATAACCTGTATAAATATTATTTCATATAATTAACCAGAACGGTATTAAATTTTTATTCCAAATTTGTTAAATTAAAGTCAAAAGGAAAGGGTTGAAGTGCAATTCCTATCTCCCTTAAAAAAATTATAGAATGGCCAATTTTTTTTTACAGAGTCTTAGGACCATAAACAATAACCTGTATAAATATTATTTAATATAATTAACCAGAACCGTATTAAACAATTTTTCAAATTTGTTAAATTAAAAGCAAAGGCAAAGGGTTGAAGTGCAATTTCTATCTCCCTTAAAAAAAATTATAGAATCGCTAATTTTTTTACAGAGTTTTAGGACTATAAACAATAACCTGTATAAATATTATTTAATATAATTAACCAGAACCGTATTAATTATTTTTTTTCAAATTTGTTAAATTAAAGTCAAAAGCAAAGGGTTGAAGTGCAATTCCTATCTCCCTTAAAAAAAATTATAGAATCGCCAAATTTTTTTTACAGAGTCTTAGGACCATAAACAATAACCTGTATAAATATTATTTAATATAATTAACCAGAACCGTATTAAACAATTTTTCAAATATATAGGGGAATATATTTGTGGAAATGAAGTTCTATCTCCCTTAAAAAAAATATAGAATTGCCAAATTTTTTTTACAGAGTCTTAAGACTATAAAAAATAACGTGTATAAATATTATTTAATATAATTAACCAGAACCGTATTAAACAATTTTTCAAATTTGTTAAATTAAAAGCAAAGGCAAAGGGTTGAAGTGCAATTCCTATCTCCCTTAAAAAAAATTATAGAATCGCAAATTTTTTTTACAGAGTTTCCAGTCTATAAACAATACCCTGTATAAATATTATTTAATATAATTAACCAGAACCGTATTAAACATTTTTTCAAATTTATAGGGGAATATATTGGTAGCAATGTACTTCTATCTCCCTTAAAAAAAATTATAGAATCGCAAATTTTTTTTACAGTGTTTCCAGTCTATAAACAATACCCTGTATAAATATTATTTAATATAATTAACCAGAACCGTATTAAACAATTTTTTAAATTTATTAAATTAAAATCAAAAGCAAAGGGTTGAAGTGCAATTCATATCTCTTTTAAAAAAAATTATAGGATCTCCAAATTTTTTTTACAGAGGCTCGGGACTATAAACAATAACCTGTATAAATATTATTTAATATAATTAACCAGAACCGTATTAAACATTTTTTCAAATTTATAGGGGAATATATTGGTAGAAATGCACTTCTATCTTCCTTTAAAAAAAATGTAGAATCTTCAAATTTTTTTTACAGAGTCTTGGGACTATAAACAATTACCTGTATGAATAATATTTAATATAATTAAGCAGAACTGTATTAAACAATTTTTCAAATTTATTAAATTAAAATCAAAAGCAAAGGGTTGAAATGCACTTCATATCTCCTTTATAAAAAAAAATATGGAATTGCCAAATTTATTTTATAGTCTTAAGACTATAAACAATCAGGTGTATAAAAATTATTGAATATTATTTATTGGTCAGGAACGATCTGTATTTTTCTTTGAAATTCTATAAATTGTTTTTTATGGGGGTACTAATTGATTTTTTTGAGTGCAGTTATTTTCAAATTAAAATGTAAATAAGTATTTACGCCCCTGCGTTTCAGAAAAATTTCTGCCCGAAATCACAAATTGGCGCGCATTTCAACATCGACTTGGAACCTTTTAACTTTGTAACATTGTTCAAAAACTCAAAAACCCAAAAATCTGTAAAAATTCTTTATGTTCTCGAATTATTCTTAGGCAAAAATTACATTAAAATTAACGCACAATTCAAATCTAATAATAAATACTCTAAAAAAAAACGTTTTTAAAGTAATTTACAAAAATTCTCGGCTTTCATGGTCGACCCATCCGGGCAATTAAAATCCACCGCAAAATTCGGGCTGTTCGCCGTCGCCGTGTCAATAATATCTCTAAAACTTCTCGGCAAAACCATAGCCTTATACATGTTCAACCCATAGCAATAGGTCGAAACTGACGAAATCCAAAATAATTGTTTCGGCGTATAGCTGAGCCCCAAAATGCTCTTCTCCTCGTTCGACTTGACACTGCGATCGAGCTCCAAATAAGACAACTCCTGTCCGATCCCAAATTGCATCGCCCAATAAACCTTAAACCCAAATTTTAGGCCCATTCACATCATTTTTTCCCAAATAATAAATCTTACCGTGTGCTGAACCCAAGTTTTGTCGAACTTCTCCAACTTCTGCGTCAGGCAAGCCTTCTTCTTCTCGAAGGCCGTCTTGGTCTTGCGCGACCACTCCTCGTCGACGGTCGAAAAAGGGTTCGGGCCCTTTTCGTGCGCCTTGAGCAGATAAAAACTCGAAACCCAAACTTCCGTAGTTTAGATAGTTGGGCCGGTCTTCGTTGAAGAAATTTCCGTAGCTCACGACCGACGTAGGGAAATCTGGAAAATTTTGCGCTTGCACATTTTGGGGGCGGGGAGGGATGGGGGCTCAATTTCGATACTCACACATAACGTGGATTTCTTTGATGGTGATCGGATAGGCGACTTGCTTCTGGACGTAGTCGTTTTCCAAAATGTTCTCGAGCGTACTTTGGCGAATTTGGTTGAACAGTTTGGTCTGGCGATTTTTGGTCGCCTGCGCCAGCATTTCGATGAAGTTGTCCGTGTTCGTGAAGATCTGAAAATAAAGGTTGGTTGGTCCCGTGCGGAAATTGTGTCGGGGTTCCAATAAGGCCCTTTTGAGATTTTCCTTGTACTTTAGCCGATTTTACCATAGCAATGAGTGGAAGGGAGCGAAAAGATACGAAAATTTCAGAAGGGCGAGCGAGAAGGAACGATTAAAATTGATTAACTAAGTTTTTGTCTAATTTATTGGTTTAAATTGTTGTGAATAGTGCTTAAAACCGAGTGTGCACATTCGAGCTCAAAGTGGCACATTCCGATCTCGGGAAAATGAAGCGCGCCGCTCCGCGTCGCGCTTCATTTGCCTCCCTCGCTCGGAAATGTGCCACTTTTCGCTCGAATGCGCACATCCTCCTATTTATTGAAATTTTATAATTAAATTTTTTTTCAAAACAGAAAATTTAATAAAATATCGATTATATATTTGAGAACCGTATTTTGCCATAGCAAATGAGTGGAAGGAGCTAAAAGATACGACAAACTAATAAGTACAAGTGAGAGGGTATGATAAAAATTATTTATTAATTTTTCGTCACCAAAATTAATGCAAATCGTGCTTAAACGAGTGTGCATTCGAGCTCAAAGTGGCACATTCCGATCTCGGAATGAAGCGCGCCCCCCGCGTCGCGCTTCATTTGCCTCCCTCGCTCGGAAATGTGCCACTTTTCGCTCGAATGCGCACATCCTCGTATTTATTACATTAGTATAATATACCGTGTGCTCCATCAAATTCAAAATTTTAATTTAATTTAGAAAATATCGATTTTATATTCGAAAAATGTATTTACCATAGCAATGAGTGGGAGGGACCCGTGCAGAAATTGTGTCAGGGTTTTAATAGGGCCTTTTAAAGTTTTTTCTTACACTTTAAGGGACCCTAAAAGGATGGTCACGCTTCGTAAAAGTGGGCCTTTAAGATAAATGTAATGGGGGCCTTTGGGGGCAATGTATTAAGGTCCTTTAAAGTTTTCCCTTGCATTTAATTTTTTTATCTGGTGTATAATAAGAAAATAAATTTTCTTAGAATATTGCAAAAGCTTAGTTAAACATAAAGCAATATCCAGCCGAGGTAAAAGACAACAAAAGATATTTTTCTATTGTTAGTTCTGTATTTGTTAAAATTAAAAATAATTAATCCCTTTTTGCTTTTAGAAACCTGTTAGGATATATGTATATAACTTCAAAACTTTTTTTTCAATCTAAAAAAAGAAATTTTTTGAAAGAAAAATTTATTTGGGTTTTGTGACCTTATGTTTAACTAGCCCTTTCCTGTAACAAATACTAACAAATAAAAGCCCCCACCCCCCGTCCTTCAAATAGGCTGTTATGTAATTTATGAATGACTTCTTAGTAATGTACATAAAGATACTTATCAATAATCATTAATTTTAGCTGCCAAATAAAGTATTATGTATGAGTGTAAATTGTAAAACAAATAAATAATAATAATTTAATTGCTAACTTCACAACTTGCAGTAAATAGAAATAATTTGATATTTTCTAAATAAGATATTCAATAATTTTATTATGGACTTTTCTTCTTATGGAATCCACAAAGACATTTAAAGGTCCTTTAATATTTACCGTAACTGAAACCTATTAAGGAATTCTTGACAAAAATTAAAAGGCCCTTCAATGGTTACTCTGAAAAACCCCTAAAAGGATCTCCTTATCATAACCCGACAATGCCCTTTACTGGCTTTAAAAAGGATTCACCGAGAAACGTTTTAACGTGGAATCCACAACGTAGCATTTAAGGGCCCCCACCACTGTTAGGGCATCCATAGTAAACATCTGCACGGGTCGGATTTTTGGGAGTGCAGAAAAGCACCATAGCAAGTTATTACATGAGTAAAATCTATGGCCCTTTCCAAACGAAAAATAAATTTAAATTTATTCAAGTTTTAATTTTTTGAATTGAAAAATGGAAAATTAATATTGGCGAACCCGACGAATACGAAGATGTGCGCATTCGAGCGAAAAGTGGCACATTTCCGAGCGAGGGAGGCAAATGAAGCGCGACGCGGAGCGGCGCGCTTCATTTTCCCGAGATCGGAATGTGCCACTTTGAGCTCGAATGTGCACACTCGGTTTTTAAGCATGGTTCACAATATTTTAGGCCAATAAATTAATTGAGTAATTTTAATCGTTCCCTCTCACTTGCATTGACACGATCATCGTATCTTCTCGCTCCCTTCCACTCATTGCTCTGGTAAATACGTTTTTCAATAACGTAGCATTTAAGGGCCCCTACCACTGTTACGGCACCCATAGTAAATTTCTGCACGGGTTGGGCTAGAAGAAAAAAAAGGACTCACGTGGTGGATGTCCAAGGTGTCGAAGATTTTATCGTCGAAGTGGTCGAACGGTTTGCCGACGATGAAGGTGATCCCTTTGGCGGCGTCGACGATATTTTTTCGGTCCTTCTCGTCCATCCAGTCTGTCGTATTTAATTTCGAGATGAAGTGCCCTTTGAGCGACCGCAAAAAATCCAAGAGCTTATCTTTGCGCTTTTTCGTCAGGTACTTGCGGTCGTAAAGGACGTCGATCGGGTTCGGGACGAACCTGAAGTTTAAAATCAAATTAATAATTGGAAAAAAATTTTTTTTTTGATGTACGCACCGATTTTCGATCGTTTTAATACAAAATTCCACCCTGTTGCCGACGGTTTCGTCCTCCAAAAAGACTTCTTCGCGATTCACGAATAAATAGGGGAAGATTTGGTAGAGGAACTTCCAAATCAAATAGTTGGCCTGGGTCCTGCGAAATTGCTCGTGTAATTTTGAGTTTGTCCATTTAGAAAGGGCGACAGACCTTTTGCTTGCATTTTGAATTATATTTAGCACCTTCATCATGTCGGATTCGATGGGAAAAAAGACGGAATCGGCTTCGGAGAGTTGAACACCAGGTCCGATGATGTCATTGATAAAATTCAGCCAGTTAAAGTTCGGGTATTCGTCCAAAATTTTTTTTAATTGCGTCTTGGAGAAGATGACGATTTCCTGAAAGCGTGCGAGTGTTTTTTTTTTGGCGGTTTAAATTTAGAAAAAAATCGTAGAATATACTTAGAGCGCGTTAGAAGTTATACTTCTTTGGCGTAATTAAATTAAATATAACCACGTGTAGAAATTAATTTAGATAAATTCGATAAATGCGAGGATGTGCGCGTTCGAGCGAAAAGTGGCACATTTCCGAGCGAGGGAGGCAAATGAAGCGCGACGCGGAGCGGCGCGCTTCATTTTCCCGAGATCGGAATGTGCCACTTTGAGCTCGAATGCGCGCACTCGGTTTTAAGCGCGATTCACAATCAATTTGGTGACGAAAAATTAGTAAATAATGTTTATCGTTCCCTCTCACTCGTATTTATGACTTAGTCGTATCTTTTCGCTCTCTTCCACTCATTGCAATGGTGTTTTGAACATATAAGCAAAATTTTATGATTTTTTTTAAATGTGCGCGCGCAACTTTCGTTGCCTGTTAAAATTTTGCTCTCGATGCGCGCCAAAAGAGGTATAACTTCGAAAAGTGGTAACTTGCGATTTTTTTGAGGTCCTCGATGAAGGTGTGCACGTCCGCGATTTCCTTGTGGACCGCCTCTTCGTTTTTGAGTTTTTGGATGAAATTGGCCATAGAAAGGACGGTTTGCTCGAAGACGAATTTTTCGTTGAGCTCGTTGCTTTCTAATTTTGGGGGTGCGGTTTTTGTGATCTGGAAAATTGCGTTAGGTGAGTTGGTTGTGATTAAAAATTGAATTAAAAAATAAAAACGGCTTGTGATAATATCAAAAATGTTTTACGAAAGGAAGATGATAGTGTTAGGAGTGCTTTTTGCAAATTTGAAGATTTTTTGGCGAAGAATAAAGAAACGGCGAATTTTTAAAGTGTTGATTTTGGAAGTTTTGAACTTCTAAGTTTGGGTGCTTAGAAAAAAATTAAAAAAACAGTTTAAAAAAAATCGCCGAGACACCTATTTGCTTAAATTTGATCCTTTATTGATTAAAAAAAAATTTGTGTAAATCGGAGAAATGGTTTTACTTTTTAAAGCAATTTGTTGAAAGCTTTTGAGATTTTTGTCAAAGTTTTACTTTCAGTTTGGTCGACGGGAGAAAAAGATCAAAATTTTTTCTCAACGAATCAAAATTTTTAAATGCGGTTTTTAACAAATTAAAATACATTAATTTGGGCATATTGTTTATTAATTTGAAGAGGTTTTCTCTGCTTTTAATAGAATGGCGATTTTTTTAAATTGAAATGTGACAGGAAACTTTGGGCTCGCGTTGGAACCTTAAAGATTTTTTTTCGATAAATCGCCGAGAGACCTATTAGCTTAAATTTGGTCATTTTTCGATTAAAAAAAGAATTGTTTAAATCGGAGCGGTCGTTTTATTTTTATAAACAATTTGTTGAAAGCTTTTGAGGTTTTTGTCAAAGTTTTAACTTTCAGTTTGGTCGACGGGGGTAAAAGATCAAAATTTTTTTACAACGAATCAAAATTTTTAAATGTTGTGTTAAACAAATTAAAATACATTAATTTGGGCGAATTGTTTATTAATTTGAAGAGGCTTACTTTACTTTTAATAAAATGGCGATTTTTTTTAAATTGAAATGTAACAGGAAATTTTGAGCTCGCGTTGGAACCTTAAAGATTTTTTTTCGAAAAATCGCCGGGACACCTATTAGCTTAAATTCGGTCATTTTTCGATAAAAAAAAGAATTGTTTAAATCGGAGCCTTCGTTTTATTTTTATAAACAATTTGTTGAAAGTTTTTGTTCAATTTTTACTTTCTGTTTGGTCCAAGGGAGAAACAGATCAAAATTTTTCTGCAACGAATCAAAATTTTTAAATGCGGTTTTGAACAAAATAAAATACACTAATTTGGGCATATTATTTATTAGTTTGAAAGGGTTTCCTTCGTTATTAACAAAATGGCATTTTATTTTAAATTGAAATGTCACAGTAATTTTTGGGCCACTGCTGAAAGCTCAAAAAATTTTTTCGTAAAAATCGCCGAGACACCTATTAGCTGAAATATAATGCTTTTTCGATTTTTGAAAACCGCATTTAAATTAGGTCATTCGTTTTTAAGCTGTAAACGATTGTGTGTCATAAATAAATTCTGAGGCCATGTGCATTCGCTCGAATCACATGTTGATTATAATTTTATTAATAATTTATTTATTGGGAAGGATCAAAGATAATTAAATGGGGTTTGTTTGAATTAAAATATGCAATTTTGCATGTCCTCGATGATTTTAAAAAGATCTCTCGCGCTCTCACAGGGGCGGGCATTTCAAAAACGAAATTGAACATTAAACTTTGTTGAATTAACCAAAAAAAATTTTTTTTTAATTTTTAATGAACACTTGGTCTTTTCTAGGTATAAATTTAGTCGCTATTTGATTGCTCAAAACCGCATTTAAATTAAAAAAATGATTTTTCGTACAAAAATTATTTTAGATAATTTTTGGATTTTACTCACAAATTATAATTGCTGAAAAATTAATTTTTAATCTAAATAAAATTGAAACTCAAAACAAACTGATTTTAAACTATTAAATTACACTTAAAAACTAAAATTAATTTGAGTTTCACTTGGGTTTTATTTTAATTTTCCAAATCAATAATAATGGTTTAATTTTGAGATTTATTTTCGCACATTTAAACCTCTATTTTGAGCTTAACCTTAGATTAAAATTGATTAACGAGCTGAAAATAAACCCAATTCAAATTTGATTTATTCCAGAACATGAAATAAACCCAAGTAAAACCCATTCTAAGCGCTTCGAGCAATCCGCCAGCGAAAGCTTCGAAAAATCAACAAATTGGTTACAAAAAATTCTTTTGGCACCTCAAAAACTCGCCTTTAATTATTTTTTAATGCGTGACAAACGCTTTCAAATCCAACCCCTACTAAGTGGACGATTCGACACCCCTTTTTCGACGTTTTTCCATTTTCCACACCCTCTCAGAAAAATTACCTGATAGTTGTATCCGGTCTCTTTGAAATCGTGCGAGACGACCACTTTAAAAAAAATGGAATAATCGTACCCCAATTCCCTCAACTTGTAAGTCGCCTTAATCCAATCGAAATTCTTCTCGTCCCAACTTGCGCCCTCGAGCAAGGGCCACCCTCCCAGCTCCTTAATCACCTTCTTCACCGTTTGCAAACCGACCGAATTAATCTCGGTCTTGTTGATGCAGCCTCTAAACATATTTCTCACGAATTTCACCATCTTGTGGTCGCTTTCCTTCGATTCCTCCAGGTACAACGATTCCATGGCGATTTTTCGCCGTAATTTGATCACGGTCGGTTCTTCGAGGCTATCGTCCCCGTTAAGGCTCTTGATGAAGTTGCCACAGACGAATTGGTGGAAGTCCTTGCAGGGATTAACACTTTCGTCGATGTGACTAAGGATTCTTCCGGCTTCCTTGACGCAAGTGGGCGATTTACACACGTTTTCCACTTTCTCTCCTCAAAAGCAGTAAAATTAATTTACCAATTAAATTTATTATTCGAAAAAAAACTCACCTGGCGATTTGGGCCCGACCATCGCGGACAAAACGATTATGGTCAGCGAAGAGATGGTCAGGAGGACGATCAAAATTTGTTCTAACCGCGTTTTGTTGGCCCACCAGCCCCCCAACCGTTCGTAAGGAATTCTTTAGGGGCAAAAAAAAAATGGTTAGGAAATTGTTCGGTGGCGAATCACGCAAATAATTACCTCGGAGGCATCGTCGGCGAATTTTGGGATAGGAAGTGACTCGCAATTTGAATTTCACAACGAAATGTGAGACTTCTCGATCGAGTTTGGTTAGTTCTGATTGATAAGAGAAAAGTAAAGGTCACTCAACAATCGTAAACAAATTGATTTGTTTATTTTAGGATTTAATTTCCCCCATTTTTCTTGTTCGATTCGAAAATTTAAAACTTTAGACTTGATTTAATTTATTGTTGTTATTATTTTTGATTAAATCGCATTATTTTATAGATTTTATTGTTTTTGTTAAAAAAATTTCGGGCCCCCAACCTTAAGACGACCCACAAAGTCGTAAACTTTAAAAATTTAATAAACAAATTAATTTGTTTATTTTTTTTGGATTAATTTACCCCCATTTTTCTCGTTTGATTCGAAAATTTAAAACTTTAGATTTGACGTAATTTATTATTGTTATTATTTTTAATTAAATCAGATTATTTTATAGATTTTTTGTTCTTGTTAAAAAATTTTCGGGTCTCCTACCTTAAGACGACCCACAAAGTTTCAAAATTTGAAAATTTAATAAACAAATCAATTTGTTTATTTTATTAGCATTAATTTCTTCCATTTTTTTCGTTCGATTCGAAAATTCAAAACTTTAGACTTGACTTAATTAATTAATTTATTTTTTAATTAAATCACATTATTTTATAAATTTTTTTTGTTCTGGTTAAAATTCTTTGGGCCCCCAATCTTAAGACGAGCCACAAAGTCTTAAACTTTGAAAAGTTAATAAACAAATAAATTTGTTTATTTTATTCGGATTTAATTTTTCTCATTTGATTCGAAAATTCAAAATTTTAGACTTGACTTAATTTATTATTGTTATTATTTTTTAGTTAAATCGCATTATTTTATAGATTTTTTTGTTCTGGTTAAAATTCTTTGGGCCCCCAACCTTAAGACGACCCACAAAGTCTTAAACTTTGAAAATTTAATAAACAAATTAGTTTGTTTATTTTATTCGAATTTAATTTTCCCCTTTTTCTCGTTCGATTCGAAAATTCAAAATTTTAGACTTGACTTAATTTATTATTATTATTATTTTTAATTAAATCGCATTATTTTATAATTTTTTTGTTTTGGTTAAAATTCTTCGGGCCCCCAACCTTAAGACGACCCACAAAGTCTTAAACTTTGAAAATTTAATAAACAAATTAATTTGTTTATTTTATTAGGCTTTAATTTTTTTTTTATTTTTCTAAAACTTTTTTTATTATTAAAAATAATTATTAAAAAACTTTTAAATTAAATTAGAGTATTTTACAAATTTTGGCGGCTCGCATTTTGGCGCCGGCCGCACACGCGAAATCCTCGCCGAACGTGGCGTCGTTCCGCAGGACCGTATTCAAAATGTTCGGCCACAAGCTCGCCTCCTTCGAGTACCTCCCCATCGTGCCGTACTTATTGGTGGGCTGACAAAACGTCGAGGTGGCCGCAATCCAAAAAAGCTGCTCGGGCCCGAAGCGCGCTCCCAAAAGCCGCTCCTCCGTTTGGCCCCCGCTTCGGTAGGCAACTCGGGCCAAATTGGCGCCCAAATTTAAAATTAACGCGTTCCCAATTTCCAAGTCGTCCAAGTTGGCCTGCGAACCTTCCACTTCCTGTTTTAAGCAGCGAAAGGCGTCGGTGGCGCCTTGCCGGGTCTGGTTGGCCCATCCGTAGCCCCTGAGGAAGCCCAAAAAGACCTCGCCGATTTTTTGGCCGATCTGAAAGCCGAAAGCGCCGTAATTTAAATAAGAGGGCCGCTCCTCGTCGTAAAGGTCTTCTTCGGTTAAAATTGTGGGCACATCTGAAAGATTTTGAGGTTATTTTAATTAGTCGAGCAAGTTGGGGGTGGCTTACAGAGGACGTTGTCGCGTTCGTTGTAGACGGGGTAACTTCCGCCGTTGGCGATGTATTTTTTTTCGTACATATTCAAAGTTTTGGGCGCTTTGATTTTGTTGTACAGGGTGGTCTGTTTGTTCCTGTTCGCTTGGGCGATTAAATGCATGAAGGAGTCGTTGGGGGTGTCGATCTGAAATTTGATCAAATTAGAAGAGAAGGTTTTTGGGAACGCGGAAACGTTAGCAACCATGTCGACGTCGAAATCGTCGAAGATTTGGTCGTCGAAGTAGTTGGTGGGGTGGGCGAGGACGACGGTGATGTTTTTGATTTTTTCCACCATTCTGGTTTTGTCTTCGGGGTTGATCCACGCGGATTTTTGGAACTGCGAAATTAGTTCTGTTTGGATTTCGCCGATCAGATGGGTTATCGTGGTCCTTTTGGCCTTTGGGAGGTATCTTCGGGCGTGGACGATCTCGATGGGGCTGGGAGAAATCTGAGGGGTTTTGGGGGTGGAAATTGAGTTTCGACTAATTTTGAGAGAACGATCGTTCGCTTACCGCTCTTTGATTTCGTTCAAACAGAATTCGTCGCGGGTGTCGAATTTCTTTTTGCGCGTGTTGCCGTTTTGGACGTTTTCGGTGAGGTATGGGAGGGCCTGTTCGACGACTTTCCACATCATGTAATTTGCTTGGAGTCTGCAATTTCATTGATTTTGTAGTATTTTGAAAATTTGGAATAGAAATTTGTGTTGTTTAATTTAAGTGTTTTGAAGGGTGGTTTTATTGATCTCGATTGATTGTCAAAATTTTTTAAATTGATGTATAGATTTGTTTTTTGGGTTTTTAGAATCCAATTAATCTCAATAACAATAATGTTTAGTTTTAAAAATTTAAAAAAATATTTTAAGAAAAAAATCGTCCGAGGATAAACTTTTCATTAAGCCTTGTTTGGGGCAGAACTGTTTTTTTTATGGGCCAGGTCCCATTGAAACCCATTGGGGTCCGGATAAATATTTAGGGCATTTGCAAAATTATTACTAGTCGGGCATTTTTTCAGTATCAAATTTAGCTGTTTTTTTTATGATTAAAATTTGGAGGGTTGTATTTTTCTCAAAAGTGCGAATTTTTTTAATTGCATTACAGACTAGCCATTTGTTAGAACAATTGTATTGGGATTAATTGGAAAAATTAAATTTTTTTGTGTTCAAATTAAATAAAAAGAATCATGTTTCTGCGTTGATCAATTTTGGGGTTTTGGGGAATAATTTAAAGGGTTAACATTGCAAAGTTGAATAATTGATCTATTGATTTTGATTTCTCAGATTTAAGTCTTAAAAACAATACTCTTTTTTGCTCAAAATTAATAAACAATTATTTTGAAAAATTACAAAGAACAATAATTTTTTTAAATCTAATTGCTCGAATTTAAGATTAATTTTATAAGACTGTTTGCTTTAATAGTGCAAATTTTTAAAATTATTTTAAAAGTTTAAAGAATATACCGACAAAGATAAAAATGTTTACTCAAAGGGGGGCCAAATTCTAAGGGTTAATAATCAATTTTTTGTGAGAGACTTTAAAGATTTCCATCATCCATGCAAAAATTGCCAAACGTGCACATTTAATTTTTCCAAACTTTTTACCTTTTGGGCGTTCTCGAAATCAAATCGAGCCACCCTTTAAGCGTAGCAGGGGGTGGAAAAATAACGGTGTCGTTCCTCGAAATCGCAGCTTCAGGGCCCACGATGTTATTAATAAAATCCAACCAATTAATCTTATCATATTTTCTCTGATAAGCCTCGACCGTGTACTTCGCAGGGGAGCCAACCGAATACCGATTGTGCGTCTCCTACAAAAAAAACCATCTTTGGGGTAACTGAATTAAATATAAAGAAATAAATTCGATTTTAATATTAATAAAACACAATTTTTCAAAATCGAAAATTCGGATAAACTAATGCATAGGGGATGTTTCCTGAAGTCTCTAGTCAACTAGAAAAATAATTAAAAATTTTTAACTAGCCCTAAAAAAGCAGGGTTGGCATTAAAGCAAATCAAAATGTAAGACTTTCCAACCATTTAATATTAAAAAACCAAATTTTTTAAAATCGAAAATTGGGATAAACTAATGCATAGGGGTTGTTTACTGAAGTCTCTAGTCAACTAGAAAAATAATTAAAAAATTTTAACTAGCCTCAAAAAAGCAGGGTTGGCATTAAAGTAATTCAAAGTGTAAGACTTTCAAACCATTTAATATTAAAAACATAATTTTTCAAAATCGAAAATTGGGATAAACTAATGCATAGGGGTTGTTTACTGATGTCTCTAATTAACTAGAAAATTAATTAAAAAATTCTAACTAGCCCCAAAAAAGCAGGGTTGGCATTAAAGTAATTCAAAGTGTAAGACTTTCAAACCATTTAATATTAAAAAACATAATTTTTCAAAATCGAAAATTGGGATAAACTAATGCATAGGGGTTGTTTACTGAAGTCTCTAGTCAACTAGAAAATAATTAAAAATTTTAACTAGCCCCAAAAAAGCAGGGTTGGCATTAAAGTAATTCAAAGTGTAAGACTTTCAAACCATTTAATATTAAAAAACATAATTTTTCAAAATCGAAAATTGGGATAAACTAATGCATAGGGGTTGTTTACTGATGTCTCTAATTAACTAGAAAATTAATTAAAAAATTCTAACTAGCCCCAAAAAAGCAGGGTTGGCATTAAAGTAATTCAAAGTGTAAGACTTTCAAACCATTTAATACTAAAAAACAGAATTTTTCAAAATCGAAAATTGGGATAAACTAATGCATAGGGTTGTTTACTGATGTCTCTAATTAACTAGAAAATTAATTAAAAATTCTAACTAGCCCCAAAAGCAGGGTTGGCATTAAAGTAATTCAAAGTGTAAGACTTTCAAACCATTTAATATAAAAAACAGAATTTTTCAAAATCGAAAATTGGGATAAACTAATGCATAGGGGTTGTTTACTGAAGTCTCTAGTCAACTAGAAAAATAATTAAAAAATTTTAACTAGCCCCAAAAAAGCAGGGTTGGCATTAAAGTAATGTAAAGTGTAAGACTTTCAAACCATTTAATATTAAAAAACATACTTTTTCAAAATTGAAAATTGGGATAAATTAATGCATAGGGGTTGTTTACTGATGTCTCTAATTAACTAGAAAATTAATTAAAAAATTCTAACTAGCCCCAAAAAAGCAGGGTTGGCATTAAAGTAATTCAAAGTGTAAGACTTTCAAACCATTTAATATTAAAAAACACAATTTTTCAAAATCGAAAATTCGGATAAATTAACACATAGGGGTTGTTTACTGAAGTTTCTAATTAACTAGAAAAATAATTAAAAAATTCTAACTAGCCTTGAAAAAGCAGGGTTGGCATTAAAGCAATTCAAAGTGTAAGACTTTCAAACCATTTAATATTAAAAACATAATTTTTCAAAATCGAAAATTGGGATAAACTAATGCATAGGGGTTGTTTACTGAAGTCTCTAGTCAACTAGAAAAATAATTAAAAAATTCTAACTAGCCCCAAAAAAGCAGGGTTGGCATTAAAGTAATTCAAAGTGTAAGACTTTCAAACCATTTAATATTAAAAAACATAATTTTTCAAAATTGAAAATTGGGATAAATTAATGCATAGGGGTTGTTTACTGATGTCTCTAATTAACTAGAAAATTAATTAAAAAATTCTAACTAGCCCCAAAAAAGCAGGGTTGGCATTAAAGCAATTCAAAGTGTAAGACTTTCAAACCATTTAATATTAAAAAATAAAATTTTTCAAAATCGAAAATTGGGATAAACTAATGCATAGGGGTTGTTTACTGAAGTCTCTAGTCAACTAGAAAAATAATTAAAAAATTCTAACTAGCCCCAAAAAAGCAAGGTTGGCATTAAAGTAATTCAAAGTGTAAGACTTTCAAACCATTTAATATTAAAAAACATAATTTTTCAAAATTGAAAATTGGGATAAATTAATGCATAGGGGTTGTTTACTGATGTCTCTAATTAACTAGAAAATTAATTAAAAAATTCTAACTAGCCCCAAAAAAGCAGGGTTGGCATTAAAGTAATTCAAAGTGTAAGACTTTCAAACCATTTAATATTAAAAAACACAATTTTTCAAAATCGAAAATTCGGATAAATTAACGCATAGGGGTTGTTTACTGAAGTCTCTAATTAACTAGAAAAAAAATTAAAAATTCTAACTAGCCTCCAAAAAGCAGGGTTGGCATTAAAGCAATTCAAAGTGTAAGACTTTCAAACCATTTAATATTAAAAATACAATTTTTCAAAATCGAAAATTGGGATAAACTTTAAAGCATAAGGGTTGTTTACTAAAGTCTCTAATCAACTAGAAAATAATTAAAAAATTCTAACTAGCCTTAAAAAACCAGGGTGGACATTAATGCAAATCAAAGTGTAAGACTTTCAAACCATTTAATATTAAAAAACACAATTTTTCAAAATCGAAAATTCGGATAAATTAACGCATAGGGGTTGTTTACTGAAGTTTCTAATTAACTAGAAAAATAATTAAAAAATTCTAACTAGCCTTGAAAAAGCAGGGTTGGCATTAAAGCAATTCAAAGTGTAAGACTTTCAAACGATTTAATATTAAAAAATACAATTTTTCAAAATCGAAAATTCAAATAAATTAATGCATAAGGGTTGTTTACTAAAGTCTCTAATCAACTAGAAAAATAATTAAAAAATTCTAACTAGCCTTAAAAAACTAGGGTGGACATTAATGCAAATCAAAGTGTAAGACTTTCAAACGATTTAAGCGTGATTCACAATAATTAATTTACTCTTTCTTCGACCCTTTCCCAACTTTCTCAACCCTTAATTACTCTCCCCCTTACCATCTGCAGCTTCAACAAAAATTCGTGGGTCGCCGCCATCTCCGCCTTCGTCCTCTTAATATCCGACGCCCCGAAGCTGATGGCCGTCTCCGTCATAAATTCAACCTTGTCGAAATTCAACGACCCATAATCCCAAACATTAGGGGTTGAAATCTTCAAGAAAAAATAAACAAATCACCCGCCCACCAAAGCTCGCATCGATCGGATACCTTAAAAATAAATCGATCCTTGTCCTCGGGATCGGGCACCAAGACCACGTCCAAAAAAACGGCAAAATGATAACCCATCTGCCTCAGCTTGAAGGTCCCCCTCAGCCAGTCGTAGTGGGGCTCGCTCCAACCGATCCCCTCGAGCACGGGCCATCCGCCCGCGGCCCTAAGCGCCTTCTTGATCGTCCCCAAATTGTCGCGCTCGATCTCCGTCTTGTTCATGCAGGCCGCGAACAGCTTCTTCGTCCTCTTCACGCTCGCGTGCTCCGAGTCCTCGACGGGCTCCCTGTAGATCTCCAACAGCTCCCGTTTCTTCTTCTCCCCCAACCTTTCGTACAGGTAAAGGCTCTCGTCGCCGTGCGCACCCTTCAGAAAATTGCCGCAGGCGAACCGGTAGAAGTCTTCGCAAGGGCTGACGGAAGGATCGACGTAGGCCGCGATGCGGGCCGCTTCCCGCAAGCAAATGGTCGAATTGCACGCTTCTGGGCCGCTCTCCGGCCCTGAGCAAGACAAAATTAGTTTTTCGGGTTAGCGGGGAGCGCTGGGTCCACTTACCGCTCGATTTCTTCGCGAGGAAGACGGTCAGGACGACGAGGAGGACGCCCAAGACGACGGCGAGCAAAACGAGGCCCTTCTCCAGCCTGGTCCTGATCTCCCAGCATCCCCGCTTGGTTTGGTACCTGAAAACGAAGAAAAATGAGGCTCGAGGCGTCTTCGGGCCTAGATTTTTACCCGGCAGGCATTTTGGGCGTTCTCGGGCCGGAATTTAGGACACTGGCACTCGCGCTTTCATCTTCGAACATTTACGACTGCCTGGAAGCGATTAGCTTTGTTATTAAATGCGTTTATTTTTAGATCTTATATAATTCGATGTGTTTGCGAAGACGCATTTAAATAACTCGCGAGGACCGGAGAGGGGAGGAACAAGGCCTCGGCGCGAATGCTAATGCGAAAGTGGCCTTTTTCGAGTTGCGCGTTTTTCTGGA
Organism: Sinopyrophorus schimmeli; assembly: GCA_036325965.1. Taxonomy (NCBI): domain Eukaryota; kingdom Metazoa; phylum Arthropoda; class Insecta; order Coleoptera; family Elateridae; genus Sinopyrophorus; species Sinopyrophorus schimmeli. The sequence continues at coordinate 511,689 of JARFIZ010000398.1, forward strand.
TTTTCTTCGATTGGGCCGTGCGGGGTTCGATCCATTCGATTTTTTAAGAATTTAATGGGATTATTGACTTCGGCCCGACTGATAAGGACCACTGCGGGGTTTTGATAACTATTGAACTTTTTGCCGGTCGTTTGGTGGCCCCCGGAGGTCTTTGGCCTCCGCGATTAATTTTTATGCATTTAAAGGTGCGAGCTGAGATCGTAATCAAAAATCGAAATGCTAATAGCGAAATTGGTAGTCGTCGGGTTTGGTGTTAAAATTACGATTAAGTACTGCTGATGCGCGCGAAGATCTTTGGGGCTCGAGATTTTCGGGGTTTTTACGGGTTAATCTCTGACGCGCGGGGCAATTGAATTAGTTTTTTTAAGGAGCGAATTGAGGCATGTGAACGATTAACTTTGACCTTTTGTTGAAAAAGACATGTGGTTCGTTTTTGGTCGTCGTAACCGGTTTGCTGGTGGTTTTTTGCGATTTTTTTGCCCGTCGTTAGTGAGTTAATATAAAGCGTTGCCCTCGATTTAGATGTAATTGTGTGTGGAGTTAACGGGAAAAGCGTTGTTTTTGTAAAGGAACGGTTTTTGGGTTTTTTTGGGGCACGAAATGGCGGGAAGGTGGTCGAAGGGGTTGTCTATCGCTTAAGGGTGCGATTTTTGTCGATTGGAATAGGTTTCCTCGGACTTTTTTTATTTTGGTTGAGGCGCAAATGTGGGCGAAATTTTTGGGAAAAAAATTAAATGAGAAAGAGGTTTTTAGCTCGTCGTTTATTTTTGGGGTGGGTTTGGCGGGGTGTTAACCCCTTGACATACAATGACGTCTAAGAGATGTCAATCGTTTAGGGTGGCATTGTAGATTTTGACGTCTCTATGACGTCAAGAACTGTATTTAATTTTATGTTTGGAAAAAGGTTTGTTTTCAACAATAATTTTGTTAAAAGGCACAAAATTGGCGATTTGGGAATTTTGTTATTTATATAATTCTGTAACATTTAATTGCGAATTGTCCAGAGAGTAAATTAATTCTTGTAAAGTGTGCTTAAAGCCGAGTGTGCGTTCGAGCTCAAAGTGGCACATTTCCGATCTCGGAAAATGAAGCGCGCCGCTCCGCGTCGCGCTTCATTTGCATCCTCGCTCGAAAATGTGCCACTTTTCGCTCGAACGCGCACATCTTCGTATTTATTCAATTTGTTTAAATTACTTTTTGGATTTAAAAAGAAATAGCAATGTATTCAAATAAAACGACATAGGCGCAGTAACATATAGTTTGATAACCACTGGTCTAGCTATACACAAGCGCAACATAGCGCGTTGTTATATTTAATTTAGTCGCGCCAAAGAAGTATTACTTCTAACGTGCGTACATAAGTACATGCACCGGTTTTTTACATAGAATGAAATTCAGTTTTAAACATTTAGCAAAATTATTAAAGTAAACTCGAAGAATAAATTATTTTAAGTTTTAGACAACTCAAATTAAATAAATTAATAACTTGGAAAATTTTTAAAATATATTTAAGAATTTTAGAAATTTTTAATTATCAATTTTTTGTATAACACAAATTGAATAAAACAAAACTTTATTCGGTAAATTTAAAAGGAAATTTTGATGAAAAATCATTATATATTTTCAGAAAACTCAAATAGAGTAAATACAGAATTTGTGGTTTTCAAAAACTTTGAAGATCATTAATTTACGCAAATAAAATTAATATTGGAGAAAACTCAATAAATAAATTATCTTAATTGTTCAGAAATATTAAATTTATAAAATTAAATACAGTCAAACCTCGATAGGTCGAAGTTGAAGAGAAACTAAAAATAATTCGCGTTATCAAAAATTCGAGCTATCGATATAAAAATATTTTTTAGTTTATGTTTTTAAAATTTACTTATTGTTTCTTTTTCTTAATAATTTCCTAGTGATTTCTTGCTAAAACCTAAATCTTGTGTCTTGAACAAGTTGTAATTAGGCTTCATTTATGGAATAATTCAATTTTTAAATATAAAAAAATATTTATATATTATATGCATCAAAATTTTTGAATGACTTAGGTGGGGAATGTTAAAAAAGATTGGGAAACACTGCTCTACATATTTCAAAATATTTTAAAACTATTAATTATTTATTTTATGTTATTTGTGTACGCTCATAACAGTTAAGTTGATCCAAATTAATAGTTTTTTTCGGACTCATCAAATTCGGTTTTTTTTGTATGTCAAGGGGTTAATAATCAAAAATTTTTAGTTTACTTTATAAATTTGGATTCCTGGGCCTTTAGTATTTTCGATTAGATAGAAAACAATTATGTTTCCATTTAAAGATTTTAAAAAAGAATTAAATGGCAAAGCGTTTTTATCTCGTCGTTTATTTTTGGGGTGGCTTTGGCGGGGTGTTAATAATCGAAATTTTTAGTTTACTTTATAAATTTAGATTCCTGGGTCTTGAGTATTTTCGATTAGTTAGAAAAACAAATGTTTCCATTTGAAGATTTTTGAAAAAAAACTTAAATGGGAAAGCGGTTTGTATTTTGTCGTTTATTTTTGGGGTAGCTTTGGCGGGGTGCTAATAATCGAAATTTTTAGTTTATTTTATAAATTTAGGTTCTTGGAACTTTAGTATTTTCGATTAGTTAGAAAAAAATATGTTTCCAATTGGAGATTTTGAGAAAAAAATTAAATGGACACATTTTTGTATTTTTGAAGTGAAACTTCTTATGCGAGGGCAGATCTAAAATTTGGTTACTAAAATTTCATATTTTTGGGGAGTTATGTTTCTTTTATTAAATTGGGGTGTACTTTTATTAAATTACTTTACAAATTCGGATTTTTCGGGCTTTTGTGCTCAAAAAAAAAATCCACAACGAATAACATACTAAAAACTAATAAATAATAATAATTAAAACGTAACCCAATTTTTTTTCTCTCTTATTTTAATTGTATCTCTTAAAAGCACTTAATAACAATTTTTTTATTGAAAAAATAATAATAAACTAAATTCATGACGACCAAAGCGCGCAATAAAATTACTCTAAAACATCTCGCATCGTTTCCTAATGTTCATCAACGAATCGGACGGACAACTAAAATCTTTGGCAAAATTCTCGTTGTTCTTCGCCGAAATCTCCACCGCTTCGGGCAGCATAATTCCATAATAATTAAAATTCGTATTGCAAATCGCGAAAGCGTTATAGATCCAGAACAATTGCTCCTCCGTGTAATTGCCCGGATAAATCCTTCTGGGCGTCGCAACTTTCTTCTTCCACCTCGTGAACGCGTTATAGGACACCTTCTGCGCAATTATATTGAAAGCAAACCTAACGTTCTGATCCTGGCTCTGAAAAACCAAAAAAATCGACTTCTCGCAAGACAATCCCAAAAAAGCGATTCGCTCACCACCAAATAATTAATTTTGTTGCCCAAGCAATTGACTTTCGCCTCGAACGTGTCTCGCGTTTTCTTCGTCCAGCCGTGCGTTTTATTTTTGACCAGGTCCTCCAAGGAGACCATCCAGAAGTGGCCCACGATCGAGCCGAAGAAGCCGTAATTCAAGTAGTTCGGGCGCTGGTCGTCGAAGAAGGGCGACTGAAGACCGACCGCCGGGAAAACTAAAAGATTTTCCTGTTTAAATTTGCCCGACTAGAAATTTCAGTTAGGCCCAAATAAGGCATGCCGTATTTCGAACTTGCCGGAAGTGAGGCATCCAAACTAGACCGAAGTTTGGGAAGTAACGCAGTCCGAGGCCCTGCCTTCTTTGGCTTCCCGATTAGGCACTTCAAGGGTATGCCGAACTTCGGCAATGCCATAGATTTTCCTAGTTACCTCCGAATCCGGCAAATTTTCGGTTATCAGTACGGCATTTCAATGATATGCCAAATTTGGGATTTACTTGGAAAGCCTGCGGCATTGCCGAAGTTCGGTTTGCCTACAGTGGAATTGATAAGGCGCGAATCGGGCGTGCCCGAGTTAGGCAAAACCAAACTTGCCCCAAATTCGGCAAAGCCTCACTAAATTTCTAATCGGGTACAAAATTCGTTTACAAATTTGATCTACTAACAAATCCTGTTGAATTTGGGGTTGTAATAGGGCAGGCCTCTGTTATAATGGATGTAATCCTTTTTCAAGACGGAGACGGAGGCCGGAATGTCTATCTCTCTGTAGGTCAGATCAAAAAGGACCTTGTTACTTTCGGCGACCAAATCCAAAAGCATTTTGCGGTAGCTCGCGGTGGGCTAAAATAATTTTTTTTGATTCGAAAGCGAACGATCAATTGTCGCCCAATTGCTCACGTAATTCATGCCTTCGAAGCCCGAATCGTCCAAGTAATTGTCGTACTTTGTGTAGACGACCTTAAGGCCCTTGAGCCGCTCCAAAGTTTTGTTTTGCGACTCGAAATCCATCCAAGACGCGTTTGCGATTTGGGCCACGAGCTCGCCCCTCAGTTCCTCGGTGAATTCTTGAATTTTTTTGATTTTTTCTTGCGGCAGATGCTTGCGGTAGTACATTATCCTTATGGGACTCACGAGGAACCTGAAAGTTAACTTTAAAATAAATTTGATTTAATTTGTTCTCACTTGGAACCTTTCTTCGGCGTCGTAAAAGCAGAACGCCTCTCTGTTGTATTGATTAATATTTTTGATCAAGGAGATTTCGGTCGGTAAATAAGGCAGAACGGACTTTACGAGCTCCCAAAACATATAATTTGCTTGTACGCTAAAAAAAAAATTGAAATTGACATTTTAAGTGTGCCAATCGAAAGAACGAAAAAAATCTAACGTTTTACTTGAGTTCGTGATCGTTTCGATCCACTTGGTCATGGTTTCGGGGGGCGGAAAAAGGACGAAATCGGACCTCTGCACCTTTACCAGCGGTCCCGCCATCCGATTGATAAAATCGAACCAGTCCACTTGGGGCATTAATTTTTGGTACTCTTCGATCGTGTACTTTTTCACTTCGGCCGCGCACCGGTTCTAAAAAGAATTATTGGGTGGGGAGGGGGACTTAAAAATGCAAAATTTATCCGAAAATACTTGTATCAATTTGTCCCAAAATAGTCCGATCGCCCCGACTTGGTCGGCGGTGGCGTTGTCGTCGGCGGCCCCCAGGATTTTGGCTATTTTCAAAATTTTACTGGCGCCGTCGTAGTAGAAGGGGGTCATCTTATCCCTGAATTTCTTCGGGCACGAGACCTGTTTAATTTTTTTGGAAAAAAAATTGTTTTGGTGTACATTTCGGTCGACCAAACCGGTCATAAAGTTTGATCGGGTGAATTAAGTCGTTAGGCAACCAGTCAAGCTGAATTAACTGGTTAATTCAGTTAACCGGTTAATTGGTTAAATTAGTTAACCAGTTAACTGATTAATATACGTTTGGTAATACGTCACCTATTAATATTTTTGTTTTATATATGAAAAAGAGAAAAGTTAACCATTTAACCATTTAACCATTTAACCAATTAACCATTTAACCATTTTAATTACCAAGTAACCGGTTAACTAATTTATACATTTAACCAGTTAACCAATTTAACCGGTTAATTTAGCTCGGCTGGTTGTTTGACCAACCAATTAACAAAATGGCCGGTTTGGTCGGCCAACTTCTTCGGCCCTGGCAAACAACGGACCTGAAAAATGAGCCGGTCGTTTCCCGCGGGATCCGCTTCCACGCTCAAATCCAAAAAGATGGAGTGCTTGTAGCCCTTCTCCCGAAACCTATAGCTCGCATTGAGCCAAGCGAAATCTTCCTTCCAGTGCGGCCCGTCGAGCACGGGCCACCCGCCCAAATCCGTCAGCTCGCTCTTGATCTTGAACGAGCCATAGACGTCGTTCATGAACGAGTTGACGCACATCTTGTAGAACCTTTTGGCGAACTGGACGGAGGAATGGTCGGTGCTTGCAATCTCACTCCTGTAGATCCGTATGAGCTGTTCTTGGAGAAGGTCGGTGAGGTCGTAGTCGGCCAGGGTGTCGTCGTCGTCGCGCGTCTTCAGGCAGGCGAAGGCGTACAGGTCGTCGCAGGGATCGGCCTCGGGGTCGACGTTTTGCAGGACCCTTGTGGCTTCTTGCATGCAAGCGACGGTGTCGCAGATGTTGGGCGAGGTCTTGATCACTGAAATGAGATGGGGTTGTTTGGTGGTTGTTTTTTTGGGTGATTTACTTGCCTGGTTGAGATTTGCGGAAGCACAACGAATATATTACCACCCCCAAAATCGCCCCAACGAGGATGGACATTAGGTTCTTCTCGAGCCGCGTTCTTTCGGACCACCATTCTCCCAATCGTCCGAAACGTGACCTGTTTTGGGACGAAAATCAGTTTAGTTTGATTTAATTTAATTTTTTTGATTATGTGTTACCCAAATGATGGCATATTTTGTACTGGTGATTTTAGCTTGTGATCTTCTGGGGTTATCTCTTGTTGTTTGTTGCTTTTTGTTGTTATCTTTTGGCAGTAATTTACGTCGAGCATTTTGATGAGTAATTTATTTGATTTTTATATTAAATTGTGTTATGTAATTATTTGTTGACTAATTATTGCTTTTTGTTATAGGTAAGTGGCTGATTTTTTCCACAAACGATGACGTATTTATTCGGGGTGAGTTTTTTACCAATTTTATGATGTGCGGAAACGGATGTTGACGATTTTTTTAAAATTCGTGTTGTCGGTGCGTTTGCGAGCTGTTTACGATCGGATTTAATTTGCGCTTTTTCTAATTTCGATTATTTAGGGGAAAAAATGGTGTTTTATATTTTTTGAAAGGCGTGAGCGGACCGAAGGAACGTTCTCTTTCGATTTAAGGCCGATTTGTACCTTTTGATGGAATTTGTTCGTAAATTTGAATTTTTAGACTTGCGGTTTCGAAATTTTGGGGAAAAAAATTTCTGTTTTGATTTGATTGAGATTTATTTAGGGCAGTGTTTCCCAACTTGGGTCCCACGCCCCACATGGGTCAATTTAAAGGTTTAAGGGGGCAATATCGTTATTCAATTTGAAAACGTACTTGATTTTTAGTAATCTACCTATTATATGTGTTGAAAAATTATTTATTGTTTTTTTTATTATTAATTTTATAGTGATTTTTTTCTAAAACCTAAATCTTGGCTTGAACAAGTTATAAGTAGGCTTCATATATAGAAAAATTCAATTTTTAAATACAAAATTAAAAAATTCGGTGCATGTACTTATGTACGCGCATTTAGAAGTTATACTTCTTCGGTGTAACTAAATTAAATATAACCACGTGCAAAGATAAGTTCAATAAATACGAGGATGTGCGCGTTCGAGCGAAAAGTGGCACATTTCCGAGCGAGGGAGGCAAATGAAGCGCGACGCGGAGCGGCGCGCTTCATTTTCCCGAGATCGGAATGTGCCACTTTGAGCTCGAACGCGCGCACTCGGTTTTAAGCACGATTCACAATAAAATAGACAAAATATTCAATAACACCGTTCTCTCTCACTCGTACTTATGAATTTGTGTATCTTTTCGCTCGCTCCCACTCATTGCTATGGCAAATACGTTTTTCGAACATAAAATCGATATTCACTAACCTAACTTTAAATTTATGATTTGAAAGGGCGTAAGATAACGTAGACAAATTAAATAAAACGAAGATGTGCGCGTTCGAGCGAAAAGTGGCACATTTCCGAGCGAGGGAGGCAAATGAAGCGCGACGCGGAGCGGCGCGCTTCATTTTCCCGAGATCGGAAATGTGCCACTTTGAGCTCGAACGTGCGCACTCGGTTTTAAGCCCCATTCACAAAAATTAATTTACTTTCTTACTTCAACTGTCGAATTTTCGTTAGCGGTGCTAATATTTTACTCGCAAAGCGCCAAAAGAAGTATAACTTCAAAAATAACTATGTTACATAGGGGGGCATTTAAATTTTAGAACGACTTAGGCGGGCCATGTTAAAAAAAAGGTTGGGAATCACTGATTTAGGGGTTACTTTGAAGGGATGCTCAATTTTGTTAAATTGCGTTACATATTCAAAATTCTCTAGATTTTGCGTTTTAAATTGGTTATTTATTTGAAAGCACTTTAATTTAAAAATTTTGAGAAAAAAATTACAACGAACACTATAATTGGAATTAAGTGTTTTTTTGAGGGTATTTTAAAGGGCTGTATCTTTGTCCAAAGTTCGAATTTTTTAAATTACTTTACAGATCGAGATTCCTCAAACTTCAAATAGATTACATTTTTGAAAATTTTAGAAAAAAATTAAAACGAACACCAATTCAAATTAAGCGTTTTTTAAGTTTTTCAAAGGGCCGTATCTTCGTTAACAGTTGGAATTTTTTAAATCGCTTTAGAGATTGGGGTTCTTCAGACTTTTGAGCTTATATTTTTGAAAATGTTTAGATTGAAAAATGTTAAGAAAAAAATTAAAACGAACACTAATTCAAATTAAGCGTTTTTTGAAGGTTTTTCAAAGGGCCGTATTTTTGTTAACAGTTGGAATTTTTTAAATCATTTTACAGATTAAGATTCCTCAGATTTTTTGACTTCAGATAGATTACATTTTTGAAAATGTTTAAATTGAAAAATGTTAAGAAAAAAATTAAAACGAACACTAATTCAGATTAAGCGTTTTTTAGAAGGTTTTTCAAAGGGCCGTATCTTCGTTAACAGTTGGAATTTTTTAAATCATTTTACAGATTAAGATTCCTCAGACTTTTTGACTTCAGATAGATTACATTTTTGAAAATGTTTAAATTGAAAAATGTTAAGAAAAAAATTAAAACGAACACTAATTCAAATTAAGCGTTTTTTGAAGGTTTTTCAAAGGGCCGTATCTTCGTTAACAGTTGGAATTTTTTAAATCATTCTACAGATTAAGATTCCTCAGACTTTTTGACTTCAGATAGATTACATTTTTGAAAATGTTTAAATTGAAAAATGTTAGGAAAAAAATTAAAACGAACACTAATTCAAATTAAGCGTTTTTTTTGAAGGTTTTTCAAAGGGCCGCATCTTCGTTAACAGTTCGAATTTTATAAATCACTTTACGGATCGAGATTCCTCAGACTTTTCAGCTTACAATTTTGAAAATGTTTAAATTTAAAAATACTAAGAAACTAAATCAAAACGAACTTGGTATTTTTCATCTTCGTCTCGATGTTAAATTTTTTGGAGGGTAACTTTTAACAATAAGGGCTGTATCTTCCTTAATAACCAATTTTTTAAAAAATTACTTTAAATACTCATAATCGTCAGATTTTCAAAACTTCGGATAAGCCACATATGCCATTTTACTCAGAATTAAAAATTTTAAAAACAAAACCAAAATTTTTAAATTGTACCATTAAAATCGAACAAACCTAACCCCGAATTAAATCGTTTAAAATGCAAATTGCGTTCGAAAAAAAATTTTATTAACAAAATAGGGCGTTACAAATTATTTATCAAAAAATTAGACATTTCTCGACGGGATTCATTTTAGTACCAATTTTACAAAAAAAATCTTTAGCAAAATCGTAGGCGTTCAAAATAGGAACGGTCACCAACAACGAAAAGAGCTTGCTCTCTTCGGGGCTCTTGATCAAGACCTCGGAGGGACTTAAGGGCTGACAATAATACGAAGCGGCCGAAATCCAAAATAATTGCTTGTTAGTGTACTCGCTTAGCGTCAACTTAACTCTTCGGTAATCCTCTTTTTCGGCCCGCTTCTTGTACGCCTCGTACGACACCTTCAGCCCCAAGGCCTGGTGCAAGATCAAATCGATCTGCAACGAGACATCAACAAAATGGGCAATTTTTGGGGGTTGCAAAAGCGAACTTACGGCGTGCAAATTTCGATCGTCGAAATTCTCGATTTGGGTCGCCAAACAGGCGGCAACATCTCCAAAAGGTTTTGCAGAGAAGTTGAAAGAGCCCTCCATCACGTTTCCGTCCCCGTCGAAGAGGCTGGGGGGCTCGCTGAGGACGTAGAAGAAATGGTGGCCCATCACCGTCCCCACACTTCCAAAATTGAAATAGTTCGGCCTTTTCTCGTCGAAAATCGTCTCTTGAAAAATTGTGGCGGGCAAATCTGTTGAACAAAAATTAACAAAAAAAGGGTGCCACCCCCATCTCTTCAAATTTAGACCACGAACTCACTAATAACGTTGTCTTCGCAGAGTAGCCCCCGATTACGGACTGCGTCCGAAGACTCCACTTCGTCAATTTGAAATCGTCCCAGGGGGTGTACATCTGATTAAAAATCCACGACACCCGATTTCTGTTGAGCTTCAAAAGCAAATCCAAAAAACCACCCCTTCCGTCGTCCTCCTCCTCGCCCTAAAGCTTCGCCTTAGTAAAATTAAAATCCAAAATCGGAGACTTACGAAATCGAAAAACAAATCGTCGAAGACCTCGTCGTCGTCCAAAAACTCGTCGGGGGCGCCCACGACCACCCTCAATGTCCTTATTCGCTTCAAAACGGCTTCCTTCTGGTCCACGTCGAAATTTTGGGCCAAAGGCTCGAGCTCCTCCTGCAAACTTTTTATTACCGCTTTGATTTCGGCGCGCTTAGATTTCGGGAGGCGGCGTCGCACGTACATCAGATCCAGGGGGTTGGGGGTCAGTCTGCAAGACGCACGATTAATTGAAACGCAAAGAAAGCACCCCCGCGCACCTTTCTCTCAAAATCAGCGCGCAGAAGTCGGATCTTTCGTCGAAATTCGCGAACGTGCTTTTTGCGACGGGCGGGGGCCATTTTTGGAGGTCGGCGACGTAGGGGGCGAGGTCCTCGACCACCCTCCACATCATGTAATTAGCTAAAATCCTAAAATAATTTGTTTTTTTGAAAATATTTCGAAATATAAGTGGGCGATAAAAAAACGACCTTTTCGGTGTTTTTAATAGGAAAGCGAACCAATCCCTCAGGACCCTTCCCGAAGCGAACAAGACGAAGTCGTCCTTCGAAATTTGCACCGAAGGGCCCGTGATGTTGTTGATGAAGTCCACCCAATTGACGAAATTGTAGCTTTCGTGGAAGTCTTGGGGGGTGGTTCGTTTTTCGACGTCCGAGGATTGGTACCCGTCCAGTTCCTGTTTATTAAAAAAAAAATGGGTCAGTTGGGCGCGTGGAAACAATCAAAAAATTTTAATTTTAGAGATTTATTTTTTCAAGAATTAATAACAGGTGGCCCCGGCTGATTTCGAACGGCGCCATAAATATTTAAAATTGTAAATTTCCTGACTTTGTTCGTAAAGTGGTTCAGTTATTTTCGGTTTTTGGATTTAATTTTAGAATAGCGGGTGGCATGGGCGTAGGCAAGGGTGGGCACTGCCTACCCTAGAAAAATTGACACTTTTTGGCCTCGTTCTAGGAAAACTCGCTAGCTACGCCCGTGCACTATGTATTTGACCACGAGGAAACCGATTTTGAAAGAATTTTTGAAATCGGTGAATTAGTTTTTAATATAATTTTGAAAAACCGAAAAACTCGAAATTTCGAATTTGGCAAGATTTTCAAAAATCTGAGGTTCTACGATGTTTAGGATCGTTTTACTGATTTTAGAATGTATTCATTTGTCAAAATCGGTTAAGTGGTTTTTTAGTTATTCAAAAAAAAAACACAAAAATTGAGTAAAACGGGTATTTTTAAAAAATCATATCTCCGAAACGGTATTGATTTTCTTCAAGAGTATTTTTTATAATTTAAAGAAACACTTTAACTTTCAAATAAAAAATTATAATTGAGTTTTTAATCCCGAATTTTTAAAATACGGATTTTTGAATTATTTATCGAAAATATGGGGGAAGAATCCAAACTTAAATTGGAGTTTGATATTTCAATTAGAACATTGTTTTGCGTCTTAATAAAAATTAATTTAATTAATGCATAACGTTTTTTAAATAAATTTATATTTTTTATGTAAACTTATAAATTTAATCAAAAAAATTAATACAGTTTAAATTATCAATTTTATTCTTCTTTTTTATCTTTTACATCTTCGCCTACTAACAATTGATTTAAATTTAAAGTATTTTCATTTTTAAGCTCATCATCCCCTAAGTTTGGATTCTCCTCCTATATTTTTCATATTTTCTGTAAATAATTCAAAAATTCGTATTTTAAAAATTCCGATTTAAAAAATCAATTTTATTTTTTCGTTTGAAAGTTGAATTGTTTTTTTAAATTATAAAAAATTCTCTTGAGGGAAATCAATACCGTTTCGGAGATATGATTTTTCAAAAATGCCCGTTTTGTCAATTTTTTTCTTTTTTGCAATAACTAAAGAACCACTTAACCGATTTTGACAAATAAATACATTCTAAAATCAGTAAAACGATCCTAAACATCGTAGGACCTTAGATTTTTTAAAATCTTGCTAAATCCAAAATTTCGGGTTTTTCGGTTTTTCACAATCATATTTAAAACTAACAATGTTTAATGGCCCATAGTGCCGTGGTAGCAAATTTCGTTTTTTTACCTTTAGGGCTTCGAGCATGAACACGTGCGTTTCGGCCATTTCGACCAGGGCCCTGCCCTCGGCGGCCCCAAACTTAAGAGCGACGTCCACCATATTTTTGAGATTCGGAATTTTGAAAGTTCGGGCTTCGGGAACGCCCACCTAAAAATCAAATAGTAATTTAAAAAATTAAGATCGACGGGGGGTCACTTTTAGAATGAACTTGTTTTCTAAAAGGGGGTCGTGCGTAATGGTCACCCCCAAAAACCCGAAGTAGAACCCTCCGAGCTCCCTCAACCTCTTTTCGAGAGCCATCCAAGAAAAGTTTGCTTCGTCCCATTTTTTTCCTTCGACCACGGGCCATCCGCCAGCGGCTCGAAGCAAGTCGCCGATTTCTTCGCGCCTGATGGCCGATTCGTTCATGCAGGCCCTGTAGAACTTTTTCGAAAAAGTGACGATTTTGGGGTCGCGGGCTTCGTCGAGGTCCTCGCTGTACAGCTCGCGCAGTTGATTTTTAGCCTTTTGTTGTAGCACGAAAAACGGCCCCATCGTTTCGTCCCCCTGGGCCCTTTTTAACAGGTTTCCGCACGCGAAGTTGTAGAAGTCGTCGCAGGGGTCGACGGAGGGGTCGACGGTCTCTTTGATTTCGGAATTGTCGTTTGTAAGGGGCGGGCTTAGGTAGAATTGCGTTTGTGGCTTATCTGAAACGGAGTTTCATTCACTTTTGATCGTTCCAAAAATAGACCGTGGTGGCATTGAAGTGCGCCACTGTGATTTTCTATTTTTAACAGGACGAATTATAAACATACGCACACCTGTGCCCCTTTGATTGACGATTGAAAAAATTTAATTTAATTAATTCTGAAGGCCATAAAATTTGAATGGTTTAAAAACTAAAAATATCGATCGCGAGATCGATATTTTTAGTTTTTGATTTTTTTGACCATAAATTTAAGAGCTAGCATCGCGGAAGCGACCTAAAAAAATTTTATAAGCTATAAAATCAAAAATACTCGCTCGAAACTATTAGAAATAATTTTTCGTTTTTTCGAAATTAATTTTTCCGCTGCGTTGGGCGCGTTCCAAGCGCTTGTAAATCGCATGCATTTTCAAAATTCAATAAAATTCCTTTGAGAAGCGCGCACAGGTGGCTGTGACTCAATTTTTGAGTCAGTTTTATATTTAAGTTTTGTAAATTACTTTTTAAATGTTTTATGATCGAAATTTATATTATTTTAAAAAAATGATAAATACTTACTCGAATTGATTTGTAGAATGACCAAAATTAATAAAATTAGAATCAAAATGAAAGCGAGTGCGGTGGAAACGATTAAGATTTTTTCCAAGCCGGACCTGTAGGTCCAACAGGTCTCCGTCTTTCTGTACCTAGAAAAGTTTAAGCTTGAAATGATTTTTTTGGTTTTTTCTCGAAGTGGTTTGCCACTTACCTTTGTGCCATTTGGCTTCGGATGGTTTGCGACGAGAAAAAAAATCGAAAATGAGAACTTTCTGGTTTTATTCAAAATTGGGTCACAGCATTATTATTATTACATCTTATAAAAAGCGGCTTCGAAAACAAAACGCGCGTTTCGAAATAGAATTTACATGATCACTTATTTTTTTAATTTTTTTTGTATTTGATGAAAAGAAGAAAACGAAATTTGCTTTTTGATCCGACTCGGCGGCTTCACTGCCAAGTTTATACTGGACTTGAGATGTTAATTGAAAAAAAAATATTTCGAAAGTCCTCGTGTGGTATTTTTAGAAAAATTTTATAACACAACAAAGTCGGTCGTAATAAGTTTAATTAATTTTAATTGTGTGTTACTACATTATACATATCTTCCTGTTTTTTATTGTGCTTTTATCATTGGCAATGAAAAGTGATGATGCGAGCTCTGCTTAATTCTTTCAAAGATTTCTTTTGATTGATTAGGATTAACGTTCGGATTTTTTTTTGACTGTTGAACAGTGCGAGGATTTAATTGTTAATTAATAAAAAAAATTGTGTTCTTTTAAAGACAAAGAAACTAATTATTGTGTCAAGGTGTCCTTTCATAATAAAAGAAAAATTAGTAGTTCGGTGGGTAAACTATTTTTTTAATCGAATTTTATGTAAAAAGAAGTCTGAGGAAATGGATTTTTGAAACCGATTTCCAAAATTTTAATTAATAAGAGCAATACGATTTTTTTTTAATGGTAGAAAATGTGTGAAAAATAATGTTATTTGTCATTGTCCATTTCGAAATAATTTTGGATTTAAAAAAAATTATCTAGAGACCTAATCTTGTGTATTGAAGTATGAGGAAATCGATTTTTGAAACCGATTTTCAAAATTTTACTTGATTTGGGAGATACGATTTTTTTGTGCTGAAAAATAATATTCTTCGAGATGGTTTATTTCTAAATAATTTTTGAATTAGAAAAAAATTATTTAAGGACTTAATCTTATGTATTGAAGTCTAAGGAAATTGATTTTAAAGCCCCATTTGTGAATTTTGATTAATAAGGGAGATACAACTTTTTGAGATTAAAAAATGTTTCCAAAATTGATGATCTTTTGGAATTCGCGTTTTACTAAAAAACTATCGCCAAAAAAATTATTTAAGGCACTAATCTTATGGAAAAAAGTATAAGGAAATCGATTTTTAAACTGATTTTCAAAATTTTAATTAATAAGAGACGTTTTATTTTTTTGGGTTGAAAAGTGTGTGAAAACTGACAATCTTTAAGATGGTCTATTTCTAAATAATTTAGGAATTAAAAAAAAATATCTAACGACCTAGTCTTATGTATTGAAGTATGAGGAAATCGATTTTTGAAACCAATTTTTAAAATTTTACTTAATATGGGAGATACGATTTTTTTTGTGCTTAAAAAATAATATTATTCTAGATGGTTTATTTCTAAATAATTTTGAATTAGAAAAAAAAAATTTATAAACCTAATCTTATGTATTGAAGTCTGAGGAAATCGATTTTTAAAAGCTTATTCGTGATTTTTAATTAATAATGGAAATACAATTTTTTGAATTTAAAAAATTCTCAAAAATAGTTTTGGAACTTTACCAAAAAAAAATCAATTATTAAAAAAAATATTTAAGTCATTAATTTTACGGAAAAAAGTCTGAAGAACGAAATTTAACAAACTCCATCTCAAAATTTCAATTTGTAACGAACTTACGAATTTTTGAAAATCAAAAATATCTTTGCCCCACGGTCACCATGGTTACTTTAATAATTAACGGGGTTTTTGTCGTAAATTTAAAATTAAATATTTTATTCTTTGTGATACACAAAAAGGTAAATTTTTAAACCAATTGACAATTTTCGTAAAAGTTGTCCTTGGGGCTCCCACATCTGAAGTCCTTAAGAAAATTCGGGACGCTTGCCATCAAATTGTTTTCCAAATTCGCTTCGGTCTTGTGCGTTGCCAATTTATGGCACTGAGGGATCAAAGAAGCGATCCAAAATAGCTGATTCGAATTGTACGGTAGGCCCATCAACTGCTGCCCATTTCCGTGCTCGCTGACCCAGCTCTTGTAAGTCTTGTAACCGATCCGAAGTCCCACCAGGTTCGACATTTGCTCTTCTAAGATCTTCTCCATCTTCAAAAAAACGCACAATTAAAAAATTCGATTTATCAAAGGGCAGGGGGGGCAAATCAAAAACTCACATTATTTTCCAAAAGATCATCTCCGAAGCTTTTAATGATGCATTTGCATTTCTCTTCGTATCTTGCTTTCGTGGCATTGGACCAAGAGTTTTCTTTGCTGTACCAGAAGCCCTTGGTGAGATGTTGGCCCAGGGCTCCGTACGTCAAATAAGCGAACTCTTGGTTGTACGGAAACTTTTGGAGCAGACCCACGGGAAAAACTGCACACAAAATTTGGAGTTCCATCAAAAAAAAACAGGTTTAACTTATTTTTACCCAGGGTGTTGAATTCAGGGAGGAAAATCGGTTTTTCTTTGGTCATGAGCTGAAGAAGTCGATGGGTCTTAGTTTTTTGAATGTCCAGAGTCAGTTGTTTATATTCTGCGTCCGTTTTCCTTTTGGAAAACGTCAGGAAAGAGGCGAGGAAATTGTTTCTGGTGCGGTCCTGTAACTAAGTCAAAATTTTTACTTTTTTTGGAATTAATTTGATTTTTGGGGGATTTGATTTTTTGATTTATTTTACATTTAATTGTTTGTAAAATGAAAGGGCTTTGAATCAAAAATGAACCGAAAACCGAAAAAACATTTCGTTTGAATTAACTATTATTATTATTTTATTTAAACATTTATTAATAATTTTGTATTGTACTAATTTTAATTATTAATCGAGAAATCAATTTTTTTCAATCAAAAAATATACAACGAACAACCGTCTTTGATTTTCAACAATTAATAATTATTTAAGACCAAAAGCGTTTTTCAAAAAACTGATATCGTTTAAAAAAGTCTCAAAAATTCGATTTTTACAGATTTAAAAATTTTACAAACTAACACAGATACAATTGTTTTTTGTCTCCAAAATACATAACGAACAACTTACGCTAGTATTAAGCGCCAAATGCCCAAAAATTTCGTCGTCATGGTAACCGTCAGGTCCCCCAACGACCAAATGGGTGCCGCTAATTTTTTCAACGGTCTTTTCCTTGCTCTCCTCGTCCATCCAAGGCACTTGGTCCACGAACCCGATCAATTCGTGCCTCAATTTGCCAACGGCCTCCTCCACCTCTTTCTTTTTGGCAAGCGGCAAAAATTTGCGGGCGTAAAACACCTCCGAGGGCTGAACGAAAAAACTAGAAAAATCAAACGCACAAAATCGGTTTTTTTGATTTGTTCAAAAACGGAAATCGATCGACCTTCTGTTAAGCGCGCTTTTGCAGACGTTCACTCGATTCCTTTCGGCCGCGTTGGGCTTATCGTTGTGGCAGAAGAAGAAGGGCTGCAGTTGTTGAAATCTCTTGGGCAGGTGCGGGATCAAGTCTTCCACGAGGCGCCATATCACAAAGTTGGCTTGGACACTAAAAATTGACCTCAAAAATTTTTTTCGAAGACTCGAAACTCACCGTTTTGGGGTCTTGCGCACCAAATTGTAGAGGTCGCCCCAAAAGGCGACCCGCGGGGCCACGATATAGTCTTTGGGGGTGGCTTTGGCCGAAGGGTAGAGCAAATTGTTGATGTAGCTGAGAAAAATCTGGTTCTCTTCCAGGTCTGCGATTTGTATTTTTGCGGGTTGCATTTTGGCCGTTTTATTTGGATTAAAAATCTGCAAAAGAGTTGGTTTTTGGGTGTTAAAGTCAAAAGGGTGGGGGTCTTACGGTGTTGAGCTCGTCCATGAAAGTTAGCACGCGGACCATGTCGGCGTAGCTACGATTTTTTTCGGCCCCAAATTCTTCGGCCACGCCGACCATGTACTTGAAATAGTCCCCTCGGCTGTCCAAGTCCAAATTTTTGATTTCGGGCTCGCTGACCTACCGCGAAGTCGTTTAATTTTTTTTGATTCGATTCAATTTTTTTGCGAACTTACTCACATGAATAACGAAATCGGTTTTTTCGAAATTGGGCGCCACTTCGACCTTGAGGAGCATCGCGAACGGATATCCCTTGCGCCTCAACTTGTAAACGGCCTCTTTCCAGTCGAAGAGCTTCGCCTTCCAATCGAAGCCCATCAGGACGGGCCATCCGTTCAAGTCCGTCAGCAGATCTTCGATCGTCCTGAGCGACTCTTCGCCGTCTTCGGCCATGCATTTCGCGAAGAGTTGGCGTTCGGCGCGCAAAAGGTAATGGTCGGTGATGATGGTCGCCCTACGGATGATCTCTTCGAGCTGATGGTCGGCCGTTTTGGGCTTGTGGTCGGGCGCGTTGCCGCACGCGAAGTCGGCAAAATTTTGGCAGGGGGCGGTCGCGAAGTCGACGTGGCCGATTATTTGCGAAGCGGCGAGAAGGCAGGTCGGGCTGCCGCAGACGTGCGGACTCGCTGCAAAACCCAAAAAAAATCGTTTTTTGAAATTTTTTGAGTTGTTTTTGAAAGTGAGGGACTGTTGAGGGTTGGGGGTTGTTAGTTTGTGTTTAGAGCAGCGGTTTCCAAAATTTATGTTACTGGGGCTCTGTTTAAAAACATTTTATTTTGGAGTTTTTTTATTGTACGCCCATTTTTCGATTTGCTCGGTAGAAATTTAATTTAAAATCTAGATTTATGGGCTTTAATTGAATTTTTTGATTTGAAAGAGAGATTAATGTAGAAAAATCGAAGGGAGGCGAGGATGCGCGCGTTCGAGCGAAAAGTGGCACATTTTCGAGCGAGGGAAGCAAATGAAGCGCGACGCGGGCGGCGCGCTTCATTTTCCGAGATCGGAAATGTGCCACTGAGCTCGAATGTGCACTCGGTTTGAGCACCATTCACAACAATTAATTTACTTTCTAGTGATTTTCAATTAAAAATTGCAGGTCCGTATTTAGAGCAAAAATCCCAAATGGCCGATTTTGTACTTTTAAAGAGAGTTATTAATTAAAATAATCGCTATAACTTTTTTTCAACAAAAAATCTTTTTTTAGTACTTAATTTAATTAGAAAAAAAACTTGAATGTAGACAAATCGAAAGAATGCGAGGGTGCGCGCGTTCGAGCGAAAAGTGGCACATTTTCGAGCGAGGGAAGCAAATGAAGCGCGACGCGGAGCGGCGCGCTTCATTTTCCCGAGATCGGAAATGTGCCACTTTGAGCTCGAATGTGCGCACTCGGTTTTGAGCACCATTCACAACAATTAATTTACTTTCTAGTGATTTTCAATTAAAAATTGCAGGTCCGTATTCAGAGCAAAAATCCCAAATGGCCGATTTTGTAATTTTAAAGAGAGCTATTAATAAAAATAATCGCTATACCTTTTTTAAACAAAAAAATATTTTTTTAGTATTAAATTTAATTAGAAAAAAAACTTGAATGTAGACAAATCGAAAGAATGCGATGGCGCGTTCGAGCGAAAAGTGGCACATTTTCGAGCGAGGAGCAAATGAAGCGCGACGCGGAGCGGCGCGCTTCATTTTCGAGATCGGAAATGTGCCACTTGAGCTCGAATGCATTTTTGCCCTTCACAAATTAATTTACTTTCTAGTGATTTTCAATTAAAAATTGCAGGTCCGTATTCAGAGCAAAAATCCCAAATGGCCGATTTTGTAATTTTAAAGAGAGCTATTAATAAAAATAATCGCTATAACTTTTTTTCAAACAAAAAATCTTTTTTTAGTACTAAATTTAATTAGAAAAAAAAACCTGAATGTAGACAAATCGATAGAATGCGAAGATGCGCGCGTTCGAGCGAAAAGTGGCACATTTTCCCGTGATCGGAAATGTGCCACTTTGAGCTCGAACGTGCGCACTCGGTTTTAAGCACCATTCACAATAGTTAATTTATTTTCTTAATAATTTTAAGTAAAAATTCATTCTCGCGAGATCCAAATGTGCCACTTTGAGCCCAAATGTGCATTTAACCATCCCGACTAGAAATTTCAAAATAATTTCGAAAATTTCAAAATACATTTTGAAAAATTACATTTTTCGCTTTAGGGCGCCCATTGAAACCGCTGCTTTTGAGCGTTCATCTATTAACGTGTTCACGATTAGTAGCCCTGTAATTTTATGAGATTTATTTTAGTTGGAAAACTGCACATTAGATATAATTTTTATCGCACGTTTTAATTTAAGCGTTATCGGCTTATCGTGGCGCATTCTATATCGTTGACTTGGCATTTTTAATTGTTTGGTCTTTTAAATCAATTAAAGTCATGTCGAGGATTTAATTAATTGGGGTTTCTGGGACCAAAATAATGTTAACGAAATTGCATTTTGGAAATTTAACTTTTTTTGGGGTATTTGATTTTAACAATTTTTTTAATTGCGTAATAATTGCGATTTCTATCCTTATTTAACGTTTAATGCGTTCGAAAATTTTCATTAAATAAATCTTCGAAGTTAGTTGGAAGTGTTTTCAACGAATCGATTTTATTTTAAGTTTATTTTGTTAACGTTTAGGACACTTCGACCTCTATTTCTAACCAATTGTTATCTTAAATTAATTTTAATAATGGGTTAACGTTTTTGATTTAACAAAAATTCGGTTTTAGTTACGCATTTTCGTTCGAAAAATGGTTTATCTAATTTATTTTCGATTTTTTAGGGTAAACAGCCCTAGTGACATCTAAATCATTATCTGGGAAATTAATTTTGGGGTATTTAAATTAATTTATACTCTTAGAAAAAATTTTTATTTAAAGCGATTTAATTAGATTTTATTTTAGATCTTTGAGTTTTTTATAATACAGTTAATAATTAAAATGGAATTTTGATTTATTCAATTTAAACGGTTCCTTAGGGCATTCCCGAGCGCCCAGTTATCATTAAATTAATTTGTTCACGTGGAAAAAAACGGTTTGGATCTACGTAAATCTAAATTACCCATTTTGAAAATCAAATTAATTTATTTTCTTATTGGGCATGCCCCATCGGGACCCAACGGGGGCCAAATAGATACTCAGGGCGTTCTTAAAGTAATTTCTAGTCGAGATATTATATTATTAGGTTGGAGGGAAAAAGAAAGAGGAAATTAACCGAAATATTTTTGGATTCAGTTCCGAAAAATTAACGGTTTTTTCGGTTTTTAGTTCCGTTGCGGTTCGAACACATAATTTCAACTAAATCCATTTCTTAAGTTTGTTTTTTAAATTTAAAATCTTCAGATAGTGGAAATTTTATTAAATATGGCTTATTTTGTTAAAAAAAAATGTTATACAACATTTAAATTTTAATTCTTTTTTTTTTTTGGTTAACACGTAAAGGGGGTGACTTTAAAGCCTCGCAACCGTTTTATTTTACAATACTACCTTTTTTTCTTCGCGAACTAATTTTAAAATCGCGCGCTGGAACGTCCTCGTCTCGCATGCCCTCACGAACTTCTTAAGTACAGTGGAACCTCGCTTAACGAGCAATATAAATTCTAAAAAAAATGTCTCGCTTAACGAGCGAAGTTTCGCTTAACAACAAAGCAACAATCGTCCGGCAAAATGCTGAAATCATGATAAACTGTAGCTTCGTACATTGAGAAGCATCACCCTAATTTGGCAGTGACTATGCGCGTTAGAAATTTATTTAATCACAATGCGGTGTCGCATTTTTACCAAATTTTGAAGCGTAGGCAAAAACAAAATTTCTAGTAAAAAGGAAATAAGAAAAAATGAAGATAAAACAGGTTTCTTAACAATTTATATGTATTTTTCTTTGAACAAATGTCACACAACGTTTTTTGGAGTATTTTTTTTTGAAAATTACAATTTTAGATTTTTTTTTCGGCGTGGAACGCATTATGGTATTTTTCATCAATTTCTATGGTAAAAATTGTTTCGCCTAACGAGCGTTTCGCATTACGAGCAAGACTCCGGAACGAATTACGCTCGTTACGCGAGGGTCCACTGTAATTCCCGTTCGAATTCCACAACAATTTAAAAACGTACCAGAGCTCGTGATAAGAACCAACAAAAAAACCATAAACAACACAAGAACAGTCACCACAAGAATTTTAATGAGCCTCTGCTCGCAGCGCGTCAACGCCTTCCACCAGTGCCGCTCCTCGGCCCATCTCAAATCAAAAATCTCCGAAATTCTACCCAAAAAAAAAATCATTAATATCAACTTGCAATAATCGTACTTTATTTGTTTTTTCACTCACAACACGTCCATCTCGAGACGCACAACCTAACTCTAAGCCAACCTTTTACAAAAAAAAAAAAACAATCCGAGAGCTCTCGAATTAAATCTTCAATTAAAGCCAATTTGCGAAATTAACGAAGAAATTGTTGGAAGCGGCGCGTGGGCGTTTCGGCTATTAAAACTTTTCGACCGTTCGAAGAAAAAATTACGTTTATTTAAAATTCAATTAGAACACCTCGCACTTGGTCGGGGGGTTCATGGGCGACTCGGGCGCGCACCCAAAATCGTCGGCAAAAAATGCGTTATTTCGAAAAGGGACCGAAACCTGTCGCGCCCTTTGAGTCGAATTCGAATCGCGTTCCTCTGCGCTCAAGGCGAAACACTGCAAAGACATGGCCGTTATCCAAAAAATTTGGTTCGGCGTGTAGTCGACGCCCAAAATTTGCTCTTCGCTCCCCCCGCTCTCCTCTCTCCATTTTTGGTACGAGTTGTAGGCGATTTTGAGCCCGGAATGGTACCCCAGAAGGTCCTCTACGCTCAGGACGTTTTCCTAAGATTTAAAATCGATTAGTTTTTGATTCAATTGAAAAAATTTTTGGTACTTCTGTTCGTGAAGAGTTTTCTTGTTCGTCTTCGACGAGACATTGCGTTTGCTCCTGTAAACTTTTCGCGATGACTTCGGACCAAAAGTTGTCCACGTTTTCGTAAAAGGCCCCCACCAGTTTGCGCCCCAAAAGAACGCCGAGGGTGGCGTAATTCACGTAGGTCGGGTAGTCGGGGTCGTACAGCCCTTTTTGTAGATAAATCGTGGGCAAGCCTGGTTTTTACAAAAATAATTAGTTTTGTGGGTTTTTTTTAATTTATTTAATTAGGTCGCGCCAAAGAAGGTTAACTTCTCGCCCGCGCACATGCACGCACCAGTTTTTATTAACCCCTTGACATACAATGACGTCTCTAAGACGTCAAAAACTGTATTTAATTTTATGTTCCGAAAAAGGTTTGTTTTCAACAATAATTTTGTTAAAAGGCACAAAATTGGCAATTTGGGAATTTTATTATTAATGTAATTTTGTAATATTTAATTGCGATTTGTCAGAGAGTAATATAATTGTTGTAAAGTGTGCTTAAAGCCGAGTGTGCGCGTTCGAGCTCAAAGTGGCACATTTCCGATCTCGGGAAAATGAAGCGCGCCGCTCCGCGTCGCGCTTCATTTGCTTCCCTCGCTCGAAAATGTGCCACTTTTCGCTCGAACGCGCACATCTTCGTATTTATTCAATTTGTTTATATTACTTTTTTGATTTAAAAAGGAAATAGCAATGTATTCAAATAAAACGACATATGCGCAGTAACATATAGTTTGATAACCACTGGTCTAGCTATACACAAGCGCAACATAGCGCGTTGTTATATTTAATTTTGTCGCGCCAAAGAAGTATTACTTCTAACGTGCGTAGATAAGTACATGCACCGGTTTTTTTACATAGAATGAAATTCAGTTTTAAACATTTAGCAAAATTATTAAAGTAA
This sequence comes from Sinopyrophorus schimmeli, assembly GCA_036325965.1. Lineage (NCBI taxonomy): Eukaryota > Metazoa > Arthropoda > Insecta > Coleoptera > Elateridae > Sinopyrophorus > Sinopyrophorus schimmeli. The sequence goes on from JARFIZ010000398.1 coordinate 535,290, forward strand.
ACTCGAAGAATAAATTATTTTAAGTTTTAGACAACTCAAATTAAATAAATTAATAACTTGGAAAATTTTTAAAATATATTTAAGAACTTTAGAAATTTTTAATTATCAATTTTTTGTATAACACAAATTGAATAAAACAAAACTTTATTCGGTAAATTTAAAAGGAAATTTTGATGAAAAATTTATGTATTTTCAAAAACTCAAATAGAGTAAATACAGAATTTGTGGTTCAAAAACTTTAAGTCATAATTTACGCAAATAAAATTAATATTGAGAAAACTCAATAAATAAATTATCTTAATTGTTCAAAATATTAAATTTATAAAATTAAATACAGTCAAACCTCGATAGGTCGAAGTTGAAAGAAACTAAAAATAATTCGCGTTATCAAAATTCGAGATATCGATATAAAATATTTTTAGTTTATGTTTTAAAATTTACTTATTGTTTTTTTTCTTAATAATTTCCTAGTGATTTTTCTAAAACCTAAATCTTGTGTCTTGAACAAGTTGTAATTAGGTTCATTTATGGAATAATTCAATTTAAAATAAAAAATATTTATTGTTATATATTATATGCATCAAAATTTTAGAATGACTTAGGTGGGAATGTTAAAAAAGATTGGGAAACACTGCTCTACATATTTCAAAATATTTAAAAATTATTAATTATTTATTTTATGTTATTTGTGTATGCTCATAACAGTTAAGTTGAGCCAAATTAATAGTTTTTTTCGGACTCATCAAATTCGGTTTTTTTTTGTATGTCAAGGGTTAAAATCGTTTTTTTTTGCTAAAATTACAGTCGAACCTCGATAAGCCGAATTTTTGATAACTCCCTAGGACTTGCCTATTTTAACGTTAAGATTTTTATATCGATAACTCGATTTTTTGATAACTCGAATTATTTTTAGTTTCCCTTCGACTTCGACTTATCGAGGTCGACTGTAATTAAAATAAAAACGTACCTAAGACGTTGTGGGCCTTCGAATAAACGACGCGATCGCTCGTGATGATTTCGAACAATTTGGTTTCGTTAAGGGCTTCGGAAATCAAGCCGAAAAGTGCGTCATTGTACTGCTTCTTTTGCGCTAAGAGCACTTGAAAAAAATTCGAGCTCGCGTTTTCGCTTTCGGGCTAAAATTAAATTTTTTTATTGACTTTAAAATTTAAAATTCACGTAACTCACAATTTCCGGAAAATCTTCAAAAATGGTGTCGTTCAAGTAGTCCTCGGGCGCCCCCAAGATGCGCTCGAGCTCCCCGAGGGCCGCGACCCCCTTCCGCGCGTCCTCCTCGTCGATCCAAACCATCTCGCCCAAAAGCCGCCCAAATTCCGATTTGACGGCGTCGAAAATTGCGCCGCTTCGTCCTGCGTGCTTTCGAGGAATCTTCGGGCGTACAGCACGTCCGAGGGCTTCAGGAAAAACTGGATTTTTTTGTAATTTCACTCAAAAACGATTAATGCGAAAGGGCGCACCTTTTCCGGGTCAAGTCGGCGCAAAAGTGCGCGCGAAATTTAAAATTCACGTAACTCACAATTTCCGGAAAATCTTCAAAAATGGTGTCGTTCAAGTAGTCCTCGGGCGCCCCCAAGATGCGCTCGAGCTCCCCGAGGGCCGCGACCCCCTTCCGCGCGTCCTCCTCGTCGATCCAAACCATCTCGCCCAAAAGCCGCCCAAATTCCGATTTGACGGCGTCGAAAATGTGCGCCGCTTCGTCCTGCGTGCTTTTTTCGAGGAATCTTCGGGCGTACAGCACGTCCGAGGGCTTCAGGAAAAAACTGGATTTTTTTTTGTAATTTCACTCAAAAACGATTAATGCGAAAGGGGCGCACCTTTTCCGGGTCAAGTCGGCGCAAAAGAGCGCGCGGTCGTCGCCGAAGGCTCGTTCACCTGGCACGAGTAGTTTTTCTGCAAGAACTGGAGGTCCTTGGACATGAAGGGCATCATCTCTTCGACGACCTTCCAAACCATGTAATTCGCTTGCACCCTTAAAAAAAGCACTAAATTTCGCAATCGGGGGCGGACCCAATCGAATTTTTTACCTTCGCGGAGTGTGGGCGATCAGCTCGAAGAATCCTTCGAGGAAATCGATCGAGGAAAACACCAAGGTCGAATTTTCCGAGACCCACGCCGAGGGTTGAACTAAATTGTTAACAAACTCCATCCAGTTCAATTGGGGGTAGTTTTCTTGCGCTTCTTCGACTGTCAATTTCGTCGCTTCGATCGAGTCGTTTTTTTCGCTTTTTAACTTAAAATTAAAAAAATTAATCAAAAAATCGCCCCTTTGCGAAGTGCGCGGGGGTCGTACCTCGGCCAACTTATTAATAAAATCCAAGACGTCGGCCATTTGGATCTCGGCCTGGTGCCTTTCGGCCCCGAACCTCACCGCCGCCTCCACCATCAGATTTTTATACAAGTACTTGCGGTTATTTGCGAAGGGCTCCAGGTCGGAGGGGGGCGCGATCTAAAACCGATTTTTTTCGTGTGCGAAAGCGATTTGGGGGCGGCGAGCACTTACGTAAAAATTAAATGCGGCGTCCTCGGCGTCGGTGAAGACCCCCGGGGCCAGCATCATGGCGAAAGGGTAGCCCTTGTCGCGCAGCACGTAGACGACGTCCATCCACTCGAACAGCCGGGCCCGCCAGCGGTACCCAACCACCACCGGCCACCCCTGGATCTCGTCCAGGAACTCTTTGAAGAAATCCATGAAGTCTTCGGTGCCCGTTTCGTTCACGCAAAATTGGTAGAACTCCTTCTGTTTTTTGACGACGTGGTGGTCGTCGTCTTCGACGGGCTCCCGAACGACTTCGTTTAAATTTTTTTCGAGCTCTTCTTCGAGCTGTTGCTTAAATAGTTCTTTTGCGTCGCCTTCGGCTGTGTCGCAAACGAATCTGAAGAAGTCGTCGCAGGGGTCGAAGTCTTCGGCGAGCCGGGCTTTGATTGCGGCGGCGACCTCGAGGCACTTCGGATTTTGACAAAATTCTTTTCGGGCTAAAAGGAACCAAATCGTTTTTTCCTAATAACACAACTGGGGAACGCGCCTCCCAGAGAAGTCATGAAAAGGGAAGAACAAAAATGTAATTTTTTCAAAATGTGCTGTATTATTCTGAAATTTTCGAATTTATTTTGAAATTTCTAGTCGGGATGGTTAAATGCGCATTAGAGCTCAAAGTGGCACATTTAGATCTTGCGAAAATTAATTTTGACTTCAAATTATTTAGAAAGTAGATTAACTGTTGTGAATGGTGCTTAAAATCGAGTGCGCGCATTCGAGCTCAAAGTGGCACATTCCGATCTCGGGAAAATGAAGCGCGCCGCTCCGCGTCGCGCTTCATTTGCCTCCCTCGCTCGGAAATGTGCCACTTTTCGCTCGAATGCGCACATCCTCGTATTTATTGAATTTTGTATAGTAAACTTTCTTTCAAATCAAAAAATTTAATAAAATTTCGCTTAAATGTTCGAAAAACGTATTTTTACCGTAGCAATGAGTGGGAGCGAGCGAAAAGATACGACTAAGTCATAAATAAGAGTGAGAGGGAACGATAAACATTATTTATTAATTTTTCGTCACCAAATATATTGTGAATCGTGCTTAAAATCGAGTGCGCGCATTCGAGCTCAAAGTGGCACATTCCGATCTCGGGAAAATGAAGCGCGCCGCTCCGCGTCGCGCTTCATTTGCCTCCCTCGCTCGGAAATGTGCCACTTTTCGCTCGAATGCGCACATCCTCGTATTTATTGAATTTTGTATAGTAAACTTTCTTTCAAATCAAAAAATTTAATAAAATTTCGCTTAAATGTTCGAAAAACGTATTTTTACCGTGGCAATGAGTGGGAGCGAGCGAAAAGATACGACTAAGTCATAAATAAGAGTGAGAGGAACGATAAACATTATTTACTTTAAATTTTTTGTCACCAAATATATTGTGAATCGTGCTTAAAATCGAGTGCGCGCATTCGAGCTCAAAGTGGCACATTCCGATCTCGGGAAAATGAAGCGCGCCGCTCGCGTCGCGCTTCATTTGCCTCCCTCGCTCGGAAATGTGCCACTTTTCGCTCGAATGCGCACATCCGTATTTATTGAATTTTGTATAGTAAACTTTCTTTCAAATCAAAGAATTTAATAAAATTTCGCTTAAATGTTCGAAAAACGTATTTTTACCGTGGCAATGAGTGGGAGCGAGCGAAAAGATACGACTAAGTCATAAATAAGAGTGAGAGGGAACGATAAACATTATTTACTAATTTTTCGTCACCAAATATATTGTGAATCGTGCTTAAAATCGAGTGCGCGCATTCGAGCTCAAAGTGGCACATTCCGATCTCGGGAAAATGAAGCGCGCCGCTCCGCGTCGCGCTTCATTTGCCTCCCTCGCTCGGAAATGTGCCACTTTTCGCTCGAATGCGCACATCCTCGTATTTATTGAATTTTGTATAGTAAACTTTCTTTCAAATCAAAAAATTTAATAAAATTTTGCTTAAACGTTCGAAAAACGTATTTTTACCATAGCAATGAGTGGGAGCGAGCGAAAAGATACGACTAAGTCATAAATAAGAGTGAGAGGGAACGATAAACATTATTTATTAATTTTTCGTCACCAAATATATTGTGAATCGTGCTTAAAATCGAGTGCACGCATTCGAGCTCAAAGTGGCACATTCCGATCTCGGGAAAATGAAGCGCGCCGCTCCGCGTCGCGCTTCATTTGCCTCCCTCGATCGGAAATGTGCCACTTTTCGCTCGAATGCGCACATCCTCGTATTTATTGAATTTTGTATAGTAAACTTTCTTTCAAATCAAAAAATTTAATAAAATTTTGCTTAAACGTTCGAAAAACGTATTTTTACCATAGCAATGAGTGGGAGCGAGCGAAAAGATACGACTAAGTCATAAATAAGAGTGAGAGGGAACGATAAACATTATTTATTAATTTTTCGTCACCAAATATATTGTGAATCGTGCTTAAAATCAGTGCGCGCATTCGAGCTCAAAGTGGCACATTCCGATCTCAGGAAAATGAAGCGCGCCGCTCCGCGTCGCGCTTCATTTCTCCTCGCTCGGAAATGTGCCACTTTTCGCTCGAATGCGCACATCCTCGTATTTATTGAATTTTGTATAGTAAACTTTCTTTCAAATCAAAAAATTTAATAAAATTTCGCTTAAATGTTCGAAAAACGTATTTTTACCGTGGCAATGAGTGGGAGCGAGCGAAAAGATACGACTAAGTCATAAATAAGAGTGAGAGGGAACGATAAACATTATTTACTAATTTTTCGTCACCAAATATATTGTGAATCGTGCTTAAAATCGAGTGCGCGCATTCGAGCTCAAAGTGGCACATTCCGATCTCGGGAAAATGAAGCGCGCCGCTCCGCGTCGCGCTTCATTTGCCTCCCTCGCTCGGAAATGTGCCACTTTTCGCTCGAATGCGCACATCCTCGTATTTATTGAATTTTGTATAGTAAACTTTCTTTCAAATCAAAAATTTAATAAAATTTCGCTTAAACGTTCGAAAACGTATTTTACCATAGCAATGAGTGGGAGCGAGCGAAAAGATACGACTAAGTCATAAATAAGAGTGAGAGGAACGATAAACATTATTTATTAATTTTTCGTCACCAAATATATTGTGAATCGTGCTTAAAGCCAGTGTGCGCATTCGAGCTCAAAGTGGCACATTTTCCCATCTCGGAAAATGAAGGGGGGCCCCCGGGCCCCCCCTCCGCGTTTTTTTTTGCGGGAAAAAGAATGTTCAAATAAAACGACATATGCGCAGTAACATATAGTTTGATAACCACTGGTCTAGCTATACACAAGCGCAACATAGCGCGTTGTTATATTTAATTTAGTCGCGCCAAAGAAGTATTACTTCTAACGTGCGTACATAAGTACATGCACCGGTTTTTTTACATAGAATGAAATTCAGTTTTAAACATTTAGCAAAATTATTAAAGTAAACTCGAAGAATAAATTATTTTAAGTTTTAGACAACTCAAATTAAATAAATTAATAACTTGGAAAATTTTTAAAATATATTTAAGAACTTTAGAAATTTTTAATTATCAATTTTTTGTATAACACAAATTGAATAAAACAAAACTTTATTCGGTAAATTTAAAAGGAAATTTTGATGAAAAATTATATGTATTTTCAAAAACTCAAATAGAGTAAATACAGAATTTGTGGTTTTCAAAAACTTTGAAGATCATTAATTTACGCAAATAAAATTAATATTGAGAAAACTCAATAAATAAATTATCTTAATTGTTCAGAAATATTAAATTTATAAAATTAAATACAGTCAAACCTCGATAGGTCGAAGTTGAAGAGAAACTAAAATAATTCGCGTTATCAAAAAATTTGAGTTATCGATATAAAAATATTTTTTAGTTTATGTTTTTAAAATTTACTTATTGTTTCTTTTTCTTAATAATTTCCTAGTGATTTCTTACGAAAACCTAAATCTTGTGTCTTGAACAAGTTGTAATTAGGTTTCATTTATGGAATAATTCAATTTTTAAATATAAAAAAATATTTATTTGTTATATATTATATGCATCAAAATTTTAGAATGATTTAGGTGGGGAATGTTAAAAAAAGATTGGGAAACACTGCTCTACATATTTCAAAATATTTAAAAATTATTAATTATTTATTTTATGTTATTTGTGAATGCTCATAACAGTTAAGTTGAGCCAAATTAATAGTTTTTTTCGGACTCATCAAATTCTGTTTTTTTTTGTATGTCAAGGGGTTAAAATCGTTTTTTTTTTGCTAAAATTACAGTCGAACCTCGATAAGCCGAATTTTTGATAACTCCCTAGAACTTGCCTATGTCAACATTAACATTTTTATATCGATAACTCGATTTTTGGTAATTCTAATTATTTTTAGTTTTCCTTCGACTTCGACTTATCGAGGTCCACTGTAATTAAAATAAAAACGTACCTAAGACGTTGTGGGCCTTCGAATAAACGACGCGATTGCTCGTGATGATTTCGAACAATTTGGTTTCGTTAAGGGCCTCGGAAATTAAGCCGAAAAGTGCGTCATTGTACTGCTTCTTTTGCGCTAAGAACACTTGAAAAAAATTCGAGCTCGCGTTTTCGCTTTCGGGCTAAAATTAAATTTTTTTATTGACTTTAAAATTTAAAATTCACGTAACTCACAATTTCCGGAAAATCTTCAAAAATGGTGTCGTTCAAGTAGTCCTCGGGCGCCCCCAAGATGCGCTCGAGCTCCCCGAGGGCCGCGACCCCCTTCCGCGCGTCCTCCTCGTCGATCCAAACCATCTCGCCCAAAAGCCGCCCAAATTCCGATTTGACGGCGTCGAAAATGTGCGCCGCTTCGTCCTGCGTGCTTTTTTCGAGGAATCTTCGGGCGTACAGCACGTCCGAGGGCTTCAGGAAAAAACTGGATTTTTTTTGTAATTTCACTCAAAAACGATTAATGCGAAAGGGGCGCACCTTTTCCGGGTCAAGTCGGCGCAAAAGAGCGCGCGGTCGTCGCCGAAGGGCTCGTTCACCTGGCACGAGTAGTTTTTCTGCAAGAACTGGAGGTCCTTGGACATGAAGGGCATCATCTCTTCGACGACCTTCCAAACCATGTAATTCGCTTGCACCCTTAAAAAAAACACTAAATTTCGCAATCGGGGGCGGACCCAATCGAATTTTTTACCTTCGCGGAGTGTGGGCGATCAGCTCGAAGAATCCTTCGAGGAAATCGATCGAGGAAAACACCAAGGTCGAATTTTCCGACACCCACGCCGAGGGTTGAACTAAATTGTTAACAAATTCCATCCAGTTTAATTGGGGGTAGTTTTCTTGCGCTTCTTCGACTGTCAATTTCGTCGCTTCGATCGAGTCGTTTTTTTCGCTTTTTAACTTAAAATTAAAAAAATTAATCAAAAATCGCCCCTTGCGAAGTGCGCGGGGGTCGTACCTCGGCCAACTTATTAATAAAATCCAAGACGTCGGCCATTTGGATCTCGGCCTGGTGCCTTTCGGCCCCGAACCTCACCGCCGCCTCCACCATCAGATTTTTATACAAGTACTTGCGGTTATTTGCGAAGGGCTCCAGGTCGGAGGGGGGCGCGATCTAAAACCGATTTTTTTCGTGTGCGAAAGCGATTTGGGGGCGGCGAGCACTTACGTAAAAATTAAATGCGGCGTCCTCGGCGTCGGTGAAGACCCCCGGGGCCAGCATCATGGCGAAAGGGTAGCCCTTGTCGCGCAGCACGTAGACGACGTCCATCCACTCGAAAAGCCGGGCCCGCCAGCGGTACCCAACCACCACCGGCCACCCCTGGATCTCGTCCAGGAACTCTTGGAAAAAATCCATGAAATCTTCGGTGCCCGTTTCGTTCAAGCAAAATTGGTAGAACTCCTTCTGTTTTTGACGACGTGGTGGTCGTCGTCTTCGACGGCTCCCGAACGACTTCGTTTAAATTTTTTCGAGCTCTTCTTCGAGCTGTTGCTTAAATAGTTCTTTTGCGTCGCCTTCGGCTGTGTCGCAAACGAATCTGAAGAAGTCGTCGCAGGGTCGAAGTCTTCGGCGAGCCGGGCTTTGATTGCGGCGGCGACCTCGAGGCACTTCGGATTTTGACAAAATTCTTTTCGGGCTAAAAAAAAATCGTTTTTCTAATAACACAACTGGGGAACGCGCCTCCCAGAGAAGTCATGAAAGGAAGAACAAAATGTAATTTTTCAAAATGTGCTGTATTATTCTGAAATTTTCGAATTTATTTTGAAATTTCTAGTCGGATGGTTAAATGCGCATTAGAGCTCAAAGTGGCACATTTAGATCTTGCGAAAATTAATTTTGACTTCAAATTATTTCGAAAGTAGATTAACTGTTGTGAATGGTGCTTAAAACCGAGTGCGCCATTCGAGCTCAAAGTGGCACATTCCGATCTCAGGAAAATGAAGCGCGCTCCGCGTCGCGCTTCATTTGCTCCTCGCTCGGAAATGTGCCACTTTTCGCTCGAATGCGCACATCCTCGTATTTATTGAATTTTGTATAGTAAACTTTCTTTCAAATCAAAAATTTAATAAAATTTCGCTTAAATGTTCGAAAACGTATTTTTACCATAGCAATGAGTGAAAGGGAGCGAGAAGATACGATAATTTTGTCAATACAAGTGAGAGGAAACGATTAAAATTATTCAATTAATTTTTCGTGTAATTGATTGGTCTAAGTTATTGCAATTTATTAAAAAATTGCTGTGAAATTAATTTGTATTGCAATAAGATGTTTTTTACTTAAACCTATTCATTACACAGGCCTGCAAATTTAAGGCCATGACGTCTTCTTTAGTATCTGATAACTGATTCTGGAGTATTTTGATACGCTGATGACAAATATGAACTTAGTTTTTCTCCATCACCCACAAATTTTTCGGAAAAGCTACAAATAGAAAATCGAAAAAAAAACACGTTTTCTCACAGAACAAAATATATATTTAAAAAAGTACTTGCTTTCTAACTTTGAAAACTATTAAAATATAATTAGAAGACATTGTTAAGCTACAATGCGCATTCATTTTTCTTTACAGAGAAAATCGCGCAAAAGAAGCTTTGGGGAAAAAAGAACCAGATTCCACAAAGAAATTGATATGTATTGTATCTTAACAATGTCTTGTAATAATAATTTAATAGTTTTCAAAGTTAGAAAGCAGATACTTTTTTAAATATATATTTTTTTCTGTGTAAAAACGTGTTTTTTCTCTATGGCTTAAATTTGCAGGTCTATGTAATTTAACAGCAACAAAGACTTACATGTGAACTTGAGGATTATGTACGTAAGGCATCCGGCGATGATTAAAAAATAAAATGGAAAGGGCGAGCAGCTTGCGTTCCATCCCGCTTCGTCTTTGCCACCAGTTTTCGTCCTCTTCGTACTTTCGGGCCAGGACGGCTTTGAGGTACCTAAAATCGAAAAATTACGGGCGGCTTTTGGTTTTAAAAATTGTTTCGGGCTTACGCTCGGTCCATCCGTGCGAACTTAATTGGGGACCTTTTTGGGCGCTGGTCACACGCAAAATGGAAGTGAAAGCGCTCTTTTTTCGACTTCCTAATTATTTTTAATTGGTCCGACGGGCGACAAACGACGCGTTCTGTTTGTTGTTAATTTTTTTTCGATGTGTCGGAGAGGTCATTTCGGTACCACTTATTAACCTTCCGCGTAGTAGGTGGGGTTTTGTCGTGCCCCCGAAAATAAAATGAAATAAAATCCACAAAATTGGACTTTGTGGCAGTTTAATGATAAGAAATATATTTTAATAACTAATAACACAGGCCTGCAAAGAGCCAGCGCCTTTTAGGTCAATTTTTGGCATACCGAACGGAAAAATTACTGACCGGTCTCAAATTGTAGAGGGCAAAAAACTGATTAATCGTGTATAATTTTTTTTTCTTAAAGTGCCTGGAAATTTTTTGTATTATTTTTAAAAGTAAGGGACCGTTGGGCTTAGGGTTTTCAAAATGTATGTTACTGGGACTGCTTTCAAAAACATTTCGTCTTGGCGCTTTTGTATTGTGCGCCCATTTTTCGATTTACACGGTAGATATTTAATTTAAGATTAAACTCATGAAAATCTAAATATATGGGCTTTAATTCAAATTTTTTGATTTGGAAGAAAAGATTAATGCGGAAAAATCTTAGGGATGCGATGATGTGCGCGTTCGAGCGAAAAGTGGCACATTTGCGAGCGAGGGAGGCAAATGAAGCGCGACGCGGAGCGGCGCGCTTCATTTTCCCGAGATCGGAAATGTGCCACTTTGAGCTCGAACGTGCGCACTCGGTTTTAAGCACGATTCACAATAGTTAATTCACTTTTGATTTTTTTTAAGTCAAAATTTATTTTCGCTAGATCGAAATGTGCCGTTTTGAGCTCGAACGTGCATTTAGCCATCCCGACTAGAAATTTCAAAATAATTTCGAAAATTTCAAAAATAATACAGCACATTTTGAAAAAATTACATTTTCGTTCTTCTCTGGGAGGCGCGCCCCCCAGTTTGGAAACCACTGGTTTGGAGCAATCCTCGTTTTGACAAAGTAATTTAAAAAACGCTAAGTACGCCACTGTAAATCGTTTGGATTTATTTCATTAGAAACCGTACATGTGTATAACTTTCTTATCGCCAGCCGTTATTGTTAGTTGTTATCGGACTTTCGTGCCGCGCACTTCGATTTTGTTGTTGGCTTTTTAATTGTTAGTGTCTTTTAAATCAATTAAAGCGTGGTCGGCGACTAATAATTAAAATGTGGGTCTTCTGGGGGAGCGCCGTCGAGGACGACGTCCAATGTGAGTGCTTTTGGAAATTTAATTTTTTTTTTGGGCGCCTCATTTATTTATAACAATTTTTCTTAATTGGCGGTGATAATTTGGCGACGTTTCATCCCTTAATTTACGCGGTTTAATGCGTTTGAAAATTTCTGGAACAAAGAATGAAATTATCATATCGGAAACGCTTGGAGCTTTTGGAGTGTTTTCGAAGCGATATCGATTTTATTTTTAACAGCAGGCTTTATTGTTGTATAATCGTTTTAAACACTTCGCCTTTTATTTCTAAACAATTTGTTACTGTTAATTAATAATAATTGCGTTCGTCTTTTTTAATTAAAAAAAAAATGCGTCGGTTTTAGCGTCGGAGTAGCGCATTTTTCGTTCGGAAATCGGATCGGTTTATTCGAGATTGTTTTTCGAATTTTTTTAAGGGTAAGACACCCCTTAAGTGCGACAGTCTAAAGTCAATGATCTGAGGATTTTAATTTTGGGAGTATTTCCAAAAATAACAATTACTCAAAAAAATTATAAAAATTAATTCGATTTTATTGTGAATTTTAAGTGATTTTAATTCGATTAGCTTTTTGATTTTTGGAATCTCTTAGTTTGTTTTATATTAATCAGATAATCGCAATTGAAAAACTTGAATTTTTTTTATGAGAACTTTCAAAGTCGGGTTCCGTTAGGGCATTCCCCAGCAGCTCCCAGTTATCTTTAAATTAATTTGTCCACGTGGAAAAAAAAAGGTTTGGATCTACGTAAATTTAAATTACCCATTTTGAAGATCAAATTTATTGATTTTCCTATTGGGCATGCCCCATTGAGACCCAAAGGGGGCCAAATAGATACGTAGGGCGTTCTTAAAGTAATTTCTAGTCGAGATATTAAATTATTAGGATCGGGGGAGAAAGAAAAAGGAAATAAACCGAAATAATCGGATCGGTTTATTTGAGATTGTTTTTCGAATTTTTTAAGGGTAAGACACCCCTCAAGCACGGAGTCTAAAGCCCACAACCTGGCGATTTTAAATTTAGGAGTATTTCCAAAAATTACAATTACTCAAAAAAAATTATAAAAATTAATTCGAGATCGGAGTGTGCCACTTTGAGCTCGAACGCGCACACTCGACTTTAAGCACGAATACCAAAAGTCCGTTTTAACACAAAAAAAAATTGGTTACGTTAGTTATACCCCCCACCTCGTACCCGGAAGGTTAATCGAATTCGTTTTTGGGGCACAGGGATATTAAAAATAAAAAAGTCGGGCCTTCTCAGCGAGACACCTGTTTTATTGAATAATGTCATTCCACCAGCCTTGCATTACTAAGTTTTTAATTTTTTCGACCCTGACACGAATTAAGCTCGTTATTTATTTTTTTTAAACAAAAATTGTATAATGCGTTCGGGGCCGCTCTTTAAGGTACAAAAGTGGTAAAACGAACAGCTTAAGTTTTAGAAGACTTGGCACTTTTTGGCGGGGTTCATCTTCGAGTTCGTGGGACAGGCGAAGTCCTTGGCGAAGTCGGGGTTGTTGCGGATGGGTCCGGTGGCCCGGAAGGCGCTGAGGGCGTGATCGTCGTACTTGAGGCTTTGTTCCAGGGATTTTCCCGTCAGTTTGTAGCATTCGTAGGAGATGGCCGAAATCCAGAATAACTGGTAGGGGGTGTAGTCGATTCCGGTGAGCTGGGGCTCTTCGCCGTTTTGCTGGACCCATTTCTTGTACGCCTGGTAGGAGACTTTTAATCCCGTGTAGTCGGCTATGTTTTCTTCCAAAGTTTGGGTGCCGTTGATCTTGAAGAAGATTTTTCGATTAGACGGGGCGAAATGAGTTTTGGGCTTTGCGCACCCCCATTAGTGTTTATTTTTTTAAGGGAAAACTGGTGTTTTTTTGATTGGTAATAATTTAATTTTAATCAGGGCTTTTATTTGGAGGGTAAAAACTTTTTTTTGCGGTCAGCGTGGTTCGCGTTAGAAAAAAAATCATTTATGGAAAACCAATTGAAAATAATTAAATGTGGTTTTGGAAAAAATTGGAATAGATTAGTTTGAGCACATTATTTATTAGTTTGAAGAGATTTCCTTTTGTCGTTATAGAATTGTCATTTTTTGAATTTAAAATGTAATAGTAAATTTTGGGTTCTCGTAGAAACCCTAAAGAATTTTTTTTCAAAAATTCGCCGAAACACGTATGAGCTCAAATTTAATGCCATTTCGATTTTTGAAAACCGCATTCAAATCGGTGATTGCCTTTTGTCGTTATTAACAATTTGTCGGGACAGTTTGTAATTTTAATAACAAATTTGCAATTTGTAGGGTTAACGGTTAAAAAAATCAATTTTTTTATAATCAATTGAGATATTTAAATGTAGTTTTTAACAAACTCAAATACATTAATTTGGGCATATTATTTATTGGTTTGAACAGATTTCCTTTGGTCATAAGGAATTAACGATTTTTTTAGATTGAAATGTAATTGTAAATTTTGAGTTTCTGTAGAACTCTTGAAGATTTTTTTTCTAAAAATCCCAGAGACACCTATTAGCTTAAATTTAATGCCATTTCTATTTTTGAAAACCGCATTTAAATCGGCGCTTGTATTTTGTCATTTATAAACGATTTGTCGCGACTGTTTGTAATTTTAATAAAAAATTTGCAATTTGTGGAATTAACGTTTGATAACCATCAATTTTTTTTTATAACAAATGGAGATATTTAAATGTGGTTTTAACAAACTGAAATAAATGAATTTGGGCATATTATTTATTGGTTTGAACCGATTTCCTTTGGCCATAATGAAATTACGATTTTTTTTAGATTGAAATGTAATTCAAAATTTTGAGTTTTGTAGAAGTCTTGAAGATTTTTTTTCTACAAATCGCCGAGACACCTATTAGCTCAAATCTAATGCCATTTTGATTTTTGAAAACTGCATTTAAATCGGAGCTTGCCTTTTGTCGTTATAAACGATTTGTCGCAACACTTTAATAAAAAATTTGCAATTTGTGGAGTTAACAGTTAAAAAACATTAATTTTTTTATAACCAATGGAGATATTTAAACGCGGTTTTTAATAAACTAAAATACATTAATTTGGGCATATTATTTATTGGTTTGAAAAAATTTCCTTTGGTCATAAGGAAACGAGGATTTTTTAAATTGAAATGTAATTCTAAATTTTGAGTTTCTGTAGAACTCCTGAAAATTTTTTTTCTAAAAATCTCCGAGACACCTATTAGCTCAAATTTAATGCCATTTCGATTTTTGAAAACGGCATTTAAATAGGAGCTTTTGTTTTGCCGTTGTAAACGATTCGTCGCAACCCTTTATAATTTTAATAAAAATTTTGCAATTTGTTGGGTTAACGCTATAACAATAAGCAATTTTTCAAAAACTAATAGAGATATTTAAATACGGTTTTTAACAAACTAAAATACATTCATTTGGGCATATTATTTATTACTTTGAAAAAACAAAATTTCGTCATAGCGAAATGACGATTTTTTTAGTTCGAAATGTAACAGTAAATTTTGGATTCTTGTAGAAACCTTAAAGAATTTTTGTCTAAAAATCGCTGAGACACCTATAGGCTCAAATTTAATGCCATTTAGATTTTTGAAAACCGCACTCAAATCGGAGCTTTGTTTTGCCCTTGTAAACGATTCGTCGCACCCCTTAATAATTTTAATAAAAAATTTGCGATTTGTTGAGTTGCCGCTATAACAATAAGCAATTTTTTAAAAACTAATAGAGGTATTTGAATGCGGTTTTTAACAAACTAAAATACATTAATTTGGGCGTCTTTTTATTAGTTAGAAAAAATTTCTTTTCGTCATAGCGAAATGACGATTTTTTTAGATCGAAATGTAACAGTAAATTTTGGGTTCTCGTAGAAACCTTAGAGATTTTTTTTCCAAAAATTCCCGAGACACGTCTTAGCTCAAATTTAATGCCATTTTGATTTTTAAAAACCGCATTCAAATCCGACCATTGGTTTTCGAGCGACGCCCACTTTGTCGCTTAAACTTGCGTTTCGCTCAAAAATCAAAATAATTACCGTATCTTCCGTGTCCTCGACGTCGAAACTCTCGGCCTCTTCGACCATGCACCGGGTAACCTCTTCGAAATTCTTTTTCGTCGCCTCCGACCACATCTCCTCCGGATTGCCGTCTTTGTCGTACTCGCTGGCCGTTTCGCAAAATGCGTGCGTCAATTCGTGTCCGATGATCGACCCCAACGACCCGTAATTCAAATACATCGGTCTTTCCTCTTCGTAGAACAGCCCTTGGAGGATGCCCACGGGCAAAACTAATTTTCGTTTATCAATTAATTGTTTTTAAAATAAATGGGGGGCACAAACCTAGAGCGTTGTCTTCGATCGAATACATCGCGTTAACCTTTGTTATAACTTTGTAAAAAAATTCGTAGTTGGAATCCTTCACCGATTTTATCAAATCGGCGAAATTCATTTCCAAAAGTTGCTTCGTGTGCCGCAGAAGAATCTCGAAAAACGTCTTGTCCTCCAGGTCCTCGTCCATCTGCAATTCGTCCCATTTTTAGCGAAATTTTAATTTTTTTTGAAGCCACTCACGTTTTTGATCGGCGTAAACTTTTCGAAGATCGCGTCGCTGAAGTAATCGCCAGGCGTACCAACAATTTCGACAATACTTTCGGCCTTCTCCAAAGCCTAACTCTCGTCCCCTCGTCCATCCAACTATTTTTCTCCAAAACGTCCACGAATTGCTCCTTGACGCTCTTCAAAAGGCTCTGCACCCGGTCCTTTTTCTCTTCGGGCAGGTACTTTCGGGCGTAGGTTATGTAGGCGGGGGAGGGCAAAAAACTAAACCGACCCCGAGCAAAAATGAAAATTTAGTTGTTAAAGAATAATTTATTAAGTGTGTTTAACACCGATGCCCGTGCAGAAATTGTGTCAGGCTTCTAATAAGGCCCTTTAAAGATTTCTCTTACGCTTACATTTAAATTTAGTTCGGCAAATATCGATTTTACGTTCGTAAAACCGCTTTACCATAGCAATGGGTGGAAGGGAGCGAAAAGATACGAAAATCGGGGAAGTGCGAGCGAGAGGGAACGATTAAAATTAATTGACAAGCTTTTCGTGTTATTTATTGGTTTGAATTGTTGTGAATAGTGCTTAAAACCGAGTGTGCACATTCGAGCTCAAAGTGGCACATTCCGATCTCGGGAAAATGAAGCGCGCCGCTCCGCGTCGCGCTTCATTTGCCTCCCTCGCTCGGAAATGTGCCACTTTTCGCTCGAATGCGCACATCTTTGTATTTATAGAATTTGTCTATTTTATTCTTAGCTTTTTCAAATTAATTTTAGTAAATATCGATTTTATGCAAATTTTCAAATTAAATACAGTGAAATCACGATAAATTAAAACTGGGAAAAAATCAAAAATAATTTATGTAATATATCTTATAAATCGCCTTTTGAAAATCCGCTTCAAATAAGCCAATGAGATTAGCTCATTTTTAATGGCCGCTAATTAATTAGCCAATCAGAACAGCTTAATTGCTTTGTAACCATGGCTATACTACAAATATTAAAATAACATCGTTTCGAAATAACTAAATCATATTTCAAATTAAATACAGTTACAACTCATTTGCTTCCCTCGCTCGGAAATGTGCCACTTTTCGCTCGAATGCACACACACTCCCCATTCGTCAAATTTCTCTACTTCATCCTTCACCCTTTTAAATAATAATTTAAATTTACTGAAGTAAATATCGACTTTATGTTCGAAAAACGTTTTTAATAGGGCCCTTTAAAGATTTCCCTTACACTTTAAAGGGCCCTAAAAGGATGGTCACGCTTCGTAAAAGTGGGCCTTTAAGAGAAATGTAATGGGGGCCTTTAAGGGCAATGTAATAAGGTCCTTTAAAGTTTTCCCTTACATTTAATTTTCTTTGCCTGGTGTATAATAAGAAAATAATTTTTTTTAGAATATTAGTAAAGCTTAGTTAAACATAAAGCAATATCCAGCTGAGGTAAAAGACAACAAAAGATATTTTTCTATTGTTAGTTCTGTATTTGTTAAAATTAGAAATAATTAATGCCTTTTTGCTTTTAGAAACCTGTTAGGATATATGTATATAACTTCTAAACTTTTTTTTCAAACTAAAAAAAAGAAATTTTTTGAAAGAAAAATTTATTTGGGTTTTGTGACCTTATGTTTAACTCGCCCTTTCCTGTAACAAATACTAACAAATAAAAGCCCCCCACCCCCGCCCTACAAATAGGCTGTTATGTAATTTATGAATGACTTCTTAGTAATGTACATAAAGATACTTATTAATAATCATTACTTTTAGCTGTCAATAAAAGTATTATGTATGAGTGTAAATTGTAAAACAAATAAAAAATAACAATTTAATTGCTAACTTCACAACTTGCAGTAAATAGAAATAATTTGATATTTTCTAAATAAGATATTCAATAATTTTATTATGGACTTTTCTTATGGAATCCACAAAAAGACATTTAAGGGTCCTTTAATATTTACCGTAACTAAAACCTATTAAGGAATTCTTGAGAAAAATTAAAAGGCCCTTCAATGGTTACTCTGAAAAACCCCTAAAAGGATTGCCTTAACATAACCCGACAATGCCTTTTACTGGCTTTAAAAAGGATTCACCGAGAAACGTTTTAACGTGGAATCCACAACGTAGCATTTAAGGGCCCCCACCACTGTTAGGGCATCCATAGTAAATTTCTGCACGGGTCGGATTTTTGGGAGTGCAGAAGAGCACCATAGCTAGTTATTACAAGAATCAAATCTACGGCCCTTATCAAACGAAAAATAAATTTAAATTTATTCAAGTTTTAATTTTTTGAATTGAAAAATAGAAAATTAATATAGTCAAACTCGATGATTACGACGATGTGCGCATTCGAGCGAAAAGTGGCACATTTCCGAGCGAGGGAGGCAAATGAAGCGCGACGCGGAGCGGCGCGCTTCATTTTCCCGAGATCGGAATGTGCCACTTTGAGCTCGAATGCGCACACTTGGTTTTAAGCACGATTCACAACATTTTAAACCAATAAATTAAACGAAAAGTTAGTTAATTAATTTTAATGGTTCCCTCTCGCTCGCACTTACGAGATTTTCGTATCTTTTCGATCCCTTCCACCCATTGCTATAGTAAATACGTTTTTCGAATATAAAATCGATATTTTCTAAATTAAATTAAAATTTTTAATTTGAAGGAGCTTATGGTAAATTATATAAATGTATTAAATACGAGGATGTGCGCATTCGAGCGAAAAGTGGCACATTTCCGAGCGAGGGAAGCAAATGAAGCGCGACGCGGAGCGGCGCGCTTCATTTTCCCGAGATCGGAATGTGCCACTTTGAGCTCGAATGTGCACACTCGGTTTTAAGCATGATTCACAATATTTTAGGGCAATAAATTACACGAAAAATTAATTGAATAATTTTAATCGTTCCCTCTCTTTCGCACTTACTAAATTGTCGTATCTTCTCGCTCCCTTCCACTCATTGCTATGGTAAATACGTTTTTCAATAACGTAGCATTTAAGGGCCCCTACCTCTGTTAGGGCATCCATAGTAAATTTCTGCACGGCTGCACGCGAGTTTTTCATTATTCGGTGGGGCAACCGCACTTGTGCCGCACCACAGCACCCCGGCACACAGTTCATCTTAAAACCCACGCAGCGCTAGTGCGCCCACATTTCATTTTTGCTCGGGAAAATTAAAAACAAAAATCAAATTAAAAAATACGTGCCTGCGACTGATGATGCTCTTGCAAAATCTAAAACGGTTCGTAGTCGAAGCGTAGCCGTCCGAAAGGCACTTGTAGTTGTCCTCCAACTTTTGAATCTCTTGCGGAAAAAAATTGATGACGTTATCGATCACGAACCAAATGATGTAGTTGGCTAAAATCCTATTTGTTTTCAATTAAAAATCAAAGGTTGCGGTTTTTTGGGGGAGGGGGCACCCGCACCTTTTGGGCGTCTTGTTGATCAAAGCGGCCAGCGCCTCGGCGAAGTCGTCGTAGGGAAAGACGACGTGATCTTCGGCCGACAATCGCGTGACCGGATGGATTATTTTGTTGATGAATCGCAGCCAATCGATGTCCGGATAGGCCCTTTGGAAGTCTTCGATTTTGAGCCGATGGGCCAGAAAGAACTCGGTTCGATTGAATCGCGTCGTGCCGTTGTACTCGTTTTCGTAGTTGTTTTTTTCTGAAACCTTATCGAAAACAATTTTTTTTTTCAAATGGTCCATGGGGCATTAATTACGTTGCTGAGGCGCTCCATAAAATCGAAGACCTTTTCCATCTCGGCCGCGGCCCTGTTCTCGTCCGCCCCGAAGGCGACGGCCACCGCGGCCATGTAGCTCTTGTAGGACTCCTCGAGCTTTTCCTTGACGCGCGTCAAAAAGGGCTCGCTGATCTAAAATTTGCAAGAAATTAAAGGCTCGTCCAAAATGCAGGACGAACAATACATAAAGGATATTGCGATTTTTTTCCAAGGGGTCCCTCGTGGTCTCCACGTCCAAGATCATCCTGTAAGGGTACCCTTCCTGCCGAAACGTCGCCACCATCTCGATCCAATCGAAAAACTTCGTTCCACTCGTGCCCCAAGACCACGGGCCACCCCCCGACCTCCTCCAGGGTTCGGTTAAAGATGTCCAGCGCCGCCGTCCCCTCCTCGTCCGTTTCGTTCATGCACAGCTTGAAGATCCTCTTCTGCGTCTTGATGAAAGGGGAGTCTTCGTCGAGGGCGGCTCCTTGATGATCTCGGTGAGCTGACGTTCGACTTTGTTCTCGAGCTGCTTGACGGAGGAGGCTTTGAGGTCGCCGTGGGTTTGCTCGATGAACTTGCCGCAGGCGAACTGGAAGAAGTCTTCGCAGGGGTCGATGCGGGGGTCGATGTGGCTGACGATCTGGGAGGCGGAGAGGAGGCATGATGGCGAGTCGCACGCTTTTTTGGACCCTGCGCAAAGACGACCGATAAATTTAATTGTTTTAGGCGCGCGTCTAGCGAAAATTTGACAGTGCGAAGTTCTCCGCCTAGAAAAGTAAATTAATTAATGTGAATCGGGCTTAAAAGCGAGTGTGGACGTTGTAGTTTTGGAAACGACTGGTTTGGCTGTCCGTGATATTTAATTTAATTGCTCCAAAGAAGTATGACTTCTAACGCGCGCGCATTAGTACACGAACCGGTTTTTTTTATTGCGTAAAATGCCTTTTCGTTAATTAATTTCGTTTTAGATTAAAAAAATTGGGAACTAAGTGACTAGAAATTTCAGTTAGGCGGAATTAGGGCATGCCACAGACTTGCCCTATTCGGCAAGCCTTCGGTTGCCGCATTAGTCAAAAATGCCAACGACTTCCGAATCTGGAATTTTATTGGGGCGCCAATTTTTTCGTTTTGCCTCACGTGGACCCGACGAGGTTACAATTAGGCTCGTCTTCGTTCGAAAAACGTAATTTTTCGGCATGCCTTACTCAAATTTTTTATCGGGCACTTTCGTACGCTTAATATTTTTTTTTCGAAGTTCCCGCGTTTGGCACCCACATACAAAAAAAACCGAATTTGATACACAAATAACATAAAATAAATAATTAATAGTTTTAAAATATTTTGAAATATATAGAGCAGTGTTTCTCAATCTTTTTCTAACATTCCCCACCTAAGTCATTCTAAAATTTTCACGCATATAATATATAACATATAAATATTTTTTTATATTTAAAAATTGAATTATTCCATAAATGAAGCCTAATTACAACTTGTTCAAGACACAAGATTTAGGTTTTAGCAAAAAATCACTAGGAAATTATTAAGAAAAAAAAACAATAAGGAAATTTTAAAAACATAAACTAAAAAA
The DNA here is from genome assembly GCA_036325965.1 of Sinopyrophorus schimmeli. Classification (NCBI taxonomy): domain Eukaryota; kingdom Metazoa; phylum Arthropoda; class Insecta; order Coleoptera; family Elateridae; genus Sinopyrophorus; species Sinopyrophorus schimmeli. The sequence continues at coordinate 556,459 of JARFIZ010000398.1, forward strand.
TATTTTTATATCGATAGCTCGAATTTTTGATCACGCGAATTATTTTTAGTTTCTCTTCAACTTCGACTTATCGAGGTTTGACTGTATTTAATTTTATAAATTTAATATTTCTGAACAATTAAGATAATTTATTTATTGAGTTTTCTCCAATATTAATTTTATTTGCGTAAATTAATGATCTTCAAAGTTTTTGAAAACCACAAATTCTGTATTTACTCTATTTGAGTTTTTTGAAAATACATAATAATTTTTTCATCAAAATTTCCTTTTAAATTTACCGAATAAAGTTTTGTTTTATTCAATTTGTGTTATACAAAAAAAATTGATAATTAAAAATTTCTAAAGTTCTTAAATATATTTTAAAAATTTTCCAAGTTATTAATTTATTTAATTTGAGTTGTCTAAAAACTTAAAATAATTTATTCTTCGAGTTTACTTTAATAATTTTGCTAAATGTTTAAAACTGAATTTCATTTTATGTAAAAAAAAACCGGTGCATGTACTTATGTACGCACGTTAGAAGTAATACTTCTTTGGCGCGACTAAATTAAATATAACAACGCGCTATGTTGCGCTTGTGTATAGCTAGACCAGTGGTCATCAAACTATATGTTACTGCGCATATGTCGTTTTATTTGAATACATTGCCATTTCCTTTTTAAATCCAAAAAGTAATTTAAACAAATTGAATAAATACGAAGATGTGCGCGTTCGAGCGAAAAGTGGCACATTTTCGAGCGAGGGGAAGCAAATGAAGCGCGACGCGGAAGCGGCGCGCTTCATTTTCCCGAGATCGGAAATGTGCCACTTTGAGCTCGAACGCGCACACTCGGCTTTAAGCACACTTTACAAGAATTAATTTACTCTCTGGACAATTCGCAATTAAATATTACCGAATTATATTAATAACAAAATTCCCAAATCGCCAATTTTGGAGTTAAACCGGCCAAAAAAAAAAAACGAAATCGGAGAAATCAGTGCCGTACTGGACGAAATAGAATACAATTAAACACAATTTACAACAAAAAATACACGCCTCCGAATTCTCGATTAAATAATTTCCTGGCTTCTTCAGCCTTGACATATTTTCACACACCGCCCGTGAATGCCGTTTATTTATTTATTTATAATTTTTTTTTCGAGGCCTCTCCGCGCACTCCGATCCAGAAAAAAAAAGCATTAATTAACAACTCACCTACATTTCGAAAAGACACGTAAAAAACGGTCACGCTCGAAACGACCAACGAAACGATCAAAGAGACGAGCAGCTTCTTCTCGAGCTTCGATCTGCGATTCCACCAGTTGTACTTTATTATGTCGGAGTGCCTTCAAAAAAATTTTTTTTCCAACTTGTTACAAGTTCCCCCCTAAGCGGTCGTGCGACTTACTGTTTTTCCATGGGGAAAGGACGAAACGACACAGAAAAAGCGGTACGCGCGTTCAAACAACCGTCGACGACGTTCTGCCTCGCTTTTGTGTAATTTGCAATTATTCTCAATTTGTGAAAATGTGCTGTGCGTATTTTAAAATGTGGAAATTATGTGGCTTGTTCGTTAACTAAACCAAATTATAGGTTAAATTAATTGTGGGGCTGCGCCCCGAGGCTTCCTCTCTCAAAAAAATGCAATTTGATTTTTTTTGAATTTATTTTTAAAAATAAATCAAACTAAAATTAAACAAAAAAGACTCTAAATTAAAAGGAAATGTCTACATCTTTTGTGGGGGGTGGGGGTGTTAATTAAAAAAAAAACAATTTTTTTTGGGGACTTATAATAAAAAAAAATCGATTTTCTAAATGTAATTAATTTATTTACTACAGAACAAAAAAAATATATACAAATTCGTTAAAGCGGCAAGAAAAAACGATTTACAACTCGCATTTTTCTTCGGGGTTCATCTCGGCGCCCGGGGCGCACCCGAAGTCCCCCTCGAACTCCCCGCTGTTAATTGCGGGGCCGTTATTTTCGAAAAACAGCCGTTCGTATGTGCCTATGACGTCCTCCTCGTCGACGGCGCATCTCTGCGCGAAAGCCTCGATCCAAAACAACTGATTGGGGCCGTAGTCGATCCCGATCAGCGGCAATTCCTCCCCGTTCTCCTCGACCCACTTCTGGTAGGCCCGGTGGGCCGCCTTCACCCCGGTCAAGGAGGCGAAGTATATCACTCGCGCGAGTTCGACGAAATCCTGCAAATTTACCGTTAGACTCGTTTTTGACTGGGGGGTGGTAATTTTGGGGGACCTCTTCGATCTCGGAGGCCTTGGTGAGGCAGTCGCCGTGCGCGACGAAGGCCTTGAGGGTTTCCGGGGACCAGGTGTGCTCCTCGTTGTCCTTCAGCCTGGTGGTGATGGCGTAGGTGAAGAATTTCCCGACGAGGCTGCCCAGGGCTGCGTAATTTAAGTACGTCGGCCCTTCGGGGTTGTAATTTAGCTTCTGAAGGGTGCCCATCGGAATAACTTGAAAAGAAAACAGTTTAATTGTGGCCAAGCGAAAAATTTGGGTGCGAACCCAAGCCGTCGCCGTTGAAATTGAAAATCGGGTCCGTGGACGCGGTTTTCGCATAAAAAAAGATGTCGTTTTCGGTGTCGTTTCCGGGCACGTGCAGCAAGGACAAGAAGCCATCCTGCACCTGCCTCCTGCGATTTAGGTACAGAGACAGGAAGTTGCGTCCTTTGAGGAGTTTCTAAAATCGGGCATTAAATTAGTCCGAAGCTCGCCCGCAGTTGGCTTCGCGCTCACGTTCTTCCCCGAGTCGAACTTCTCGAAGATGGCGTCGTCGTGGTAGTCCCCGGGCATGCCCAGGATCAAGGTGAAGTTCTCCATGTAGGACATTATGTCGTTTCGGTCTTCTTCGGCGATCCATTCGATGGCGTCCAGCATTTCGAGATATTCGCCCGCGATCGAAGTCAGCATCTCTTCGACGCCCTCTTTCTCTTCGGCCGTGAGGAAGTTGCGGGTGTAGATCACCTCGGAGGGCCGGGGGATGAAGCTGGAAGGGCGGTTTTTTGAGTTTTTGCGGTTCGGGCGTGGGGTTTCGCGGCGTTTACCTTTCGGAGAGGACGTTTTTGCAGAGCTCGAAGCGGTCCTTCGGGTGGAGGGGGACGTCAAGGACGCAGGAGTAGTTTGCTTCTAATTGTCGTAATTCGGGCGATAAAAACGGGAGTAATTGTTCTATTACGCTCCATATTATGTAATTGCTTGGGTCCTGCAAAGAATTTAAATTTTGCGAAATAAAATGCGATTTTGGGTTCGGCGGGATTAGAATTTTCTAAGTTGGCGGGATTTGTTGGGAACGGTCGAGGAATTGGGTTTTTGGGGCTGGAGCACCTTTAGAAAAAATTGTGGGATGCCCCCCACAATGTTTTGAGGGAGTAATATTTTAAAGCAATTTGATTTATTTTTTGGGGGGTGACTTTAAGAAGTTGGTGGTGGAATTTTTTAAACACTTTTTGAAATTGAGATGTATGGAACTGTTTTACGAGGGGTGCTTTTAAAAAAATATAAGGGGGCCCCAGCAATTTTTTTTTTTTTAATTATTTAAAATAATTGGGAAGGGATTTCATGGTTTTTTAAGGGGCGACATTAAAGGGTTGGAGTTTTGTTAATGAGAGAAATTTTTGTAATTCGTTTAAAAATTCAGATTTTTGAGACTTTTTTACTTCGGGTACCACCAAAAAAAATATGGGGTATCTCATTAACCCCTTGACATAGAACTGTATTCAATTTTATGTTCCGAAAAAGGTTTGTTTTTAACAATAATTTTGTTAAAAGGCACAAAATTTGCGATTTGGAAATTTTGTTATTAATATAATTCTGTAATATTTAATTGCGAATTGTCCAGAGAGTAAATTAATTCTTGTAAAGTGTGCTTAAAGCCGAGTGTGCGCGTTCGAGCTCAAAGTGGCACATTTCCGATCTCGGAAAATGAAGCGCGCCGCCCGCGTCGCGCTTCATTTGCCCTCGCTCGAAAATGTGCCACTTTTCGCTCGAACGCGCACATCTTCGTATTTATTCAATTTGTTTAAATTACTTTTGGATTTAAAAGGAAATAGCAATGTATTCAAATAAAACGACATATGCGCAGTAACATATAGTTTGATAACCACTGGTCTAGCTATACACAAGCGCAACATGGCGCGTTGTTATATTTAATTTAGTCGCGCCAAAGAAGTATTACTTCTAACGTGCGTACATAAGTACATGCACCGGTTTTTTACATAGAATGAAATTCAGTTTTAAACATTTAGCAAAATTATTAAAGTAAACTCGAAGAATAAATTATTTTAAGTTTTTAGACAACTCAAATTAAATAAATTAATAACTTGGAAAATTTTTAAAATATATTTAAGAACTTTAGAAATTTTTAATTATCAATTTTTTGTATAACACAAATTGAATAAAACAAAACTTTATTCGGTAAATTTAAAAGGAAATTTTGATGAAAAATTATTATGTATTTTCAGAAAACTCAAATAGAGTAAATACAGAATTTGTGGTTTTTCAAAAAACTTTGAAGATCATTAATTTACGCAAATAAAATTAATATTGGAGAAAACTCAATAAATAAATTATCTTAATTGTTCAGAAATATTAAATTTATAAAATTAAATACAGTCAAACCTCGATAGGTCGAAGTTGAAGAGAAACTAAAAATAATTCGCGTTATCAAAAATTCGAGCTATCGATATAAAAATATTTTTTAATTTATGTTTTTAAAATTTAATTATTGTTTTTTTTTAATAATTTCCTAGTGATTTCTTGCTAAAACCTAAATCTTGTGTCTTGAACAAGTTGTAATTAGGCTTCATTTATGGAATAATTCAATTTTTAAATATAAAAAAATATTTATATGTTATATATTATATGCATCAAAATTTTAGAATGGCTTAGGTGGGGAATGTTAAAAAAAGATTGGGAAACACTGCTCTACATATTTCAAAATATTTTAAAATTATTTATTATTTATTTTATATTATTTGTGAATCAAATTCGGTTTTTTTGTATGTCAAGGGATTAAAATATCGAGAAAAAAAATAATCAAACATTCAATTTAAATAATCTAAATTTAATTTAATTTGGGAAAAAAAATTACGAGGGGTTCCTTTAAGGGTTGGTAACTTTACGATTAAATTAAATTTAGCACTAAAAATTGCTTTTTATAGATAATCAGTTTTGAGCACTTTCAAAAAAAAAACAAAGTTTTTTTAAAAATAATTAAAATTACCTAATCAATTTCGTGCTGCAAAATTTTGATTTTTGATTCTACGCCGATAAATCCAAAAAGGTCTCCTTATATTTTTTTATTAAAGATTTTAATTAAAAAAAAATCGAAATTCCTCGCGTACTTAACGAGAAAAAAAAGCGCATCCTTACTTTTGATTTTTTCTTCAAATCGAAACACATCTAAAGGGCCACATTTTTTTTATCAACCGAAATTTTTACATTCTTTTTTCAAAATAGAAATCATCAGCATTTGTTCTTTGAAACAAAGGCCCAACAAATTATTTATAAAAATTTTTTAGCTCTTTAAAAAATTAAGCGTTACCTCTTGGTCGTCTTATACATCATAATGGAAAAGGCGTCCATAAAATCGGCGTCCGGAAACACCATCACGTGCTTATACGTAACTTTCGCCACCGGAAACAGGTACATATTGATAAAATTCATCCAATCGACGTCGTCCTCGTACAGCTGGAACTCTTCGACGGTGAACCGCGTGCGATTGCTCGGCGCCCTAAAATTCTCTTCGACGGCCTAAAACAATTTGTACCAAAAAAAAAAAAAAAACTAGCCGAAACCAAATTCGAAATTTTACTTCTCTGAGGCGCTCCCTAAAATCGAAAACCTTTTCCATCTCGGCGGCGGCCCGATTCCTGGCCGCCCCGAAGACGACGGCCACCTCGGTCATGAAGTCCTTGTAGGTCTCGTGGTGCTCCCGCTTGATCTCCTTCAAGTGGGGCACTTGGATCTGCAATTTTTCGGTTACCAATTGCTCTTAGGGACTTCGTCATTAATTACGTATAAAATCCGTTCGTCCTCCTCCAGAGGTCGGCCCCCATGTCGATGCTCAAGAGCATCGAGTCGAAGTACCCCTTCTTCCTCAACTTGATCACCATGTCCGTCCACTCGAACTGGCGGTCCTTCCACTTGTCCCCCAGGACCACGGGCCATCCGTTCAGCTCCTTCAGCAGATCCTCGAAGATCTTCAGCGAATTGTGCTCGGCCACCGACTCGTTCATGCACGCCTTGAACAGCTCCTTCTCGCTCTTGACCAGGTAATGGTCGTCGCCGTTGATGGGCTCCTCCAGGATCTCCAGCAGCTCGGCGTCGATCTCTTCGTCCCAATTGCGCGCCCTGTGATTGTTGCAGGAAAATGCGAAGAAGTCGGCGCAGGGGTCCACGTCGGGGTCGGTCTGCTCCAGGAGCCTGGAGGAGGCCGAAATGCACTCGGGGAAGTCGCAGAGCTCGCTGCTTTCGACTGCGGAAAAAGTTAGGGTTTTTTCGGGGCGGGAAAATTAATCGCGACTCACCTGTCGAAGGCTTAATGACGAAGTACAGAAGGGAACCGATTAGGGCCACGACTAGGATCACGAGGAGGACGATCAATTTTTTTTCCAGGCCCGAACGCTGGCGCCACCACTGCTTGCCGTCGTCGTCGTTCCACATGATTTCTTGCGGCTCGGAGCTGGGGTAACTTGGTTTAGAATTTTATTGGGTTGGGGTTGTTTGGTTTTTTTTTTGAAAACTTACGCCCTGATCGTTTCCATTGCGCCTTTTTTTTTGGATTAGTGGTGCAGACGATGGACCGCGCACTCGACCATCAGCACACTTGAAAGGGTACTAAATTTAATTTGCGAATTAAAATGTGTTTTAGGTTTTAATTGGGAAAAATTACGCGTTTAAATTGGTTTTATTACAGTTGGGAGAAGAGTCGTTATGAAATTGTTTCCGCTCGTTTTTTTGGAAATTTACGGCGGGCTGCGACGCCATTAAATTCGATTAAGCTTTTTTTTTTTTTTTTTGAAAAAGTAAAGGACGAAATTTAAGGCACTTGAAGTTAAATGCCTTTTTGTTTAGTGGAGAGCCTGGTTTAATGGGACAATTCGTTTTTCTGTTACGAAACAAATTTGTGCGACGTTTTTTATGCTTTGTTCAATTGTAATAAGTTGTTAAATTTTATGAAAATAAAGTGAAATAATTATATGCGAATATAGGGTTTTAAATGAACCGAAAATGTGCGTATTTTTTTACATTTGGTGCCATTTGCTTTAATAATAATTTGTTTGGCCGAATTTTTAAATAGAAATAAAACTTTCTATTTTGAGCGCGGGAAAAAAATGAAAACTAGGTTTTAAAAAAAATCGCCGAAACACCTATTTGCTGAAATTTGATTATCTTTCGACTGGTAAAAGCTCATTTCAATCTGAGCATTCGTTTGCTTGTTATAAACAATTTGTCGGGAGGAAGTGTATTTTTTATACTTCGTCTACTTTCCTGGTGAGTAAATTTTCAAAAAATAAATATTATTTGAAAATGGGCTCAGATAATTGAATATGGTTTTCAAAACTTTAGATCAAATTCAAATAGGCGTGTTTCCTCCGAATTTAGTGCCATTTCCTTTAATAATAATTGTTTGGCTGAACTTTTAAATAATAATAAAACTTTGCACTCTAAGCGCGGGAAAAAAATGAAAACTTGGATTTTAAACAAATCGCCGAAACACCTATTTGCTCAAATTTGATTATCTTTCGACTGGTGAAAAGCCCAATTCAATCGGACTATTAGTTTTCCTTATATAAACAATTTGTGGGGCTGAAATGTATTTTTTATACTTTGTTTAATTTTCTCGTGATTAAATTTTCAAAAAATAAATATTATTTGAAAATGGCTTGAGATAATTGAATATGGTTTTCGAAACGTAAAATCAAATTAAAATAGGCGTGTTTCCTTCGAATTTAGTGCCATATCCTTTAATAATAATTGTTTGGCTGAACTTTAAATAATAATAAAACTTTCCACTTTAAGCGCGGGAAAAAAAATAAAAACTTGGATTTAAAAAAAATCGCCAAAACACCTATTTGCTCAAATTTGATTATCTTTCGACGGGTAAAAAGCCCTTTTTAATCGGACCATTCGTTTCCTTGTTATAAACAATTTGTCGGCATGAAGTGTGTTTTTTATGCTTGGCCTAATTTCCTCGTGAGTAAATTTTCAAAAAATAAATATTATTTGAAAATGGCTCGAGATAATTAAATATGGTTTTTAAAATTTTAAATTAAATTAAAATAGGCGTGTTTCCTCTGAATTTAGTGCCATATCCTTTAATAATAATTGTTTGGCCGAATTTTTAAATAGAAATCAAACTTTCTACTTTGAGCGCGGGAAAAAAATGAAAACTAGGTTTTAAAAAAAATCGCCAAAACACCTATTTGCTCAAATTTGGTTATCTTTCGACTGGTGAAAAGCGCATTTCAATCGGACTCTTCGTTTTTTTGTTATAAACAATTTGTCGGGCTGAAATGTATTTTTTATACTTCGTCGAATTTTCTCGTGATTAAATTTTCAAAAAATGAATATTTATGAAAATGATTTGCAATAATTAAATGCATTTTTCAAAACATTAAATTAAATTAAAATTTACGCATGTTCTCCAAATTTTATACAATTTCCATTAAGAATCATCAATCGGCCCAAATTTTAACTAGAAATAAAACTTTTCATTTCGAACGCCGGAAAAAAAATGAAAACTTAGATTTAAAAAAAATCACCGAAACACCTATTTACTCAAATTTAATTATCTTTCGGCTGGTAAAAAGCTCATTTCAATCGGACCATTCGTTTTCATGTTATAAACAATTTGTCGGGCCGAAACGCATTTTTCGTACTTCGTCCAATTTTCTTGCGATTAAATTTCCAAAAAAAATTATTTAATTAAAAACGGATTGAGCCTCCGTAAAAAAATAAATTCCCAACTTATTTAAAGCCTTCTTCTGACATTGTTATAAACAATTAATTTTGTGTTTTTTCTTGCAGACCGGTGTGCCGAAACTGTCCCTGGCCGGACACTGGAATGTCAACGAATGAGGGGGGTGTAAACGCCCCCCTGTCGCCCCCGGCCCTGCCGTCGCCAGGCGGAAAACTGCCGCCCTTGGACCCGTCGGACCGACTGCTGGGCAAGGGCTCGCCCTTTGCACCCTCGACGGGCGACCCCCAGCGCCATTCCCAATCCGACGACGACTCCGGTTGTGCTCTGGAAGAATACACCTGGGTGCCACCAGGCCTCAGGCCCGACCAGGTCAGTCTTTAACCCTTTTTCTTTTGCGTTCGAAAAGTTTTAACGTTCTTCTGCTAACGGGAGTCCTGAAGATCTTTGTCAACAAGTCGCGCGACGCAATGTTTGCCTTTGACATCGTTCGAGCGCCCAACTTTTGAATATTTATGAAGCTTTATTTGGTTTTCAATTAAATTCGTTTGGGTTGGCGACCTTTGAAAAATTTTAAACGAGCTCCTTTTGATTTTTCGGGGAAAAAAAGTGCTTAATTAAAATTCGTCCCGGACTTAAAGACGAGGCGAATTCTAATTAGGTTTCGAGTTTGACTTGCGGGTTTTGGGGGGCAGAAAAAGGGTTATACATAAACGTAATGTATTTGTTTGCAATTAGGACGAAACCGTGGTGGGTGTGTTGTGTACAGCTTGTTTGAGTCCTTGTAATGCTAATTTCTGCGGCGATCGAAATTGACAGATCGTCCGGGGTGGTCGTCGTCCGTTACCGATCCAGCTCATTAACGATCGGCCCTTTCGATTAGATAACAACGTTTGTTCACTTATTTAATTATAAGGCTCTATTCGAATCGCATTTCTGCCACTTTGTGCGAAATTAAACGTTTTTGAGCAGTGCCGGACTGAGCGCCGCGCGTACCACGTTTTGCGCGAAATTTGCGAAATTAATTTGGGCCATTTTTTATATTGAGGGACTTTTGGGGCGTTCGGCTATGTAGACACCAAATTTGGGATTGCTATGTTGAGAAATGAGCGAGATGGGGCTGTTTGAAACTGTTTTTTGGGGGGCGCGGTCGATAATTTAAATTACATTGATTTGATTTTTTTTTTGAAAAAATAATTAACGTATGGATTTTTTATAAAAATTAAGTCGTGGGCTTTTCGATTTTTTAATAGTTAATTTTGGGCATGTTTGTTTGGCTAATAAAAGGGTTGCAGCCCTTCAAAATCGTCATCTGTGTCGATTTTGCGTAAAAATTGATTTTAATGTAATTTTTTCTCAAAATGTTTCGGTCAATTTTTTCTAGCAATTAATTTTGAGCGTTTTCGACTTGTTGAAAGATAATTTTGGGGCGGATATCTCAAAAAGGGCGAGTGCTGTCGTTTTGTGAAAATTGTCGCAAAAATCTAAATCAATTTTGATTATTTTTTTACTCTTATTTTTAATAATTGAAGTGAGGATTTTTTTACGTTTATAAATTTTTGGGTTCTTTGCCCTTTTTAAAAAGTTAATTTGGGGTGGCCGTTTTCCAAAGATTAAAGTTCCTCGTAGTGCTCGAAAGTTTGTTTTTTGAATCTGTTTTAAAATTTTTTAATTTTTAATTTTTTATGTGAATTGATGTATATGTTTTTTTGGATTTTTAGTAAACGATTTTGAGATTGCTTTATCAAAAAATAAATAAGCTATAGCTTTGTCAAATTATTTTTCCCCAAAGTCTTAATTTTTGATGGAATTTTTTTTCGCATAGGATTTTTTTAGAACAATTAACTTTCGGGGAAAGATAATATTGGGGTTGACTTTCCAGTTAATATAAGGGCTGCAACTCTTTAAAGTCATCATCTTTGTCGATTTGGTATAAAAAAATTGGAAAATTAATATTAATGTAATTTTTTATCAAAATTTTTCGAGCGATTTTCTATAGCAATTAATTTTGAGGGTTTTCGACTTGTCGAAAGATAATTTTGGGGTGGATATCTCAAAAAGGGCGAGTGCTGCAGTTTTGTGGAAATTGTCGTAAAAATCTAAATCAATTTTGATTACTTTTTTACTCTTTTTTTTTAATAATTGAAGCGAGGATTTTTTTACGTTTTTGTTTTTGGGTTCCTTGCCTTTTTATAAAGTTCAATTGGGGGTGGCTGTTTTTGAAAGATTAAAGTCCTTTGCAGTTCTCGAAAATTTATGTTTTCGAATCTGTTTTGAAATTATTTAATTTTGAATTTCTTATATGAAGTGATTTATATGTCTTTTGGATTTTTGGTGAACGATTTTGAAATTGCGTTGTCAAAAAATAAATTAATATAAAATAAATTAATATAAGGGCTGCAACTTTTTAAAGTCCTCATCTTTATTGATTTTGTGTAAAAATAGGAAAATTAATTTCAATGTTATTTTTTCTCAAAATTTTTTCGTATTACTATGTAGATTTTTTGTATCAATTAAGTTTGAGCTTTTTTGACTTCTTAACTAATTATTTTGGGGTTAATATCTCGAAAAATCGGTCTTTTGGAAATTATCTTAAAATTCTAAACCAATTTTGCTATTTCTTTTTCGTCCTTCTTTTTAATACTTTTTATATTTATGTATTTTTGGATTTTGTAAAGAAAATTTAAAAAAATTAATCAGCTTCCAGTGCTTTAGAGCCTTTATTTTTAAAATGAATGTTAACAATAATTTATCTCACAATTTTCCAAAATAAAGCTTGCAAATATTTTTACGGTAAACGATTTTGAAGTTGTACTTCTTTTGGCGCGTTGCACATCTAACAAAAATTCGTGAGGTGAAGTTAGTCGTCCAAGAAAGTAAATTAATTATTGTGAATCACGCTTAATACCGAGTGTGCGCATTCGAGCTCAAAGTGGCACATTCCGCTCTCGGGAAAATGAAGCGCGCCGCTCCGCGTCGCGCTTCATTTGCCTCCCTCGCTCGGAAATGTGCCACTTTTCGCTCGAACGCGCACATCCTCGCATTTATTGAATTTTTCTATGGTATCTTTCGCCCTTTCAATCATAAATTTTAATTGAGTTTAGTAAATATCGATTTTATGTTCGAAAAACGAATTTACCATAGCAATGAGTGGAAGGAAGCGAAAAGATACAAAAATCATGTCAATGGGAGCGAGAGGAAACGATTAAAATTACTTATCTAATTTTTTTTTCTTTTATTGGTCTAAATTATAGTGAATGGTGCTTAAAACCGAGTGTGCGCATTCGAGCTCAAAGTGGCACATTCCGATCTCGGGAAAATGAAGCGCGCCGCTCCGCGTCGCGCTTCATTTGCTTCCCTCGCTCGGAAATGTGCCACTTTTCGCTCGAACGCGCACATCTTCGCATTTAACAGATTTGTCTAGCGCATTTTTCGAAATTTCGCAATTTTAATTGTGCAAAAGCGATCTGGTTCGCATGGGGGATTTAAATTGTCGTCTTGCGGGCCGGTCCGGCACTGCGTTCGGCCAGATATCAAAAGATAAATAAGGAAGCGATCAGAAGCGCTTTTATTAGATGAAATAAGTAGCGGACCACACCGGCGTACGTTTTATTTTTAAAAATACTTGCACGACTTTAATTTACATCACGACTCTCTTATTACCTTACCAATAATTGTTATAAAGCAAATTTACATTAAATGCGACCACGATTTTGCAGTTGATAATCTGCTAAAATTATTCCGTTTCGGCTTCGCGAAAGCGCTTCCGCGTTCGATTAAAAAATTTTTTTCGAAGAATTTAATAGATAAAAGTAGCGCAAACGCCGCTGAAATTGTTCTCTTCCGCGCTACTCTTTTCACTTCGTCTCGAAGCAACCCTTTCGAAGGGGGTTTATTTAAGACAATCTCGGCGCGTTCCGGTGGCGAAAATCTGCAAGATCAAAGCCGTCGGCATTTTTCTCGACGAAGAAGATCGGATGTCACAGAGCGCTCATCTCTTAGAATTACGTGCTTCGTTTAGGTTTCGTCATGTGTAAAATTCTCGTATCGGCTTTCGGTTTCGTCTCAGCGAAGACGCATTTTGCGTGACTCGGTTTTAAGTTTTCGAAACGCAAAAAAAATTAAAAGAAATTAAACACCCGTGTCGCGTACAAAGGCCGAGGCATAAAGACGATCCAAAAAAAAATATATAGAAGGGCCGAAGACTCGGATGGTCGTCGGACTCTTTGAATTTTAATTTTTTCAAAATCTATAATTATAAATTCAGTTCGCTTGCGAAGACAATTAATTTACAACGCGTTCGACTTCGTTTTTGCCCGACTCCAAATCACTTTGGGAATGCCCCAGGTATCTAAACTCGACCCCGTTGGGCTTCAATAGGGCATGCCCAATAAGGAAATCAAATTTAAAAATGGCTAAATTAGAGCCAAACCACTTTTGGCACGTGCTTAAATTAATTTAGTGATAACCGGGACCCGATAGGGCATGCCCTAACGCAACCGAACCGGGCTTGCCCTAGTAGGGCAATGCCCCAAGTATATTTTGCGTTAAATCTCAAGGCGCGCCAGTTAGGCCCCGAAAAGGCATACTAAAAAATTTCTAGTCGACGTTTTGAAAGAAACAAAACGTCTTTTGTGCCAAACAACAACATTTAATTGCTCTTTATGAAAAATTGCGACGTCTGGTATTACAGGGCGACGTAATTGTGCGCACACACACCACATTCCAAAGATAAAACGGATGATTTATAACTCACCTTCCATAATTCACGATTGTGATTTAACAAAGGGCACAAATTCCTCGAGGATGTCGAAATGTTTGACAGAAAGCGCGAAAGGAAAAGAATAAAGGCTTTATTGGTGTACGTTTATCTGTTTTTGATCGTTCTTTCCATTCTTTGTGTGTGAATTTTACTTTTTTGCATTAATTGCGCTAATTTCGTGTAATAATTGCGTGGCTCGGAGAAACGGCTCATAATAATTCTAATTAATTAACTTCGTTTGCGTACATAACTATTTTTGTTCGTTGTTTCCGTTCTTGTTTCGTTGCATTACATTTGCCGTGTTAATTTAGTGGGTCAAGTGCATAGAGAAAAGGCCGATATTGCCTACTTTTGCGACGAAATCGACGAATTTGGGTCGTTTGTTGCTTTTTAATTAATTGCGAACGGAGCCGGACGATTGTTGAAGTAATGGGATTTTTTTTTAATTACGGTTTTGTTTCTATTTATTTGAAGCTTATTATTTTTGATGTGTGTGATTAATTAGTTTCGAACAATGTCGAAAAAGAATTGCGTGCTCGTTGTTATTAGGGATTCGAACGGTTCGGATTTCGTTTGGGATTTATTTCGTAACGGTACCTTTTGGACCTAATGTTTTTTTGATTGTGATTTAATGTCTGTTTTGTCTGGTTACGGTTTTTTCGGTTTTCAATTTATGTGATTGTTAAATGTTGTTTTAATTATTGACGAAGAAAAGATGACAAGATTGAGGTGGAGGTGCAAATTTTGAAATTTATTGATAGGACGATTGTTTGTCGAGTTATAGGGTTAATTTAAAAAGGTCTGCTTGTATTTTTGTCCTAAATAAGGGGTTAAAAAATTGCTGCGATCGGTTGGGTGGTTTCCGAAATAATTTTGCGCTCCCTTCGAATTTTTTAAAATAGCTTTTTTTCAGAATGTGCAAAATGAAACTTTTCTATTTCGGTTATTTTTGGAGATATGTTTGAAATTTTGAAAGATTTGGAATTCTTGCACTTTTTTACATATGAATCAAGTAAAATTGCAGTTGGGTTTAACAAAAATTGTGAGTAAATCGGGGGTGGAAAGATTGAAATGTATTTTTTTAACGGAGATGTCTAAAAAAAAATGTACGTCCGTTATTTGAGAATGAATCTTTAAAAACTATACAGATTCGGATTCGCCGGACTTTTTGGCTTTGGATAGGCTCAAAAACCATAGGGGTGCTATTTCAAAGCCTTGAGAAAAACGTTTTTCTTTTTGACAAAACATGGATTTTAAGAAAATACTCTTTCTTACAAAAAAAATCGTAGCGCCCTTATTTTCGATCTGATCATTAAAAGCGAGACGGATTCGGAATTCTGAGACTTTTCTACATAAGATACATGTAAAATTAGTATAGGGCGCAACGTAAATTTTTCGAAAATTAAAAATTGCAATTTTAGGTCCACTTTTAACACAATTTTCAACTTTAAAAAAATTGTAGCGCGGTTATTTGTGGACTGATTTTTAAAAACTATACAGATTCGGATTTGCTGGACCTTTTGGCTTCGGATAAGCTTAAAAAACCATAGGCGTGCTATTTGAAATTTTTGAGAAAAACGGGTTTGAATTGTCCGAATTGTAATTCTTTTTTTCAAAATTTCCAATTTGAAAAATCGTAGCTCGGTCATTTGTCAACGGATCTTTAAAAACTTTTCAGATTATGAAAGCCCGTTTATCTGAGCATACGATCCGTAAAAAAAATTAACAGGGCCCAATGTTAAATATGGGAGAAAAACGCGTTCGAAGCTTTCAAAATGTAAATTTTGCTAAAATTTTTAATCTTCATTCCGCCGTCTTTGCGAACTTTGTCAAATCCTTTCATTTCTGTACGTTCGATTACAGTCCTAACTCAAAACCCCCAAAATTGTTTAGCTTTTACATCAAAGTTTAAAACTTTTTTATTTTACAGAATGTACTTAATAAAAATTCCTAATAAATTCATAACTTCTCTACTTTTAACAAAACTACATAGAATCCTAATCTTCGGACACTCCTCCACCCCACACAACCTTTTATTAAATTTCTTTGTGCAAAGATAGGTAAATCTTTAAAAAAGAAAAAATTAATTACAAACTTTATTCGTCTACCAAAAGCCATCATCCATCTTGTCCTTCTCCTCTTTTCTACGGGCAAAACAAGAACAAACCCCAATCCTGAACTTCTTTAATTACGACTTCCATAAACTTCCCAAAATTAAATTTCATGTAACGCACACACGCGCGCACCATCCACAAGGGACGATTTTATGACTTCCATAAATCAGAATTTATCAATCTTCTTCGCCGCCAAAAGATGACCAAATGCTCCTAAGAGCCTTCCCATACGCCGGCCGAGCTTTTCGCGATTTATGAAAAAGCACCTTAAAAATAATATCGCGGGAATCTTAAGCTTTTCGGCAAAATATTTGGCGTTAATGTTGTCCGAAGAGATAATTCTTAATACAGTTTACGTTTACGGCCATTTGGGGCTTACAAAGTGGTCATAACGAAAATTTAGGGGCCGTTTGTGTTCTGGACACGTCCGACGTACGATTCGGCCTTCGGAGCTTTCGCAGACGACGTCTGGACGCTCCAAGTTAACGCAATCTTCGGGGGCCGTTAGAATCAATAAGCTTCTGGGGGGTTAATTAATTTTTGCGTGGTACGAAAGGGGTTGTTTTTCGGACTTTTGCTCATCGAAATTTGATTTAGGTGCATCTGTACTTCTCCGCCTTGCCCGAAGACAAAGTGCCCTACGTCAACTCCGTCGGCGAGCGTTACCGGGTCCGACAGCTCCTCCAGCAGCTGCCGCCCCACGACAATGAGGTCCGCTACTGCCACGCCCTTACCGACGAGGAGCGCAAAGAACTGCGCCTCTTCTCGGCCCAAAGGAAAAGAGAGGCGCTTGGGAGAGGCGTCGTCAAACAGCTTCCGGCGCCCATGGCCTGCGACGCCGTAAGTTTTTTTTCGCATTAAAAGTTGAACTATCGATTTCCGCCGCCGCCGCCGCCGCCCCCGCCGACAAAAGAAATCTTTTACTTCTTTAGCACCCCCTTTTCGGTCGTTTCTCATCGGCGCGTCCCTCTAATAATCTAACATCCTAAAGAAGTTTAAATGAAGCTTTAAAAGTAAAATGCCTGTATATTAGAGGTTCATCGTGAAAGCTCGAGGCTAATGGCTGAACACCATCCCTCGGGAACGTTCACATCGCCTCATTAATCCTCGCGAACGCTTCCACTCGAAGGAATCGTCGAAACGTTCCCTTTTTTAAATCTTTCATTTGCATTTATTTTAATTTTTTCGATCCTCGGAGACGTTTGTTGTTCGAAATTAAAAAATTAATTAGTGCTCCTGGGGGCAAAGAAAAATTAAAAATCGCACCTGACAATGAGGGTGGCATTTTGCAAGAGCGCATCTCGGCTGGGAACAAAAGGGATGCGAGTTATGGCTTCGAGAAATTTGATAATTCAAAGTTAAACGGAAGCTGTCATATGCGACCACCTCCCCTAAGGGGGTAGAATTCATACGGTTAATAAATCTGTCGTGCACAAATGCCGAGGGGGCGAGAGGGGCGACGTAAAAGCATATCTGCGAGCCCTTAACTCGAGGGCGTGCAACTTACGACTCGCGGGCTGAATTTTTGTGTCGGGGGAAGTCGAAGAACTTGGAAGACGACTGACGGTGAAAAATTTAAGGGTTGTTGTCGAAATTTGCGAGAAAAAAAATTAAAAGCAAAGATCGATCACTTTTAAGATCGATTTCTGTTTGCGGGGTTGTGACTTGGTTATTTTTAGAGGTATAAATTTGAATTTTGGTTTGCAATGAGCCAATAGTTTAATAAAATTACTGATATAAAACAACCCTTATTAATTTCCCAAAATTTAGAGAAAAAAAATTAAAATGAAATGTCGAATTTTTACATCGATATCTAAAGGGGTGTATTTAGAGAGCTGTAGCTTTTTTATTTTTAGGGGTGTAATGTTGATTTTTTTTTGTCCATTAAACTAAAAGTTTTATTAAAATAATTGGCTTAAAAAAATTGTTAATGTTTTTTGAATTCTATTTAAAAAAAATTAAAATCAAAATCTATGGCTTTTAAGATCGATTTCTAAACGGATGTATTTACGGGGTTGTGGTTTGGTTATTTTTAGGGGTATAAATCTATATTTTGGTTTGCAATGAGCCAATAGTTTAATAAAATCACTGATATAAAACAACCCTTATTAATTTCCCAAAATTTGGAGGAACAAAATTTAAATAATATGTCGTAGAATTTTGAAATCGATATCTGAAGGGGGTATATTTAGAGAGCTGTCGCTTTTTTATTTTTAGGGGTATAATGTTGATTTTTTTTCTCCGTTAAACTAAAGGTCTTATTAAAATAATTGGCTTAAAAAAATTGTTAATGTTTTTTGGATTGTATTTAAAACAAATTAAAATCAAAAATCGATGGGTTTTAAGATCAATTTCTAAAGGGTTATATTTACGGGGTTGTGGCTTGGTTATTTTTAAGGTTATAAATCTAAATTTTGGTTTGCAATGAGCCAATAGTTTAATAAAATTACTGATATAAAACAACACTTATTAATTTCCCAAAATTTGGAGAAAAAAAATTAAAATTAGAATTTTTAAAGGGGGTGTATTTAGAGAGCTGTAGCTCTTTTAGTTTTAGGGCTGTAATGTTGATTTTTTTCTCCATTAAACTAAAGGCATTATTAAAATAATTGACTTAAAAACAAATTGTTAATGTTTTTTGAATTGTACTTAAAAAAAATTAAAATTAAAATCTATGCCTTTTAAGATCGATTTCTAAAGGGATGTATTACGGGGTTGTGACTGGGTTATTTTTAAGAGTATAAATCTAAATTTTGGTTTGCAATAAGCCAATAGTTTAATAAAATTACTGATATAAAACAACCCTTATTAATTTCCCGAAATTTGGAGAAAAAAAATTAAAATTAAAACTTTTACATCGATATCTAAAGGGGGTGTATTTAGAGAGATGTATCTTTTTTATTTTTAGGGGTGTAATATTGTTTTTTTTCCATTTAACTAAAAGACTTATTAAAATAATTAGTTTAAAAAATTGTTAATGTTTTTTGGATTGTATTTAAAAAAAATTAAAATCAAAAATTATTTATCTAAATTTTTAAAGGGGTGACTTTACGACGCTGTAACTTCTATATTTTTGGGGGTATAACTCCATAATTTTTTTTGTAAGAAACTAAAGTCCTTATAAAATAACTGACGTCAAAAAATCTATAGTAATTTATTAAAATTTTAAGAAAACAATTTAAATCTTAAATCTTTAAAATTAATTTCGAAAGGGGTGACTTTGGGAAGATGCAGTTCATATATTTTTCGTAGTTAAAGGTCTCATCAAAAAACTAAGACCACGACCCCGTAAATATTAGGAAACAAACTTGAGAAGAGCCCCCGACCTGCAGCTCTTTTCTCTTCGGCTCAATTCCGAAGGGTTGACGAAATTCAAAGGTTCGTCACGTTTTCCTCTCCTTAATTGCTCCTCGTTCAGATTAAAGTCTTAAACTTGAATGTATTTAATTAAAAAACTAAAGCGAAGAAGGTCCTTCCCAATTTTCCCTTTTGCTGGCTTCGACCGAACAATTCCCCGTCCAATTTGGCCGGAAGAAGTCATCACATCTGGATTATTCGCCGAAAAGCAAATCGTCCATAATGGAAAAGGGACGTCGAAGTAATTTGATGTGGCCAGCAACTCTTGATTGACGCCATTAATTAAACTTATACTAATTACGCGGTTTGTGGCTTTCATTACTCGAAGAAAGGGGGAGAGAGAAGAGAATCGTAAAACAGTTTAAGGGTTAACGAGATCTCGGAGGGGCACTTCCAACATTTCTGAGCGCCTCCCAATAATTACAATAGTTCTCTTTTTTTAGTGTGAAGAGCCTTTGTCGACTGGAGACATAAGCGTCTTCGCCTCCAGAGCGGGCCCCCAAATACCTGTTGGCATCCTGGGTGCTTCATGTGCTTCGTTTGCCGGGAGCTCCTGGTCGACCTCATCTTCTTCCACAAAGATGGCCGCCTCTACTGTGGCCGCCACCACGCCGAAACCATCAAACCCCGATGCTCCGCTTGCGACGAGGTAAATAACTTTTGGTACCATACCTCGCGAAGAACTAATTAATTTCTTCTTCAGATAATCTTAGCGGACGAGTGCACGGAAGCCGAAGGAAGAGCCTGGCACATGAAGCACTTCGCCTGCTCCGAATGCGAGCGCCAATTGGGCGGTCAGCGCTACATCATGAGGGACGGCCGCCCCTACTGCCTCCACTGCTTCGACGCCATGTTCGCGGAATACTGCGACTCCTGCGGAGAACCCATCGGAGTGGACCAAGGGCAGATGAGCCACGAAGGCCAGCATTGGCACGCCACCGACCACTGCTTCTGCTGCCACACGTGCCGCACCTCGCTCTTGGGCCGCCCCTTCCTACCCCGCAGAGGCGCCATCTATTGTTCCATCGCCTGCAGCAAAGGCGAGCCACCGACGCCTTCGGACAGTTCGGGCCCGGCACTCGAATCCCTCGCCAACCCCGAAATCGGCCGCCCCGTCCGCCTTCGCCCACCGGCTCCAGCACGCCTCCAGCTTCGCCGAGCAGACGACCGCCACCTTCGCCCACGATGTCCTCGCCTTCGTCCCCTTCCGCGCAGTACCCCAGGCTGAGCAGCTTGCCGAAATGCTCGCCGCCTCTTCGATCGCCCAAGATGGGACGAAGAGCCCTTCAACGGTCGCCGAAGCCTTTGAGTTCTTCGATCCCGTCGACGCCGACGCCGCCGGAAAACCAAACCGATCAAGTACAAAGTGAAGAGATGTTGAGCAGGGGGCTGCAGTCGGCGCCGCAGAGTCCGGGCGGTCGAGGGCTCGATCGTGTGGTCTTAGAACGCAATTTTGAGCGGATCTTGAGCGAAAGAAGCAACCTGGGGCATAACTCTGATTTGGAAAGACTTCTGCATGCGAGGGATCGCAGCAGGGAACCCCTCCACTTAGCCGATTTGAGTTTGGACGATTGGCAGCCTAGAACCATTAGCGATAACAATCAGAACACGGAGAAGACGGACGACAAGGATAATAACAACGGATCCACCGAAGAGACTCCTCCACATGCTTCGTCGATGCCGGAGCTTGCCGTGGCTGCGGGCTCGAGCGACAGCACAGCTGGGGAGTCCACGACGACGCCGGGCTCCCCGTATAAAAGAAATAGGGGGTTGTTAAGCGTGCGCTTTCAAGGCGATAACGACGCTTTCGAAGGGGACGAAGGCGACTCGGGAAGCATGGAGGCCACGAAGAAGTTTCCCAGGAGTCGAAGTTATTCTGGGCGAACGAGACACATCGATAGTCTGGAGAGGAGAAGACCGAGGAAGACCACCTCCGAGGGCCAAGTCGCTGGAAGTAGTCGACATCACGACGAAGACGCTTCTAGTTACTGTTCGACGTGCTCGTCGAGCTCTTCGAGCGACGATCTCGATTATCAGTTGCCTCCCAGACGTGCCTACGGGGGTGTTAGAATTTCTTATGTTCCTAACGACGCTTTGGCCTGTGCCAGAAGGCGGCAGGCGGCCGCCGGACCGAAGTCTCCGACGAAGAAAGGGAACATCGACGATAAAGATAAGAACTGTATCATATCATGATTTTGTCGAGTAAGTTTCATCAAAGATGCCTTCCATTACTTTAAATGCCAAAAATGTTAATAGTTAGGGTTTCTTTTAAGAGAGAAACATCCAAGAATTTGTTTTGGATGGGAGTACAATGTATCCAGGGTATGCGACAATTATTTAAAGAGTAGCTTTAGAACGTTTGCCTTCGAGTTTTGAATTAATTAACACACACATAAAGTGTTTTTGATATGAACTTTTGATCACAATGTAAAGATATTTTTTCTTAGATCTATCGATCGATATAACGTACCGTTGCTGCTACAATTTTGATACTTATACAAAATCGATGTGTAATCATTAATAATGGGCTTTGATATGAATTTTCTAAAAGAGAAATCAAAAGAACTGAATTGTTAAACTTAGAAATCTATATGCTACAGTAATTCTTGCGAATCAATTGTTAAAATTAATTTTTAATTTGCGTTCACACGAAGAGTAATGATTCTTTCTTTTTTAAGCTTGGTTTCTTTGGATTTTGATCCCAAAATTGCTGTGTTTCGAAGGATCGTGAGCTTTTAAAATTATAAATTCGGAACCCTTGGAAAAATTGAAATTTGGGAAGACCACAGGTAAAACTTTTTATTTATGTTTTTTTTGTGTCCACGTCTTTTGCGTTTGTCTTTGGGGTTTTTGTTAAAAGAGAAAAGTATCGACGACTTTGCAGGAAAAGTTTATTAATTTTAAATCTTGAAATAACCATTTCAAGAGTTTGTATTTATGTACAATATTGTATTTATTACATAAATTTTAATATAATACTTAATAGTTACATACTTATGTAAAGTTTGTAAATATATACATAGATTTTTCAGTTTTTAACAAACATAAATCTGATTTCTTATAAAGCATTTATATTCTATTTGTTTATGTAATACGTTTCTTTTAATGGGAGCTAAACAGTCTAAACCTTGTAGACAACATAATTTAAAACTTGTTGTTAAATGATTATTAACAAATACTAGTTCTGCAAAGTTATACTCTTCTTTATCTGGAAGGAAAAACAATACTTAATTTACTTTTGTGACTTTTAGGAATTGGCAAAATGGGCTTAAAATTAAAGTCTTATAAGGTTAATGATTAAAAACTAATTCACACGTTTCTAAAAGCCTTTTAAAACTTTAAATCATTGAAAATTAAAAGGTTTTAATTGAAATCCTTAAACCACTCAACTAAAATGGAACCCTTTGGACTAAACAACCAGAATGGACTCTGAAGAACTTTCCTTTTGGAAAAGAGAGTAAGTTTTCCCATAAACTATTTTACCAAAAAGTCTTAATTTAAATTATATTTACTAATCACCGTATTTATTTGTTTTGATTTTGCTTATTCTCCATTTTAAGGACCTTTTTTAAATCTCATAACAAAGAATTCTAATTCTTACAAATCATTCATTTAAATTAATTGTTGTTAATCTTAATTTTAATAAGTTTAAAAGTGTTTTTTAATATATCACAAATCAGATTTACATAACATTTTATTTTAATCGATTTTAACAAGTTATTTTATTCAAGACTACTTCTATTTAACCCCTTGACATACAAAAAAAACCGAATTTGATGAGTCCGATAAAAACTATTAATTTGGCTCAACTTAACTGTTATGACAATACACAAATAACATAAAATAAATAATTAATAGTGTTAAAATATTTTGAAATATGTAGAGCAGTGGTTCCCAATCTTTTTTAACATTTTCCACCTAAGTCATTCTAAAATTTTCATGCATATAATATATAACATATAAATATTTTTTTATATTTAAAAATTGAATTATTCCATAAATGAAGCCTAATTACAACTTGTTCAAGACACAAGATTTAGGTTTTAGCAAGAAATCACTAGGAAATTATTAAGAAAAAGAAACAATAAGTAAATTTTAAAAACATAAACTAAAAAATATTTTTATATCGATAGCTCGAATTTTTGATAACGCGAATTATTTTTAGTTTCTCTTCAACTTCGACCTATCGAGGTTTGACTGTATTTAATTTTATAAATTTAATATTTCTGAACAATTAAGATCATTTATTTATTGAGTTTTCTCCAATATTAATTTTATTTGCGTAAATTAATGATCTTCAAAGTTTTTTGAAAAACCACAAATTCTGTATTTACTCTATTTGAGTTTTTTGAAAATACATAATAATTTTTTCATCAAAATTTCCTTTTAAATTTACCGAATAAAGTTTTGTTTTATTCAATTTGTGTTATACAAAAAAAATTGCTAATTAAAAATTTCGAAAGTTTTTAAATATATTTTAAAATTTTCCAAGTTACTAATTTATTTAATTTGAGTTGTCTAAAAACTTAAAATAATTTATTCTTCGAGTTTACTTTAATAATTTTGCTAAATGTTTAAAACTGAATTTCATTCTATGTAAAAAAACCGGTGCATGTACTTCTGTACGCACGTTAGAAGTAATACTTCTTTGGCGCGACTTAATTAAATATATAAACGCGCTATGTTGCGCTTGTGTATAGCTAGACCAGTGGTTATCAAACTATATGTTACTACGCATATGTCGTTTTATTTGAATACATTGCTATTTCCTTTTTAAATCCAAAAAGTAATTTAAACAAATTGAATAAACACGAAGATGTGCGCGTTCGAGCGAAAAGTGGCACATTTTCGAACGAGGGAAGCAAATGAAGCGCGACGCGGAGCGGCGCGCTTCATTTTCCCGAGATCGGAAATGTGCCACTTTGAGCTCGAATGCGCACACTCGGCTTTAAGCACACTTTACAAGAATTAATTTACTCTCTGGACAATTCGCAATTAAATATAACAGAATTATATTAATAACAAAATTCCCAAATCCCCAATTTAGTGCCATTTAACAACATTATTGTTGAAAACAAACCTTTTTTGGAATATCAAATTGAATACAGTTCTTGACGTCTTAGAGACAATGACACCCTAAACGATTGATGTCTGCTAGACGTCATTGTATGTCAAGGGGTTAAATACATAACTTAAACTATTAATTAAAACTTGTGCCAATCGTGTTTATAAAAAAACAGGTATTGGAAGACCCCGGTGTAATCTTCTTCAACCCGGAAAAGGATTGCTCTTGAAGACGGGACAGTAGCAGTGGAGGAATCCTCACACCTCAACCTCTTCTGCACCAAAGATATTACGGTAGGATCTTATTTATTTTCCTTTAGAAAACATTTTAATAAATTTTCGACATGCGTAAGGTGTACACAAACTCGTCGAATTACTAAATCCTTCATAACCAAAAGAACTTCTTCAATCCATTTATTTTAATCATATAAAATACAAATAAATCAGCTCAATTCTCGAATAATTATTACAAAGTATTACCCTGAATATTTCTAAGGTAATTGTCTAGTAAAAATCAAAGCACTAAAACGAAGAGCTCGTTAAAAAAATAAACGCTTCACACAGTAAAAATCTGTAAAGCTTGCATCGGGAAAACTAACAGGTGCAAACAATCTAAAATAGTAAAACTACCTTAAAATTAAATATTAATCGACTACGCCATTGTAATCATATAATCTAAGTTAATTAAATTACAAAGCACTCTCACTAGCAAAAGGAACGTTTTTAATCGAATTTCGTTTATAAATTAAGTAGCTGCAGCAATCAAAATCCTCCCATGAATCGCCTTAATACTTATAGAACGATTTGCATATGTTAAAAGATATGCACGTCGAATCGAAAATCTACAGCGGCTCGCGAAACATATGCTTCAAATCGTGCTCGTAAAGGGCTATAAAAGTCATAATGCCGACACCCACGAGTAGTCCGCTGAGTTGCAAGAGGCACTGCTGAAGAGTGCCGTCGTCCTCGTGTCCACTGGACAGCTCGGGCATCATATCGACCAATGCAATGTAAATAAAGGTGCCGGCGGCCCCGGCGAAAACCCAGGAGCTCGCGTACTCCGTGTTGCCAACCAGACTCCAAAGCAATTTCCCAAAAGACACAGGGCGCTCGATAGGATATTGTAGAATAAAGCTTGCTTGATGGTCATCCCGGCCTTCAAAAGCATAGCAAAATCGCCCAGTTCGTGGGGCAGCTCGTGGCAGAAAACGGCAACGGCTGTGGAGAATCCACCAGCGATGCTCGCAGAGAAAGCAGCTCCTATCGCCATGCCATCTGTGAAATTGTGCAAGCCATCGCCCATAATCACCATCCAAGCAACGGATGATAGATTCTTCGGAGCCGCGTGCACGTGCCCATGGGTGTGCGAATGGCCGTGGTGCTTATTCTCGTGTTCCCTTAAGATCACAGTATATTCAACACTGTTAGTGTCTTCCTTTTCGTTCTCCAGCATTTTATTCGCCTCCGTGCAATTGGACGCGTTGCTTTCGTTTGGACACTCGGTCATATTTTGATTGGTCTCGACCTGGGCATTTTTGAACGGCTCCGACGACGAATCCAACTCGAAGAAATTTGTTGAAGTGTCATTAGGAGTTTGTATGCCGTCTTGGCCGGCGAGAAGACGAAACACCGGGTAATCCTCTTTGGACTCTAAAACAATCTACTTGTTATTTGTTTCTAATTTGTTTATTAACGCGTTTACTAGCGCTCTGTGCAATTCGCCATAATTTAAAGCGGCCCAGTAAACGTGTTAAATTATATTAAATTGTATTAATTAACGTACGGTTCTTGTCGATCATTGCTATCGCATCATAACAATAAGGGATCGAGCTATATTTATGCTTGCATTGCTTCTCCGTGGTGCTGGTGGGCTGCAGGCCTTCTTTCATAACTTTCATCTTGGGAACCTAAAACGAAACAATCAGAAGATTGGGTTTTACAAGATTATTTATATACCTTCTCGTTCTTTCGCTTTTCTTTGCGAAATTTCGCTATGAAAACGATCATCCTTTCTACGAAGAAGAAAAAGACGACTCCGAGCATGGCGACGAAGCCTTTCCACATGTTCTCGTCGTGGTTAGCTTCGGCGTCGTGATGGTCGCCGTGCTTGTGCCCCGAGCTCATAGCGTGCGGAAGTAAGTGCAAGAGAGCGTCGCCAGCCAGAGTCCCAACAGCTAAGGCGACCAAGAATTGAAGTAAGGATGGGTAGTAGCGCTTCTGCATGACTGGAATGACGGCAAGCCCGAGCATTCCGCAAGCACTTATGATAATAACGGCCACAAGTGAATAGAGCCATACAAAACAAGGAATCGACGATGGTGCGCCAGGCTCGCGCTGAGGCACCTGGGGAACGTCGTGAGACGTGCATTTTCCGATCATTGTATGATACAACAAGGAGGGACAAAGCTCCTGAAACTTGTCCTTGCTTATTTCCTTCGGGAGGTCTTCAACTAGCTTCTCGCGATTTAAACACTGGAAGATGAAATTAATTAAAAGAGATTGCGAAATGTGTTTGGAGATCTTACCGTAAGGTTACTATCAGTCATATTATCAGTCTCGTGCGAAATTAAAGCTGCTATCTCTTTGAGTGAGAGTAAAGGATCAACCTCTTTGTGCACCACGTCGGCGATGAGATCGAGTCGATCTAACAACTTTTCGAAGCCATCCATCGTTAAGGTTGTTCCATCACCGTACTTCAGAAATATTTTCTTAATATAATCTTCGTCCTTTTTATCCTTAATACTAGTGTTATTATTATTATTAATATTTAAAGTCATATCATTCTGAGTCTCTCTTCGAATACGATTACGCTTAAGTCTAGGATTATTTAATTTGAATAAAGTAAAGGCCGATCCTTTTCCCTCTGGTGATGGCACAGCTTCCGGGCTATCCGATTGATATATCAGTGGGTTCTTCGCCTCTGTAAATTGGATTGACTTTTTGTTCGTCGTCTTGTGGCTGGTCCCGGCGTGGGACTCGCAGGGCGAATGTGTCGCACAAAGGAAGCAGAAGATGCAAACCGATATAAAATGCTTCGCCATTTGGAACCTAAAAAATTACTTCAATTATTCCGCACAGTTACACCCCGCTAAGGGGTTGATTTGTTACAATCGAACAAACAAATCAACCACTAAGTCCGATTTAAATTCAAATACTGCGAAGTGTACACCTTGCGTATGTTTCATACTCTAATTAATATTCCAAAAATACTTTGTGCATGAATTATTTTTAATGTTACAAGGGTACTTTTCATGGTCATTTTATTTGTACAATGACCGGAGTTTAAGACACCAAAATGTGTCTCAATTTCAAAACAGAAGTGATTAACGTGAACACTATTAAAGCAAAGGTTAATTACTTTAAATCAAAAGTACTACACAAGTTCTCTGACTTCTGCAAGTCAAGTTGTTGAACAATTAACGACTTAAGATTTTGAAATCGCACTCACGAGCACCACTAGCTTCCTATTAATGATATGAGCTAATAAGTAGTAGGAGTTAGCTTCTATTACTTTTAGATAAAATAATTGTTATCGCATTTATACCGTTTGTTTGTTTTAATACTTCGATTGTGCAATTTATTATCGTAGTTTTCCTCAAATTGCATTCTTATTTTTAAGAAAATCTAATGAAGGCATTCATTATTATTTGCAATTGAAAACAACAAGTTTTAATATTGAATTTCTAATTAAACAACAGAAGGCACTGAGATTAACGATATGAAAGATAATTGGTGTTTGTTTTCATTATTATCAACGATTTCATTTACAATTGTAATTGAATACCTTCGGCTAACTGATATGCATAAGAACAACAATACAGTCACATGGTACTCTTTTTATTATTAAATCTTTGCACCCTACGCCTATTAAAAAACTTTGAAAGTAATAAATGCCTCCACGTCGATTGATCTAATGCTAATCTAAGTCTAAATGTGCAAATTACAATGACTCTTAGTAGGAAGAGGACCGCACATCCCCTTGTAGAAATATTAGTAAATTATGTCTATTTTAAACAGATTTTCTAAAGGATATATTTAGGATAACTCTTCCATGTTTATTTAGACGTGAAATACTCCAGATTCTTCTATAATGAAAGTATGTCCTTAATTACTTCTCGATTATATTTATAAGTTGGTGGAGCCTTAAATAAACTACATCGTGCTTTAATCGTTAGTGCTACAATTAAGATTTCATTAATAAAAGAAGATAAAACACCGACAGAACCGAATCAATGTGTTAATTAAAGCATAGAACGATAACTATTTGATTAAGTATCGGTTTTGGACTAGACGAAAAGTACATACCAAAGAAGATGCACCACGATCCTGTTACACTTCGAAGAAGGCTTTTTGAACCACAACTAATGCAAAACCCACTGCTAAGAGGTTTTTTCTACGAGTGTACATGTACGTAAAAAACTACGACGATCGCCACAAACGGAAGAATAACGAATAAAGTAGCAGATGACGCATAACCAATGCGGTGACGCAAAATCATAACCTCAATGATTAGGACCAAGGATCAAAGGATAAAGAACCTTTTTCTCTTCGTGGATAACACACATCGCCGATTTTGGTTTTCCAATAGATTTGTTAAAAAGAGTACAGTCTTTTGATTAATTTCGAAGAACAATTTGAATTGTCCGCCATTGCCTTATGGGTAATCGAAGCTGGTAAGGTAGGGTGCGACATAAAAACTATATTATATTTCTGAGAAGTACCTACATGATGCATTGTCTTTAACGAAAATATGTACAAAAATAATTATATGGAAAGAAATTAATGGAATTAAGAACGTTTAGGAATTGCTTTTTTTATTTATAACTGTCCAAGTGTTGGATTTTTATATGAAAGATGTCGGGTAGTGGAACTGGAAGAGGTCGAGGTTGGTTGAATTTAAATAAGAATGCGGGTGCACCCAAGCCTGGGGGACTTCCAAATGGAATCTCAACTAATAATACATTCTCAGAATCGAAATTGGTGCATGATCAAAGTTCGGCGACCATTGGGAATTCGCAATATCAATCGCTCGTGTGCTTATTAGAACAATTAGATTTAAATGACGATGGAATATTATTGAATCAGAAACTAAAGCATATAATTGAAAGCTGGGGTATAGAATGCAACTCAGATACTGATGTGATGTATGGATTTATTTATATACACACCCAGGTTATATGATTTTACAATCTTTATAATTTTAGAGAGAGCTTTAAGTATATTTACAACAAATGTCTACAGGACTCGATGTTAGCAACGAAGGTTGTTAGTATGATTTCTTCTTATTCCTTTATTACCAAGGAAGTACATAATATTAAAATTAGAAAAATATTTATCACCTGCATACAATATGATTTTGAAAGTAAGTATTTGTATTATGTTGGAACGTAGGACTTTAAACGTAGTATTGTAGATTGTAAGCAATTGCAAACCAAGAATCCAATAGGCTTTCGGAACTCAGTACGAATGTTGGGAGAATTTTATCATAAAGCACGATTGGCAGATGGTCGTGTTATTAATTTTTTAGCAGCTCCATTAGTTAAATATTTAATGATGCTCTTAGACACTGCAGAGCCAGCAGATTTAGAATTATTTACCTCGCAGGTACTTTATGAATGTTGATATCGATGCGATTAGTGCTGATTGATTGATTTGCAGTTTTACATAAATGGGAATGCGATTAAAATTGAATGCTCGCAGAAAATGAATGAGATTTTAACGCAAGTCCGACAGGTCTTATCGAATAACGTTAAATTGACACCGCTCTGTCGGACATGGTTGCTTTTAGCAATTGATGTTGCACATAACCGATTTGGGTTGTTGCCGGCCGAGTTACAAAGATTTTACCAAGAGCAACTTGGTGATAAAGCAATGGCGAATTTTCAGGTAAAATTCCTACGAATTGGTTTATGTGGTAATTGTTTGGGTATTATGAGTCTTAAGGGTTGAGTCTTGGTGGAAATAGAGATGAATTTTCAATTACTAATGCGATTTTTAAGTTTTAGTTGTTTTATTATGATACAAAATTTATCTCTATTGTATGTTTGGTGTTTGCTATTTATTTTATTAACAACTTTAGTTCATGCTTTTGATTTTGGTTTGACGTTTTCTTTGATTTAATAAAACTTTTATATGGTAACACATGCTTTCACTTAAACCTAAAATTTCGAAATTAGTTTGAAAGGATATCATCCTTTGATTGAATGGATTGACTTTTTTGATCCTCATCCTTTTGCACAACATCGAGCTCTTCTAATTTGAAGCTTTTGGTGGGCGCACGCATTAAGCCGCTTGGTCGAAGCAAATAACCCAGATTAATGAATGCGAAGCAAAAAATGTTATACAATTCAATTTTTTAGGGTACACATAGTGCCTTAAGCATAGAAACGGGTCACTCCTATAAATCCTTAGATGGGTATCAGAGTAATGTCAGTGTTCTTCAGGTAACTCCGCCGGAATCCACTTCGCCGGTTAACGAGAATCCTATGTCGTCCGAAACCCTACCTCAGAGCTTCAACAACACGCAGACTTATAGCACTCAGAATTACAACTCGGATTCTGTTGAGCTCGGAGCGAATGCGAACAATCGTGAAAAAGTTGGAAGACCTATTTTGGGAGCCGGTGCTCGATTGCAAAGGCACCGCGCCAGCGAAGATTCGAACAGCTGTAAAATGAAGAGCAAAGAGAATTCGAGCAATTGGGATAATAAGCATAAAATGAGCGGAAAGCCTTGGGGAAACGAGCCGAAGAAAGGGCAAGGTGTTAAGAATAATAAAGGCTGGGAGCATGACGATCGATTTGAAACTGAGTACTATTGATGTGTTCAAGGAGCGTTCAAAGAGCTCTTATTTATAATTTTATTAGTAATACTTTAGTCGATGCCCAGCGATTTGTCTTAGGTTTTTTTTTATATCAATTGTAGAAGCGAAATGAAATTTTAATTCGTCTTCTAATTATGTACAACATCGAGAAGTAAACACATTGAATTTTTGATGTGGCACTCCACAATCAACTTAATTAGAATTAAGATATGGATCTCTAGAATGTAGTTGGACTTGAGTAGGGTGGCTATTCAATTATGATTTAAGTAAATGAATGTTAGATGTAATTGTAACAAACAATTAGCCGTACTGAGGTATTTATACTAATATTTGGGTGTTGTAGGTGTAAATCTTATAAACAAATATTTTTATTGTTTAAGTTTTAGTAGTAATACGAAAACAATTTTTCGTATATAAAGTTTTATTGTAATTTGCACATTTAAAATATTGTACAAATAATGTGGTCATTTTAAAAGAAGGTGGTGTGTGTATGTGTGTGTGTGTTTTAATTATATATATCCAAAGAACAAACTTAATGTCTGTTTATAAAATATTAACTTCTGTACTACCACATATTTATTTTTACTTTGTAATTTTGAATTTGAAGAAGGGAAGTTTATAAAACTATAAAGTAATATATTTAAAGAAAAGATTCAAGACCGGTCCCATTTCTAATAGTACTTCGATGTTATAAACAACTGCTTATGTTGCTGGTGTTAAACGTTTATTTAATGTTTGGTTTTCTTTAATTAATTGAGTATTATTAATGAGGAATTGTAGTGTGGGTGCCTTCTGGATTGTGCTTTTGTCTAAGCTGTTTGTCATAAGTTTTTCTCTAGTTTAATTGTAATTTAAATCGCATTAAACTTTAATTTAGTTAGAAAATATTCTGATCGTTTACATTTATAGTTTATTTTTTAAGTCTTTCGATTTTGATTATTTGTTAATTGCCCATTCTTCTAAATTATATTAGCATCATTCCTTCTTTAAATAATTTAATTTTTTGTAGAATGCAGCTTTAGTTCTTGAATGCTGAAGCACGAATCCTTTACAGTCTTCCACTTTAGTTGTTGGCCGAAGAAACCCTGGAACGATGAATTCTAGGATCCAAACAAAGAGTCTGCATCGTTATATTAGTGTGAGGTTTTTTTTAAATTGAGTTTTTTGTTCTTGGATCGTTTTCTCGTTCATTAAGTAAATATTAAGGGTTTAATTAAGAATAAAGTAGAAACAAATACGCTTGTAATACCCCATATTATTTTTCTTTTAACAAAATTAATCAATAACTATTTAAAATAATCAAGGCTTGTTTAGTTGGTCTTATCGCTTTTGATATCAGGTAACTTAGCTTTGGGGGTCTACAGATATGACGTATATCAGCATTTACATAAAACTTTCGATATCTGAATCACTGTTCAATATACAACAAACTCGACAGTTGTGTCGTATTTATTATTATAAATTAGTGCATTTAATTTCTCTTTACAGCACTTCATTTAAGGTAAATAGTAAGTCTAACAATTTCTATTAAAATTCATACATTTTTTAAAAGATTTCAACTAGTAATTATTTCTTTATTTTAAAGACAGGAATTTAAATCGATAGTTCGAAGGCAATCCCCAGCAAGGCAAACAGATGTATCGAGCAAAGTCACCACTTCGGAGATCCAACTCCTTTCAGTGGGATCGTTCGAAGATGTTTTCCAGCTATTTATGGAACTCAAAGGTAGGTCCCTGGTACTCTTGGGTTTGTTAATATCTCTTTTACTGCTGTAATTGATTTGCCTATGGTTTTTATTTGTAACATTAATACTCAAACTTTTATTATAATTTTTCAAACATTTGACTTTAAAAATAAATAAGATAATTAATTTTTTTTCGAAAATCATTAAATATTTTGTGCATTACACTTAATTCTTTGCTTGTTGAGTACAAATAAATAATAAAGATCTAACTGCAAACTATTTTTGGGCAGTACTTGCGAGTATGAAAAATGCTCATTAAATTTAGGGAGCATTTATCATACGGAAAGTAGTTTTGATAACATTGTCAATATTATTTAATAAAAATTAAAGAATTTTTTAGAGGAATAAAAGGCATTAATGTTATAGTGATATCAATTAATTATGGAATTACAGTTCAATAAATATAATAAACATGCCACAATAAGTAGAAGATTTTACTTCAAAGAAGTTATAACCTAGATGTCGATAGCCATGGTACACCTATTAAAATAGTTGCTATTAATTTGGATAGAATAAAAAGCTTTTTAATCACATGTGAGTGTTATAATAAAACTAATTAATAACATTAAAACAATTATAATTTCAGAATTTAACACAAAACCTCTGCATCTCTAAAATGAATGAAGCGATATTTAAAAAACAAAATTAAGAGCAAAGTATTAGTATAACCATGCGATGACGAGCCCAGTTATCTTTAATTTAATGAAGCGTTTATGGTTCTTGTTCCTCAACATTAGAATGTTGAATAAACTGGTGCAACTATCGAAAAAGTGTGCTCCTTTTTTATGTAAGTTCAAGGGACAGAATTGAATATAATAACATTATAATTATTTATTTCTAGTGAAAATGAAACACTATTAGACATATATATCAGTCTATATTCAAAAAATGTTTAATCTATCTATGGTTGAACAACTATCGAAACAAATTAAGCCACTGCAGCATCCAGACAGCAATGTATAAATAATTACAAAACTCCCTGCATATTGGTAAGTTTATTTTAAAATTGATTTAATTATTTTGGTACGTAATTAATTTTTGTTTTCAATCTATTTTAATTATACAAATTTATTTAGACTTACATTTTATTAATTACTTTGTTTTCAATTTAATAGGTGGTACTGTGGGTCAATTCGTTCGAAGTTCTTTTCTCGTATGAATTGATGCATCTGGCATAACTTATTCATCGCTCTCAAATTCCACCCGTTGTAGACACATGGACTATATTCCAAGGAACACAATCATATGAAGATTATATAAAGATAGTTTTAAATAATTTTGTCAATAAACTTCATCTCTTTGAAGGTAAATGCTTCTTCCATTTTTGTCATTTAAATCTTAAATTTCTTAGATCGTTTAAAGATTACTCTCAAGTACTGTGCACGGGGGCCTTTCTGTTTGACCTCATGTTTTAGGGTAGTTTTTAAGATTGTGGTTTTTACATTATTTTTAATTTTTCACATTTGTAATAACTTATCTATATTATTTAGTTAATCTAAGTCTTTATTATATTAATCATAATGTTCACGTCTAATATCTTTTAATATTAATTAATGTTAACAGGAATTAGACTTTTAATAAAACAACTGTTGTTAAATGGGCACATTTAACAAGAGTTGTTTTATTAAAAGTCCAATTCCTATTAACAATAATTAATATCTTCATTATATGTCTCCGATGCGAAGGGGTTGTTTTTGATTAAAATTTTTGTCTTTGTCGGTTGTAAACATTCATTACTCTTCACATCGAATGACATAATGTTCAGTAAATGGTGGGGTGTTTTAAGGTTCTGTAGTCTTAAAATATCCCATCAAGGGCTGTACTCTGATGAAAACATATTTGAGTTCCTGTATTAAGTAGCTTAATTACATGTAAAGGGGGATGTAAGGGGATGTTGGAAAATAAAAAAAACTATTTACTACCTGTTGTTTCTTTTATCATTAAGAATGTAAGCGGAATGTGTCAACTCGTAACAGGGGCATAAAAGAAAAATTGTAAAATGTAATTTCGCAAATCGCGACTGACAGTCGGCCGAGTCGGCCGAGTCGGCCGAGGGTTTATCTTAGAGATTTTTAAAAATATTTTTCAAATCAGGAGTATCCTACGGTCATTCGTCATTCGTCATTCGTCTCGTTCGGCTCGTTGCTCGTTGGATTTTTCTTAGAGATTTTTAAAAATTTGTTTCTTCGACCGGTATGGGAATCGAACCCGAGACCATTTGAACAAACAACCGATCTCTAGCCATCTGAGCTATGGAGTTGTTATACGAAGTAAGTGTTTCAAACCTTATAAAGTACGAGTTTAATTTTAAATTTATTTTTGGATGTTTAAGTGTACTTCTGTTAAGTAGCTTAATTACATGTGGGGATGTAAGAGGAGATTGGAAAATAAAAAAAAAACTATTTACTACCTGTTGTTTCTTTTCTCACTAAAAATGTAAGGGGAATGTGTCAACTTATAACAGGGGCATAAAAGAAAAATTGTAAAATGTAATTTCGCAAATCGCGACTGACAGTCGGCCGAGTCGGCCGAGTCGGCCGAGGGTTTATCTTAGAGATTTTTAAAAATATTTTTCAAATCAGGAGTATCCTACGGTCATTCGTCATTCGTCATTCGTCTCGTTCGGCTCGTTGCTCGTTGGATTTTTCTTAGAGATTTTTAAAAATTTGTTTCTTCGACCGGTATGGGAATCGAACCCGAGACCATTTGAACAAACAACCGATCTCTAGCCATCTGAGCTATGGAGTTGTTATACGAAGTAAGTGTTTCAAACCTTATAAAGTACGAGTTTAATTTTAAATTTATTTTTGGATGTTTAAGTGTACTTCTGTTAAGTAGCTTAATTACATGTGGGGATGTAAGGGGAGATTGGAAAATAAAAAAAAAACTATTTACTACCTGTTGTTTCTTTTCTCACTAAAAATGTAAGGGGAATGTGTCAACTTATAACAGGGGCATAAAAGAAAAATTGTAAAATGTAATTTCGCAAATCGCGACTGACAGTCGGCCGAGTCGGCCGAGTCGGCCGAGGGTTTATCTTAGAGATTTTTAAAAATATTTTTCAAATCAGGAGTATCCTACGGTCATTCGTCATTCGTCATTCGTCTCGTTCGGCTCGTTGCTCGTTGGATTTTTCTTAGAGATTTTTAAAAATTTGTTTCTTCGACCGGTATGGGAATCGAACCCGAGACCATTTGAACAAACAACCGATCTCTAGCCAACTGAGCTATGGCGTTGTTATACGAACTAAGTGTTTCAAACCTTATAAAGTACACGTTCCTATAATATTAATTTAAAAATTATTTCTTACAAATAAAATATTTTCCTGAAATTTCTCCAATTTTTCAAATTTCTAAGTAAAAAGAACAAAAACATGTAAATTAATTTTATTTATTTACCCAAATCCCCATTTACATCCCTTCACAATTAAGGTTACTGTATTTTATAATTTTATATCTATTGCTATTTTATTTTTTACACAATCTCAAAACTTGAGAGGAAGAAAGTGTAAGAGAGTGGAGGTTAAAAATAAAGAGCATTGCCTCTTTATTTTTACCTTCCTCCTTGGCACCAGACAAGTTTTAAGATCGCGTATTACAAAAATGGTGTAACAACCCCTAAGTCTGAACTATTCTAATTAGGATGGTATTGACTGTGGTGTCCTGGGAAAATCTGCGTTGAAGAGTTCCTTGATCCATCCTTGGTCCTCATGCCTGTCCATTGGTGTAGACCCCACCTACAAAAAATAAAAACACAGTTTATTTAAAAAAGAAAAGTCTATTACAAGGGAAAGAAGAATGTAATTTTTTTTTAAAGTAAAACTCTGTTTTTTTGGCGATTTTAAGAGTTTTGAGTTAGGACCGGATTCTGGCGTATTAAGGCCTAATATACATTCGGGAATAAAATAGTTCCGGGCGCTTCTTAAAAATAAAAAAGTTAAAGCGTTTTAAAAGTTTAGTTTTAAAGCCAAATTTAATTTTTCAAAAGAGCGAAAAATTTTAGTTTAGAGCGAGAGCGCCAGCAAATGACAGCGGCTATAGTCGCTAGGGGTACGTAGGAACACCCCCTTGCAATATAAAGCAATTCTATTTTTTTCATTTTATTGCCAAAATACATGGGTTTAAAACCCATCGATTTTGAATTTTCAAAACGTATTCCCAAAGCTCTGGAATAGCACGCCTACGGTTTCTTAGGCCTATCCGAAGCCAAAAAGGCTGCCAAATCGGATTCTGAATAGTTTTTAAAGATCCGTCCACAAATAACGGCGCTACAATTTTTTGAAAGTTCAAAATTGGCCCAAAATGAGCGCTAAAAATCGCAATTTTTTATTTTCGAAAAATTAACGTCGCACCCTATACATATTATACATGTATCTT
This sequence comes from Sinopyrophorus schimmeli, assembly GCA_036325965.1. Classification (NCBI taxonomy): domain Eukaryota; kingdom Metazoa; phylum Arthropoda; class Insecta; order Coleoptera; family Elateridae; genus Sinopyrophorus; species Sinopyrophorus schimmeli. The sequence continues at coordinate 593,619 of JARFIZ010000398.1, forward strand.
ATGTAAAAAAGCCTCAGATTCTGAATCCGTGTCGTTTGTAATGATTGGATCGAAAATAAGGGCGCTACGATTTTTTTTGTGAATCAAGGGGTACGTATTTCTATTGATTTAGTTTGTATCGAAAATTTTTATTTTAGAGGGGAAGCGCGGGGAAATGACACCGGTTATAGTCACTAGGGTACGTAGGAACGTCCCTCGCAATATAAAGCAATTCTATTTTTTCATTTTTTATCAAAAATACATGGGTTAAAACCCATCGATTTTGAATTTTCAAAACGTTTTCCCAAAGCTCTGGAATAGCACGCCTACGGTTTTTTAGGCCTATCCGAAGCCAAAAAGACTGCCAAATGCGATTCTGAATAGTTTTTTAAAAATCCGTCCACAAATAACGGCGCTACAATTTTTGAAAGTTCAAAATTGGCTCAAAATGAGCTCTAAAAATAGCAAGTTTTAACTTCGAAAATTAACGTCGCACCCTATACATATTATACATGTATCTTATGTAAAAAGCCTCACGATTCCGAATCCGTGTCGTTTGTAATGATTGGATCGAAAATAAGGGCGCTACGATTTTTTGTGAATCAAGGGTACGTATTTCTATTGATTTAGTTTGTATCGAAAATTTTTATTTTAGAGGGGAAGCGCGGGGAAATGACACCGGTTATAGTCACTAGGGGTACGTAGGAACGTCTCCTCGCAATATAAAGCAATTCTATTTTTTTCATTTTTTATCAAAAATACATGGGTTAAAACCCATCGATTTTGAATTTTCAAAACGTTTTCCCAAAGCTCTGGAATAGCACGCCTACGGTTTTTTAGGCCTATCCGAAGCCAAAAAGACTGCCAAATGCGATTCTGAATAGTTTTTAAAGATCCGTCCAGAAATAACGGCGCTACAATTTTTTGAAAGTTCAAAATTGGCTCAAAATGAGCTCTAAAAACAGCAAGTTTTTAACTTCGAAAAATTAACGTCGCACCCTATACATATTATACATGTATCTTATGTAAAAAAGCCTCACGATTCCGAATCCGTGTCGTTTGTAATGATTGGATCGAAAATAAGGGCGCTACGATTTTTTTTGTGAATCAAGGGGTACGTATTTCTATTGATTTAGTTTGTATCGAAAATTTTTATTTTAGAGGGGAAGCGCGGGGAAATGACACCGGTTATAGTCACTAGGGGTACGTAGGAACGTCCCCTCGCAATATAAAGCAATTCTATTTTTTTCATTTTTTATCAAAAATACATGGGTTAAAACCCATCGATTTTGAATTTTCAAAACGTTTTCCCAAAGCTCTGGAATAGCACGCCTACGGTTTTTTAGGCCTATCCGAAGCCAAAAAGACTGCCAAATGCGATTCTGAATAGTTTTTAAAGATCCGTCCAGAAATAACGGCGCTACAATTTTTTGAAAGTTCAAAATTGGCTCAAAATGAGCTCTAAAAATAGCAAGTTTTTAACTTCGAAAAATTAACGTCGCACCCTATACATATTATACATGTATCTTATGTAAAAAAGCCTCACGATTCCGAATCCGTGTCGTTTGTAATGATTGGATCGAAAATAAGGGCGCTACGATTTTTTTTGTGAATCAAGGGTACGTATTTCTATTGATTTAGTTTGTATCGAAAATTTTTATTTTAGAGGGAAGCGCGGGAAATGACACCGGTTATAGTCACTAGGGGGACGTAGGAACGTCCCTCGCAATATAAAGCAATTCTATTTTTTCATTTTTATCAAAAAAACATGGGTTAAAACCCATCGATTTTGAATTTTCAAAACGTTTTCCCAAAGCTCTGGAATAGCACGCCTACGGTTTTTTAGGCCTATCCGAAGCCAAAAAGACTGCCAAATGCGATTCTGAATAGTTTTTAAAGATCCGTCCAGAAATAACGGCGCTACAATTTTTTGAAAGTTCAAAATTGGCTCAAAATGAGCTCTAAAAATAGCAAGTTTTTAACTTCGAAAAATTAACGTCGCACCCTATACATATTATACATGTATCTTATGTAAAAAAGCCTCACGATTCCGAATCCGTGTCGTTTGTAATGATTGGATCGAAAATAAGGGCGCTACGATTTTTTGTGAATCAAGGGTACGTATTTCTATTGATTTAGTTTGTATCGAAAATTTTTATTTTAGAGGGAAGCGCGGGAAATGACACCGGTTATAGTCACTAGGGTACGTAGGAACGTCCCTCGCAATATAAAGCAATTCTATTTTTTCATTTTTATCAAAAAAACATGGGTTAAAACCCATCGATTTTGAATTTTCAAAACGTTTTCCCAAAGCTCTGGAATAGCACGCCTACGGTTTTTTAGGCCTATCCGAAGCCAAAAAGACTGCCAAATGCGATTCTGAATAGTTTTTAAAGATCCGTCCAGAAATAACGGCGCTACAATTTTTTGAAAGTTCAAAATTGGCTCAAAATGAGCTCTAAAAATAGCAAGTTTTTAACTTCGAAAAATTAACGTCGCACCCTATACATATTATACATGTATCTTATGTAAAAAAGCCTCACGATTCCGAATCCGTGTCGTTTGTAATGATTGGATCGAAAATAAGGGCGCTACGATTTTTTTTGTGAATCAAGGGGTACGTATTTCTATTGATTTAGTTTGTATCGAAAATTTTTATTTTAGAGGGGAAGCGCGGGAAATGACACCGGTTATAGTCACTAGGGGTACGTAGGAACGTCCCTCGCAATATAAAGCAATTCTATTTTTTTCATTTTTTATCAAAAATACATGGGTTAAAACCCATCGATTTTGAATTTTCAAAACGTTTTCCCAAAGCTCTGGAATAGCACGCCTACGGTTTTTTAGGCCTATCCGAAGCCAAAAAGACTGCCAAATGCGATTCTGAATAGTTTTTTAAAAATCCGTCCAGAAATAACGGCGCTACAATTTTTTGAAAGTTCAAAATTGGCTCAAAATGAGCTCTAAAAACAGCAAGTTTTTAACTTCGAAAAATTAACGTCGCACCCTATACATATTATACATGTATCTTATGTAAAAAAGCCTCACGATTCCGAATCCGTGTCGTTTGTAATGATTGGATCGAAAATAAGGGCGCTACGATTTTTTTTGTGAATCAAGGGGTACGTATTTCTATTGATTTAGTTTGTATCGAAAATTTTTATTTTAGAGGGGAAGCGCGGGAAATGACACCGGTTATAGTCACTAGGGGTACGTAGGAACGTCCCTCGCAATATAAAGCAATTCTATTTTTTTCATTTTTTATCAAAAATACATGGGTTAAAACCCATCGATTTTGAATTTTCAAAACGTTTTCCCAAAGCTCTGGAATAGCACGCCTACGGTTTTTTAGGCCTATCCGAAGCCAAAAAGACTGCCAAATGCGATTCTGAATAGTTTTTAAAGATCCGTCCAGAAATAACGGCGCTACAATTTTTTGAAAGTTCAAAATTGGCTCAAAATGAGCTCTAAAAATAGCAAGTTTTAACTTCGAAAAATTAACGTCGCACCCTATACATATTATACATGTATCTTATGTAAAAAAGCCTCACGATTCCGAATCCGTGTCGTTTGTAATGATTGGATCGAAAATAAGGGCGCTACGATTTTTTTTGTGAATCAAGGGTACGTATTTCTATTGATTTAGTTTGTATCGAAAATTTTTATTTTAGAGGGAAGCGCGGGGAAATGACACCGGTTATAGTCACTAGGGGTACGTAGGAACGTCTCCTCGCAATATAAAGCAATTCTATTTTTTTCATTTTTTATCAAAAATACATGGGTTAAAACCCATCGATTTTGAATTTTCAAAACGTTTTCCCAAAGCTCTGGAATAGCACGCCTACGGTTTTTTAGGCCTATCCGAAGCCAAAAAGACTGCCAAATGCGATTCTGAATAGTTTTTAAAGATCCGTCCAGAAATAACGGCGCTACAATTTTTTGAAAGTTCAAAATTGGCTCAAAATGAGCTCTAAAAATAGCAAGTTTTTAACTTCGAAAAATTAACGTCGCACCCTATACATATTATACATGTATCTTATGTAAAAAAGCCTCACGATTCCGAATCCGTGTCGTTTGTAATGATTGGATCGAAAATAAGGGCGCTACGATTTTTTGTGAATCAAGGGTACGTATTTCTATTGATTTAGTTTGTATCGAAAATTTTTATTTTAGAGGGAAGCGCGGGAAATGACACCGGTTATAGTCACTAGGGTACGTAGGAACGTCCCTCGCAATATAAAGCAATTCTATTTTTTCATTTTTATCAAAATACATGGGTTAAAACCCATCGATTTTGAATTTTCAAAACGTTTTCCCAAAGCTCTGGAATAGCACGCCTACGGTTTTTAGGCCTATCCGAAGCCAAAAGGCTGCCAAATCCGATTCTGAATAGTTTTAAAGATCCGTCCACAAATAACGGCGCTACAATTTTTGAAAGTTCAAAATTGGCTCAAAATGAGCTCTAAAATAGCAAGTTTTTAACTTCGAAAAATTAACGTCGCACCCTATACATATTATACATGTATCTTATGTAAAAAAGCCTCACGATTCCGAATCCGTGTCGTTTGTAATGATTGGATCGAAAATAAGGGCGCTACGATTTTTTTTGTGAATCAAGGGTACGTATTTCTATTGATTTAGTTTGTATCGAAAATTTTTATTTTAGAGGGGAAGCGCGGGGAAATGACACCGGTTATAGTCACTAGGGGTACGTAGGAACGTCTCCTCGCAATATAAAGCAATTCTATTTTTTTCATTTTTTATCAAAAATACATGGGTTAAAACCCATCGATTTTGAATTTTCAAAACGTTTTCCCAAAGCTCTGGAATAGCACGCCTACGGTTTTTAGGCCTATCCGAAGCCAAAAGACTGCCAAATGCGATTCTGAATAGTTTTTTAAAAATCCGTCCAGAAATAACGGCGCTACAATTTTTGAAAGTTCAAAATTGGCTCAAAATGAGCTCTAAAATAGCAAGTTTTTAACTTCGAAAAATTAACGTCG